>CM070509.1:41572992-42172992 GCA_036346375.1 Guadua angustifolia | reverse complement strand
GCAGCGGGCCTTTCGACAGGGGCAGATCTACTGTAGGGAGGCCGGGATCCGGTGACACCAACACTCGTATTAACTTTTTATACCTCCTGCTAAATACTATTAATGACCCCAGCGGTAAATTAGTCTAGACTCTAGGCCCAGTGCACTCACCCCCCGCGGCGCCGCATGTCGGCGATGACCCCAGCGACCAATTTTCCTAGATCCGCCCCTGCCTTTCGAGCTACCCAGCCGTAGCATTTGCTCCCTGGTGCTCCCCAGCGTGTGCACGCCCTTTCATGTCCTCTCGCGCTCCTCGAGGGCGGCAGCGTCTGCCTCCATGCTCGCTTCGCCAGTTCCCACGCACTTGGATGCAGCAACGCCAGTTCCCATACTACTTGAGTGCGGTAAAGGGCAAGTATCACCTGCCACGCCTTCCACAGTGAAAAAGGAGAGACTAGATTTGTAAAAAAAATATAGTAAGCTAGAAAAGTCATCATTGGGCATGCATGTGTGCGGGTTTGGTAAATTTATAGTGTCGTCCTTGCATTTTTTGTTGCGTGTTAACTTGATTGGCTCCTGGTGTTTTTGGGAGGAGAAAAGTAGTAGTGCCTGGATCAATGCTGAATTGATGATCCAATTTTGGCGTTATGGTACAGGTATGTATTGTGTGCTGGTCTCTGTGAAAGTAAATGGTGATGGTGATGGTGTGACAGAATTTTCTGGAAGTTCTAGATGGGATTGTATTATGCATGTCTACATCGATCGGCAGTTTTCTTGATTCCTACTTTTACTTGACTATTCACTGCAAATGCTGGGTCGTGCTTGATTACCCAAATTTTTTTTAGGATTGGGCAACACAAGCTGATTTTGGTTTTTGTAAACAAGCTGCTCAAAGAACTAACTAGTCACTATCTATAAGAAGTTATCAATTTTCTAAATTTAAATGAAGAGAGAGAGATGCTATCTATAGACTAAGAATGTCTATTAATTAAATGAAGAAAGAGAGAGCACTCTATTAATTAAAATAGCTATAGACATCTATATATTCACCATTACAAGGGTTTACTATAGTATGGTATATAGATGACATGAATCTTACTATTTTATCTTTAACCATTACGGATGAAAGAACTAACTATTCTGTTTAATTTTAAAATTTTCTTATAGCAAGAATTAATTAGTGTGTGTTGTCTATATATATATATATAGAAGTGCGGCGGAGGGTACATACTCCCACCTCTAATATACCACTTAAATGAACGCTTTATACTCTTTTATCATTTTCGTATACTCCAATAATAATTCTAAGATCATGCAACATGGTATGTACATTTTTTTAGAACCCTGTATATTTTTTACTACATACCATTTTTCATATGTAAAATGAAGGTATTTGCAAATATTGTTATAAATTATGGACTTTAATGCAATTTTTTCATGTGGCTCACATTGAAGTATCTTATAATTAGTGTATGAGTGTACTCTAAAGTGATAAAGGAGTATTTCAAATTCATTTAAATAGTATTTCAAAGGTGGGACTAACTACACCGGAAGTAAATCATATATATTATATATATATATATATATATATATATATATATATATATATATATATATAAACTATGTGGTAGCTCGAGCAGTTAAAATTGGCTCTGATCTAAAGAGGTCGTCGCAATTATATGTAGGATGGCTTTTTTTTTCCGGGGTAGATCGATCTATTGTTTAGCTTAATACTCCAGTTCTTAACAATTTAAAATGGTTGGGTTTTCCACCCGGGGTGTGCGGTGTGCCTGCTGGTATCGAGCCAGGCCATCAGCTGGGTCACACACTCGCACCCCCTGTGCTAACCAGCCAAACTCATCAACGGTTGCTGTTTGTTAACAAATAGTTTATCTTGATCGGCCTAGCTTATTTTCCAATATATGCATTTAGCTAGGCATCAATATATATCAGTAACGATCGTGCTTACTGACCAAACTTAAATAAGGTCAGTGATCCATCCAGTGGTATGTACTCGAATATGATATTTGCTCTGAAGTCGGCTGTGTTGGATTTTAGCATGCAATCGTTTCAACAAAGCAAGGATGCATGTATATTTATATATATAGTTTGCAACTAGCTAGTTGACAAATGACAAGTCATAAAGTCGATTGGCTCGTAATAAGCTAGAGGAGCAAGTTGGCTTAGAACTTCCAGGTGCGTTGATCGTGCCCTAGCTGGATACACATGAAAGGAAAAATTACCAGACACGGAATTTAATCTGGTCAGGTCCGTTTGTCGCATATTTATGTGGCCTGATCTTGTATTGTCATTTGTCCATGCAGGTAGAGAGTAGAGTAGTAATTGCAAGAAACGACTTGGTACAAGACACTTGCAACGTCTCGCAGTTCGTGGGATAGAATAAAGTATGGGATATGTTAATTAATTTACAGGACAAATCGTAGTACCGTAGCAAGAGTCTAAAACGGAGACTTCTCGCATGCACAACGAGCTAGTACTCGTATATAATCCTACTGCAAAACAATTTCAGTCTCTAGATCGATCGAGAACACGAAGCCGTCGATGGTTGGCTAGCTCCATGCATGCATGTTCCAGGTAAATAACGTGGGCGTTAATTTCTTCAAACGCGATGTGGAAGTGTGGAACTAGCATTGCGTGCTCTAGTACTACGTACGCTCCCGATGTGGAATTAACATTCAAATGAAACAATTTTCAAACGCGTGGATGCATGACATGTGGTCCTATATACGCAACATTGCGACATGGACGCACAGCACAGAACAAGTCTTTTTTAAAAGAAGAAAGTACAACAAAAGCTGTTAGGAGCTATGAGAAATTAACCCTGCTTTCACGGACTAGCTAGCTGGTTGAGCAGGCAAGCCCTATCAGGTGAACGAGTGAATTAAGTCCACGAGATCCTCATGCCAGCCAATGATTGCAGCACTGCATTGGTCGGCCGGGGCTGCTTTCTGTGGCGAGGGCTCAAGCTGGTAGCCCTAGCGACGGCCGCCGAGGCCACAGGGCCAGCCGCTGCGTGGTGATGACAGCAAGTGTGGACCATGCTCATCGTGGTCGATGTGCCATGCACGCCGATTAAATTCCTCAGATGCATCCCCCCTGAGACAATGTTGTTGGTGTGATCTCTCGGCTGCATTCCCAACAGTACGTCGCCACAGCTACAGCCCATAGCTAGCTGCGGTAATGCCCATCGACCTGGCACACACGAGCACTCCCATCGTCCCATGTCCCATCCCATCCCCCATGCATCTGCGTGCGTGTGTGATTCCAGGCGATTTGGATCGATTTGTTTAGGGGAGGCCCGGGCGCCTAGCTCGCAGGATAATTTAGAAAACTGAAAAGAGGCGATCCGTCGTAGGACATATGTAGGATGGATTAGCGTGTATTAGCTTTGCTTTCCGGAAAGTAATCCGTGTGGGCTGTCAAGCGAAGATGTAGATTATTTGGCGCGCGTGGGTGACTTCCTATTTGCGTGTGCATCGAAAGGTGCAGAGTGGTCGGCTCGTGTTGCTTTTTTTATCCGTTTCTGTTACGCCGGCCTAATGTGTCCTGACCTCATAAGCCCGGCCGGATCGACCTTTCTTTTTCACCAAAGAACACGCAGAGAGAGAGAGAGAGAGAGCACAAAATTCTCGTATGCTAGCTCCAACTTGCCGACTGTTAATTTGTAAGAGGCCGAGGGCGGTGGTAACATAAAATATACTGCAAGAGAAACGATTCACAACCATCCTTATCTTTCTGTGATTCTTCCACAGGTTTTACATAGTTTAGTCCACCATCTTTTGTGTGATTCCTTTAACTCGAACATGCCTTGATCCATATTAAACACCCCCCACCCCAGAACACACCCACCCACTATATATATACATATACTAGGATAGTTTTCGCGGCGTGATACGCCGTGTGTGATGCTTTTTTCGCAGAAACAATTTCGTTTTTTTAAATCGTTGAGAAAACACGTGAAACGTTTGAAAGGATACAAACGCAATCACGTTTTTTTTGTGTTTATCTGGGGCCTCTCACGAAAGATCCGTGATTGCGCGAAATCGAAAGGTCATTTTTGTGAAAAATAGCTGGAATGATCCAAACGTAACTACGTTTTTTTCGTTATTTATTTAGGTCCTTTCACGAAAAATTCGTGATTTCTCTGAACCAAAAGGTCATTTTCGTAAAAAAATCACGGGAAGGACCTACACGTAGGATCCGCAATTGCTCTAAACCGAAAGGTTGTTTTCACGAAAAATAGCTGGAATGATCCAAACGTAGTTACGCTCTTTTTTGGATATTTATTTAGGGTCCTCTCACGGAAGATCCGTATTTTTTTCCCGAATCAGAAGATCCTTTTCGCAAAAAACTGTAGAAAAGATCTATACGTAATTATGTATTTTTTAAGAGACATAAACACGAAAAAAATGAGCCAAACCAGCTGGCTAGCCGGCCGAGCCAAGCGACGAGAGGCGGCCATTCTTTCGATCTTTAGTACTCCCTCCGTCCAGATTTATAAGGCCTAACTGCTTTTAGATAGCGTCCAGATTTACAAGGCCTCTTTGTTTTCTGCACGTACTGCGCAGTTATACCATCAATTAAACAGCTGCGCGTTCGATATGCATGCACGCGTGCTTGCATTGATGTTCAGCTAATTAACGTGTGATTGCATGCGTGCCTAGAAATGCATGCACGCCTTAGCTTCTTATAACCCCATCCATCGCTCTCGTTCGTAGTACTCCGATAAACACTCACTTCCCTGATCTCTCCTGGAGTATCTCCTTTCTCGCTCGCGATGGCAGATAAGAAACGCACAACGTATGAGGCTTGGGAGCGAAGCGGTGCGATGGCGGAGCTTGCCGTCGGTTGTCGCGAGCGCCAGAGGATCTTTGCGGCGGCGGAGTTGGAGCTAGGCAGCATGCAGCATCCATGCCCAGGCTATCGGCATGCACGAACAGGCGCAGCTTGAGATCATCCAAGCTCGAGACCTTCTGGAACACTATCTTCTGGTTGAAGATGAGACACATGCCGACGAGTCACGGGTAGAGGTCAAGAAGCTCGCATGCGATTTGAGTCTCGGTAGAGGAGGAAGAAGCTCGCGTGCTTTAATGCAGTCGTTGGTAGAGGTGGAAGAAGCTCCACACGGTGGTCGCGCGACTGAGATGAAAGAAGCCCCGAATCGGCGACTTCGCGGTAGAGGTGGAAGAAGCCAATATTGCCGACGTCGACACCTTTGATGAAAAGGTCAAGGAAGAAGCCAAAATTGCTGCACTTATGAACAAAACGGATGAGGATACCGCTGCTATTCGTGCAGTTATGTTGCGACTAATGTTCCCTAATTTTCATTTGGAGTAAACTTGTTACAGTACTTGTAGTGATCATTGTATGCGAACATGTATCATGCTATCGGTTGAATAAATTATCTATTGTCTGGAAATGCACATGTCAGTTATCCCACATTTGGTGAACAGTAGCACAAAAAAAACTAAGCTAAGCTAAGATAAATTCAACCGCGTCTTCATAAATTTCCTTATCGCATTGCAACCTTATAGGAAGTATACCGTTCCTCTTCAATGTCCCCTTCTTCATATGCGGGATCTTATAATGTTGTCCTCCTTTTGCACGCATAATCTCTCTCATGCACCCCATCTGTGTAAGGAACACACGATTCGATTTTTCTACCGGATATTCCTCATATGCTTTGATCACGTTGTTCTGAATATCTTCAATCTTTGATGGGGATGACTTGTGAAAATATGACTGTAGGGCGGCAAAAAAACCGAGATCCAAAACATTGAGATCTGGAGAGTTAGGTGGTTGACATATTAGTCGTATATCCCACCCATCTTCTTGTGCAACACGACAAAATTCTGGATCGTCAACCGCAATATGCGTCTTTGCATTATCTTGTTGGATAAATATCGGTAGACCTTGTTCTTCAACAGGCCACTTTAATTTGATGCAGGGCAAGACCTTTTCAATGAGGAATTTTCGGATGGTGTTCCTGTTGACCGATGTCATCGCCTTGAGCTCTAAGGTTCCTACAAAACAATCATACAAGTAGGAGTAAGCAAGATTAGTAGAGTCGCTACAATTCAAGTAATTAAGCAAAATTGAACTACTTACCCCTCTCCCTATTGTGACTTCTCCTCTTGGCATTGCCAATAGGTGAAGGAAAAATTCAATTTTCCCATCAAATGTACATATGCCATGCTCATCAAACCTTGGGCGTGCTTTCACCCTAAAAACATAACCTTTTCAATAAAGTTTTTGCTCTTCACGGTTCTTTGAGGGTACTCTTCATCAAGCGCCAAATAATAATTTTGGCTCGCCCTTGTCCTATAAAACCATTTCTCATCTATGTACACGACGTTGTACAAAGATTTAAAAGTTAGTTCGTCCGTATGCTTTGGCTTTCAAGCATTTCTATGCAAAAGCGCTTACGAGCCTTCATGTTTTCTTGGTCAAAGTGAACTTTATGGCATTTGTATGGCCTTTGAACTTTCTTTCCTTCAAGCGTTGATGCAATGTGCTCTTTGCCATATGCAAAGCATTGGCTAGAGTCACGGATGGTATGGCGTTGGCTAAGCGGCACATCTTTGATGGCATCCGGATTGAAAGGAAATTTTTACTACCACATTTGTCCTTCTTCTTGTTTACAAAAAGCTGAAATTCCACCACCATTTTGTCCATCTCGCCATACTCGTCGGACAACTCTCACCGGAATCCCCAAGTCATTAGCACATGATTTCGTCCTCCTGCTTCAACATGCGAGAACCGATCTGTCTAAGCACATGGCATATATGCTTCGCTTTATATCGGGAGGTAGTACCTTCTCCTCTTGATCTTGGATATTTGTAGGAGTACATGGCATGCTTGACTTAGTACGTTCAAGGCTTGGCTTTCAGAAACAATTGATAACACATGGCTATGTGTGCAAGTGACTATTACTGCGTTAGCTACGCTCACGTCGTCGGTGTTTGCTATATCGTGGCGTGTGCTCACGGCGTCGATGTCGGCGTCGGCGTCATCCATGGCGTCTACTCGGCGTCGATGTCGGCGTCGGCGCCATCCCATGGCGTCTGCTCGATTCCGCTACATCGTCGGTACCTTCATCATCTCGTCTTCAGATACCATACTTCAATGATCATAAGGAAAACTAGAGTGAAAAATGAAGAGAGATAAAGGGTATGCGATGAACACCTAAATCGCCGGAGTCCAAAACATAATCATAGTTCAATTCAGGTACTGATCCATCAAAATCATCAATTTCTTCCCAATCGATGGCCTCATTTGGATCAGTAGGGTAGTACCTACTCCTGTTGATGCTGGTAGCTGCACCACATAAATGGCATGCATGATTGGCTTAGTACATTCAAGGCTGGCTAGCTATGTGTATGGCAGTGTGCAGAAATACAAAGTGAAGACTGCATATACGTGCATGGTTTAGTTTACTGACACATGGCACCTTTATGCGTAAATCGGCATTTCGAATGCGCCTCGTTAAATGCCTTGACTCCATCGCCGATGCCTTCAGCATTTGCAGTACCGCCTACATATGCATTGCATGAAGCCATGAACCATCAAAATTCAATGCTCAAAAGGAAAACAAAAGCGAAAAAAAAGAGATAGTATTACCGGAATCTGAAACATAATCCCAAACTATAGGCTGATTTAGATCAAAATCTACCATTATGTCCAAGCATGGGATAGAAGATGCATGAAATTGTGTGAAAGCGTAATCGTGAATGAAGCATATCCATATTTATAGGACAAATAAGCGCCAGCCTTAAAAATTTTGCACTCCAAAATTTAGCGCTTTCCCAAATTTTGCTCGTGTTTAGGCCGCGCGCGTGAGAAAATTTTGCCCGTGTTTAGGCCGCGCGCGTGAGAAAAATTGGCGCTGCTTTGATGCGCTTTGCATGGCTTGTGTTTAGGCTGCGTTTTGCTTTGCTGCGCTACTTTCCTGCGTTTTGCATGGCGCGCGTGAGAAAAATTGCATGGCTCATGTTTACGCGTTTTGCATGGCGCGCGTGAGAAAAATTGCTTTGCTGCGCTGCTTTGCTGCGTTTTGCATGGCGCGCGTGAGAAAAATTGCATGGAGTAATTAGCCGGACGCGCGATGGAGTAATTAGTCGACTGCATGGCTGCCAGCCGCGCGGGGTGAGAGGAGTCCCACAATCTGATCGGGTAAACGCGCTGAGTAACTAATTCCTTGGTCTTTGGGTTAGAGAGAGTTAGGCCTTGTAAATCTGGACGGAGGGAGTATATAGATTATATATATTATATGTATGTATGTACACACGTGGGTGATGGACCGCTGGCCCGAGGGAACATGTATTTATCATCATATCTCGATATCTGATCTGCAAGTGCAACCCAATGTCTGTCGTATCACCAAAAGGGCGCACTTTTATTGGGAGATTACGTCTTTTTAAGTGCTTGCTTACTCATTCTTTGGTTACATGTAATGGCCTATGTTTCAAAAAAAAAAAATCTTTGGCTAGACGTCATCAGCTAGCCCAGGACCACGAGCGATATCCCTCGGTTCGCACACATGCACTAATCCCGTTCTTAATCAAAGATTCCGCGATCCGACGTTTGTTAATTGCGGGGTTTATCCAACTGATGTGGCACTTTGCGAATCATACGCACTCCTTGATTATATAAAGGCTGGTTGTGTTGTAAAATGACCATGATCACCGTAGATTAAACATAATACATCAATCAAATAGCAAGAGCAATCACGAGGTGTGTACACGGTATATGAAGGCAACAAACTCTTCCAGCTCTTTATTAGATTGGTTCTCTGGACAGATTCGGATTCATTTAGATCCAAACATTTTTGAATAACCAGGACTAACAGTCCTACTATATGTCTATATCTCAACAGGTTCCACCGATCGATATAACTAATATGGCAAATTGAGATCAAAAGATATATATGATGAGTTGGGGGTTCTTTCCAACGTCGGTAGATAATAAATATTTGGCGCATATTTAATTAACTTGACCGCGATGATCAGCAGGTTTTCCTAAGCCGTTCTTTTGGGCAATGGGGATGCTTCTGCTGTCCGCTCATGATCCGTCAATCTTTCTCAGTGCGATCGAGAATTGTTACGAGTAGGAGCATGTATGGATGATCAGTATTCAGTATAAGTGTTTTGTTTTTCTCTTTTTACCATTGGTGGAGTGCAGTCTAACCATTTTTAGCGAATTAACCAAGCATAAACTAGACGGCAGCCGATATCGATCATTCATACTTTTTATCTCATATCCACTGGGTGGAGTTCCGCATATGATACCAGACAATCTTAATTTATAATGTTATCTCCGGGGAGGAAAGGCAAATAGTGGGCCCAAATCAAGCTAATCTCATGCATGAAGAAATCGTCACTTTTCTAGTCCTTGACAAATTTGTTTTGCAAATCTGGCCTTCTTGCAAATGCAATTACAAAAATAGTTTCCTCTCCAACCGTGGAAGCGTCGGCAGACAAAACGTGTCTCCTACCGCGCTACAGGAGCTCAAAAGGGTCTACCAAGGTGCCACCTCTCGGCAAGAAATTATCACTAATCATTCACTTTAATTAACTTGTCTCTTTAATTAATTACTTGATTAATAACACTTAGTTCAACCGAGGTGCTAGTCCTCAGCAAGAATCTAGGCCTACCAAGGTGCTACTCCTCGGCAAGTCCTACCGAGGTGTCATGGCTTGGTAGGTCTCTTTCCAAGCTTTGTAGCACCGTACCTCCTTCTGAGATAGAGAAGCATGGCGGGTGGACTTGTGTCGTCTTTAGGTACTTCCGCGGTTGGAGATGTGGCTATGTTACTCCTAGGAGTACATACTCTCACTTCTAATATACTACTTAAACCAACACGTTATACTTTTTTTATGGCTTTCAGTATAGTTAAATATTAATTTTAAGATACTCCAATGCGATATGGTTGGAAAATTTTTATTAGAGACCTTTATTTTTGTTATATATTTTTTCATTTCATATACACAAATTATATATGCTATAAAAGTGGACTTTGAAAATTGAGTATACACACAAATTATGCTATACAAAATGAACTTTGATGAAATTTTCATGGAACTCATTTTATAGTATCATATATATATATATATATATATATATATATATATATATATATATATATATATATATATCCTCTTTTCTACTCCAGGAGTAATTACTCCCTATGCTTAGTATCTCTGGCGTATGGGGTATCTCATGCGACGGAGGTATGTACACGTAGTATCTGAGTATATAAGATCATCTAGGCAAGTATGTACATTTTTTCAGAGGTGGTATGTATATTTTTGGACATACTCCTTTTTATGTGCATATATGAAGGTATTTGCGAAATCGCTAAAATCATGAACTTCCTTGCAATTTTTCATGTGGCTCACATTGGAGTATCTTATAATTAGTGTATGAGTGTGCCCAAAGTGATAAAGGAGTATTTCAAGTTCGTTTAGGTAGTATTTCAGAGGTGGGAGTAACTACACCCGGGAGTAAAAGATATTTTTCCTATATATATATATATATATAGAGAGAGAGAGAGAGATTGCTAATGTGCTCTAGAGCTCACGGATCATTCCGTGCTCTCAAGTGCTTTATTAAATCCGTGACAAAAATGTTCGATCCGAACCGTTCACCTTCTTCATCTTGTTGAAATGTAGCTATAGAAAAAATTTCGTATTTTTTTGGAATTTTTTACTATTTGTTTTGCATTTTCTAAAATCAGCGATCTAATTAGTTTTGAACCATCCAAAAGGCTGATTTTAGAAAATGCAAAAGATGAATGGTTCGAAAAATATTTTTATCAAATATTAAAAGCATTTCAGAGCACATGAATGGAAGGATCATTATCAGGAAATTCTCTCTCTCTATATATATATATATATATATATATATATATATATACGAAAATAGTTCTATACTCACAGTATCGTACTCCCACCTCCAGTATACCGCTTAAATGATATTATTGTACCTCTTTATCTTTTTGAGTATAGTTTAATATTGACTATAAGATACTCCAAAGTGAGTTCCACAAAAAAAACATCAAAGTTCACCCTTTATAGCATTAATTATTTGTTTATATATTCCTTTCACATATGTAAGAATGTATATAGCAAAAATAAAGGGTTCCGATGAATTTTGTTTAGCTATGTCATATTGGAGTATCTTAGAATCATTATTAGAGTATATCGAAAGTGATAAAGAAGTATAACACTTTCATTTAAATGGTGTATTGAAGGTGGGAGTATGTATTCCTGAGAGTGTAGAAAAGGCTTTCTATATATATGTGTGTGTGTGTGTGAGAGAGAGAGAGATAGAGATACCTTCTACATCTGGATGTAGTTACTCCCATCTTTGAAATGCCACCTAAAAACTTGAAATGTTCTTTTATAACTTTGGCTACACTCATATAATAAATATAAGATATTACAAGATAAACCACATGAAAAAATTGCAAGAGAGTACATAGTTTTTATCGTATATTGTAAATACATTTATATATGAATATAAAAAGAAGTATATCTAAAAAATATACATACCACCTCTAAAAAATTTAAATACCACCTAACTATTCTTATATACTTAGTATATAAGAATAGTCATCAAAGCGATGAATTCGAACAAAAGAAGGGTGAGATATGCTTTGGAGAAGTTAGATTAAGTACGCTGTATGCATAGTTTTAGCACATGGGCTAGCTTGATGATGTCGCAGTATCATCACAAGCATGCATGGTCGCTTTGAATTGGACTATTATAAGTTTTGTAGTACTAGATTGGAAGTACTCGATCCACCGAAAAAGCGAGGAAACGTGGCGTCTTATACACGGTAATGCCAACTTGTCAGTATGCGCGTGCATGCGCGGTAGCTAGCTAGCTAGGATGGCTGCATCCCAATTGCCCAGTCCCATAATACGGCTAGCTAGCTAGCTTAGGGTTTACGAACGACACCGTCGTGTTATATATGCATGGTATATTAATTGGTATATATGAACATGAATAATCACTGATTTGTGCGGCTGATGCCAATCATCACCGTCCCCATGTATTCCTCGGAAATCACGGCATACCATATCATGAAAACGGAACACAGAAGTACAGAAATGTGGACGAGTAGAGCACACACCATTTTGTATGTGTGTGCTATGCTTATGTTACCTGGTTTAGTTAACTCCTGACGAATTCTATTTTTTCTTCGTCTTCTTTCATGTCGGAAAAAAAAAAAATCGATTTTTCTTCTTGGCTGACATGCGGGAAGCACTGGAAGTTGGATAAATAATGCCCAAAATTAAAACCCGGTACGTATATATGGACTAATCTCTTGTCTAATTGGTTGCATGTGGGCTTTAGGTTCGTGACGTTCGTCCAACCAAGACGTTTGTTTGGCATATATACATGTAAACTCTGAGGCGCCGCAACACTCCCTAGTCCCTTGGCATCCGGTTGGAAATCTACACGGCGTGTACTCGCCTGACGCCCCCCCTAGGACTACAAATGCAAATTGGCAGAAAAAATAACTAGTAGTACTCCTACTGGACCTTGCATAAAATTTAATTGGTTATATTATACGGCACAAAACATATACTACTTGTACTATATACTAACTCCTGTTTGGATCTTTCCAGGAAGTTTCAGCATGCTAGTAATTGATGCCGTAAAGAACGTACGCAAGTTACGCCAGATCATTGCATTGACCTAGGATTAAGTTGAGAGTATGAACCACAACTCCTAGCTAGATAGCAGTACTACTAGTAGTACATATGTGCCTTGATCGATGACCACAATTCAGTGTGACCGGCCAGCTAGCACTGTGTAATCGAGTCAGTCAAGATTGGATCATTGGGCTCTTCAAAGTTTTTTTCCACTTGTACTACTAGTAGTTGATCTTGACCTCGGGCACCGTGGGGTGAAAACTCTAGAGAGGGGAAAAACAATCTCGGTGTGGTGAGACCGTTCCATCTCAAGTCTTGGCTATTCACGTGACTCGGAGGTCACAAGTAGAGTACTATAATCACGTACTGTGCAATGTAAAAATATATATGAACTACGTGCTGGCAGATCGACGAGTAGGCTGGGTTCGATGGAGTCGCGTATACTTTTCGTCTGATCGTAAAGAACATGCACCCACCGACCAATATATACGCATATGTCTCTGCATGCATGAACCGGTCGTCTGTTTCGTCACATGGCGATGCAGAGCTTCATCCTCTCGCACATTTACTGATGACAAGTAGTGGTAATAAACTAGGTGGCAACGCCGATCTCCGGCGAATCGGCGCGATAACTTCGCTTCAGTTGTTCACATATATAAATTTTTGACCGTGTAAACCAGGCATGCGTTGATGCGTGGCAAGCTGCATCATCATGCCGCGTTGCTCGTCGCAAGGCATGTACGGCCATTTCAAGCAAGAAACAACAGCTGGTTGGCCATGACGAGTCGTTCTTCATTTTTTTTTCTTCTCCCAAGTTAAAATGTACGTACTCGCGATCCCTGTGAGAGGTCATGAGATTGAGATGATTTTGTTTGACGCAGCATTTTACTTGTCCGAGATTTAAGCTACAGCCGCGTGAAGCGTGCCACGCCAGCACCGATCTTCGCACCATGACAATGAAATCACTACTAGTATACCCATTTGGACACTTTCATATACCTACTCCTACTACCCGCTTGGACCTTAGGATTTGCGAAGAATCTGCCTTGCTTTTTTTTTTGGCAAAAATAGCTGAATGCATGCCCTATCCTGTAGATTAAAAAATTATATTACATCCAACACATCGAGTTTATATCGTTGAGATCAGCCAGCACATGGTTTCACCTTCGTGTTCGGTTGCGTCGAGTCTCCCTGCCATCGCTTTTGTGACGCGTCCGGAAGTGATTCACTATTTTTATGTTTTATTTGTTAGAGAATTTTTAGGAATAGAATTTATTTGTCGGTATATTATTTTTTCTGTAACAATATTTAGGAAGATGTAATTTATTTATTGGTATGTTATTTTTCTGTTTTTATTTAAGTTTTTTTAGAGACGTAGAAAGAGGAGGTGGAGTAGAAGAGGCCGATGACCCTAGGAGAGGATTAACCACCGTCAGCTTCTTTTCAAATAGATAACTGTATCACTCTTTTGACGGCCGAAAAGTAGTTCAGTGGAGTGTGTTCTGGTTGCTGCGTGATAGCCCAAATGCCTACATCGTCCGCACTGTGCTGCTAACCGCAAGGCCCGCACAAGGCACAACCCAACAACGCGGCCTCCCTTCCTTCACCGATCCGACGGCGCGGCGGCGAAGCGCGCACCGCGCACGGTCCGCACAATCCAGTAGGTCGCACCACGCACGGGCTGCGCCGAAACGCCCACCTGCGGAATGTATCGACCCAGCCGGCGTTGCCCACCCACGCCCTCCCGGCCGCGGCGGGCGGTCAGCTCAGTAGACAAGGCAAACAGTCCCCCACCAACTCACTTCTTCATTCGGCTCCGCCGCACGGCCCGCACCGCAGGAGACGTGGGCGCCGAACAAGCTTCCGCGTCTGGCTCTAGGTCGCGCCGCAGCCGCCCGCGCGGCCTGTGCCTTGTGGCCGAAACTATGGTGTCGGGCCGCGAGCCAGAGTTGAGGAGAAGTGCCTGCCCCCTTTTGGGCCTGATTTGCTCCCGGGCAACCCGATCTTACGCAAATGCGGCTCATACGTTTTACAGTCCACAATGCTTAACCTCTCAGTCATAATACGACAGTAGCCTACTGCTGTCGCTAGACGTACCACCGTGCTGTAATAAAAGACGATCTGCTTAATTTTTTTCAACGGGCTGCAGAAAGAACTGCAGACCCCGTGTGTAAAGTAGACTTGGTATTGGGGAAGGTATTGGACCGACTTTTTTAGTCTGGTCTACGGCACAACAGGGATGACGCGGCTAAAACATGGAATGGCACGCATGCTAACAGGTTAGGCCAACATGGTATGAATGATAGAGCTGTATAGACCCTTACAATTGGGTATAATAGACGGTATGGCACGACATGTCTATATAGATCATGCTTAGACTGGCACGGCACGAAACAGGCTTAATAAGCCTAAAACAGGCACGACAAGCGGCATATGACACTCTGCGCAACATTGCGTCATATTCTAACTCGCCTTACGACTCACGCCTTTTGCGGTACTCACATGTGAAGAGGGAGGCAACGAAGATGCTAAAAGGTAGAGAATAAAGACCGGAAAGTACATACTCACTGATCTGAGCACGCACAGAGCTAGTACGCACTATGGTAGCTCACATCGAGTGTAAGGTTTTTAACGATACAATAACTTTTTACCTGTTTAAAAATGAAAATTTTAATTCATTTTTCTTAATATTTGTGTCTACTGCCTCAACTCAATACGTCTCCGGCTCTTTTCTCCTCATCACAATAGTGCAAATAGATTAAACCTAGATCAGAATGGCACAAAACCGGCACAAATAGCTAATAGATCATGTCTAAACTCACTAGAGATGAACACGGACCGGCGTGACATAGCACGATAGGCCAATCAGACGTAGCGGTACGGCATGAGACATCTGGCCACGGCGCGCGGCACGACACCCAGGAAGTACGAAGGAACAAAATACAGGGTCACCATTCACCAAGCTATATACAGGGCACCAGCACAAACGAACATCTACTTATTTGCAGCAAGGATGAGAATCTAATTAACTCAGACATCAAAACTACAGTTACAATTGTCGGCAAAATTGAGGTAAACTGGAAGGCTGGCACCACGTACCACAACATGATACTGTCATTCATTAGCAGGCAAAGCAGTGAAAATCTTCGACAAGCCCATGCACGATGGAGTAAATGATTATTCAATCGAACAGCTATCACTCATTATCCATAGAACACAAGAAAGTACAAGAGAAAGGCACACCCCAGTACCCTCTGCACTGAAGCCTACAAGAGCCTCACCTAAAAGATTTCAAATCTTGGGTTCCTTGCTCTACGGCCACCCAGAATCAGACGCAGAAGACAAGTGACATACAATAACCAATTGGAAGGGTTAACTAAGGCAACGACTGTGGTGCAATCAGACCTCCCGTGCAATCCAACTAAGAAAAGTTTCAAAAAATTCTGAAAAAAATCATGGATGTACATCTCATCTTACCCCATCTACATATAAAATTTCATGATCAAATTAAATCATATGCTAGAAGTTACAAAAATGTCTTTTTGTAACTTCATAGCATTAGAACATAGAAACTGAGATTACATCAATTTTCAGAACACAATACTGAATGTGATTCTGGAGGCCTGATTACACCAATCGTTGCCGTTAACTAAACACAGGCTCAGAGCTTACCGTCGAGCCTCTTCTTCAGGACGTCCATGACGGTACCAAAGTCGGCCTTCACACTGACCGGCGGATTAGCATACTTGCAGGCAATGTCCTCAATCTTGCTATCATGGTAGTCGATCTTGGACTGAGAGAACTTCAGACCGTGAGCAGTGCTGATGACCACCGTGCGGTCGTTCGGACCAATGATGCGCTTGTCCCGGAGCTTAAACAGTGCTGCGAGCGCAACCCCAGTATGTGGGCAAGCAAACATCCCAGTGCGGTCAGCGAGTGACATTGCATTCATGAGCTCCTCTTCTGTTGCCTCCTCGACAATGCCATTTGTTGCCTTAAGAGCAACCATTGCACGGTCGACAGACACCGGGTCACCAATCTGAATCGCCGATGCAAATGTCGGCTCAGCCACTTGCGGCTGGAACTCAGTCCACCCTGACTTGTAGTACCGGTACAGCGGGTTCGCATTGGCAGCCTGTGCGCAGACAAGCTGTGGGACACGATCAACAAGCCCAAGAACACGGCACATCTCAAATCCCTTGTAGAATGCATATATGTTCCCGAGATTGCCTCCAGGAACAATGACCCAATCTGGCACCTCCCAATCGAACTGCTGCAGTATCTCAATGGCCGCAGTCTTCTGTCCCTCGAGCCGAAGGGAATTGAGCGAATTGGCGAGGTAAATCGGCAGCTCTGCAGTCACCTCCCTGATGAGCCGCATGCAGCCGTCAAAGTCCGTGTCCAACGAGAGTACGGTGGCACCGTTGGCGATCGGCTGGATGAGCTGCTCGAGCGAGATGCGGTTGGCCGGGAGGAAGACAATGGCTGGGATCCCCGCGGCGGCGCAGTAGGCAGAGAGCGCGGCGGAGGTATCCCCCGTGGACGCGCACCCGACACCGGCGATGGGGCGGGAGAGCGGAGCGCGGCGGAGGCGGTTGACCTGGCTGACGAGCACGGTCATGCCGAGGTCCTTGAAGGATCCGGTGTGGGAGATGCCGCAGTGCTTGACCCAGAGATCGTTCATCCCGCCGAGGTGGTCGAGGCCAAGGCGCTCGGCCCAGAAAAGGTTGGAGTTGCCCTCGAAGAGGGATACGATGTGGTCGGAGTCGATCTCGGGGAGGACGAACTCCTTCTTGGACCAGACGCCGGAGCCGTAGGGCCAGGTGGTACGGCCGACGCGGGAGTCGAATAGGTCGCGCCAGTAGGATCCTGGGAAGCGCGCGAGCGCGTCCATGTCGTGGCGCACGTCGAGGAGGCCACCCGAGCTGGAGCGGTACACGATCTCGTCCAGGGAGTAGCGCTCGTTGGGGTCGCCGTTGGGGGTGGGCGGGAACGGCTCGTACCACGCGGAGAAGTTGTGGTTCGGGGCGCGGTGCCGCGCGGCCTCCTCGCGGATGTTCTCATCCGCCGCGCGCCGGTGCTTGGTGGCGGCGGGCTGGGGCACGGCGGCGGAGGCGTCGGTGGCGCAGCGCACACGGTGGGCGGCGTGGCGGGGCCGGGGCGGGAGGTGGCAGTTGTTGCTGGCGGAGTGGGGGTGGGAGAGGAGGAAGGAGAGAGAGGAGGCGTGGGTGGTGATCGCCATTGTGGGCGAAGTTGGCGGCGGCGGTGTGGGATTGGGAGGAATGACTGTGGAGAAGGGTTTTAGGGCGAGGACGAGATAAATCTGGTGAAAACTGATCGAATAGTTTCGGATCCAATCCGAATACTTTTTATTATATAGTATTGAATTATATACGGATTCAGTAGTTCACTGTTCATCGAATATGGATTCAGTAAATTCAAATGTTGATAGATCGGATATCCGGATATATACGTGGACCAGGCCAAGACAACTTTTTTGTCTAAAAAGGTTTCTTAATTTTAAAAATATTTTTTAGTTTAATTAATCCATGAAAATAAATTTTAATTATTAAAATTAGCAAACCAACTCAAAAAATTATGAATTTTTTTGGGAAAGTTCTAGACACAATCTAACATTTAAAAAATTATTTTAAATATTTTATTATATTTTAATTTTTCTCAAAAATTCAAACACGCTATTATTAATAGGAAAATATTTAAAATTACTAGCTAAAATGCATAAAACTCATAAATATATCATTTATTATCTTAAACATAATTCAATAATGAACATATAAATCTTAGGTCATTACATGTAAGTGTTATATACTTTTTCTAGAGATACAGTATTTAAGTATTATCAAATTTTTAGTGTATTATGTGTTTGTTTCCATTTGTATCTTTGAGCAAGGAGTACTTTATTTTGTGTTTTGATATACGTGTATAATGAACTAATCATATGTGTGTAATAAATTAAGTCTTATATAATTTTGTTTGTAGCATAGTATCTAACTATTGTCTAAGTGAATGAAAATGCTTATATTTGTTCAATTTTCAATAATGTTATGATCAAATCAACTAGTTATATGTTTTCATTGATTTTTATGTACAATCTAAGGGTTATCATGTTCGATAAAAATTCGAAACCGTATCCAATTCGATTCGTATTCGATCTGTATTTGTATTCGACAATATCCATATTCGTATTTATATCCGGACTATCCATATATGTATCCACATATGATAAAAAAAAAATATGAAAACAAATATAATAAAGCTATTATCCATTTGTATCCGATCCGTTTTCACCCCCATGTGGACATGTCGACAGGGTTGGTGAAACTTGCACGGATGGTCGTGATTTAATTGATATCCGACGGGTGTTTCTGCCCCTTCCAACGTGTAGGAGAATTAGCTCGGTGTGATTCTAACCAAGGACTAAAATCTCGCCGAGACCTCGGTTTTTGGATGTGAATTAATTTTGAAATGCGTCGGTGTAAAAAACAATCAAAAAATTGCTACAATAATCTCAGAAATCTCGACGATGTCTCATTGAGATATCAGGATTTTTGACTTTTTTGGCTAGATTTGGTTCAATAACCCCTAAGAAAGTCATCTCCTATGAAAATTTGTTGAAAAACTGAATTTTTGAGATATTTTTTAAAAACTATAGAAACACTATCGGATTTTTATAAAATTTTAAATGCTTTATCAAGATGTAAAAAATTTATGGTACTATCATAAGAAGTGTAGAATCATAAAAAAAGTTTCAAAATAATTGAACATCATTTGTTATCTTTGAAAAATCAAAAACCAAATGAACACAATTGAGATAGTAACCTTGTCAAAATTTTATAAATTTTTTCAAGTGTGATCATGATCTAAAATTTTTATGAGAGCTTAATAATTTCCTATTTACCATTATATAAAATTTTCAAAAAATTTAAACTTTTTTGTTTGCTCAATCAAATCTATGTATGCATTGAACTTCATTTATTATATTTCAAAAATCAAAAACAGAAAGAATATAAATGGTACAGTTCATTTGTAAGAATTTTATAAATTCGCTGGAATGTGATAATGATTCAAATTTTTTGTGACATCTTAATAATTTCCTTAGAACCTTTTTGCAAATTTTTCAAAAAATCTAAATCTTTTTTGGTTATTAAAGCAAATATATATATTGATCATGAGGCTTTTATCAGGACATAGCACTTTCAGAATTTTTGGAACTTTTCAAGTTTGATTATTATATAAAAATTTTATAAAAACATTAATGATATATCAGAAAAATCCAAAAAAAATTCAAAATTTTCTAACGTGGTTTGTACCATTTTTCATTTGGTTGAAGTTTGACAGTACGGCTTTTATCAGGACAGTAGCACTGTTCGAATTTTTAAAAATTTATGAAATTGATAATTATCTAAAAATTTTATGGAAACATTAGTGATATATCATAATCATTGAAAAAAAATTCAAAATTTTCTAACGTGATTTGTTTTATTTTTCATTCAGTTCAAATTTACCGATCAGCGTTTTATTAAGACAGTTGCAATGCTTGAATTTTTAAAAATTCCTAAGATTTGATAATCATCTTAAATTTTTATGAGAATATCAGTGGTATGTCAGGAACCTACAAAAAAATTTCAAATTTTTTAGACGTTGTTTGATCTATTTTTGCTCAGTGCAATTTTACCAAGATCTCGGCAATACCGGCCAAAATTTTGGTTTTCTCGGTAGAAAAAAATACGGATTTGAATTTTTGTTTTTGTATTTCGTCTGAGATTTGTTCGAAATTTCTAAATCTTCCCGAGATTTTGTTCTTCGGCTATGAACAAGATTTGGAGTGAAAACGAGAATTCAATCCTTGATTCTGACAACCAAGACTGACAACAACTCCTCACGAGTTGATTGCCGCAACAAGCATTGAAATTTGGAAGAAAGGATCAACCAATGAGTTCTAAAGAAGCATATCCACGAACAATATCAGCTGATCGCATGAGAACAAATAAAAGCTTCAGTTTAAACAAAGAACAGACAGAAATATAGGACTTAATCTTGTATCTTGAAAATAATCATTTACAAATGCATTGAACAACATTTGCGGTGTTCTCCGATAAACACCTATACAAATCGATCGGGGTACATATTCTCAAGGACAATGGTCCTTGTGCTTTGTGTTGCTATCTGAAATGAATTTAACCACAATAGCCAATTTACTCTTTCAATGTGAATAACTTTCATCTATTCAACATTTCGTATGGCTGCGGAGTGTTCACAAAAGTAGCACTCTTGTTGAATCCTTCGAGTAGCATTATCCTTGCGTAATACTGTTTGCAAGACCCTGTGGAACATGAAAGAAAGCTGCAAAAGATATTTTGGTTGGGGTTAACTGTTGTCCTGCATTCATATATCGATATTTCAGATTTCAAGTCTTCAGAGGTCACGAACTGCTTAGAAGAATGATTATAGGAATAGCACACAAGCAATTTCCATGCATCGAATTGTATAGTGCAATCTAACAAAGAAAACTCTTCTTGTCCTTGTTTGGTGAATGACCATAGAACAAAATTGACATCATCCACCTTCCAAGTTGGTCGCCCAATGCCTGCAAAACATCACGGAATAATATTTCATGTTCGTTGCCTAGATGAGAAAAGAAAATGAATAACTGGCATACTAACCCTTAGGCATGGGAAATCACGGCTCTGTTTCAAATGGTTAATTATGCTTCTCATCCTACGATGTTTATCAATTGTTACTTCTCATCCTACAATGTTTATCGATTGTTAAAGTAGAACAGAGAGAAATAATTCCAACAGCGCTTCAAATTAGATGCAGACAGATGTCCTCCCCAGAACAAAAATATATCAGTAAGCATCTGAATCGATGTGTTAGTTGAAGCTTGCTAGTGAGCATCTGATTGGTGCTAACTGTTGAGCTCTTAACGATGAATTTCTAAGAGCAGGCCCCTATATTGTATGATCGCACCATTTGTCCAAGTCTCTTTAGCGCTAGCCTACACATAAAAGTAGTATAGAGAAAACATCCATAAGATAGAACAATGCAGTTTTGCTTCTGTTATGAACCTTTAGTTCACCTCAAGTAATCAAGCCTATAATTTCACAAAACAGATAATAAACATACTGAACAAAGTACCAGATAATAAACATACTGAACAAAGTACGAAGGGAATGAATTATGGGGAAAAAAGAATACCCATTATGCCCGTCGTGTCCCCCATTTGGCAGTAGACACAATTTCGCATAGGGTAAGTAAAGAGGTTAGGTTTTTGGATGTTTCCAGATTCGCGCTTCCTTTCTTCTTTGGTATACACATATACATACACTACGTATGGGCTTATTTGGGCTTGGGCTCAACACACTCACACATACATGACTCAACACTCCCCCTCAAGATGGGTGATAGATATCTATCATCCCCATCTTGTTACAAGCAGAAACACACTCTGCACTCCCTAAACCTTTTGTTAGACAGTCAGCTACTTGGTTCCTAGAGGTTATAGAACTTAAAGACACAACTCCTTCATCTATTTTTTCCTTGATAAAAAAACGATCGTTTTCCACATGCTTCATTCTATCATGCTGGATTGGATTGTTGGCAATGCTTATTGTTGACTTGTTATCACACCATAACTTCATCGGTGTAGCTTCCATTAACTTCAGCTCGGAGAGTAGATTCTTCATCCACGACACCTCACTCAAGCTGACAGCCACAACTCGGTATTCAGCTTCAGCTGTAAAGCGTGACACCACTTGCTGCTTCTTGCTCCTCCATCACACCAAGTTACCCCCTACAAATACACAATAGCCTGAAGTAGATCTTCTGTCATCCAAATAGCTAGCCCAATCAGCATCACAAAATCCTTCTACCCTCATGTGTCCATTTCTCTTGAACCACAACCTTTTTCCTGGGCTCCCTTTCAAATATCTTAGGATCCTATATGCAGCTTCAAAATGACCACTCCGTGGGTCATTGAAAGTGCATCTAGGCACTATGTTATTTTGGTGATTAATGACAAACGCATATAATGACAATCTATGTAATTTAGTAAATGCTTAACTTAGTGCTTAACAAATGACAAACCTCTAATATGATTATATTGCTATGAGACTAACATGTTATTGCCTAGTTGAGTATCAGTCTCATCTATTTAGAGGAAAATCAAGTGGGATGGTCAAGCAAAGATAAGGTATGCAATTTTGGTATCTCTTCTATATTTGTTATTGCATTCCTTTTGTGCAAATGCATAGTGAACTCCAAGTAGCATGTTGATTATATATATGCACATTGGTTCATGTCATATTTATTTGTGCATATATATTCATTTGAGTTCATTATGTGCTTTGTTTTTAGTATGCATGTATTAACTAGAGTTAAACTTCACATTGCTATAGATTGACTTGGTGCATGCATGTCTTAGTTGTGTATCTTCTCATGCACTTCTCTTAGTGAAGTTTAATCTAGTGTTGGATCACATATTTACTCTTATTCCAAATATTATTTGCACATGTACAATTCGTGTATATTCTATCATGTGCTTCATTTAAGTAAAGACTGTGATCCTTGCCATGATTTAATTGATTCATCATATCGGCAATTATCTCTCTAGTGCATATAGATCAATTACATATTCATCATGATGCACTTAGTAGAGAATATTTCTTATGTCAAGTGTTTCCATTTGTATTGTGCTTCTTTATATGAAACACTTGTTGTAATCAATTGCTCACAAATATCAACTTGTTTATATCTATTGAGCTTTTGGGACTAATGTCTTTCATGAGTGGCTTGGAAAGAATTAGGTCCGTGTGTGCATGATGACCAAGGTATCTTGGAGGATGATCGTTAAGCGAGGTCAACAAGGCGGCGGTGTCACCAAGAGTTGAGGACTAAGTCAAGATCGACTTGGCGTGGAGATCGTCGAGAGAGGATGATCAAGTCAAGGTTGATAGGGCGAGAGTCTCATGAGGTGAATCGAGTCAAGTTGGACAAAGCGAAGATGTCATCAATCATTTGGTAAAAGACATCATGCACATTGCATCCACGGAGAAGACGGCATGCGGATTGAATGTAAGACTTAGATTTCTCGTTTGAATTTGAGTCTAAGGATTGCCGTACTATTAAGAGGGATGCTCCGTCAAATGACTTTTAGATGTGTCAAGTGCTCAAATGATCCATCCTTGTGAAATTTAGAGAGAGTGGTATTGGTGGTGCGGAAAGTAAGAATTGTAGGTCTCTCTTGAATTCTTTGTGAAATCTGGAATTATCTTTTGAGATTTGGGTAGTGAGACCTTGTTAGTTGTGTAGCCCTTGTTCTTAGCTTTCAATAGAGTCCAAAATCACTGAAATCGGAGTCCGGAGTCAAAAGTTATGCTCGTTTTAAATGGGCTGCTTTCGATGCCAGCTCGGACTATCCGAAGATGGACTCGGACTGTCGAAGTGAGTTCGGACTATCCGAACATTTTTCGGATATTCGAGCTGGGTCTCTCTGTTAGCCATGTCTAATGGGTTCGGACTATCGAACTTGAGCTCGGACTATCCGAATCTGAGTCGAACGTTGAGCAAAGCGGCTAGTTTTTGGAGCCTCTATTTATACCCCATCCATCCCCATTTGTGGGGGCTGTTACTAGGTTGAGTTGAGGTGCTATCCACTTGTTCTTGAGCCCTCTAAACACCTCTTTGCCCTTAGATCTAAGTGATCCCTTTTGTGTGAAGGGTTGGGAAGAGTTTGAGGAGTGAGGTGCTAGGTTGAGTGTGAGTTGAGGAAGAGTTGATCTTTTGAGCACTTGATTTCATCTCAAGCTTGTTCTTCGTGAGCATTTGTTACTCTTGGAGGTTGAGGACTCCTAGGCGGCTAGGAGGTCACCTCTGAGCCACCGGTTCTTCGTGTGGTTGGCCGTGGGAAGTTTGTGAAGGTTCGATTCCGCCTCATGAGAAGGATCAAGAAGTGAAGCCGTGAGTGCAAGGTGCAACACCGGCGGCTAGCGGGTTGAAAGAGACCCGTGTCTTGGGTGGCCAAGACGCCCGCCAGTGCAAAGTGCAACAGGGAGGAAAAGGGTTGAAAGAGACCCGGCTCAAGTGTGACCGAGCCGCCTCAGCGGAGACGTGGGATCCCCTCAAGGATCCGAACTTCGGGTGAAAAATCTTCGTCTCCAAGTTTGATTCTTACTCTTGCCTTAATATTTGATTTTGAATTTTGAAATTGCCCGATCTACTTTTCTAGTGAGTTTTCGGCTAGACCTCCATTTGCTTCAAGTATTCTAGGCTAACTAGTTTAATTTGGTGTATTTAATATCCCCCAAATAGCCTAGATATATTTTTGCGAGCTGTGTGCTCTGGAGCATTCGGATACTCCGAACTAATCCTCGGACTATCCGAATAAGCGTTCGGACTATCCGAATATTACCTCGGACTATCCGAACAACTCGGACAGTCAAAGTATATTTGGATACTCAAGCTGTTAATTTCATTGCAATTTAGTTTAAATTTATAATTAGCCTATTCACCCCCCTCTGGCGACATCCTGTCCTTTCAATTGGTATCGAGCTAGGACTCTCATTTTATTAGACTTAACCGTCTAGAGAGTTAAAGATGTCGACTAGAGGAGTAGAGCACTCAAATGATCTACTTGTATTAAATGGCTCAAATTATGCTTTATGGAAATCTCTTATGACTATTCATTTTAAATCCATGAGCCCCAAATATGGTGGATTTTAGATGTTGGCTTTTCGTCTCCATTGAATGAAGTTGATCCAAGCGAAGGAGAGCGAAATGCCTACATCTCGACGCTCAAGCTACTAACATATTATTTTGGGTTGTGGCGATGAAATTTTTGATAGCATATCGAACTCAAGAGCGCTCATGAGATGTGGATAAAGCTTCAAGATCTATTTGAATCATCCACGTCTTCAAATGAGGAGTGCATTAAGGAAGAGATGTCGGAGATGAAACCTCAAGCTCCATCTCAAGCTCAAGTGATGAAGAACCGACATCTCCATCAACCTCAACCTCCGCCTCAAGTAACGATGAAGATTCACTCACATCTCGAATCCGTTGCTTCATGGCGAAAAGTAAGAATGAGGTAAGTGATGATGATGATGATGAGCTCTCTTGTGAAGAGTTTATGAATATGTTAAAGGAGCTAAATGAATGTCTTGGGAGGAGAAAAAAAATATAAAACTTTGAAGCTTGAACATGAATTACTTCAAAATGATTTTAATATGCTTCAAGAAAATCATGAATCCTCCTTCTTAAAGAAATTCATAAGCCTAAGGTGGACATAGGAATCACATGTAATTTAATTGATGAAATGCCATGCTTAAATGTCAACTCTAATATTTCATCAAAATTGACATGTCCACCTCTTGTGAAGATTTAATTGATACATCTTGTTGCTCTAATAAAATTTCTTCTAGTTCCTCTATGTCTTTGGATGCTCATCTTGTAGAGGAAAATAAAGAGCTCAAGGCCCAAGTCATTAGATTGGAAAATGACTTGAAGAAATGCGTAAAGGAAAAGTCATCCTCGATGAGATCTTGAGCAAGCCAAGGCGCCTCAAGATAGCGAGGACTCGGCTACAACTCCAAGAGGAGAAGAGCAAGAAGAAGCACGATACAAGAATGAAGGCGATTGTGTGCTTCGCTTGCAACAAGAAGAACCACTTAGCCTCAGTGTGCCCTAATAAAGTGGAGATCAAGCCACAACCATCAACAATGAGGCAAACCGACAAAGAGCAAGTCAAGAAAAAGAGACGTTCGAAGCATACTTGCTACAATTGTCGGGAAAAGGGGCATATCGGTAAGGATTGTCCCAAAGGTACAATCTCTAAGCCTACTCATTATTTCAATGATTATTTGCTTAGGAAAGACAAAAATGGTAATGTGTTTGCCAAATTTGTCAATTCTCCTAAGACCATGCAAAATAATGACAATCAATTGCTTAGGAGATATAAATCTAGAAATGTGTTTGCTCAAAATACTAGATTTCCTAAGATCAAGAAAAATCATGTTGATTATATGCTTAGGAAAAATAACAATAGCAAAACATTTGCTAGAAATGCTAGATCCTCTAAGCATCCTCAATATAATGATCATTATGTGCTTAGAAAGGATCAAGCTAGGAATGGATTTGCTAAAAGTGTTAAAACTCCTAACCTTCCTCAATTCATTGCCAATAAATCGCTTGAGAGTAATAACAATAATAAATCCATTGCTAGTTATGTTAGTTCACCTAAGACTATTAATATTAGGGCCATTTGGGTTCCTAAATCTATTGTGACTAATATTGTTGGACCCAACAAGGATTGGGTACCAAAAACCGCCTAAAAGATTTTTAGGTAATATGAGATGGATTGGACGTTTGGCTTCTTCAAAAGGGAAGAGGACTTAATCATTTGCAAAATGGAGCCAAGCATGAGGATGATCACTTCAATCTTGAGCCAATACCATCTCGGGTAATAAGTATTTAAATTGGTTCTTATAGCTTATAGCCTTGTGTAGGTTATATTGCATTATTCATGAAAATCAATTTAGATTGCTTGTTATATACTTGCTCTACTTATTAGTTGTTTTGATTGCAATCTTGAGCAAGTTTGGGATAGTGGCACATTAAGGGGGAGTGTTAATTCATATCCATGTATATTACATCCCTACATGTGCCCACATTTATATAAGTGCTATTACATATTTTCAAAATCAAGCCATTTAGCCAAAAGTCAAAATTTTGCATACTATTAGTATTCTTGTGAAAAACTAATTGCAAAATGTATACAAATGTATTTGAAACGTTTTTCAAAGGTTTTGGCTTCACAAAATCTATTTTGAAAAGAAAATGAGTTTCATGATCAAAATCTAGTTACTAGTATCTTGTTTTGGATTTAAACTTATAATTTTCATAGAACTATATATAAAATGATTTTGAAAGTAATTCCAAAATGAAAAACCTAGAGTTGGTCATTCTTAACAATTCTTGTGTTCAAAAGATTTTCAAAAGACCAACCTAGCAGAAGTTATTTGATTTTGAAACTCATCGAAAAACTATAATTGACCCATAATGGTCATATTATTGTACTTAGTGAGTTTCACCATTTGGACCGGATTCTTAGCAATATCTTGGTTCAAAATGGTATTTTAAACTCATACATACCAATTCCAATCAAATATCTTCTCATTTGCTTCATTTGATACTTTTTGGATTAATGTTGAAAGCATATGCATGCATATCCTTCATATGAGTCTCTTTGGTCAAAAGTCAAATTTTTTGTTTAAAAGGCCAATATTTGTGAAAATCTTTATAAAAGTTCTCAAATATGTATTTCAAATGTTTTACAATACTTTAGAGTAAAATTTCTATTTTAGAAACAAAATAGCAAATTTGGCCTCAAATGGATCTTATAGGATCTTAATTTTGGATTAAATGAAATATTTTCATAAGTTGAAATCTATTGAGTTTTTGAAAAAGTGGTCAATACAAAACTCGTAGGGTTGGTCATTTTAAGCATTTCTCTAGTTCAAAGTTTTTCCAAACGACCAACCGTTCAAAAGTTATAACTATTTGAATTTGGCCAAAATTCTTGATTTAACCAAAATGACCCATTTTGCATATTGTGGGTTTTGATATTTGAGATGGATTTCTTCATGTTTCTTGACTTGAAATAGTATTTCCAACTCATATAAAGCCATGAAACTTCAAATCTCCATAAATTTCAAGTCGGATTGCATTTTGAGCATTAGTTGCAAATTGAACTTCTCTTTTGCCTACAAGCGCATTTTGCCATATCTTTTGAAAGAAAATTCCTTTTGAGGAAATTCTTTTGAGAAACCTTCTAAATAGCTCAAAGTTCATTTCTGGAAATTTTCAAATCATTTTGACTTTATTTGAAAAAGTTTTGACTTTTCTTCTCTTTGATTGAAAATCATACCTACAAAGCAAAATTTGGCATATCTTTTGATTGGAGACTTCTTTTGGAAAATTCTTTTGGAAAAGTTTCTTATAAATCCAAAGTATGTTTCTGCACAATTTTAAATGATTTCAACTTCATTTGAAAAAGTTATGGCTTTTTCTCACTTTGATCAAAAGGCTGAAAATTCAGACTTTTGTGTGGTTTTGAGCTGATTTGTGATTTTTGTATCTCCAAATCAGAGCACAATTTGAGAGAAACATCTTTGTAAAATTGATCCTCAATAGTTGGTCTATAACACAAAATTTTATCAGATTTATTGGACCTCATATGAGCAGTTTTTCAGCTATCTTTTGAAGCCTAAATGAAATGTCAAAATCTGAAAATCTGAAATTCTAGTTCATTGAAATCTTTGTGGTTTTCATATTTTTAAATTGGTTTCAAGGTAGAAGAATCTCTCAAAACAAAACTTGAGCATATTTAAATGTATTAGCTCCATGATATACCTTATAATCCTTTTGAAGCTTGTTTAATCAAGTTTTGTATATTTGAAAAAGGATCTCCTTTTGGTCATGGCATTGTATTAAATTGATCTTTAATTGACATATAGTGTTGGAAAACCTTCTCTTGCATATGGAGTTCATATCTGAATATTTTCAAATTTATTTGAACTCATTTGCAAAAATGTTGACTTCTTTTGACCTTGTGTCAAAATCAAACCTCAATACTTTTAATGGCCTAATTTTTGAATGGAGGGTGATATTTGAGAATTCTTTTTGGAGAAGTCTCTTGGATATCCATGGATCATTTCTGCAAAATCTTATGGCTATTGGACTTCATTTGATCAAGATTTGACCCAATTTCAATATGCTCGGTTGGAGCTCGGACGATCAAAAAATGCATTGGACGGTCAGAAATACTCGGATACTCCGAAGATTTATTCGGACATTCCGAATGGAAATTTTCTAGTTCGAACAGAGAGGGTCTACTCGGACATTCCGAGGTAAAGCTCGGACATTCCGAGGTTTAGGCTGATTGTAGGGCTGTTTTGTGATTGTTGTTTCTCCAAATGGGTTCATAATCAGAGGAAAGTCTTATGACATGTTTTGATCCTCTATAGTTGAACTTCATTGTCTAATATTTTCAGAATTTATGAACCTTGTTTGAATCTTCTTTCAGCCCTATCAAAAAGCTTAAATGGAATGTCAAAACTGAATTTTTCAGCACATTGCACTTTTGAAATCTTGCCAACCTTTAAGATGATTTGAGTGTTTCCTTATGATGAAAACTAAGATAACTCAATTTATTGCTCCATGATTCATCTAAAATTATTTGGGAGCTCATTTGCTCTTGTTTTCATCCTAAGGACCATTTTAAAGCGAGATTTCTTTTCCCGAAACTTTCGGTTCAGCATTCACTATTTTCAAGTTTTCGGGGTTTTCCTTTACTCAAATGAATTTTCGGTCTTCACAGCCTTCGAAGAGAATTTCGAGACGGATCTTTTCCGCGTTGATGATTTTTGCATTTGAGCAATGGTTTAAAAACTATAATCTATTTTGTGCTGCTATTTGCATCTTTTGGCTAAGTTCTTTTAGAAATTGGATTTAATTGTATCTTAGCCTCAAAATGTTTTCTCTCTTGCATAACTTAGCGGAGTTTATTGTGGAAAAGAAAAAAAAATTCCTTGTAAGTTCAAGAGTGAGTTTGAATGTGTTTTACCCATTATCTCTCTTACAAGTGGATATCAAGATTAAATTTGAATGTGTTTCAAATATTTTTATTGTAAATCGGTATAATGAAATCTTCAATTGATATCTTGAATTTTTCAAATTGCATGCAAATAGTATTATCATGCTTATCATCTATATCGTGCATGTTATACTTAGACATTATCAAACTAACTTGGGTCAAGTTGAAAGATATTTGTTCAGAAAATCGTGTGCTTGTCTATTGATGTTCAAGGTATTGGAAAAGGGTCACCTTCGACGGTGGGATGAAGGAAATGGAGAAGAGCTCCATAGTCCGAGGGATCTAAGGCAGAATGCGGTGATCATGACCGATTCGAGCATGCGGTGGACAAAAACCGACAAAGGGCGTATTTTGTTTTGACCATATTTAATAATGTCCTTGCACACCATTATACTCAATTGTGTTATTCTAAATGGTGTTGTTCCTTTTAATTGGTATCATCAATCGGTATATGTAATTAGTTTCAATTGGTATCAATTAATTAGTATTCTTCAAGAGGTATTCTCTAAGTCTGAATTGCTTTTAAAATTGTCATCTAACTTGCATTTGGCATTATCATGAATTAAAAGATACATATGGGTGACACATTGCAAAGAGGTATACCCTTGATAAAATTATGAAATTCTTGATCATGAAAGTGCATCTTAATTATACAATGTTGATTCATGATCTTGATTGCTAGAATTTAATTGGATCATAAGCATGTGCTTAAGATATATAAATTTGCTATATGATCTTAATATTTAAAGAATGAATATTCTCCATATGAAATCATATTCATATGTCATGATTTAAGCATCACTTACATATTGTGAATCATGACTACATTTAAATTGATATCATTTCGAAAAATCTATCACCTCAATCTTGGATATAATTGGTATAATATCTTGCCTAGATTTAGGGGGAGCTTAATATTATTGCCCTATTCCTAGCTCCTTATTTTTATTTTGTTCTCCCTAATCTTTGTATTGAGTGTGCAATCAAGGGGGAGAATTTATTGAATGAACAATAAGGATCTCTTAAGCACCTTTTTGGGATTAATGACAAAAGGGGGAGAATTTATGGATTTATCAATTGTCCCCTAATCGATTGACAAAAAGGGATAATTTGTAAGTATGATCTCTTATTGTTTCTTCACGCTTGTTTTAATGCTAAATATCTTAATATTGTCATTTGGTGCAATTGATAATAGGTTTATCATAAATCACCAAAAAGGGGGAGATTGAAAGTGCATCTAGGCACTTATGTTATTTTGGTGATTAATGACAAACGCATATAATGACAATCTATGTAATTTAGTAAATGCTTAACTTAGTGCTTAACAAATGACAAACCTCTAATATGATTATATTGCTATGAGACTAACATGTTATTGCCTAGTTGAGTATCAGTCTCATCTATTTAGAGAAAAATCAAGTGGGATGGTCAAGCAAAGATAAGGTATGCAATTTTGGTATCTCTTCTATATTTGTTATTGCATTCCTTTTGTGCAAATGCATAGTGAACTCCAAGTAGCATGTTGATTATATATATGCACATTGGTTCATGTCATATTTATTTGTGCATATATATTCATTTAAGTTCATTATGTGCTTTGTTTTTAGTATGCATGTATTAACTAGAGTTAAACTTCACATTGCTATAGATTGACTTGGTGCATGCATGTCTTAGTTGTGTATCTTCTCATGCACTTCTCTTAGTGAAGTTTAATCTAGTGTTGGATCACATATTTACTCTTATTCCAAATATTATTTGCACATGTACAATTCGTGTATATTCTATCATGTGCTTCATTTAAGTAAAGATCGTGATCCTTGCCATGATTTAATTGATTCATCATATCGGCAATTATCTCTCTAGTGCATATAGATCAATTACATATTCATCATGATGCACTTAGTAGAGAATATTTCTTATGTCAAGTGTTTCCATTTGTATTGTGCTTCTTTATATGAAACACTTGTTGTAATCAATTGCTCACAAATATCAACTTGTTTATATCTATTGAGCTTTTGGGACTAATGTCTTTCATGAGTGGCTTGGAAAGAATTAGGTCCCGTGTGTGCATGATGACCAAGGTATCTTGGAGGATGATCGTTAAGCCGAGGTCAACAAGACGGCGGTGTCACCAAGAGTTGAGGACTAAGTCAAGATCGACTTGGCGTGGAGATCGTCAGAGAGGATGATCAAGTCAAGGTTGATAGGACGAGAGTCTCATGAGGTGAATCGAGTCAAGTTGGACAAGGCGAAGACGTCATCAATCATTTGGTAAAAGACATCATGCACATTGCATCCACGGAGAAGACGGCATGCGGATTGAATGTAAGACTTAGATTTCTCGTTTGAATTTGAGTCTAAGGATTGCCGTACTATTAAGAGGGATGCTCCGTCAAATGACTTTTAGATGTGTCAAGTGCTCAAATGATCCATCCTTGTGAAATTTAGAGAGAGTGGTATTGGTGGTACCGGAAAGTAAGAATTGTAGGTCTCTCTTGAATTCTTTGTGAAATCTGGAATTATCTTTTGAGATTTGGGTAGTGAGACCTTGTTAGTTGTGTAGCCCTTGTTCTTAGCTTTCAATAGAGTCCAAAATCACTGAAATCGGAGTCCGGAGTCAAAAGTTATGCTCGTTTTCGTCGGGCTGCTCAGTGCCAGCTCGGACTATCCGAAGATGGACTCGGACTGTCCGAAGTGAGTTCGGACTATCCGAACATTTTTTCGGATATTCCGAGCTGGGTCTCTCTGTTAGCCATGTCTAATGGGTTCGGACTATCCGAACTTGAGCTCGGACTATCCGAACTGAGTCGAACGTTGAGCAAAACGGCTAGTTTTTTGGAGCCTCTATTTATACCCCCATCCATCCCCATTTGTGGGGGGCTGTTACTAGGTTGAGTTGAGGTGCTATCCACTTGTTCTTGAGCCCTCTAAACACCTCTTTGCCCTTAGATCTAAGTGATCCCCTTTTGTGTGAAGGGTTGGGAAGAGTTTGAGGAGTGAGGTGCTAGGTTGAGTGTGAGTTGAGGAAGAGTTGATCTTTTGAGCACTTGATTTCATCTCCAAGCTTGTTCTTCGTGAGCATTTGTTACTCTTGGAGGTTGAGGACTCCTAGACGGCTAGGAGGTCACCTCGAGCCACCGGTTCTTCGTGTGGTTGGCCGTAGGAAGTTTGTGAAGGTTCGATTCATATGCATGAGAAGGATCAAGAAGTGAAGCCGCGAGTGCAAGGTGCAACACCCAAGGCTAGCGGGTTGAAAGAGACCCCGTGTCTTGGGTGGCCAGGACGCCGTGCAGTGCAAAGTGCAACACCGGGAGGAAAAGGGTTGAAAGAGACCCGGCTCAAGTGTGACCGAGCCGCCTCAGCGGAGACGAGGATCCCTCAAGGATCCGAACTTGGTGAAAAATCTTCGTCTCCAAGTTTGATTCTTACTCTTGCTTTAATATTTGATTTTGAATTTTGAAATTGCCGATCTACTTTTCTAGTGAGTTTTGGCTAGACCTCCATTTGCTTCAAGTATTCTAGGCTAACTAGTTTAATTTGGTGTATTTAATATCCCCCAAATAGCCTAGATATATTTTTCTTGTTGTGTGCTCTGGAGCATTGGATACTCGAACTAATCCTCGGACTATCCGAATAGCGTTGGACTATCCGAATATTACCTCGGACTATCCGAACAACTCGGACAATCAAGTATATTTGGATACTCGAACTGTTAATTTCATTTGCAATTTAGTTTAAATTTATAATTAGCCTATTCACCCCCCCTCTAGGCGACATCCCCTGTCCTTTCAATCATGCATATATATACTTATCACACTCACGGCATAAGCTATATCCGGTCTAGTGTGACATAAGTAGATCAATCGACCCACAAGTCGCCGATATCTCCCTTTATCAAGCTGAATCACTGATTGTGCACACGACTTGTGGTTTGGGTCAATAGGATTTGAGGCGAGGCGAGATCCAAGCATACTGTCTCATTTAGAAGGTCTAGTACATATTTTAGTTGTGATAACACTATCCCTTTTGGTGATCTTGCAATCTCAATGCCCAAAAAATACCTGAGTTGGCCAAGATCTTTCACCTCGAACTCCTTCATTAAATTCTTCTTTAATCTAGTTATCTCTCGGCCATCATTACCTGTAATAACCATATCATCCACGTATACAGCAAGGATAGTGATAAGACCTTCAAAGTAACAATAGAATACGGTATGATCACTATTGCATTGTTTATACCCCAAACCACACATTGCATGTCTGAATCGATCAAACCATGCTCTTGGTGATTGTTTCAAACCATATAGAGACTTCTTTAACTGTAATACTTTACCTTCAGTTTGAGAAGTAACAAACCCTGGTGGGATTTCCATGTATACCTCCTCTTGAAGGTCCCCATGTAAAAAGGCATTCTTCACATCCAATTGATACAAAGGCCAATCAAAATTTGCAGCACAAGATATTAGGGTCCGCACAAGTACTCATCTTTGCTACTAGGGTAAAGGTCTCATCATAATCAATCCCATAGGTTTGACTATACCCTTTTGCCACAAGTCTTTCTTTGTACCTCTCAACGTTTCCATTTTGATTATGCTTTATAGTATATACCCACTTGCAACCAACCACTTTCTTCCCTTCGGGAATGGTACAAGATCCCAGGTCTTGTTTTTTTCAAGTGCTGCTAACTCCTCTTTCATTGCATCATTCCACCTTGAGTCCTGCTTTGCCTCCCTCCATGTGTTTTGGAATTGACACTGATTGAAGAGATATTACAAAAGCATTGTAGGTTGGTGATAATGATTCATATGAGACATAGTTCGCTATGTCATTCTCATCACCATCTCTGACAGAGGGATCCTCAAAACCATATCTCGATGGTGGTTTTTCTGCAGTACTCCTTCTTTCCTTCTTACTGCAATAGGTAAATTTTCTACTTCCCTTATTTCAAACTCATCTGCATTAGAAGATACTTGCACAAGGTCTAGAGGATCAGATGACTCACCTTCAATCTCAATAATTGAGTGAGATGGTTGCTGCTCCACTAACTGAGGGGTTCTTGACTCTCTTCTTGTATATACCCGTAGATTACCTTCTCCATGCAATCTTCTTCCACTTCCTTCATGTGTCGGTTCACTAGTTCTTACAGGACATGGAATCGTGCCAATCACAACACCTCTACCTTTTGATTCTTCTTTATCCTTAACTCCAATCATTTCATTCTCATTTTATGTACCTATCTCATCCATATTAGAATTAGGATCATTAAATAAATCACTCAAATCGGTTCTTTCTCCATAAAAAGGAATCGATTCCCTAAAGGTGACATCCATACTCACAAACATTCGTCGCTCTGATGGACTCCAACATTTATACCCCTTTTGTCCCGGTGAATAACCCACGAAAATGCGCTTGATAGCTTGTGGATCTAGCTTCCCAACTAAAGGCCTGTGGTCTCTAATGAAGCAAGTGCATTCAAACACCCTTGGTGGAACCACAAATTCATTTTTCCCAAACAATATCTCATATGGAGTTTTCATCTCAAGCACTCTCGATGACATGCGATTAATAAGATAAGTAGCAGTCATGACCGCCTCGCTCCATAGGGATTTAGGCAGATTCATAGTATACATAAGTGAACGGGCCACTTCTAAGAGATGTCAGTTCTTTCTTTCAGCTACACCATTCTGAGCTGGTGTGTCAGGACATGATGTTTGATGCATAATTCCTTCCTTAGAAAGAAAACGCCTAAATTCCTTATTCACATATTCAGTCCCATTATCGTTTCGATAATTTGAACACAAGCATCAAATTGATTTCTAACCCAAGCATAAAAGTCCTTGAAACATTCCAGAACCTCACTTTTATGTTTCATAGGATATAGCCATGTCATGCGGGAATAACAATCAATAAAGGTGACAAAATATTTTGCTCCACTTATAGAGACAATGGGGGATGTCCATACATCAGAATGGATTAATATGAAGGGTGACAAACTACGCAACCCCCGGCTTACATATGGGGTTCTAGTATGTTTGCCATACTCACACGCATCACATAATAACTTATGTTTGTTTACCTTACTCATCTTATTAGGAAACATCTTACTCATAACATCAAAAGATATATGTCCCAACCGATAGTGCAAAAGCATTACCTCAGTCTCCTTTTCATTGGCAGATGCTGGAAAGGTTAGACATACCCTTTTATCTTCCTTAGTTCTATCAAGATATCAAAGTCCATTAAACCGAACTCTAGTCCCAAGTTTTCTTCCGTCTTCCTCTCCTGAATTAAGTAATTCTCATGATCAAGAGAGACACAACAATCCATTTGATCAATCAATGAACTTATTGAAAACAAATTAACTGGGAAAGATGGAACATATAACACCGATAATAATGTAATGGATGGAGTACATTTTACCACACCAACACCTTTAATCGGTTGAGATGTTCCATCTGCAGTTTGAATTATTTCCTTAAAAGAACAAGAGTAAGGTGTATATGATGCAAATTCACTTGACATGCCCGTGACATGTCTAGATGCTCCTGAATCTAGTATCCATTTTGAATTTAAATTTTGTATGGAAGTAAAGGCTTGATTCAATATACCTAAAGTAGAGTGCACAAGATTAACAGCATTATCAACTGAAGTCGTCACAGCTCCTTGATCATATGCTTTTGAGTCTTCATTCTTCTTCAACCTTCTCAATTCTTCTAACTCGGCAATAGGAACTGTGGCTAAACCAGATGTCCCTTCTTCAGTCATAGAAAGATTTGCTTTGTACTCTCCACTCCTACCACGGCCCCTACCTTACCTGGGTCCACCTCTAAAGTTACCTCTTCCTCTTCCACGATTAGCTTTAAAAGGTCGGTGACAATCACGACTTATGTGTCCCTTTTCGCCACAATTGTAGCATGTCCTAGTCTCGCTTGACTCGGTCACCACAAAAACTGGTCGAGGTGGAGGTAAGGTAGTGCCTCTCATCACTTTCAACCTTGCTTCCTCTTGTGCCATAGCAGCTATAGCCTCCTCTAGGCTAGGATGAGTGGACTGGTGGAATAAAGTTGCACGTCTTACCTCAAATTTTGGATTGAGACCTCTCAAGAACTGAAGAACTCTCCTTTTCTCTATCCACTTCTTTACCCAGGCCACACAATCAGGATGTGGTAGATCAACAGGATCAAAGTAATCCACATCAGTCCATAATCGTTGCAATTCTGCAACATACTCCATCACAGATCGCTCCCCCTGTTTCAATTCACTGATCCTATCCTCTGTTTCAGCTAATAACATCACATTATCAGTGCCTGAATATATCTTAATTAGACACACTTTTCCATATGTCTGCTGCACTCACAAGACTATCTACTGATGCGGCTATAGTTGGAGTCATAGAGCTCAATAGCCAAGCAACCACCAATGAATTAGTGGCATCCCATGTTTTCCATTCTGCACTTAACCTGTCCGTTGGTTCGATTGATTCCCCAGTAACAAAGCTCTCAAGGTTTCTTGCCTTCAATAATCGAAGTGCCCTTCTCGACCATGCCAAGTAGTTTTTAATACCTTCCAACTTAACATCATTAGGCATTAATTCTAATTTCTGAACTGGTTCAACATGTGACACAATGTCCCTACTTCGAGTTGACCCTTCACCGGTCTTTGCTGCAAGCATCTCAACTAGCCTCCCAAGTATTTGTTCAATTCCCTGATTGTCTCTCATTATGTAATTGCAAGCAGAACTATAAGAAAGAAATCAGTACCTCCACTTCAGTCCTTAGCTAGCCGATGAATTCCTCAAACCACAATCAATGCACGTCCTGGCCAGTGCCGACTCAATGCGCAGGGAAGAGTAGTCGATCAGTCGAAGAAGCAAAAAATGGCCACCAGCCTGGTTCTCGACTTTAAAATCTCTTGCTTCACTAGCAATAGCTTCTAGAGGACTCTCCGGTCAGGTTCCCAAAAAGGCTCTTCACCTTGCCCCAACTGCAGCAAGTGTAATTTTCTCTTCTTCCTCGCCTCGCCCGAGCGCTGCGGGTCACAGCTTCCTCGCGCCGACACCTCCTCTTCCTCGCCTCGCCCGAGCTCTTCTGCACTAGGAATCAATGCTCTCCACGTCGGTGAAGCTCTCCCACAGAAGCAGAAGCGTCGGTACTTCTTCTCCTTGCCAGCACTGCCCTCCTTGGATGCCGGCAGCCGCTTCTCTGCCTTGGGCTTCTTCTCCACCTTTGGGGCCATCTCCGGCACTTGTTCTCCGCGCCAGCGCCGCCCTCCTTGGACGCCGGCAGCCGTTTCTCCGCCTTGTCCACCAGGAAGAGGAGGTCCACTCGTCCACTGCCTCCTACAGCTCCAGCGCCCCGCAGCCGCCGCCTCTCCTCAATCGCCGTCGCCATCAACCCGCGCTCTGATACCATGAAGAGGTTAGGTTTTTGGATGTTTCCAGATTCGCGCTTCCTTTCTTCTCCTTTGGTATACACATATACATACACTACGTATGGGCTTATTTGGGTTTAGGCTCAACACACTCACACATACATGAAAGTCCGGATCATCATAGATCTAAAAAGAAACAAAGAACAATATGTGAACAATCAGATAATGTTACCATTACAAACAACCAGTTCAAGGACAATATTTACCACAAGGACTTGATTGAGTGGTATCTTGAAATATGAAACTAGCTGTCTAACCTGCATAAGTGAGACCTATTCAGTAAGTGCGAAATAAGGGCTAGCAAGTACAATGATTTGAAGCTGTATTATTGTTGTTGTACTTACAGACTCACCACTAGCATTCATAGAAGTTTGGGGCTTGGCAAGCATTACTGGGATGTCATTAATAAGCCTAGCCTGTCTGGGGCTATGGTTAGGCTGAAAAACTGCTTTTGGTTTGCTTGGTTGTAAAGTAATTGTAGCTGTCGGCTGTGGCTTTTTTTATATGCCGTTTGACAAACTGGCTACTGCAGCTATAACTTTTGAGCGGCAACCGAGTGGGGAGGTGATTGGGCAGGGAGACAGCGGAGCGAGCGAAGTGGGAGACGATCTAGTGAAGCCACAGCTGAAAAACCCTCCCTAATGGCTGTAGTTTTGGGGGTGTTTTTAGTGTGATTTGGCTTCCCAGCTGCTTTTACAACCATATTGTTGAAACATAACCCCCCCACACACACACACACAAACAACCCCTAAAGATAAGGGAGAGCACATTTCCATAAACTCTAAGAATTGTGTGTGTCCATTGAGGTTTTTACATTCAAGCGTTAAAAAAATTATCAATTAATAGCTTGTTGTTCATGTAGGTATAAGACAGTAAAAATTTGTGTTGAAATCATTGGGTGGCAACAGTAAGTTTATGAAGATCACAAAGGAAGGTTTTATCTCAAGAACAGAGTGCAAACATAAATGATGGTTTCACATCCATCGATCATTCCAACACAGAAATCAGATAAAGACATAATCCTAGATAATGTTCAAAAGCAGCAGAAAAAATATTTTGTTTACTGTTTAACAAGAGAGCGCATTGGGGGTACACAAAGGTTGGATGCCGAGTATTACATTAGACCAATGCCCCCACCCCGCCCCTAAAAAAAAAACCACGGTCGCTCAAAAACTGAGCTGCGCATAAGTTGAACAGATCAACATTCCGGGACATGGGTTGGGTTAGGCTTACTGGCCTGCATCGGTCGTCGGCCCAGATATAGTTTTTGTTAGGTTCTTACTTGCTGCCCCATTTTGTCGATAGGCTTGACAAAACAAAAACAAAACACAAAGAGAAGCGCACAACCAGTACCTACCACATTAATTGATAGACATAAACTGAAGTTTCACCGATGCATCATATATCGAAAACTGCCCCGTTGGGGGAAGAACTGATTCTGGGGCTCCACAACTTAATTGACCAAATAATACTAGCAAGGAAATTCAACATTCTCCTCACAAAATAGAAACAAAACAAAAGAGCAGCGCACAGCCTAGTATCTACCACATTGACTGATAGACCGGTAGACTGACAGACATAAACTGAAATTTCACCTATGCATATATCAATGAGCTTTACATCCAGTGTCAAACATCTAAGCATACCGAAGACTCCTATTCTTCCTCTGGGATGTCATGTCGAACGGCCCGTTAGGGAAGAGCTGATTGCAGAGCTCCATGTAGGTGGAGTAGAGCACCCGGTCCTTGGCACCGGTGCGGTGCAGCTTGGTGCGCGCGCAAAAGAACTTGAGCTGCTCCAATGTGCACAGCCCTAGCATCTCACCAAGCAGCAAAAACATCCAATTGATCTCCTCTTTCTTTTTCGACGGGATAATAGGTTTCAGGCCGTTTTTCTGACTGCAGTTGTCACAATCTGGGGTACTAGGACTTGTCCACCTTGCCGGTGCCCGATCATCCAAATCAAGAATGTTAGATAATATAAAAGCCGCTATCTCATTGAATTTGGCTTTAACATCGTAGGAGATCGTCTTGTGGGTCTTACAGTGAAAGCACTCGACCTCGCCCTCGATGGTAGCAATGCCCCGATTACTTAGCTCGGACAAGGAGTGGTGAATGGCCACACGGTTTGTGGCCCACGGGAACGGTGGGTTCTCAAGCAGCCCGCCGTTGTTCGGTGCCTCGTCGCCGTTATCGGCCGGTGGATCCCCGTTGCTGCTGGGCTCACGCTGTGGTGCACCGTTCGAAGATTCACCACTGTCGACACTGGAGCTTGCCGAGTAGCCGTCAGTGCGGCGGCGAGTGGAACGCTGCGGGGAACTTGTCAACGAGGCGTGAGGAGAAGTGGACAGACGGATGCATCGTGAAGGCATAGGGAGGAGACCAAATTGAGTTAGAGTTGAAATATTGCCGTTGCCAGGAACCGGGACCGGTACCTGGACGGCGGCATTACCATCTCCAGCGATCGGGACGGAGGAAGCAAGCAGCATTGGTGTTAGGACGCTGGAAGCGAGGAAATCACTGCCATTGCCATTAGGAGCAGAGGCGACACCGGCAGCTACAGGTTGTCTGTGAGTGGCGGCGGCGGACGGTGGACCCAGTTCGTCCATCCGCGGCATCTGCCGCACCGGCAGCGTCGGCGTCACCGGGGTGCAGGAGTCGCCAGCCAACGTAGGAGACGCGCTCGCCGCGGCTGCGCTGCTGTAGATGGAGCCGAGCGACAGCCAGCCGTGGTCGTCGTCCTCCTCCTCGACGGTGCCCTTCCGCTTCTTCCCGGAGGAGGACCCGCCGCCTCCGCACACCACCGGGGCCTGGTTCCCCATGGAGAGCGTGTGCGCGCTTCTGGACCTAGGACGACTACTTTGGCAGATGCAATCGCGTCCGCATGCGCCGTGTAGAAACAGGCGAACGGCCGCCTTGGCGTGGAGGGTTTTAAGGAGAGGATAGGATACCTCGGGGAGGCGAAGCCGCCAGACGTCGGTTCGTTGAGATTAATGGGGACGAGGGGGTTCAAAACCTTTTCAAACGGAGGTCGGTTTCGTTTGAACATCCGGGAGAGAGATCCTCACGCGGAGGACGTTGGCAAGTAGCCTGTCGCGACTCGTGCGTACGTGCTGCTCGCTCTGGTTCGAATGCGGATGCTCACCAATTTTTTAAAAGAAAAATTCTTAGCATATATATACTCCTATCCTATGTGCGTGTGAGATATGAGTGTGATATGCGTCCTTTTTTTAAAAAAAATAGGATTTTGATAGCTTTCATCCGGATGTTTTCTTAGATAAAAAGCATCCAAACTTTGAGATCTGTAAGCTGTGAAGGGAGGTGGGATTGTGTTTTGATGGAAGGTTTGGTACTTTGATCTAAGGGTCCAAAATTTGAATATTTTAAGAAACAAAACATCCGGATGACACACCAAAAAATAAGATCCTCAGGCGAGGTGATACTTGCACGCGCTTGGCCCTGCTTCGAGCTAGCAGCTCATGCAGGAACGAGCGTCGCGCACGCGCATGGCTGCACGAGGGGTTCGGCGCCTCGATCAACGTCCGGCTCCGGCCTCTCGCGCATCGAAATGCTTGCAGGCGCGCGCGGGTGGCAGCCTCTTCGCCAACCAGATCCTAGCGCTCCGCTGCATGCATGCACGCGTGCATATGAATATCCGGTGCCTGCACGCGCCTCCATTTCAGGTTGTTGCATGACTGGCAGGTGGGGCCGGACGGTGCATGGGACCACAGCGCAATGAGGTATGGTTTTGGAGATTTATCCTGCAGGGGCAGGTGTTTTGTTGAACAAACGGCGGCGTGTCAGGGCTTCGGAAAAATCGGATTTGTCTGTTGTCTTGTGGATTCTAGTTGTTATGGATTTGAACAACACGCGTACCTCTACTGCTCTTGTATTAATTGTACATGTATCTGATCTAACAACTTGTGAAATAGGAACCGTACTGCTTGTACACAGGACTCATTTGGTCATTGGGTCGCTGTTTATGCTGTGGAATGGAGTTAGCTAGCGTGCCGATCGAGCGCCGAGGGCCGCCTCTTTGTTACCCAAGCGTTTAACCCGTTGATGATTCACATCTAGCTCGTGGTCCGGCCGGGTAAATACGGTCTTCGGCTCAAACAATGAGAATTACTACACTACACTGATTCCAATGGCAACCGAGGATGGATATGCATGCACGATTGCCCGTCAGAGTGGGGGAAAACCCAAATAGATGGGCCGGTTGGAGCCTGAGAAGATGGAATCCGCGTCAGTATTTGTGGTGTTTGGTTTAGTTCTACGGCTAAAAGGCAATAGCACGAGTTCGAAAAAATAGGATTCTTCTGCTCACCTATGGATCCAATTTGTTAGGATTTGTACATTGCTAGTTTATCTCATCGAACGGATTAACCTTGGAAGTTGGCATATAGCTATATGGCTAGGTATGTAGGTGTACACTCAGCCGACTGAAATCAAGTCCTAAACTTGCGTCAATGCTCTACGAGGACTTGAATGACTTTGATAAATTCCAAATGATGTGGGTGATGTAAGTGTGGTGCGTGTTAAGTATGTGTCTATTTTGTTTTGTCTTTAAAACACGAATAGATAAACCCTGTTTGTGTGTTAATTTTATGAAAAGTCTATATCGAATAGTGGCGATGTAAAGAATATGTACGACTCGATCTTATGTTGAATGATGTGAAATGAGCGGGTGGGGCTGTTTGGGGCCTTAATTTCCTGGTTATCCAGGCGTTCAAACGCATCTAGTGGGCATCTTTTGCCAGTCGGTCAAATATGGTCCGGCCCAACCAAGGAGCGTTAGTTGTACCCCTGCTCCACTGCACTGATTTATTAAACGGTCAAAGCAAAGTCCTAAGATGTTCTTTACTTACTGCCTTGTCTGCTTTATTCGGCATGACTCCGTGCAACGACGAGCAACGAGCGAGGCAGGAGAAACGGGGGAGATCTTCGTTATGCGCGAGCGCAAATTACACCAATTCACACGCGTCATCCAAAGTTGCCGCCGCGGCCACGAGTCGTCAGGCCAGCCAAGCCACGCGCGCGCACCATGCAAGTATTGCGACTTGCGAGTAACAACTGGTTAGGCGTCGCACCGTCGGCAGCGCCGTTGGTTGCTTCGATCCGCGCGGTCCTCAGTCCTCGGTGCGAGAGGATGCGCGCAGGCAGCTGCGTGACTGCGCTTCATGTATGACATGAGCCGAGCCAAAAAATAAAAAAAATTGCATATCACATAAAGGCCTAAACTTGCTAAAAGGTCTGTCCAACACCCATGTTTTGAAATCAAACATTAGACCCTCTGAACTTTGTAACCTGGTTCAAACAATATCTTCATCATGTTTTGCATGATGGTGCTGCCTGCGTTGCACAGTAAGTGAATAGTTTTGCCATGTAGGATAATATATTGGCAAGTTTAGATGAATGAGTGTTGGATCCATAGGGGCTTCTCTCTAAATCGAAACGGAGAGGAAGGGAGCTACAGTGACAACAACCCTGGAAGCGTGCCTGGGAAGCTCGGTAGGGCATTAGCTACCGTGTGCCTCGCCTGTTATTAACTCAACTTGGTTAGTGTGTTATTTTACATGGCAAAATCAGGTCAGAGTGTTATTTCAATTGGATTACAAGGATCAAAGGGTTAAATATTTGATTTCTTAGATAAGGCGCAAGATAAGACTTTCAGCCAATGTTTATATAGACTTCTTAAAAAAGTACTTTGCAAGTCCGAACTCTATACAAGAGGTGGGCTAGGGCTAAGCCGCCATGGGCCGTCGACTGAAGGCCACTGCAATCGAAAGAAACGTCGAATCTTAACAGGCTTCGCTCGAGTTTCCCTTTCCAAATCGTCACAAGATCCACCGAAAGAAAGAAGGAAGTGGCTGTAGCGCAAGGTTTCAAAATTTATTTTCGGTTGATATTTGAAAGATGGTTGAAATTCGAAATTTGGTTGAGATCTCAGAATTTGGATAAATTCTGAACAAATAAAAATTCAAATCTATTTTTTTTTCAAAATTGCACCCAAAATTGTCGAAATCTTAGCGAGGTTTGCCAAGATTTCGGTGAAATTGAACTGAGCGAAAAATAGTACAAAAGATATCAAAAAATTTTATGAATGGTCTTGACATATCAGTAAGATTCCCATTAAAATTTTAGATGATTATCAAGCTTGAGAAATTTTTTTAAAAAATATTTAAACAGTGCTACTATCTTGATAAAACGCTCACTAACAAATTTAAACCGAATGAAAAATAGAACAAACCATGTTAAATTTTTTAAAATTTTTTGTGCATTGTTTTGATACATCACTAATGTTCCCATAAAATTTTCAATGATGATCAAGCTTTAGGAATTTTAAAAATTGAACAATGCTACTGTCCTGATAAAAGCTTTATCGGTAAAATTAAACAAAATGAAAAATGTTTCAAACCATGTTAGAAAAGTTTTAAAAAAATGTGGATGGTCTTCATGTATCATAAGTATTTTAATAAAATTTTCAGATAATGATCAAGCTTTAAGAATATTCAAAAATTATGAGAGTGCTAGTCTTCATAAAAGCCTAATGATCAATACATAGATTTGCTCGAGCAACAAAAAGTAGTTACAATTTTTGAAACTTTTAGAGAAGGGTTATGAGGCAATTATTAATCTCTAATAAAATTTTTGGATCATTAACACACACCAAGGAATTTATAAAATTCTTAAAATGGTACTGCATCATTTGTGTTCCTTGTGTTTTTATTTTTGAAAGATAACAAATAAAGTTCAATGCATTCATAGATTTTATTGAGCAAACAAAAAAAACTTAATTTTTAAAAAATTTTTGGAGAAGTATTATTAGGTAATGCTTAAACTCTCCTAAAAATTTTGGATCATAATTACACTCGAGCAATTTATAAAATTCTAGCAAGTTTATTGTCTCAATTATGTTCATTCTGTTTTTGATTTTTTAAATATAAGAAATGAATTTAAATTATTTGAAAACTATTTATATATGATACTAAACTTCTAACGATAGTATCATAGATTATTTAGATCATAATCAAGATTTTATAATTTTATAAAAATCTGAAAGTCTTTCTGCCAAAATTTTAAAAATATCTCAAAAATTCAGTTTTTCAACGAATTCCCATGGAAGATAACTTTCTTAAGGGTCATTAGGCAAACTCCGATAAAAAGTTAAATTTCGGCTACATTACCTAAGATTTGGGTGAGATTTTGGTGAAATCTCGCTGAGATTTTTGAAAATATTGTAGCAGTTTAATTTTTTTATTTTTTTATTTGACCAATATTTTGGATCCCATCCCTGATTGAAATCTCAAATATTAGCCAAGATTTCTAAAATCTCACTGGTTTTTTGAACCTTGCTATAGTGCGATTGGGTGGGCGTTATGCTTGAAGCGCAATGACCTCGTTTCCTTTTTATCGGTAGGCTCATGATTCATGAGGAATTCTCCTCCTGGCTCCACAATGCTTTGAGGCCACCACATTGCTTCTTGTCGCCCAATTCACCGTCCAACCGGTTTGCTTCGACAGTCACACCCAAGATTTTAAATGTTGTTTTTGGATTATATCTCGGAGGGGTTCGAAATCTAAAATTTTGAAAGTTTGGATAAAATCTAGTTAAAAATTCAAATCCGTAATTTTTGGACCAAGATTTCTGAAATTTTGCCAAAATTACTGAAATCTCGACAAATTTGAACCGAACAAAAAATAGTTCAAACAATGCTAGAAAATTTTGAATTTTTTTAATGGTCCTGAAGCATGACTAGTATTCTCATAAAATTTTTAGATGATAATAAAGCTTGAGAAATTTTTAAAAATTTAGAAAGTGCTACTGTCTTAATAAAAGTCTTACCGGCGAATTTGAACTGAATGAAAAATGGTTCAGATGACATTAAAAAATTTTGAAAATTTTTATGAATGATCTTGACATATCACTAGTATTCTCATAAATTTTTAGATAATTATAAAGTATAAGAAATTTTAAAAATTCTAAGAGTGTTACAGTCCTGATCAAAGCATTATCGACAAATTTCAACCATATAAAAAATGGTTCAAAACACATTTGAAAATTTTCATGGATGGTCCTATCACATCACTAATATTTTCATAACATTTTTAGATGTTGATAAAGCCTGAGGAATTTTAAAAAATTCCGACAATGTTGTTGTCCTGATAAAAGAGTGGTTGAGTACATGTATTGCTTCTATAGATTTGATTGAGTAAACAAAAAAGATTTATAAATTTAAAACTTTTAGAGAAGGTTTCTGAGGTAATTATTAAACTTTTCTAAAAATTTTGGATCATTATCCCACTTGAGCAAATTTATAAAATTCTGACAAGGTTACTGTCTCATTGTGTTCCTTCTATTTTTTATTTTTAAAGATAATAAATGAAGTTTAATTCTTTTGAACGTCTTTATGTATGATCCTAGACTGATAAAGATGGCATAATAATTTTTTAGAGCATGATCAACCATGTGAATTTTTATGAAAAAAATCTAACAATGTTTCTGTTATTTTTTACAAAATATCTCAACAATTCAGTTTTTCAAATATTTTCATAGAATGTGGCATTCTTAAGGGGTCCCGATTCTGGTTCAAAAAGGTTGAAATCCGGTCAAAATTACCAAGATTTAGGTGAAATTTGCGAAATTCTCAAAACTACTGTAGCAACTTATTTTTTCAACTTTTTTATTCGGTTAGGATTTAAAATCCGTCCTTGGCCGAAATCTCGACCAAAATTTTGCCGGCATTTTGAACCTTGGTCTCTTTCGCCATTATGCATATGCACCTTGTGACCTTGTCACAGCCTGCTTGTCATCTCATCAAATTCTCATGGCCCAACTTGTCGATTTCATCATGCGGATGAAGCATCTAAGACTAGAGTGCATCGAAGCCTAGAGGTGCAAACATAGTGGATAGTTTCGACTGTCCCAATAAATTTGAATAGTATTTGGAGCATAAAATTAGATATTTGAGTATTTTTCTGGGTATCAAATTTGGATTTGGATATTTTTATTGGATATGAAAATGAATTCGAGATAAAAGTAACAGATTCGAATATATCCAAACTTTGATTGAAGCTATCTAAAAACTATCCACGAACTATTCGTAACCTAGAGCACCTAATCGACTATCCCAAAATCAGACGCGGCTCTCTTGCAATTCTGTGGGGATTGCACCTTAAGCAGTCCCCGCGGAGCCATCCGATCAAAAAGTGACGGTCAAATCTCCGATAGAACACTGTAGCAAAATCAATGCAACAATTTTTAACTGTAGTAGTACTGTAGTAATTTTTTTATTTGATCCAGATCATCTATAGCCTCGATCGGTCCATACCCATAGGACTGCTTAAGTTGCGGGACTGCAGCGAACCGCGTCCCCCAAAATCAGAATCCCCAATCCCTTCAGCTATTCTCCCCTTCCCAGTTCCTTGGTCCCCGCTCCCCACCCCAGTTATTGCTTTGGATCTCCCCGCCACGGCCTTCTGGACTTCGGATCACCGTAGTTGTCGACCTCCTGGCCTGCTCATGGTGGTCTGCCTCCTTCGGCCACATTACCCCCCTGCCAGGATCCGCTTCGTCTGGCCTCCCTCGCTTGCCCGCGATGGTCCTCCTCCTCTGGTCGTGTCGACTCCCCATGATGGCCTGCCTCTACCGGGCGCATGGCTTCCCCCCGTTGGTCCACCTCCTCTGGCCGCGTCACCTCGCCACGAGGATCCGCCTCCTCCGGCCTTCCTCGCCTGCCTGCGGTGGTCCTCCTCCTCTAGCCTCCCTTGCTTGCGCTCTCCAAGGCCAAGGTGGGTTTCAGGCGGATCTCGACTTGTTATCACCCACTTCTGCTTCCTATCCCTAAGAGATGGTTCTGAACTATCAAATGCTTTAGGTAGAGGTAGGAACTCGCCAAGATACGATACAATCTGTGCCAACACTACATGAAGGATAAGCTGTTCTACAGGATATACTTCCTGCTCGCCAAGAGCTACACCTCACTGTAAGCTCTTATTTTTAGAAGTTTTCACATATTTGCAGTATTCTAGTCGCAGAGCTCAATTAGCTTCCTCAGTATCAACCCACTATTGATCAATTTGAAAAATTAGCCACACGATTTCATATGGAAACACAGACTAACTTCACAATAGCATCTCACTTTGGTTTTGTAAAAATTCAATTAGCACGTGTAGTTCGTGAAGTTCCTTGCCATCCATCTAAGTAATTCCAAATCCTAATATAATTATCTCTGTTGTGGGTAGAATATTTTGCGGTCCTTGTACATGTTTATTTAGCAAAAAGGATTTGCATGAAGAAACTGTATTATGTCAAATATGAGTTTCTGTAGCTTTATGCATTCAACAAAAAGGGATTTGCATCTGAATGATTTTTTTTAAAAAAAATGCATGGATAACCTGACAAAAGAATTAACCCTCCCTGATTTGTCTCAAAGATGTAATTATTAAGTTGTCCCAAGATTTAAAACTGAAATACCAAAGCTATCTTGTAGGGTTCTCTTGACATGTAACCATGTTGCTAAACAAAAATGCAGAAATTTCAGAATTCGGGCTAACATAATAGTCAATCGTGTATGGTGGTAGATCAAAATTTTTAGTTAGTTTCTCTGCAACATTGATGTAAAGTTCATAAATATTATGTTTATTTTCGTGCGGTTTCTTCCCTTCATACCCTCAGACATTCGCGGCTAGCTTCCTGTTTGCACAACCCTATTGTTCTCGCTGAAATTTGACTTAAAATTCTGCTGCACTGCAGCATTTGTTAGCCATGTTGAGATAATTTTATAGAGGTTTATAGTTACATTTCCTCTCACTAAAGGCATTGTCCAGGCCTGTACGATGACGCTTAATGCTTAATTTAGTTATGCATAAGTTTCATCTAAAACTGAAATCGAGATTCAATACTCAAGAACATCTGCACACAACCTTCCAAGTTATCGAGTGATGTACTTAAATTTACTTGTTAACGTACTAATGTAATTGTATTTTGGACATATAGTATGGTTGATTGATTCTAATATGTGCAACATATATGGTTTCTTTTTTCACGTATTATCCGACTAAATATTTGTGACCGAGACTAACCGTCCGTATGTATCCGCTCCGTTTGCACCTTTTCTGAGACATGAGATTGATGTAGAGTTCATAAATATTGTGTTTATTTTCATGCGGTTTCTTCCCTTGATACTCTCAGACATTCACGGCTTCTTGTTCGCACAACCCTATTGTTCTCACTGAAATTTGACTTAAAATTATGCTGCACTGCAGCATTTGTTAGCCATGTTGAGATGATTTTACAGAGGTTTATAGTTACATTTCCTCTCACTGAAGGCATTGTCCAGGCCTGTGCGATGACGCTTAATGCTTAATTTAGTTATGCATAAGTTTCATCTAAAACTGAAATTAAGATTCAATACTCAAGAACATCTGCACACAACCTTCCAAGTTATCGAGTGGTGTACTTAAATTTACTTGTTAACGTACTAATGTAATTGTATTTTGGACATATAGTACGGTTGATTAATCCTAATATATGCAACATATATGGTTTCTTTTTTCACGTATTATTCGACTAAATATTTGTGACTGAGACTAACCATCTGTATGTATCCACTCCGTTTGCACCCTATCTGACACATGAGATTGATGATAACGAGGCTATGATCAGGGCAGTGCTAGCCCATGGCTCGCCATTCACGGTCATGTTCGCAAACCCTATTGTTCTCGCTTTTGTCACGTATTATCCGACTAAATTTAGTAAGGAGTCTTTTTGTTTTTGGGAGCTTTTGCCTGATGCTTGTATGTTTTTTGCTTTTTCGTTCTTCTTCTTACCTTGTTCAAGTTGTTTCCTCTAGCATTGGTTAGTGGGGTTTTCACCATGTTGAGGTTTTTCACGGGCACTTTTCCCATAAAAAGGCAGGCCCATCATCCTTCCCTTCTATTAATATCATATGTAGCATCTTCTCGTGCTGCTCTTTCAAAAAAAATAGTTGATAACGAGGAGAGAGAAGAAAAGAATAGGAGAAAAATTGCTTTTGTAGCCCTCTTGTCAACCTTTTTGGAAAAAATAGTCCTCATGAAGGAAAATTTCATTTTTGGTCCTATGTAGGAGCGCAGAAGATCTAACAGCTCACCTGATGTGGTTTGGTTGCTCGGAAGGCAAGCAAGGGCACGACAGGCCGATCGATCATGGCAGGCGACTTGGCCCACATCGCTTCCGAGCTCCTGCAACTCGAAAGAACGTATTGAGCTCGTCCTGCTTGGCAGGTTGTTGCTCCTACCGTGGCAGCCGACCTCCTCTCGCATTCTCGCACTTCCTTCCGCACTTGCTCGACCTGCCAAAGTGTTGCCCGCCTTTCAAGCTTCCATAATGCTGCAGGGGATGCATACCGCCTGTCCTGCCTTCTGAGTTCACCAAGGGGTAATTTTCACAACTTCGAACGAAAAAGGATCATATTTGTTAAAAATGTAGTTTTGGGCTAGAAAATAGATCACTTCATAATGTGTGGAATTTTTTTCTGTACGTGAAAATAGCCATTATTGTGACGAAATTGCGGAAGTGGCCCCCTGCAGCAAAATCTAGCGGTCGGCTTTCGCTGAATTTTTTTCATTTATTTTCAGTCGTCCCAGTCCGCTGGAATTTTTTTGTGTTTCAACGCAAGGCGAAATTTTTTTCCCAGCGGCCGAATTCTGCTGTTTAGATTTTTTTTGTTGATTTTTAGTGGTACCAAACTGCTAGAATTTTTTTATATATAATTCGGCGTTCGCTTTCTTGTTCCCAAGAAACGCCCCGACTGCTGCTTCCAGGGTCTCGTTCCCTCATTCTTGGTGCGGATTTGTGTTGCTAATGTGGCAGTGCGAGGCGTTGCAAGAGGTGGGGAGCTCCATACAGGCCAAGGTCTGGCTCGTTCACAAGAACTGTCCCCCGATTGTTCTCTGCAATACATTAGCGGTTTGGAATTTATGAAAAAAATTCTAGCGGTTTGGTACCGCCAAAAATTAATAAAAAAAAACAGTGGAACCCGGCCGCTGGAAAAAAAATTCACTGTGTGCTGAAAAATAAAAAAAATCCAGCAGACTGGAAATGTTGAAAATAAAAGAAAAAAATTAGCAAAAGCCGACCGTTGGATTTGAAAATAAAAGAAAAAAATATTAGCGAACGCAATTTGCATAAACTGATTAGCAGGCACGACGAGAGCAGGCACTGCCGCACTGGCTTGGTAAAAAAAATCCATTCAAGCGGTCCCAAGGCACTCTCCCCTAAAATCTAAACAACGTCTATGTTTCTCATGCATATATACTATATATTAAAGCGGTGAGATTTGCCGAGCGCTCCGCGCTTCCCGTACTGGCTTGCACAGTAAAAAAAATCCCAGTCGCGCCGTTCGGTCCGTCTGTCCGTTCGTTGCTCGCCTCTGTTGTCCCACGCTGACTGAGATGGCGACGATTGATAACGCTCCGTTATTTTGCTTTTCGCTCGTTGCTTCTGCGACTGTTCTTCGTTAGTTGCCCCCTGCGTCACCTCAGTTCCCGCGTTTATCCTGGCGTTGATTCACCTTGCGCGTTCCGCCGGTGGCTCCTATCCCGAGACCGTGTATTTCTTCTTGGTGTTGCCGGTGCCTTTCTTCTATGTGTATCACCTCGCCGCTGCTAGAGAGAGAGTTCCTGTAGCCTATTTCTTCGCGAGGGTTCTTTTAGTTTCCACTTGTTTCCCTATTCGGTTCCGGTCACAGCGTCTCTTGGTTTTCCCCATTCGATTCGATCATTGTTGTCTCTGGTTTACGCCTAACCACGATCTTCTGGTTACAGGATGGCTCGGTTTGAGCCCTTGGCTTCCTGATTTGGGTGAATGGTTCGACCGTACACGATCGATTGTGGTTGATTCTACTGCCTTGGTTCCTCTTGTTCTTACCGTTCTGATCGTATTTTTCTATTCAACGATTGCTTCGTTTTGCGTTTGGCGATTGGGTTATTTCCCATCCTAGTGCGCTGCTTGTTTCTTTTTTGCTGTTGATTTGGGTAACCAACTCGCCCATGGGTAATCGATTGCAGCTGATTCTACTAGCTTGGTTCCTCTTGTTCTTACCATTCTGATCGTGTTTTTCCCCATTCGATTCTGATCACGTCGTCTCCTGATTTCGGCCGATGGTCGGTCTTTCTGGTTCCGAAACCGCTTGGTTTGAGCTATTGGTTTCCTGATTTGGGTGACCGGCTTGCCATACACAATTGATTACGACCGATTCTATTCACTTAGTTCCTCCTGGTCTTATTGTTTTGATTGTGCTTTTCTATTCGCGATTGCCGCTTTCTGCGTTTAGCGATTAGATTTACGATCGTGTTTTTCTATTCGGCGATTGCTTCGCTCGAGTTTGGTGATTGGATTATTCCCCATCTTGAGTGCGCTTGTTGTTTCTTTTTGTTGTTGATTTGGGTGGCAGTAGCGGACATACGATCGATTCATGGCGATTCTCTTGGCTTGGCTCCTCTTGTTCTTATCATTACGATAGTGTTTTTCTATTCAACGGTTGCTTCATTTTGCATTTTGCGATTGGTTTATTGCCATCTGAGTGCGCTTGTTGTTTGTTTTTGCTCTTTGCTCTTGTCTTGTTTCTTGATCTTTATTGCGTTTAGGCGTGTTTGTGTCGGTTCGTTTGGTTTGGATTGGAGTAAGATCGTTCACGATATTTTGTTTGGATTTTTGTTGAATTTTTCCTGTTGTTACTTGGTCAGGACACGGGATTACGTAGTTTGAGTGTTTGCGGGATCGATACTTGATCGTGATATCGATTTCTTTGCTTTCTATCGACATTCTTTACACCAATCCTACAATACTATCGCAATATATTTTAGATGGTGCTCACTTTCTAATCTCTCTCGTTTCGAAATTTTTAGCGATTACTTGGGCCAATTCACTTTGATTCGATGTCAACAACATCATCTAGCGAGCCTCAACCTCCGCCATCGATGGTGTTGCTACTCCCATTGCACTGAACCATCCGTCCTGACCATGTACATGTACTTTCCCATGTAGCAGCTCATGTCACTTTAATTCCCTTTACTACGCATTTGTCAAATCTGTTCTTTATTTTGATCTTTTCCGGAAAAATTTTTCGCCACAAAAAACACAGATTCGTCTCGCTTTTCCGAAAAAATATCTTTGCCACAAAAAAAACACGTTTTCCCCGAAAAAATGTTTTCGCCAACAAAAAAACACAGATTCGTCGAAAGTTTATAGCGAACTTATTGATTTGCCGATCCGTTTTTACCGGAAAAAAATGTTTTGCCACAAAAAAAACGTGATTTTCCCGAAAAAAAAGTTTTCGCCCCCAAAAAAACACGTTTTAGCAACTTATCGATTTTTCGATCCGCTTTTTTGAGAAAATGTTTTCATAAAAAACACGCTTTCCGAAAAAATGTTTTCGCTACAAAAACACATTTTAAAAAAACACGTTTTCCCCGAAAAAATTGTTTTCGCCAACAAAAACACACAGATTCGTCGAAGGTTTATAGCAACTTATTGATTTGCCGATCCGCTTTTACCGAAAAATGTTTTGCCACAAAAAACACGTTTTCCGGAAAAAAGTTTTCGCCAACGAAAAACACGCTTTAGCGCAAACCGCTTGGTTTGAGCTATTGGTTTCTGATTTGGTGACCGGCTTATACACAATTGATTACGACCGATTCTATTCACTTAGTTCCTCCCGTCTTCTTGTTTTGATTGTGCTTTTCTATTCGCGATTGCTTCGCTTCTCGTTTGGCGATTAGATTTCTGATCGTGTTTTTCTATTCGGCGATTGCTTCGCTCTGAGTTTGGTGATTGGATTATTCCCCATCTTGGTGCGCTTGTTGTTTCTTTTTTGTTGTTGATTTGGGTGGCCAGCGCGGACATACACGATCGATTGCGGCCGATTCTACTGGCTTGGCTCCTCTTGTTCTTATCATTCTGATAGTGTTTTTCTATTCAACGGTTGCTTCATTTTGCATTTTGCGATTGGTTTATTGCCATCCTGGTGCGCTTGTTGTTTGTTTTTTGCTCTCGCTTGTATTGCCGCGGGCATTATTGCGTTTATGGTTTTGTGTCGGTTCAGTTTGGTTTGGATTGGAGTAAGATCGTTACGATATTTTGTTTGGATTTTTTGTTGAATTTTTTCCTGTTGTTACTTGGTCAGGACTCGGATTCTCAGTAGTTTGAGTGTTTGCAGGATCGATACTTGATCGCCGAGTAGATTCGATTTCTTTGCTTTCTACATCGACATTCTTTACACCAATCCTACAATACTATCTCGCAATATATTTTAGATGGTGCTCACTTTCTAATCTCTCTCGTGTTTCGAAATTTTAGCGCATACTTGGGCCAATTCCGCTTTGATTCGATGTCAACAACATCATCTAGCGAGCCTCAACCTCCCCGCCATCGATGGTGTTGCTACTCCCATTGCACTGAACCATCCGCCCGCACTATGTACATGTACTTTCCCATGTAGCAGCTCATGTCACTTTAATTCCCTTTACTACGCATTTGTCAAATCTGTTTTTCTTTATTTTGATCAAATGACCTAATGTTTGTGATTCACAACGCCCGATTTCTTTTGCTTTCTACTCCACATTCTTTACACCAATCCTATAATATTATCTCGCAATATAGATATATATGTAGCTGGATTTTGTAATGCTCTTCAATATAATTTGCTTTATTGTTATATCTGTGGCTAGATTTTGTGATGCTCTTCGATATAATTTGCTGTTATTGTCATTTCATTGTGTTTTCCTTTGAAAACGCTTGTTTCATTTCTTCGAGTGCTCATCTAGCTTGTTGTTTTGCACGAGATGAACTATATACTCTGCGAAGAATGTCACCGAGAGTCACATCATTGGCGATCCGCATGAGGGCCACTCGCTTCTCTGAATATGTCAATGAGAACAAACCTGACAAGGTCCTATGTCTTGATTTGGTTCTCCTTGATGAACAGGTCCCCAGAATACTACCCTTTTCTTTCATTGCTTCCCCAACGGATTCTCAATGCCAGCCTCATGATCTATTACTTTTTTCCCAGTCTAATGCCATGGATGTGCAGATTCCAGAGCATCATATACCGAGGTTCACTCCATTACTGAGAGAGGATTCGGTGTACTGTGTGGAATACTTTGAAGTTGCTGATGGCCATCCTAATTATCGACCTGTTGACAGTGTTCTTTTGGCTAGATTTACTGCTCACACAAAAAATAGAGAAATAACTCCTGTCCCAGAAAGATTCCCCATCTATGCATGCACTCTTGTTTCGTTTGGTGTTCTGAGGAGCAGATCAAATGTCAGAGTGCTCTTATCTGGTATTCTCTATCACCAACTTAGTTTCCCTTCCATTTCTGTATTATGTAATAGAGTACTCACTATTATATCATTAGATGTTCTGGACTAATAATCATTGATGCACAGATATTATAAGACTTATTACAACTCTCTCACCCATTAAAACAGTTCCTGTGAAAGGCGTTCCCAAGGAATTGAAATATCCGGATCACGGATAGCGATATGTCTACATAAAATCTATGTTGCCCTAACTATTCTAAAAAGGAGTGCTTTTATAACCAATATCGAATCACAGATATTAGTTCTTTGTATCTCTTGTTGGATCTATTTGCGTGTTGTGTTATGTTGCCATGGTCGCTATATATTCATAAATTGCGCTTCCTATGACAAACCAAAACGTAGAGGTCACGCCAGGGGGCTACATGGAGTTCGATTTGACGCCGATGTTATCCAAATCAATCGCAGAGGCTCCAGCTTGTCTTGCTATTGGTTGGATTGATAGTGGAACTACACAATGGTATGTGGCACCCACCGTAACCCTCCACCGCCTCCGCTCAATCGTAGTTTTTGTCATCGTCTTTAGATTACTGCTTTTCATTCGATTGTTATACATAGAGTTCGTCCCCTTCTCGAAAAACCAATAATTTATATCTTACAAACCAGCTTGTCTTGGAACCTTTCAAACCTTTCAAAACAAGAAACTTGAGGTAATCGCTTATTTAAACATATGTTCCCTAATCGTTGTCTCGATTCCAAGAACAGGACCAATCCATCCACATTGTTGTTATCGAAAGAACATCTTCGCCGCCAGATGTTAGCATTATTGGTCATTTGCATAATTATGTTCTTTCCTTATTGATTTCCGCAATGTAAGTGTTTGATCATCCTTCTCCTTATTCACCGATGCTACCGAACCAGCCTCTAAACTTAGATCGATTAATCGCGCACCACGACCAGCTGACTTCCTGCTTCGAAAGTGGCACAAGGTTATGCTTTCATGAGTCTTTACGTACGCATGCAATTGTGGTGGCTTACAGTAGAACACTGGCATACTGTTTTCAGAGCAACCAGCGTCTCCGGCGTCAGCGAACAGGAGCCTTCTCAGGAACATATGCACTTTCCTACCTCTGAAAAATACATACAGTTCAGCAACTCTTATGATATCGCTCTGTCTCCGGCTGCCTTGGTTCACGAGCCACCAAGATCTCCCACATCTGAGAAGGTCTGTTCTCGAACCCAAACTTTAGTCTCATACCTACAGATATCGTTGTCTATATGTACAGATTGTTAGAACAAAAACTTTTAATACTTAGCACCTCTACTTGACAAAGACTGCTTCGCAATATCCATACCTAATCATTGCTAGATAGTCTTGGCCACACACGGTGACGAATATCTAATGCATTTTCTCTCCATAAGCAAACATTTCGTGCTTGATGTTTTTGCTGTGGCCACATAGTATTTTATAGCCTTTTCATCGAATACGCTTATGTCCTTGCTTTTGTGCATTTAAAACTTTAATAGTATAATTTTTGCGTATGTAAAAATTTCTCAGCAATAGGTAACCACCGTGATACCCTTCATGCATGTCTTCGCACTTCGTAACATTACGAAAAGAAAAGCTCTAGACCTGCTTATTTAGATATATGGTCCCTAATCTTTTTCTCGATTCCGAAACAGGAACCAATCCATCCCACGCTGTTGTTATCGAAGAACACCGCCTGTAATCTGGAGGTTAGCATGCTTGATCACTTTGATGATTGTATTTTTCGTTGTTGGGTTCTCAAACAGATAGCATTTGATCGCTTTTCTCCTTTTCTTATTCACTGATATTTGACGGAGCCAAGCTCTAAGCTTAAATCTAAGTCGGGCACCTGCTACCGCAACTTGTCCTGCTCTGCAGATGACACAAGGTTATACTTTTATGAGCCTTTGCACGCAAGCATTGTTATTGTAACTACCTACATGAGAACAATGACATGTTGCTTTTAATAACTACCGCTTGTGACATTGTTTGCTCGGAGGCCATCTGGTGAAGAGGAGGATATTTCACACGGAGGAGCTGATTAGTAATGCAAAGGTACACGACGTATGCTTATCAAGGCTTGCATTCACCTACACTCCACCCCGATAGTTTCGATAACAATGACCCAGAGACCTACTCTTCGTGGGTAAACAAGAGTCCTCCAAACTTGCCACCTGATGCTCGCTTCCTTCCCTTTCCTCAAAGAAGAAAGGCTATCCTCAATGTATTTTGTCGTCCACTAGATAATAGATGGTATCATAGAAAAACTATCAAACAATCCATCCTTAACAAATTTTGTTCATACGGCCTTCGCGTGCATGTGCCTACCTATACTTTCAGCTTTCTTTTCGTGCTTGTTCCACGTTGTCCCTCTGTACCACAGCGGGTTCCATAGCTACTCATAGATCTTCCTTCAGCCTCCTTATAGATTAATATCTCATGTTTAACAAACTGCTACGGCAGCTTACCTAGATAAACCAGTTCTTGTGTAATATACTGGTACCATTAGGGCTGTCGTATTTTGTGCCTGCTTGTTTTGGTTCGAAACATATATCGTAGTTGTTGGCCTCTTGTTGTCCACTCCCTGTTATCGCGTTTCCACATTTTTACCGAGTAGCATATTTCCCTGCTCCATCGGTTTTTCTTTCTAAAAGCACTTACATCCGCCGATTTCGGTCCACCTCCATGCATAGCAAATAAATGTTCGCTTCACGCTTAATCCTTCTACCTCATATGATACAAATGATCCTGCACACCTGCCATACAGAAGGCCACACGTGCTAGTAGGTACCCCTTTAAAGCGCTTAGGAATTGGCGAGAGGCGGGAGGCCACCGTCCTCTTGCCGATTTTACTAAAAACCCTTCCACTTTTTCGAGAATTACGGATAGGTCCTTCAATTACAAATAGGTCCTTCGTAATTTTTGTGAGACAAAATGTATTTTTTCTTCGTTTGGGTCCTCGGCGCGATATTTTACTGAAAAACCTCCCGTTAATTACAAATCGCGAATAAGCCCTTTTCTAATTTTTCAGATAGCGTAATGTGTCTAAAAATTAACAAACAGTCCCCGTTCTTACGTTCGAGTCCTTTCTCCGCTTTTTCCTGAAAAATTTTTTCGCCACAAAAAACACAGATTCGTCTCCGCTTTTCCAAAAAATATCTTCGCCACAAAAAAAACACGTTTTCCCCGAAAAAATGTTTTCGCCAACAAAAACACAGATTCGCCGAAAGTTTATAGCGAACTTATTGATTTGCCGATCCGCTTTTACCGGAAAAAAATGTTTTGCCACAAAAAACGTGATTTTCCGAAAAATAGTTTAGCCCCCAAAAACACGCTTTAGCAACTTATCGATTTTTCGATCCGCTTTATCGAAAAATGTTTTCGCCATAAAAAACACGCTTCCTTAAAAAATGTTTTCGCTACAAAAACACGCTTTTACTCACGTTAAAAAAATTTTTTCAAAAAAAAAAACTGATTCGTCGAAGGTTTATAGCGACTTATCGATTTGTTGATCCGCTTTTACGAAAAAATGTTTCTACCACAAAAACACGTTTTTCCGGAAAAAATGTTTTCACTAACTCTACAAAACAAATACACAGAGGCGCTAGATTCGCCAACGTGTCCTACCGACCTGCTTTTTCGAAAAAAATATTTTCGCCATCTAAAATGCGCTTTTTTCAAAAAAATGTTTTCGAAAAAAACACAGATTCGTCGAAGGTTTATAGCAACTTATCGATTTGTCGATCCGCTTTCTGTTTCTACCACAAAAACACGCTGAAAAATGTTTTCGCTAACTCTACAAAATCCAGCAGTCCCATAGCGCTATTATTGCTAGTACATACTTATGGTAGGTTTCAGTTAGAAGAGTTGCTTTCATACTTTTTTTAATAATTGTATAAATATTAAAGTACGAATGAATAGTATGATAGATAGTTATTATTTATTTCTTTACTTATTTTAAGATTTAAATAACTTATATTAAGAAAAAATTCATTGAAACACTGCCCGTACTACTCACCTCTCTGTGAAATGCGCCTAATATACTACATATAGTAGCGCCAAGAATTCAGCGCAACCAACGGGGCCACGCTTTTCTACGAGGCCCTCTCGAAAATTCAAATTGCGATTAGGTCCTCGAAAATCGCTTTAAGTCCTTTTTGTCTGCTTTTTGTAAGATAGCCCCGAGAAATATCGAAATTGCGTCGTCCCCGCACACACGGTTTATAGCTGAATTAAAATCGCAGATAGGTCCTTTCGCCCGATTTTTTGGCTTAGGTCCTTTTTCTACCGCTTTTTGTAAATAGCCCCGAAATATCGAATTTCGTCGGGTCCCTACACACTTACTTATATATTGAATTGGAAATCGCGATAGGTCCTTTCACGATTTTTTTTTTGTAGATGTACTCAAAAAATCGAAATGGCGTTTAGGTCCGTGACGCAGCTTTTAAAAAAATACCAGATTTTTTCCTCATGGCGCAGCGTCATACAAACCCAACCAGATTTTCTTCATGCGTAGCGCTTGCGCGTAACCCAACCTAGTAAAACCCAAACCGACTGGTAATCAAGTTCCTGCATGTAATCATGCCGTGTTTTTTTTCTCTACTTTCTCTACTGACACGCCACACCACATCTCGCATCGAACGGCTGACGAACCAACGCGCGTTAAAACTATCGTGTGGCCACCATAGGGTTTTTGCCGGACCGTAGAATGGAGGGCTGGGATTAACTGGAAGCGAACAAAACTAAGATGGTCAAATCCGGCCTTTCCTTTATTCTCTTTAGGGCTGGCAAAAAAATTTGTTAGAGCTTGAATCAAAATTTCTTCAATTACAATAGTTGATAGATTCAAAATTAAAATAAGACTATTTCAAACGAAAAAAAGTTAACACGGCTCAACTTGATAATGGCTTGTTAGCTTGAATTTGATGTAACCACTTAAATGGTACATAAAATGATTTTACATCAAACTATATCAATTTTGAAAAAAGCTTGATAATAGCTCGTTAAGCTCGATAGTCAGCCCTAATTCTGTTCCTAACGCTGTCGGTCGTGTACATCGGTTCCAAAATGCCCTCACTACGAATTGGTCCTCAAAATTCGAATTTCTTTTTCGGTGTATATTTGTATGGTTACTGGTTGAATCCGTTTGACTCATCACCAATAGTAAACAAGCTCCAGGTCATGAGCCACAACCCCCACCGACCAAACACTTTGATTACTTGATATTCCTTTATCCGAACAGTGGCTTCTGACTTGCCTCACTAAACAATACTGTCGGGCTATTTGACTTTTGCCCCCTCAGTGAACCTGTCTGATGGTGATGGGCTTTTCAAGTATTTGACTTTACAATAGTATGAACAGTCACATACAACGAGAACTCACTGCAGATGCTATGAGCTGTGGTCAAACATTTTGATAATCTGAAATGTGAACAATGCAGAGCGATGTTTAATCTTCTACAGCATCAAACCCTCACCATATCTTGCGAAGAAGTGATTCACCCTGATCCTACGGCAGTTCTGCAAATCTTTTCAGAGGCCGTCGTAGCTGACCAACCATGTTCATCTTCTGCTGTTAGTTATGGTCTGGAGACCAGCAAACTAGACTAACAGGTTTACATAGTTCATGCAGATACCTGATTGCATATTTGCATTTGTTTTCTCGAAGACAACGCTGAGTTGCTGACTTAGATACCAACCAATTGCTTATCTATTTTGTGTGTCTTTACGATAGCAACTGAAAAGGCAACGCGTGATGCCGCTGTGCGAGCTGTGAGGGTAGAAGTTCAGATCGTTGGTTCGCAGCAACTGCCCAAACTTCAGAGCAACTGGTCGAAGTACAGCAACTAAGCCAACTAGTACAAAGATTAGCACTTTACAGTGGCTCCCGCTCCACTAGAGAGTAAATTAGCTGTTCCAAGCTTTAATTTACAGCAATAGCCTGAACTTGGACATGGTTCCTGAAGGAAGTACAGCAAGTGGTTGTAGGATAAACGTTTCTGTTGAGGCCTCCAATGCCGGGTAAAACGCTGGTTTTGCCGACCCTAGGGACTAAAAAAATAACAGCCTGCTTGGAACCGAGCCAATTTGCACTAAAATAGATTTTCTCTGAAATAAACAAAGCATCTTACAAACTTGTTTCAGGTTGAGGCATTAAGGCCCGTTCATTGCAAGAGGAGTCACTGCTCACTGGTTATGGGGCATTCCAAACTGTGGCTGCAAATGCCAGAACTGACTGTAACTCCGTTTTTCCTTCGCAAGAAAGCCCATCAAAGATAATTTTTGCGAAGATATTTGGTTAAGATATCTGAACTTCCTTAGTCGCAATGCACAAATCGGCATGTTCCATAGATAATTTTTTTTAATAATTAGCTTGCTTAGTCATCCAACCACTAGTCGTTGTGACTTGTGAACAGTGAAGATAACTACGCATATTAGCACCGGATGAGATCTGCCAGGCTTATCTTCGCAATGAGCCGTGCGTCTCAAAAATTAAGACCAAGAGGAAGGTCATTTGCAGCACCAATGCTGCATGTATGCAAGTACCTTGAAACTTCTCATTTTTGTCCTCCAGTGCTGCCAGTATACCAAAATGTTTTTTTCCAGGTTTTTATGGTTATTTTTTAAAAGATGAATATTGCGAACCAACGTTCACAACACTTGGTTGCCGCTAGAATGCCAAAAATCCCATGGGTAAACCATATACAACCAATTTGGACGAAGGGTAAGATGAACCTTTCCATTTCCAAGTTCCAATCCATCTGTGCAATACTAAAATACTGAACTAAAAAAATGCAAGTAAAAATTTGCGCAAAAAAACACATGTGAAGAAACAGCAATGCTGCCAATTTTCAGAGGATAGCATTCAGCATGATGAAAATGTTAGTGCTATCTTCAGAAATCAGAGTTGATATAAATTGAATTTTTATTTGGCTGTGCGCACAACTGTTTGAACAAATATATAGACTATTCTTGTCAGTTTCATCTGGATGTTACCTTAAACTATGGTGTCCAATTGAATGAAGAAAGAACTCGTTTCTCATAGGTTGCATAATTGCATTGACAAGCAGGTTGTTAGTCAGACTCCCAATCATGCATCATCAGCATAGACGAACAAACGGAAATACCAAGAGACAACATTTTTGATCTTGCACTTCTGAATTTTTATAGAGCACACAAGAAAGATGCCTACACCCAACAGATACATGCACATCCTTGCCATTGTAGGACTTAGGAGCACCACAACACAGTGACACACAAAAGTTAAGAAATCAAAACCGTCAGTAGATATCTGGACTATCCTATGTACATCAAAGAATTGTTAAGCCTAAATCCTAAAAACGAAAATCAAAGCAAGAACACCTAGAGTCAATGACCAGAAAGAATATCAAGGATGGCAGATCAGTCATGGTAGCAAAGGAGCATGACGACGCATCGCCGGATGATGTAGAACCTGGCCTTCTGCTCCCTCAGCATCCTGATAAGACCTCCTCCCCTGTGCTTCCCCTGGCTCCTCAACTTATTCATCTTCAGCGAATAGAGAGAGGACGGCGGGAGCTGAGAGAAAGGCCCTATTCCGCTACTACTGGATCTACTTCTGCTGTGGTGCTGTCAAGTGTGAAGCATTCGGTATGCTTATATAGGGGGGAAATGCTCTCACATGTTCGTCTTTGCCTTCCCCAAGCACTGCCTACTAGTGCATATCATAAGCACCATTTGAAAGAGGCATATACCTCTTCTTGGAAGTGCTAAGCTGCCACTCCACAGGCACATGCGGCATCCTGTGAAGTTGCACGAACTTTGATGACTCTCCAGGGGACAATGCCTCGGAAGCTTGTAGACCAACGGTCCCTCTTGACATCAAATTGTTTCCATGATTAGGATGCCTAACACTAGCTTAGCTTCCTCTGGGATTCATCTCCTACTAAATATTCCTACCTGCTACTAGTAGCTATCTTGAGATGAATGAAATTGATTCCATGAAGACGCTAGTAGCTAGCTAGGCACCTCTGTCTGCAGTACTGTCTTGGTCGGGTGCACACAATCCTGGTCCTGTCCTCAACTTGGAACATAATATTGATTAATGATATTGTGCATATCAGTTTGTGTGAGGTCCTAACATTCCATCAGAAATTCAAGACAGTACTTTTCTATTCATGAATGAATGATTTCGTTGAGCTGTTAATAGTATGAAGCCGTACAAATATGCATCTGAAAGGAAAGATTAGATGGTGTGAACTACAATAGTGATCATTTATGCGCTACAGTACTAAAATCCATATGCGTGTGTGAATGACATGTTAATTGCACCGGCAAAACTCAGATAAGAACAACTCGTTTAACTTCCAGTATAGTTGTAGTCTTGCGTGCAGACGAATGCTTCTATACTGCACTGAATGGAAATTATTCAGAACTTAAAAATGCAGAGAACAATGCATGTTGAAACTGTAGTTGCAAAATAACCATTCTGGAAAACTGCTGCACAACTCATGTATAGCCGGATTAATGGAGTAGGAACTGCGTTGCCGACGCAGTCGATCGAGTCGTTCTCCGTCTGCTCGGGTCATGTGACAATCACATGCGCAGATTCTATGCTTAAGCTGCGTTTTCGTACTACGGAAAGGCCGCTAAAAACGTATTATTGCCCCTTCTTTTATGGGTGACTGAACGACAATTCTTCGAGAATCACAAGTGTCACATGTGAGCCGCGTCTGAAAACAGCTAGCCTCCTTGCTACCTCATGGCTCCTGCTGATTGGTGCTATCTTATGATATTATTTTGTTTCAGAGTTCTGATAAGAGATTCCTATATTTTATTTAGATACTAGCCATGCGTCTGTACGTTGCAACGGAAACTCAATTTATGATAAAAAGCTTATTTGCAAAGAGCACTAACAGTGGCAAAAGTGGATAATTAAAGAGCAGTAGCAAAGGTGGGTAATTTTAATGACGTGACGCGGAAAGAAATTCTTGTTTTATATAGTAGAGATAGTACAGATAATAGAAGATTATATCTCCCAGCTTTTGCATATGCACACAACCTATCATTTATTACACAGTTGCAGTTAAACTGTAGACAAAAGAAATAACAAGCAGGTTTAAAAGATTCCTATATGGATTATTGCTGTTGCCATGCTTGTTTAACAGAAGGATTAGTCATGTGTTGTCATTCAGTTAAAAAAATCATTCATTGTCAAGACAAGAAATTGCATCCATGACTTATTCCGATGCTAGCTATAGGTGGATAATATATATAACTGAGAAATATATGCATATAAGTATATACTGTATTTTCAGGACAAAACTTTCTTTTTGCTCAATTGAAACTGAAGCATATTTCTGTCATGGTCCACCACAAAGGAACCAAGCTTCAAGTTTAAAGTAAAAACTCAGAAGATATTTTTGTCTAGTATCCTAACAAACTATGATATATCTTTAATAATTCTAGTATATACATGATTATAGATTCTATCTACAAGCTAGCCTTATTAGAAGGATCCTAGTCATCCCAGGGACAATAAATCATATCCAGGATATCTGAACAACATTTTATTGTGCTATAGCCTATACTTTTTTTCGAGAAATCAAGCTATAGGTATTATGTAATAACTGCAAAATTGCGTGCGTAGTTTATGTTTCATGATATAATTTTCATTTAAACTCAAAAGAAATAATATCATAATTCAGTTTTGAGAAAGTATTCAGATGACCTAGAGCCAAATTAAACGTTAACTAACAAAACCTGCAAGGAAGAAGGGATGTGTTTAACTATATTTTATTTAACGGAAGAATGTGTTTAAATATTTTTCTATTTTGCACTGCGGACTACGTGACCTTGTGATCTAGCTGATGCGTTATACAATGCCGAAATATCTAAACAAGAACAGCATCAATATTTCATTTCATGTATTGCAATAAGCTACTCCCCATTGACCCCTAAAAATATGGGAGATTTGATCATATGCCCCATTTTACTTAGTGTAATTGATACAATGCCCGTGATGTCTTATTAATATATGGGCTTATCAATGACACAAGTAAATGAGGGCATTTTATCAATTATTCTAAAAAAATCATTTTGTTTTCGGGAGCACAACAACGATGCACCACAATAACCAATTAGTGATAACTCATGGACAGAATGCATGCCTGCCAGTTAATGTACAGGAAATTTTGTTTTAGCTCTGCTCGATTGCACGAACAGCTTAGTTACATTGACCACGATAAACAAGTACTCCCGCGATTGTTCCGGCATGCTAGGCTTGCTAGCATTCCATGATCTGATGATCAATGAGATTTTATTCCACCGACCTGCACGCAGTTACGCAAAAAATAGTTTATCACAAGGTAACGGTAGGGGTAGCATCTGCTATTTGATTAAATTGAACATTAGGCACATGCACACTACAATAGTTAGAGCTGGGATCTAGATCTTTGCCAAACAGGATTGTAGAGCACTATTTATATCTAGTCCTCTTGACATCGATTTTTGCAAAATCTAGACTCCAACACATTTTTTTTAAAAAAAATAGCCCACTCGCCCATCATAAAAGGCACAGACAACATGTGTCGCTTGCCATGGCGCCAATGAGCTTCCATGTCACCAGGCGTAGTTAGGGGCTTTCGGTCTTCCTGAATGTGGTAGGAGGCGGGGAGAGAGCTAAATTTACAAATACACATACGAGGAACTAGATTTGTAAAAAAAATAAGGTTTATGAGGCTAGACAGGGGATAATTTCTAGCATATATCCCCAGGAGAGAATTGTGAGTTTAACTTGGAGCTCACTTAATTTGTACTGCATGTCTTGCTGAGGGTCTTGCGTTGCGCCACCCTTGGTTTTTTAGTCCGAGGTCGACCTTCTCCTACTTCGGTGAATGCTAGAGCTCATGTGGAGATGTACTTTATTCGTTCATAAAATAGTTATTGTTTTGCATATCAATATGGTCTCTAAAATATAGTTTTGACTAATAATTTTTATTATAATATATTTATAATGCCCAATAAATTATAATATTATAAAAATATTTTTAAGACAAAATCTATACATATGATCTTCATATATATATATATATATATATATATATATATATAGGAAAATGACTCTATACTACCAAGAGTATGTAATTCCATGCATGCTGAGTACAATAACAACACAGAGCTCTCAAGTATTGGTCAATGCATGTTCTGGTAGGCGATTGAAGAAGTTTTAGTTGCCGCCATGATTTGCTATTTATAGGCCTCAGAGTACATACTCCTTCGTGTACAAAATAATTTATATATATATATATATATATATATATATATATATATATATATATATATATATATATATATATATATATATATATACCATTACGGTGAAAACTCCGTAAAAACCACTGAAATTTTTGAAAATTCTCAAAAATTATAGAGTGAGCCTACAATCTGCAAATTTGAAATTAAACTCAATGCATTTGAAAGATATGAAAAGACAAATTCAGCATGAATAGTAATTTTTCACTGCTTAGCACTATTTATTTTGCTGTTTGTCTTTTTCATATATTTCAAATGTGATTGAGTTTCATCTTCAAATTTTGCAGGATTGTAGAGGCTCACCTCCCCTACATATGGTAATTTTTTGAGAATTTTTCAAAATTTTACAGGTGGTTTTCGCGGAGTTTTCACCGTAAGGGTGGTTTGCACCACATATGCAGCCATATACACACACACGCAACTCACTAAACGGCGCATCGGACTGTCATGGAAAAAATCAACTAATAAAAGCACTCTAATTTTGTAATTGGATAGTAAATCACGAATACATTTTACTATAGAACGCCAGATGTAATTACTACTGAATCGGTTACTAGTTAAGGCGTTGGTCAACTCAGCTAGTTAATGTGTATTGTAATTTGTACATAAATTTGTTTTTTCTTTATTTTAGCTATATCTTTTTATTGATAGCTCAGATTTGCAAATGGTTTCCACCAATAGCTTTTGACGATGAGAGGAATAAAATGATATAAATCTTACTATTAAACAGTAATTTTTATTGACTAATAAAAAAATTTACTATTTTATAATATGAAATTACTAGACTTATAACTAGAAATTACTAATAATGAGTCTTATAGATTTTTCCAATTATACTGTATGATAGTAATTTTTAGTTGTAGATGTAGTAATTTCTTGTTAAAAAGTAGTGATTTATTTTATCCATCAATAAAATTATTGTTTAGTAGCGATACTTATATCATTTTATTTCTCTCGTCGTCAATAGACTATTGGTGAAAACTATTTGTAAATCCGAGCTACCAATAAAAAGATATAGCTAAAATAAAAAAGAAACAGATTCATATACAAACTACAATACGCATTAACTAGTTGTGTTGACCAACGCATTAACTGTTTACACATTTGGTAGTAATTGCATATGTTATTCTGTAGTAAAATATATTCTTGATTTACTACAAGGTTGTATTTCTTAGTATGGTTTTTATTACATGCGTATCTCCGTACGTTTTGGCCCGTGTGTGTATATATATATATCAAATGTAAATATTTTAATGATATTAACAATCAAAAAGTTAAAGTTTTAAAAATTTAACGACGACTGTTCATGACAATGCCGAGTATGTGTGCATGACGCCTCGAGTTCAACACAGCTCGGGCCGAGGGGAATATGGGCCTGTTTGGTTGTTCCCTAAATTGGCCATAACTAAGATTAGACAAGTGTGGTAAGCCTCAAGTTGTGGCGCCAAATTTGATGGCCACACTTGTAGGCACAATTTGGCAACATTTTTGAGTCTATGACATGGCTAAGAAGTGCCAGAGTTAAAGTTGTGGCAGACGAACCAAACACATACTAAAAGAATTGGGCATGCCTAACATTAGTTAGAACCTTAGGCTAGCAACCAAACATGCCCTATATCTCCGTGCACCTGTGCGCCGCATCATCCACACATGCTTCGCCGTCGCTGTCCGTCTTCATCAAATTGCACGGCCCAACCTAGAAACCCTTAGTTAAAAGGGTCAATTGGGCCGAACCATTATTACGTTGATCCAAACTATGTTAGATGACCCATGGACCATGCTCACCTGAGTTTGGCCCATCTAGCAGATGGCAATGGACAAGTCCCTTTTAAGCACGTGAAGTAGGGACAGCTTAAAACGCGACGTATCCATTCGGGCTCCTCATCAACCTACCTACAGAAAATTAAATTTGTAATAATCTTACGACGGAAGTAATAAGTATTGCTGTTCATTAACATGATGCATTTGATGCAAGCACAGCGGCGATTAGTGACAGGTAGATGCATCCCAGATATTTTTTTTTCACTGCACAAACTCTGACCAGTAGTCCTACGAGTCAATCTCACCCAAGAATAGACCGGCCTGTCTTGTATCGGCTTCAGAGAGCTTATTGTAGCCACTAGTTCGCTGAAGGCTGAAGCTTCTCTCCTTGTCTATCTTCCCTTAGCCACAAATTATCACCTCTTTTTTCCGTGTAGGCTGTGCACAAAACTGAAGTTATCGGAGTCATCAGAGGTGACCAAAAAATCTGGAGTCCACACCGCTTCTCCAATGCCTCATATTACTAGTAAACGAATCAGTGATAATTGACAATGAATTAATACAGAATAAAAACAGCAACATAACCAAGTTATCAGTTCTACTTCTACAGTCACTGACATGTGGGGCAAGCTCGTCTTTTCTGAAGAAAAAAATGTCGATATTCTACCATTCACCCGCAAGCTCGGAGCCCGCGCGCCAGGCCACTTGCATCTTTAGCAACTGACAGGTGGACCTAGCGCCACGTGGCAAGTCCTCCTGATCCCACACGTTTGAATTATCTCGTGACGACAGGTCGAAAAACAAAACGCACACAAGAATAAATGGTGTAAGCCCTATTTTTGAACAAGAAAAAAGAAAAGAAGAACAGAATGGCCACGAGTAGCCTTGGCCTCTCCACCTCCTTCCTCCCCGGCCACGACACCCTCCTCCGACGCCGGCCCCGGCTGCCGCGGAGCCCCGCCGCGTCGTTCCGGCCGGTGACGGCGGAGCTTGGCGCGGACCTGGGGCGGCAGCTGGTGGAGGCGGTGGGCGTGGGGCTCCCCTGCACCGTGATGGCCTGCGGCGACGTCATCTACCGCAGCACGCTCCCCCGAAATGACGGCCTCACCATCACCGCTCCCGGCGTCGCGCTCGCCCTCGCCGCCGCGTCCTACCTCTGGTCCACCCCCGGCGTCGCCCCCGGCTTCTTCGACATGTTCGTCCTCGCATTCGCCGAGCGCCTCTTCCGCCCCACATTCCGCAAGGTGCGCGCTTCACACTTCCGTGCCCTAAGTCCTTTACGCTTCTACGATTCGTGTTGATTTGGTTGCTCGGGCAGGACGACTTCGTGCTCGGGAAGAAGCTTGGCGAGGGCGCGTTCGGGGTTGTGTACAAGGCGTCGCTGGCTGACCCCAAAGCGGCGGCGAAGGTAAACACCAATGCGCATCTGCATGTATAAACTTAAATTCTGCACTAGAATTTTGGTTGCTGCTTGCCTAATTGGAGAAATTGGAGTAACCGGGTAAATTGAAGTGTTATGGACTTGAACAAATTGAAGTTGCTCATGAAGGAAGTGAAAAATATGTTTGTGAGTACATGTTGATAGTATGTACCATTTAAACAAGGGGGACTGTGCAATATTACGGTTGTTGTGATATGTAGATCAGTTGCGTAGTTTGTTTCTGACACAAAACTCAAAGATTGACTTGTTTTGTTCACCTTGAAGCAAGGTGATGTGGTCGTGAAGAAGGCAACGGAGTATGGCGCGGTGGAGATATGGATGAATGAGCGCGTCAGGAGGGCATGCGCTACTAGCTGTGCAGATTTTGTTTATGGCTTCTGTGAGGTATACTATCGGTTGGGTGCTTATGTTGCAGCTTGTTTTCCATCCTCTTACAGACTTATTTTTGTTTGCTTTAATTTGATCGATTTTTAAAGCTCACATTGCATATTGCTTTCTAGAGCAAAGCTAAAGGTAAGGGAGCTGATGAATATTGGCTTATTTGGCGTTATGAAGGTGAGGATACACTTTTTGATCTCATGCAAAGCAAGGAGTTCCCTTACAATGTAAGTGCTACCATCAGACTTGAATGATAATGTTAGGTTGGTCGGGTTGCTGGCTTGCATTGACTTCAGTTAACCAGTTTGTTATTGCTTATCTGCATCAACTGCAGTCAATGAACCGATTATAGCCACTTGATGATGAAAGGTAAATTATATTTGTTTGGAACTGTGTTTACTTACTGAGATGCACTAGAATGGTGCAGTTAATGGGCCAGTTCTTGCCAACTTGATGATGAGAGATCAATTTTATTTATCTAGGATTATGCTACCTTACTGTCCTAAACTGGAATTTTCGAGCTTATTAGTGGTCATTAGCTCTAGTTTATGATGAAATGCCTTACTAGAGGGCATGTAGGAACCGACTGCAGTTAGTGAGAACACTCAAATAGGTTCCTTTTATTAACGTCATCATTCCCATCGCGTGGCAACCTTTTCTTTCTTCTCTCATCTATTTGTAAGGAGGCAGGTTAAGTCCATGTCATTCATCTCAACTCGACAGAAGTCATAACAAAATTACATTACCATGGAATACTTCTTTAGTTAACACTTGACTGTTCAAATCTGTTTGCGGTTAATCAGGCCGAGACAAAGATTCTTGGAGATGTTCAAGATTTGCCAAAGGGAATAATGAGAGAGAATAAGATTATTCAAACAGTGATGAGACAACTCTTATTTGCTCTTGACGGACTTCATTCGACGGGGATTGTCCACAGAGACATAAAACCCCAAAATGTGATATTTTCAGAAGGTAATAACCAATATATATATAGTTTGCAGTCTCTTGCTAAAACATTTTGTACTGATCTTTTCAATTTCTGTCTACTGATAGGATCTCGTACCTTCAAAATTATTGATCTTGGAGCAGCAGCTGACTTACGAGTGGGCATCAACTATATTCCTAAGGAATTCCTTCTGGATCCAAGGTACTCAAAGCTACCTTCATGATCAGGAACTGAACTGCTGTCAGAAAAATTCCAAGATAACTGTTACCTTTTTAGTTTTAGGGTATAATGTGCTAAAACATAGTTTGACTAGGGATTTGGTTGAAGCTTTATCAATGCTTCACAGGTATACAGCTCCAGAGCAATATATCATGAGCACGCAAACTCCCTCTGCTCCTTCTGTTCCAGTTGCAGCTGCGTTATCCCCAGTTCTGTGGCAGGTATTTTTAAATCCTTGACTAAACTGTTTTATTTTGTCAGTTCTCTAAGATAATTGTTCCAATCAAGATAATTTCTTGAGCTAATGAAGCAATTTTTTCATTGACAGCTGAACCTTCCTGACAGATTTGACATATATAGCTTGGGCCTCATATACTTACAGATGGTATGTGATCACAGGAAATTGTATCTATGTGTTTGCTACGTTTGCATCCTTTTGTTTTAGGTTCTGTTTGTTTGAGCTTTTTCACCGGCTTAAAAGCCAAAAAACTACAGCCTAAACAAACGAGTAACTTTTTATCTGGGCTTTTCAAAAGCTATAAGCCTTCATATAACTAAAAGTCAAAAGCCACTGAAGAGGGGTTTTTTTTGGCTTATTGATAGTTGATTTTAGACTAATAACACTAAAGTTAGATAAAATTACCCACCTCTATCATGTACAAAAGCCGTTAGCTTTTAAGTTGTTTAAGCTAAAAAGCTGGCTTTAAGCTATAAGTCAAAAAGTCTAAGCCTAAATAAACAGAGCCTTAGTAGGTGTAGAGCAGATAAATGTCCAGCACACAACAATGGAACAGCAAATTTTTAGTTGCACTACAAGTTTTTCAACTATCCTCCCATTCTCCAAACTAACAGTGAAGCTTCTAATCTCTTGATTTGAATATCATAATACTTCTCCCCTCTATACTACATTGTTATTTGTACACGCTCTTCTACTCTGTTAGTCTCTTGTTGAAATATCTTCCTGTTTCTATTTCTAGCTTTAAGCTTCCAGTTGCTGTTATGTTACTGGCTTGCAAGATGAATCAAAATTTGCTCGTCTGGTTATTAGGACCAGTATATTACTACATTCATAGTTATTAGCATGGGAGATCATAGTTGAGTTTTGAGTTTGTGTTGATCTCTATGCCACATAACTTGATATAATGATATCGTGCTATATTGCTTGCAAATTGCAAGTGTATATTTTCCCTTTCTTCCTTTGACCTCCATTTCTACCTCTGCTAGCCCAGCTAGCACATTCTGTAGGTGTCGTGTTAGTATTTGTGAAACATGTTCTAATGTTAGCTGCATCTCCACACTTTGCTTGAGCTAGCACCATCCAAACATGTCAAGGGCGCCAAATTTAACATGTGTGAGCTGTAAGGATTGTTCTGTGGTTGTGCATGTCGTTACAACGCAGCTATTCCTTGAAAGATTGGAACAGTAGAGTAACTATTATTTTTTATGTTTTTTCAAAGCATTGCATGACTGCATCTTGATCTTGATTTTTATAGAGTTCCATAAAAACCTTTGTGATTGTTGATGCTATTTAACACATCATTCTTTTGTAGGCATTTCCAGCATTGAGAACTGACAGTAGCCTCATACAATTTAACCGCCAACTGAAGAGATGCAACTACGACTTAGAAGCTTGGAGGAATTTGGTAGAACCACGAGCTACCCCAGAGCTTCGGAGGGGCTTTGACATCTTGGATTTAGATGGTGGTATTGGATGGGAACTTCTCACGTCGATGGTCCGGTACAAAGCGCGGCAAAGGACCAGTGCTAAGGCTGCATTGGCGCATCCGTATTTCAACCGTGAAGGGCTCCTTGGTCTCTCTGCCATGCAGAACCTGAGGCTGCAACTGTTTCGTGCAACCCAAAAGGACTACAGCGAAGCAGCTCGGTGGGTCGTCGGCCTCATGGCAAGATCGGGAACGGAGACAGAGGGAGGCTTTACAGAAGCACAACTTCAAGAGCTTAGGGTACGTTTGTATGGCATCATGAGAAGAACATACTGGTCATTAAAGATAGGAGTTGTTGAAGCAGTTTGCCATCAAACATTTCATTTCGTTTTCAGTATGCTGACCTGAGGGATAGTGGGATATAAACATATGATTTGGTTAGGAGAACACTGACCACTTGTGTGTGTGTCTTTTTTTTCTGTACAGGAAATCAAACCGAAGAAAGGCAGCGCTCAGCGGAACGTGCTTGCATCCTTGCTGCGTGTGCAACGAAAGATTGTGAGAACAATCAACGAGAGCATGGATGAGCTTAACAGCCAGCGCAAAAGCATCTGGTGGAGCCGGTGGATACCGAGGGAGGAATAGGCAGGCGCAGCTCTGTACATTGCCCATTTCTTCTGTAAAAACGTCGGCCTGTAGCAATGGTAATGGTATATCCTACTTGCTTTCTACCGCTGGTGAGAACAAATTGTCGATCGGAAAGACTACGATAACATAACGATACGAAGAAAGATGTACATAAGTTGATAGCTACTCGACTGTGCTTGATTAATCTGTGATGGCTTGCTGCTCTGGAAGTATCTTCTTCATGTGGTACGAGAGTCTATGACAGGTCACTTATGCCCTGGGCCCCTGGTACTATCATTGGCATCTCAATCTCTTAACTGCAGTAATGTTGGGGTGTCTCCAAATGTAGACCGCATCTCGTGATGACTGATGAAGAGTGAGGGTCATGTCTTTGTACCATTTTGGTCCTTTTCTTTTGTTGCATTTATCTTTGTGGTCCCCCATGGTCCAGATCTTGGAGCTCAACAATTTTCTAACTCCCTTGCATTTTTTTGGTGAATCTAGCCCTGGTACGAATGTTGTTAGGGTTAGGAAGATAAATTGAGAGTCTGAGTGGTTGAAGATAAGGACTACTATTTTTGGATATTGAGCACCCTGATTATCTCTAACAAACGTATTTGCAAAAATAGACTTCTTTTTGACCGTGAAAGCACTGTAAGGTGGCACATGTCACTTATCATACTCGTATACCATGGTAGCGATGGGCTCACTGGTCTGTCGAGCTCCCAAAGTTTAGCAGTACATCCATCCCCCGTCGAGCACCCATTCCTCATCAGGACACAAGTGCAATTAGATGGGTGAAATAAAATAGGTGATCAATTAAATGATTGCATTATTAATTAATTAAACAATTAATTAAGTGATTACTTAGCTAGCACTCATTCCTCGACTTCATGCAAAGAAACCGTAGCTCAGCAGGGCAGTAGGCTGCTGTGTTACTCTAGCTCGACAGGACATACTGTGGTACATAAGCGCTGTAAGTGATACGTGTCACGCTTTTACATTTAGAGAGGATGTTATCGTTGCAAGTATGTTCACATAGGGACTATATCGCAAAAAAAGAAAAAAAGATGTGAGAGGGCTAAAAAAGCGTTGCTTTCTGGTTCTCGGCCATTCTCTGCCCTACCAGTCACTCATGTGACTGCTGACTTATCTAAAATACCAATTGAGATCCAACGCATTCTTATTGGGTTGCAACTTAAGCAGTTGCAAAATAGATCATTGGATCAAAAGCTGGCGCTTCAGATCTTTCGAGAATACCGTTCAAAAACAATGTTCCTTTTTGTATTGTAGTAAAACACTATAACAAAGAATTATTGGACGATACGGACCATTTGTTGGCTCGATCGGACGATCCCAGCCTTCAAGGACTGCTTAAGTTGTGTCATAGGGACTGCACAGATCCCTATCCCTGAAATACTATGATCTTATCTAGCCACTTGGGAACCATATTTGAGATGCTATGATACTTTATTCGTCCAAATTTGTAGCATGTATTTTCTCTTGATACATAGACCAGTGAAATACTGAAAATGACTATATTATTTATAATTATTATCTCTAAGTAATATATCCAATACATGCATATAAAGAATATCAAGTAAATCTAAACATCTACTAGGATTATAAATGGAACATTATGCTAATTTGTATTGAACATAAAATACATCATATATAAGTGGATAAGATCGTTTAAAAAAATAAGTTTATAAACTTTGGTGGAACTTGGAAGGGAGTAATTTGAAAGTTTGCATGTAACTAGAAGGTCCAAGCAGTGGAGCATCATATAGAGTTTGGAGAGTATAGAAGATCCTGTCAAGTACCAAGTAAAAGCCCACAAGACCACAAGAGTAGCGTGTAGGGTGAAAGCTCGAGGCTCGAGGCTCTGCCGAGCTCGCCAGCCGGCTCGACTCGAGCGACAGACAGCCGAGCCCGAGCTCTGCTTGGTTCGCCTAATCTAGGCTGGCTCGAATGGCTCGGATGGCTCGATAATTCTGTGGATAAGTTGGCTCGACAGGCTAGTTAGCAGCTCGCTGGCTCGATAGCTCGATAGGCTCGCTTGGCTCGATAGGGTTGGCGGCTTAGGGTTGAAGACTTGGCACATGTCGACGGCATGAGCCGAGCCGAGCAGCGAGGCTTTATCGAGCTCGAGCCGAAGCTTTTTTCGACCAAAAGCAGCCGAGCGGCTCGGCCAATAAGAACGAAGCCGAAGTTGAGCCGAAATGATCGGCTCGGATTCCACCCCTAGTAGCGTGAAAGCGGCATACCGCCATCGCGCACAGAGAGCACAGACAGGGCCCCTCTATATTCGCCGAATGGGCTGGTGGATGGCTGGACATGGTCCACAACGTGGTGATAGACGCAGCTATGCAAAGTTGGCACTCGGGGTATTCGAATTTTTTTTAATAATACATTTTTATTCAAATTTCAAAATATACCACCGAAAAAAAATTACAGAATATAATTGCCGCGCTGGTTGGGCTACAGGCCTAAATAGAAACACACGGCGATGAGGCCACGCCACCTTCCTCTTGTCGCCGATCAAATAGCGATCAAGCGCCGCGATGAAATGGCAACAGAAATAAATCGATGAATGGTTGGGCGACACGCACTGCCGCCGACCATATGGCGATAGAATCTTTTCCTCTATTTAAGCACTCGCTCTAAGATCTGTGTTCAATCAATTCTTCACCATCCATCCACCAAAGAAACGAAGGGAGAAAGGAAGGAAGAAAAGAAGAGAGAGAAAATGCCGAGGCGTGCGAGTGGAAAGGGAAAGGGGAAGACGAAAGAAGCAGGAGGTGCTTCGGAGTTGCCGCGCAACATGGCGTATCAGGACCTCTTCGTATCTTTCGGAGTTGTCCCACCGATGTGCCTATGCGGAGATCCTTATAGGTTTGTCTATTCTTAGGAAATTCTGACTTGGAAGAGGAGGTATTGGATGTGCCGCAACTACGAGTTCGACTACCGAGAAGAGTCTCAAGAATCGGCAACTGGTAACAATTATATTTGTGTCAGAATACTTGTGAATGAAACATTGCTAATTTATGTTTCATGCAATCCCGCCACTCGTGTGAATTTGAGAAGTGGTATGACGAGGAAATCAACCTCGAGCACCAAAGGCTACTTGATAAAGCGAACCGCAAAGCGGACTTGGGAGCAATTCAAGCATTGCATTGTGACGCCAGACGAGAGAGGCACGCCGAAGGAAGCCGAGGAGAAGGAGGCCGAGAGAGAGAGGAACGAGAGGACACGTCGTGCGTGCAGAAGCTCCACCGAGGTATGGACGGCGGGAAGTGGCCTCGGTCCACTCAAGAGACGTTAAGTTGTAACCATTATTTTCGCATCCTAGTTTTATGTCTTAATGAAGAGTGTTCTCCACTTTATTTTCGTTGTAACTTCGATCCGAGAAATTGTGGTCACTTAGGGTTTTCGAGCCTCACGGGGCCGGCTTGATATCGCCGAAAAATTACGTAAAAATCACGAGCGATCTACGAACGTGGACATCACTTATGAAAGGAGCGATCTGGCCGCATTGCCCCAAGACGGTTGCGAAAATCGAAGCACTCGCGCCACGAAACCGCGAAAATCGTGACCACTTAGGGTTTTTAGCCTCGCGGGCCCAACGAATCAACGCTAAAAATTACGAAAAAAATCACGAGCGATCTATGCAACATGGGCTACCACTTATCTACGGCGACTGGCGGGCATTGCCCCAGACGGTTGCGAAAATGTGAAAAGGCACTCGCGATCACTTAAACCGCTAAAATCGTGGGCCACTTAGGGTTTTCGTAGCCTTCTTCTTCTCCTCTTTCCTCTTCCTCTTCCTCTTCCTTCTTCTCTTTCTCAAATCAACCGAGCGCAATGGCTACAGCAAGGTCTACGGCGGCCTTTATAAACGCCTCCCGTCGCTTTTGATTCGGGCGACAGGCCCGCGCTTCTTTGTCGCCTCGACCATTGGTCGATTTGCTCACTGTCGCCCTTTCGGTTAGGCGGGGTCGTTCGCCTCTGCCGCCATTTGATCGGGCGATAGAGGCCACGTCACCGCCAAATTGCCGCCTGGTATTTTTTTATTTAGGCCCCTGTCAGTATATTTTTGAATTTTGTTTTTCAAAGGGTATATTTTTGAAATTTCGAATAAAAAATATATTATTAAAAAAATTCGTATTTCAAGCATAGCACAAGGTTGGGTAGGCGTCTAGGCGATTCGTTGTTTGCTTGATTTTTTTCACTCTATCGTGTTAATATTTTCGAACCAATCATGCACTAACAGCCAATGGGCATATAAATACAGTTTAGGTAGACACTTATTGTGGAACAAAAATGTTGACCAGATAGTACAAGATTAGCAGCAATCATGAACTCATGGTTGCTTATAAGCCTGAATTTGGTAACGAGCAATGATTAGGTAAACTGGAAGACAATAATGGGCTTCAAACCCTGTAGTAATCCTTCGTCTTTAATTTACTCAGCATGCATGGAGTGATCATAGGGCAACGCTGGTAGCTAATAATTTGCCATTGGATCGTTCATTATTCCTTTCGCCCCTTTTCATTCAAAATAACATAAAAACAATATCAGTAAGGGTTTTTTTTTTCTGACAAAAATTTGACGAACAATTGCGTCCATGCAAACATCATTAGAAGTTTTGTATCATATTCTTCTTGAGACGTTCGTGGCACTATGGCTTTAGGAGATCAGATCCTCATTGCTTATAGGCTAAAAATAAAGTGAATTAAGTTTATATTTTTAGTCTAAAATGTAAACAAGATGATCTACCTAAACACTCTTAATGTATTTGACTCTAGCTCCACAAATTTCTGAGCTAGAATATCTTCCACCAACTCCACAGATTTTGATGAGACTTGAGTGTCCCTCCCAACACCCCTATATATACTATTTCTTTTTGTAACAAGAAATATGAATAGACAGGCAAACACTAACTGTTCTTTTTTTTTTGTTTGCTTTTGAAACGACTTCATTTTCTTGTTTTATGAAATTGAAAAGAGAGGAAATCGCATTTGATTGCGTGGTAGGAGTCATGGACGGTTGTCGGTTCCGTTTTCGCATCAAATAAGGGCAGTATCCGCAGGAGGAAACCAAGAAAGCAACCGAAAGTCGGAGGGGGAAGCTATATATGCATACTTTCGTTTGTTTATTTTCTTCAGGTGATCCTCCACCAAAGCCTCCTTTCACGAACGAGAGAGACTGTCATCACGTTATTTTATGCCCGAACAAAATGATTAGTAGCTCGAAAAGAAGATTCAGACAACGAATCAGGCGAGGCATGCTTGTTAAATTTGCACAAAAGATCTCGCACTTGCACCTTCACGCTCTTGCATGTATATGACTTGGTTAAAAATGTTGCGCTCCTCCGATCATGAATAGTTATTGTTTTGGATATCCATATAGTCTTCAAAATACATATTTGATTACTAAATTGTAATATTAAAACCAAAAAATTATAATATTATGGTAATACTTTTCGAGACAATATACACATATGATTTTTACGTATGCAATTTAAATATTTTAAAAATATCAATAGTCGAAGTTTCGAAGATTTGACTATACCTATATCCAAAACGATAATTATTTGTGATCAAAAGAAACATAAAGCGAAACTGAGTTCATTTCAGTCAACCCAGGTGCAGGTGGACGCTATTTTGGGGGGCAAAACCGTCATGCAATAGATTGAGAGTTATGTTTTAAATGGTTTTGATAGTTGGATCATGTTTTAGACGGTTTTTGAGTTTCGGGTTAAAATTCGGACCTAACCACAGACGTTGAAAAATATTTTTTCCCTACTGCTAATGCTATCATACCATAAGCAAACAGGAGGCAGCAAAATATATTTGTCCGTGAATTATCTCCACGTGCTAGGAGGAGTGGAGATTGGAGAAGAATACAATTCTTGGAAAACACGACGTTCAATCACATAGTTCAACACAATTTTACTAGTTTGGAGGGGTTCCATGCAAAATAGGAGCATCTCTCCGTTCCCAAATGTCTCGAACCTTCCGCTTCAGAAACCACGCTTGTTTACATTGTTACACGCTCCATTTGCTCTCTCCGCGTCGCGAAATTCGACACGCCAACACCAAAACCGCCTCCCGGACCGAATCAAAACGCCCAAAAATAACGCAGCGAGAAGGAAGGAACAGCGGCGGCGGCGGGGACGGAGCAGCGGCCGCGCAGGAATGGCGGCGATGCAGAGCTGGCGCAAGGCGTACGGCTCCATCAAGGACACCACCTCTGTTAGCCTCGCGAACCTCAACTCCGACTTCAAGGTCCGGATCCAGAACTCCCGTGTGATTTCCCCCCGTTTTTTCCGGATTTTTTGTAACCTAAGTTTGGTCAAATTCATCCAAACCCTAGTTTTTTTCCTCAACTAAGCGAGTTGGTAGCGCGTACGGAGCCTTGGATCTGCGCGGTTTTGATCGGAATTTGCTCGGCTGTGTGCTTTTGTAGGATCTGGATGTGGCGATCGTGAAGGCGACTAACCACGTGGAGTGCCCGCCCAAGGAGCGCCACCTGCGCAGTGCGTTGATTCGTTCTTACACCCTATATTTCCGCACATTAATTTTTTTGCCTAATTTAGTGTTTTGGGGTTTATAATTAGATCGTGCGTCTAAGTGCGAGGCTGAGAGGGGAGGTGTATAAGGTGTGTGCGCTTTTTGTTTGAGTTTGGTGTTCGATGGGTCATCGCTGTGTGTGGTGATGTTGCAGAGATTGTTGCGGCGACGTCCATCGCTAGGCCCCGGGCAGACGTTGCCTACTGCATCCACGCGCTCTCCCGCCGTCTCGCCAAGACCCGCAATTGGATTGTAAGTCCTGCACCCGCTTGGGATCTATGTTGTTCATGTTGTGTTTATGATTTTTGTTGATGGGTCGCTGATCAAATAGCGATCAAAGCACGCCGCCTGATGAAATGGCAACAGAAATAAATCGATGAATGGTTGGGCGACACGCACTGCCGCCCGACCATATGGCGATAGAATCTTTTCCTCTATTTAAGCACTCGTTCGCACCTTTGTGTTCAATCGAATTCTTGACCATCCATCCACCAAAGAAACGAAGGAGAAAGGAAGGAAGAAAAGAAGAGAGAAAATGCCGAGGCGTCTTGAGTGGAAAGGGAAAGGAAAGACGAAAAAGCGGGAGGTGCTTGAGTTGCCGCGCAACATGGCGTATCGGGACCTCTTCGTACCTTTCGGAGTTGTCCCACCGATATGCCTATGCGGAGATCCTTATAGGTTTGTCTATTCTTAGGAAATTCTGACTTGGAAGAGGAGGTATTGGATGTGCCGCAACTACGAGTTCGACCCGCTGGAGAAGAGTCTGAAGAATCGGCAACTGGTAACAATTATATTTGTGTCGTAATACTTGTGAATGAAACATTGCTAATTTATGTTTCATGCAGTCGCCTCCGCCACTGTGTGAATTTGAGAAGTGGTATGACGAGGAAATCAACCTCGAGCACCAAAGGCTACTTGATAAAGCGAACCGGCAAGCGGACTTCAGGGAGCAGCTTCAAGCGCATTGTGACGCCGCACGAGAGGAGGCACGTCGAAAGGAAGCCGAGGAGAAGGAGGCCGAGAGAGAGAGGAAACGAGAGAGGACACGTCGTGCCAGAGAAGCTCCACCAGAGGTATGGACGAAGGGGAAGTGGCCTCGGTCCACTCAGTAGACGTTAAGTTGTAACCATTATTTTCGCATCCTAGTTTTATGTCTTAATGAAGAGTGTTCTCCACTTTATTTTCCGTTGTAACTTCTGATCTGAGAAATTGTGGTCACTTAGGGGTTTTCGTAGCCTCACGGGGCCGACCGGATACTACCGAAAAATTACGTAGAAAATCATGAGCGATCTACGTAATGTGGACATCACTTATGAAAGGGCGATCTGGCCGGGCATTGCCCCGGCACGAAGTTGCGAAAATCGGAAAAGGCACTCGCGGCCACGAAACCGCGAAAATCGTGACCACTTAGGGTTTTTGTAGCCTCGCGGGGCCCACCGAATACTGCCTAAAAATTACGAAAAAAATCACGAGCGATCTATGCAACATGGGCTACCACTTATCTACGGGCGACCTGAGCGGGCATTGCCCCGGCACGAAGTTGCGAAAATGTGAAAAGGCACTCGCGACTACGAAACCGCTAAAATCGTGGCCACTTAGGGGTTTTCGTAGCCTTCTTCTCTCTTCTCCTCTTTCCCCTCTTCCTCTTCCTCTTCCCCTCTCTCTCTTTCTCAAATCAACCGAGCGCAATGGCTCTGATGCGGTTCGGCTTTATAAACGCCTCACTCGTCGCTTTTGGTGGGCGACAGGCCCGCGCTTTGCCGCCTCACCATTGGTCGATTTGCTCACTGTCGCCCTTTCGTCGGGCGACAGGGGTCGTTTCGGCTCCTGTCGCCATTTGATCGGGCGATAGGAGGCCACGTCACCGCCCAGCCTCCTGTCGCCCGTGTATTTTTCTATTTAGGCCCCTGTCGGGTATATTTTTGAATTTTGTTTTTCAGTGGTATATTTTTGAAATTTCGAATAAAAAATATATTATTAAAAAAATTCGTATTTCAAGCATAGCACAAGGTTGGGTAGGCGTCTAGGCGATTCGTTGTTTGCTTGATTTGTTTCACTCTATCGTGTTAATATTTTCGAACCAATCATGCACTAACAGCCAATGGACATATAAATACAGTTTAGGTAGACACTTATTGTGGAACAAAAATGTTGACCAGATAGTACAAGATTAGCAGCAATCATGAACTCATGGTTGCTTATAAGCCTGAATTTGGTAACGAGCAATGATTAGGTAAACTGGAAGACAATAATGGGCTTCAAACCCTGTAGTAATCCTTCGTCTTTAATTTACTCAGCATGCATGGTCAGCATGGAGTGATCATAGGGCAACGCTGGTAGCTAATAATTTGCCATTGGATCGTTCATTATTCCTTTCGCCCCTTTTCATTCAAAATAACATAAAAAATAATATCAGTAAGGTTTTTTTTTTCTGACAAAAATTTGACGAACAATTGCGTCCATGCAAACATCATTAGAAGTTTTGTATCATATTCTTCTTGAGACGTTCACTATGGCTTGTTTGATCAGATTTCAAAATTTGAAGCTTATAGCTAAAATAAAGTGAATTAAGTTTATATTTTTAGTCTAAAATGTAAACAAGATGATCTACCTAAACACTCTTAATGTATTCTGACTCTAGCTCCACAAATTCTTTAGAAATTTTGACTTCATGATTTTTGTGGCACTATATATACTATTTCTTTTTGTAACAAGAAATATGAATAGACAGGCAAACACTAACTGTTCTTTTTTTTTTGTTTGCTTTTGAAACGACTTCATTTTCTTGTTTTATGAAATTGAAAAAGAGAGGAAATCGCATTTGATTGCGTGGTAGGAGTCATGGACGGTTGTCGGTTCCGTTTTCGCAGTATCCGCACGAGGAAACCAAGAAAGCAACCGAAAGTCGGAGGGGGAAGCTATATATGCATACTTTCGTTTGTTTATTTTCTTCAGGTGATCCTCCACCAAAGCCTCCTTTCACGAACGAGAGAGACTGTCATCACGTTATTTTATGCCCGAACAAAATGATTAGTAGCTCGAAAAAGAAGATTCAGACAACGAATCAGGCGAGGCATGCTTGTTAAATTTGCACAAAAGATCTCGCACTTGCACCTTCACGCTCTTGCATGTATATGACTTGGTTAAAAAATGTTGCGCTCCCTCCGATCATGAATAGTTATTGTTTTGGATATCCATATGGTCTTCAAAATACATATTTGATTACTAAATTGTAATATTAAAACCAAAAAAATTATAATATTATGGTAATACTTTTCGAGACAATATACACATATGATTTTTACGTATGCAATTTAAATATTTTAAAAATATCAATAGTCGAAGTTTCAAGATTTGACTATACCTATATCCAAAACGATAATTATTTGTGATCAAAAAAACATAAAGCGAAACTGAGTTCATTTCAGTCAACCCAGGTGCAGGTGGACGCTATTTTGGGGGCAAAACCGTCATGCAATAGATTGAGAGTTATGTTTTAAATGGTTTTGATAGTTGGATCATGTTTTAGACGGTTTTTGAGTTTCGGGTTAAAATTCGGACCTAACCACAGACGTTGAAAAATATTTTTCCCTACTGCTAATGCTATCATACCATAAGCAAACAGGAGGCAGCAAAATATATTTGTCCGTGAATTATCTCCACGTGCTAGGAGGAGTGGAGATTGGAGAAGAATACAATTCTTGGAAAACACGACGTTCAATCACATAGTTCAACACAATTTTACTAGTTTGGAGGGGTTCCATGCAAAATAGGAGCATCTCTCCGTTCCCAAATGTCTCGAACCTTCCGCTTCAGAAACCACGCTGGTTTACATTGTTACACGCTCCATTTGCTCTCTCCGCGTCGCGAAATTCGACACGCCAACACCAAAACCGCCTCCCGGACCGAATCAAAACGCCCAAAAATAACGCAGCGAGAAGGAAGGAACAGCGGCGGCGGCGGGGACGGAGCAGCGGCCGCCGCCGCGCAGGAATGGCGGCGATGCAGAGCTGGCGCAAGGCGTACGGCTCCATCAAGGACACCACCTCTGTTAGCCTCGCGAACCTCAACTCCGACTTCAAGGTCCGGATCCAGAACTCCCGTGTGATTTCCCCCCGTTTTTTCCGGATTTTTTGTAACCTAAGTTTGGTCAAATTCATCCAAACCCTAGTTTTTTTCCTCAACTAAGCGAGTTGGTAGCGCGTACGGAGCCTTGGATCTGCGCGGTTTTGATCGGAATTTGCTCGGCTGTGTGCTGTTGTTGGATCTGGATGTGGCGATCGTGAAGGCGACTAACCACGTGGAGTGCCCGCCCAAGGAGCGCCACCTGCGTAGTGCGTTGATTCGTTCTTACACCCTGTATTTCCGCACATTAATTTTTTTTTGCCTAATTTAGTGTTTTGGGGTTTATAATTAGATTGTGCGTCTAAGTGCGAGGCTGAGAGGGGAGGTGTATAAGGTGTGTGCGCTTTTTGTTTGAGTTTGGTGTTCGATGGGTCATCGCTGTGTGTGGTGATGTTGCAGAGATTGTTGCGGCGACGTCCATCGCTAGGCCCCGGGCAGACGTTGCCTACTGCATCCACGCGCTCTCCCGCCGTCTCGCCAAGACCCGCAATTGGATTGTAAGTCCTGCACCCGCTTGGGATCTATGTTGTTCATGTTGTGTTTATGATTTTTGTTGATGGTTTATTGGATGATTGGTTATGTTATGTGTTACGGACTTTTTGAATGGCATCTTACTGTCCTGTATAATGATACTCTGGTTGTGCTAATTTCTTATAAGTCATTTAGTGGAGTTTAGTAGGAAGTTGCAATTGCTGTATTACGTTGGCAATCTATGGGTTCCAATGTGACCGAGACTGATGGTTATAATTTCTCACAAGATGTAACAAATCTATTATTCTTCCATTTTGTTTGCTGGTGGCAAGTCGATTACTAAATTTCAGTAATGCTGTATTCTCATATCCATATGTAATGATCGTGTGAATGGTCCTGTATGATTAGCAAAAATAAATGTTACACTTTAAAAAACCCAGAAATCTTCCAGAATTTCATAAGCAGGCAGTTGATTTTCTTTATGCCTTTTTGTAACATACAGGTAGCATTGAAGACACTTGTAGTGGTCCATAGACTTCTTCGGGATGGTGATCCTACATTTCGAGAAGAGCTTCTTAATTTTACGCAAAGGGGACGGATTCTGCAGCTCTCAAATTTCAAGGACGACTCCAGCCCAATTGGTTACCCCTTAGTATTTCTTTATTTGATAGGAAATTTCTGCCGACCTGCTTATTACCTTTTGATTTCCCTATGTATTGATATTAAGTGCTGTCCAGCTTGGGATTGCTCTGCATGGGTTCGTACGTATGGACTGTTTTTGGAGGAAAGATTGGAATGCTTCAGGGTCCTGAAGTATGATGTTGAAGCTGAGCGTTTGTCCAAGCAAGGTCCAGGTCCTGAAAAGGTCTGAAACAGTGCATCTCATTTTGGTACCACAACTGATTAGTTTTGAGGATGACACATTAAATTTCAGTATCAATTCTAGCCCACTAATCACTGCTTCAACTCATTATATTTTGTCATCAGGGACACAGTAGAACCAGAGAATTAGAGTCTAAGGATTTGTTAGAGCAGTTGCCAGCTTTGCAGCAGTTACTATACCGACTTGTTGGATGTCGGGTAATTATCTCTTAACTCTAGGTTAACAAGTCTTAGATATGAGAATCTCTCAATTTCTGTCATTGTCTTCTCTTTGTATTAACATAACATCACTTTGCATTTGGTATTGTAGCCGGAAGGAGCTGCAAATAACAATTACTTGGTGCAATATGCTCTAGCTTTGGTAAGCTTTAGATTTTGGCCATTGGATTTGTTTGTGCCCTAGCCTCTACTGCACCTTTTCCTCAAGGCTTATAAACTATATTCATTTTCACCCGAAGTCTATTCTTTTATAAACTCATTTGTCTTTCCCTGCTCTTTAATCTATCTAAATGGTATTGGTGAAAATGGAACAATTTTTGTATTATTTTTGCTATAACTCTACAGTTTTTATCTATGTCCTTCTAGATATTTTTTTAACACCTGTCGTGCAATTTTGATTCCTCTTATGTGTGTATGATGTATATCCAGGCCAATGACAAATATTTCCGTCGGTGCTCTGTATTTTACTATTGCTGAAGCATATTCCAAAGTATTTATACTATTCATAGCTGTGTTGACCATAAGCTACCTTATGTAGAATTATTCAATTATAGGCTAGTTTTTTCCCCCTCGAGATTATCTTTAAATTAACAAATTATTTTATTTACTTTGATATTCCTATTTTTGTGTTGTCAACAAATAAGAATGTGTACTGTATTCTACCTGAGCACCACTCCTAATTTGTTGATTTGGCAGATGGGGTGAATGATTAAGGAGTGTGGCTCTGTTTTTGACAGGTGCTAAAAGAGAGCTTCAAAATTTATTGTGCGATAAACGATGGAATTATCAACCTTGTTGATAAGGTAAAAGATGCTCTTCAAGTGACAATACATTACTGTGTGGTGACCAACAATCTGCACATATGTTAATTTCATGTTCATGAGTGTAGTTTTTTGAGATGCCAAGACACGAAGCACTTAAAGCCCTTGAAATTTACAGGAGGGCTGGCCAACAGGTAACTTCAGAGCCCAGAAGATGATAGTGTTGAGTACATATCTAGATTCTGAAAACATCAAAGTTATAGTGTATTCTCCTCATTCTTAACTGGTTTGGTTATTTCATGCAGGCTGGGAGCCTATCTGACTTCTATGAAAATTGCCGGGGTCTAGAACTTGCGAGGAATTTTCAATTTCCCACTCTGAGGGAGGTGAGGGTTTGTACTGGTTGTCTGATTGTTCATCATTTATAGATTTTTTTTGCGCAACATCTTATTTAAGATTTTTTCTCAGCCACCACAAACATTTCTTGTGACTATGGAGGAGTATGTGAGGGAGGCTCCGCGTATGGTTCCTGTTCGAGAACCATTGGTTAGTACTTGAGTTATCCATTTAACTTGTCCTTCTGTTTTGGTGTATTTGCACATCTTTATCCTATTGATCATGTCGTTTCCAACTTGTAGTATAGGGAACCTTTGCTTAGTTACTTGGGAAGCGGCAAAGCACATTGCACTTGTTTTGTTTGCGCTTTTCCTCTTTAAAATTTCCTAGGGAGAAAATAAATAAAGTTTATGCAAGTTCCAACATAGTCCATTATGCAGTAGATGTCACAACATAGGTGAATTACAAAGGCATGCAGCAAAAAAAAAGGAGATAACAAATGCGGAAAGCAATGTTAGTTTCTGTAATTTAAAAATATTAAATAAAAACTAACCCGTTGCTATGTATCTTTGTAAATGAAAATAAATTCTACATTAAAGTGGATAATCAGCTTATAGGTGTATTTAAATAATGAAAAGATGGAGCTGAAATACAAAGGACTGATCTTATCAATTTGGAACTTTGAGGCTTAAAATGGCTGTGACCTAATTGAGGCTTAAAATGGCCGTGACCTAATGTTTAAGACCAAAAGGTATTCATCAGGAGAGCGTTTGTACTCTCTTAAAGAACAGGAGTGCCTCTGTATATATAAACTAATATATAGAATGCTTGCCAAGAGATACGCTCCAATGCTTCCTGGAGCATTTCAAATGGGAATTCCTGGACTCCAATGCTCCCTGGAGCATTTCAAATGGGCATTTCTGGACAATATTATAGTAATTTTAGTGAATATGTGTGAAACAGCATGCGATTACCTTAATATATACCTTTAATTTCTTTATCCTATGGTTTCACTGTGAACCATAGATAGAAGCTTTTACGCTTGACCTTAAGCTAAATTCCGTGTGGTAAAAAAATACCAATACCATTTATCTATTGTTTTGAATACTCCCTTCGTCCTTATATACATTCGTAAGCCCGCCATACGCATGGACCACTGAGGCACTAAATCTAAGAAAAAGTTAATGTCATTGGACCATGCATGCCCCTATTAAATGGCATACTACAACTACTCATTAGTGTTACTTGGATGCGGACACAGGAGTTAGAATCCGACTCAGATTCGGTTGTCCGATTCGGCGAAAAAAATTTGGATGTGGGAAATGCTACTTGGAATTAGACACGGGTGTCAGAATCTGACTTGGATTCGAGGTGTTTGATTCAGCAAATTTTTTTGGACATGGGTGTCCGAGTAACACTGCTACTCATCCACTTTGTTAGCACTAAAGGAGTGATATATGGTGGAAATATTGCAATAATTAAACCTTTGATCTACACAATGGACTTACATTGTGGAATGACGCTTCCTAATAAGAGGGACTCGTATTGTGGGACGGGGGGAGTAACATTTTGCACACACCTACAGACAGATTGCATATACATGTTGAACTTAAATTTCACACTCATCCTTCGACACTAATTTGGAGTAGAGTTCTCTCATGTTTATATTCCCACTTAAATATTCTCTAGATTACTGGAAATGAATTCAATTTATAAAATTTGAATTGTTCTTTCATCAGGAATTTCCCGAGAGGCTTCTTCTTACATACAAACCTGAAGAATCAGAGGAAGTTCCTGCGCCTGATCCTGTTGAAGAGGAAAAACCGCCAGTTGAAGAATCTGTTCCATTACCGCCTGCTACTGAAGTTGTTTCACCACCTCCCAAAATCGAGGTGGCGGATACTGGAGATCTACTGGTAAGTGAAAGAATGCTTAAACTCAATGCTTTAATTTTGACGATCTAAATCTCTTTTGTTCGATAGGGCTTAAATGATCCAACCCCTGGTGTATCAGCAATAGAGGAAAGCAATGCTCTGGCCTTGGCCATTGTTCCATCAGGTAATTAGTCTAGTCATGATTGAAATCGTAATGACTGTCAAGGATCTTGCTTTAATTAATTGATTGATGATTTTTTTTTAATCTGTATTAGATGCTGGTGCTTCAACCACCGGCACCACTGCATGGCAAGATAAAGGATTTGATCCAACTGGGTGGGAACTCGCCCTTGTTACCACTCCAAGCAACACAAATTCGTCTGTTGCGGATAGCCAGTTGGTTGGTTTCTTTACTCTTGTTATTCTTTTCCTGAGGATTTATCTTCTTGCTGGTGCTGATAGCCCTGGCACTCATGACAGCAGAAATGTACACTAGTACTGCTATTCTGACATGATGCCCACATTATTAACACCATATATCATCCTGTTACTGAATGAATATATTCTGATTTAGGCCTATAAAAGTGTTGCAACAAAGCAGTAGGGCACGCTAGATGCTTTTGTACCAGTGGTTTGTGTATTTAGTTGACGCTTCTGCACTGTAATTGTTACCATGCTTAAGTTACCATATAAATTACAGCCATCTAGGCTGAATTGGAAAGATGAGCTTGTATTAGCCCTACATTGCCTGTGTTTATATTAATAATTTAGGCTATGTGTAGCTCGTCTATGAAAATGCAATGTTTATATTAAAAAAATGCAACGTTTATATTAACCTTGTGTGTTTCCTCTGTTTTTTGCTCATGCTCTATTGCTCATGGATAACGCTTCTGGTACAATACTGTCTAGTTTACTGTGAAACATAATCACTGGCACTGTTTTTGCTTCTTGTGTGGGCTGGGACCTGGGAGTTCATACCAGGTTTTCATTTTTTCTTCTTTATAATCTGATAAGAGTCTGTAGATCTGGATAAGAAAGTCATCAAGGTTAGGTTCAAGGTTGACCATGTTTCATAGTCACAAGTGGCAACCATATCCTTTTAAGATATCCAGGAAAAAATTGCATTAGGTTGTACCTATTCATGGCGATGTGTCGTAATGGTGTTCACATACAACTTCATGATTTATAATTCTAGATGCTTTATGAATCTGCTGTTTGTTTTGAATGCTTTGCTTAAAAAATCAAATGGTACTTTGTGTTGATTGCATTGGATGTACATATGGATTTGCATGTACTGCTTTTTTGCTCTGCTCAAGCCTTAAGCCTTTTTTGGCTGACGAAATCTGCAATGTCAGTTGCCTTTCATTAAATAAAACTTCTGGACGTTCCTCTGTTACAGGGCGGTGGATTTGACAAGCTCATCTTGGACAGCCTTTATGATGAGGGGGACTACAGGCAGAAACAGCAACAGCAGTTATATGGTTCGGCAGTTCCCAACCCATTCATGACAAATGATCCTTTTGCGATGTCGAGCCAAGTCGCTCCCCCGCCATCGGTTCAAATGGCTGCCATGTCTCAGCAGCAGCAGCAGACACCAGCGATGATGCAACCGAATCCCTTTGGATTACCAATGCAGCCGCAGCATGTGGGCATGGCCCCTGCAACAAACCCCTTTCTTGATGCTGGCTTTGGGCCATTCCCGGTGGCAAACAACGGACATCAGCAGGCCAACCCATTTGGTGGCACCCAATTTCTGTAGGTTGCATAGAACATGAGCAGATTGTGTCCCAGCAAATGCGTTTTTGTGTGATTATATTATGCATTGTGCCTGGCCATTCTTGTATGTCACTCCTGTGTTGATGTGTATTGGCTTCACCACACGGGGCTGCCAAGTGACCCTTGTTGTAAAGAAATTAGTGACGTGTGTAACATCAGATATATGTCGATAAAATGGTAGGACATGGTTATATGACAAGGCGGAAGTGCATTGGATGGTTGAATAGATCTCATTCTATTCTGATCATGTATCGTGGCTATTTAATCGCCATCCCTCACATTCTGAAACATTCCGTGAGAATGTGCATCGTGTCTTGACATTATTATCGTTGTGTTTTTTGGTAGTGCTATCGTCCATGCCTCACTGTGGAGTATTTGCTTTTCTGTTATCTGATTTATGAGGGCTGAAACTGAAATGCCCTGGCTAAAGTTCTTGTTTAGTAGGATGGCCAAATGGGCCGTGTCAACCAGGTAGGCCCGTGGTTTGGCACTGTGAGCATGGCCTAAATGTAAACAGGTTGGGTTGGTATGTCCCAATAAATGTGGCTGTGTTTGGACCATCACTCTAGTTTGTCGGGCTGGCATGGTATGATATGTATAGTGCTGGGTCGATATGGCACAGCTTGGCACGGTCCATTTAACTTTTCTTAATTTATATAGTTTTTTAAAAAGTTTTTCTATGTTCTCTTAATTTACACAGAATTTTAAAAAGTTTTTCTACGTTCTTTTGAATTTTTCTAACTATTCTGGATTTTTTAAACAAAAATTTGCATTTATTTCAAGCTTTTACAATTTTCCAAAACTTTTTGACTTTTTTTGAATTTTTTGGCACCAAACGGCTAGCCTTGGTCCAGATGCTCCCAGATTATGCTTAGGCCTTATTGTTGAGTACCGCAAATTTAACATTGTATGGCTAAAGTTTGCTTGTTAGCTGTCATTCTTTTCCTTTTCCATTTCCCCTCGGATCAATCAAAGCTAAAGGTTTTCATTTATGAGAAAAATCAAAGATGATGTTGCACTGCACATTACAATTTTTCACCTGTGTACCGAACAAAATTGTCGTCTCTCAGTCTGCAAAACTGTTCTCTCTTGGTGTAGGAAAGTAACAAACAAAAGAATCTTTTAATCAGTGGCCCAGCTTTCCGCCTCGTGAAAGCTCCGGGTAGCGGCGTCCCCACCTAGATAGCTATATGTACGAATTGTTTCCAAGCCTCTGTGTCCTCGTAGGAGGGGTAGATGGGAATCTCTACAGGTGAAACATCCTTCTGCAACGGCTGGAAATTCGTCGGAATATGGAGTTCTCGTCTTGGTTAAATCGTGATACGAGATTTACGAATCCTACCTACTGCATTGGCATGAGCAAAGACATGAGCAAAGACAGAGATGAACAGTAAAAAGCTAGGAGGGAAGGCAGCGGATTACTGAGAAATCGATGTAGCAAGATTATTGTAGCGGTGGATCTGCACCGCTCCCTCCAAATCCAACGGCTGAAAATTGACGCCGAAGGTCTATGATCTCGGCAAACTGTTGCTCAACAAACTTAAGGTCATTGCATCTGCTAAATCTTACCAACTTCATGCACATCGACGCTTTCTGCACACACGTCTTTTTTAAGGGAAGAATTAGCGCTGAGACGTCCGATACTATTTATTCCATCGGACGCTTCTTGTAATATTTTTTTTCAACATTTGAAATATTTTTTTTCCGACGCGTGCAACATTTTTTTCAACGCTTGTAACATCTATTTATTGTGCCGTATTTCACAGTTTATCGAAAAAAAATGTTGCACGCGTTGACAAAAAATATTACACACGTAGAAAAAAAATATTACAACACATCTAAAAAATTCAGACGCTCGAACTGTAACCATTAGCTTTTTTAATCGAGTACGTACCTTTTCCCCCTCCGAACGCAATAAACTTTGCATTTCTTTTCAAGAATAAATAAACTTCGCAATTCTCAATGTCGTGCTATCATGCAATCAAGCGAAAGTATCAATCATCTGGGAGACTGGGACCCAGGGTATCTATCCACTATCGCAATGATTTACCTCCACGTCAGGCAACAGCCAACACAAAAGCTTGTCACTACATTCCCATCGCGTGTCTAGACCATTCTCAGTAGATAGTTTCATTTTCCAATTTTAAGAGTGCCATATTAGATTTTGTTTAGATAACTATGTATCTTAGGTTTTATCTAGATGAAACTCTCTCACCTCCTATAAAACTCTTTCTATCTCTCTTCATAATTACCTTGCCATGTCACCAAACATTATGATGTGTCATGTTATTTAATGAGAATGAAACTTCCACTGAGAATGGCCTTAAGGTCACGCCCTTGCTTTCCATGTAGGGATTCAAATTTTGTTTTGAATAAAATTTCGTTGGCGACTAAAATCTAAAATTATAGTAAAATCTTATTATTTCGGATGAAATTTGGTTAAAATTCAAAAAACAAAATTCAGGCAAAAATCCGAAATTTCGTCTGAAATTGCGGCAAATTTCAACTGATCAAAAAAGGTTCAAACAATATAAAAAAATTTTGAATTTTTTTGTGGAGGTTCCTGACACATCAGAGATATTCTCATAAAATTTTTAGGTGATTATCAAGTCTTTGGAATTTTTAAAAATTCAAAAATATAAAACATTGACCGGTAAGTTTTAACCGAATAAAAAACGGTACAAACCATGTTAAAAAATTTTGAAATTTTTTGTGCATGGTTATTATGCATCACTAATATTCTCATAAATTTTTTAGATGATGATCAAGCTTCATGAATTTTAAAAAATTCTAAGAGTACTACTGTCCTGTTAAAAGGCTTACTGCAAATTTGAACAAAATGAAAAATAGTTCTAACCATGTTATAAAATTTTAAATTTTTTTGTAAATAGTCCTGATGTAACATTAGTGTTTATATAAAATTTTCATATAATGATATTTTTAAATAATTTTCAAAAATTCTGACAGTGTTACGTCCTCATAAAAGCCTCGTGATCAATACATAGATTTGCTTTAGCAACCAAAAATAGTTTAAAATTTTTGACATTTTTACAGAAGGGTGATAAGAAAATTCTTAAGATCTAATAAAAATTTTGAGTCGTGATCACACTCTAGTAAATTTATAAAATTCTTACAAAGCACAATACCATTTATGTTCTTTCTCTTTTAATTTTTGAAATATAATATAACAAATAAAGTTCAATGCATACATAGATTTGATTGACCAAACAAAAAATTTGAATTTTTTAAAATTTTATATAATGGTACTAAAGTAATTTTTATTCTCTCATAAAAATTTTAGATCATGATCACACTCGAAAAAATTTATAAAATTCGATAAGGTTATTGTCCCAATTATGTTCATTCTATTTTTGATTTTTTAAAGATAACAAATGAAGTTAAATTATTTTTAAAAAAATCATACAATCGTACACTACTATAAATAGTACCATAAATTTTTAGATTATTATTAAGCTTCTAAAATTTTATAAAAATCTAATAGTGTTTCGCTTAAAATTTAAAATATCTTAAAAAATCAGTTTTTCAACAAATTTTTATAGAAGATGACTTTCTTAAGGGTTAGGTTATTGGACCAAATAAGGTTAAATCCGGCCCTAAAAGTTTGAAAACTAGCCAAAAATCACAAAATTTTGTCGAAAAAATGAAATTTTGGTTTTACTGTAGCTGTCGGCGTATTCCACCTGACAGGCCCGGAGGATGTAGACCGGGTTTTGTTCGGAAGGAGGGCGTCTTCGCGGCTGGCTAAACCTAGAGGGCGAAAAACCCTAGGGACTCCTACGCGAAGGATTCCGGCGTCTATGAACTACGGATGACACCAAGATATTTTTTTCCAGGTTCAGGCCCCCTTTGCCTCGGGTAATAGCCTTACTTCCTGCTAGATTGTTTAGAGAGGGTGTGAAGCCAATACAAAACTCTTGAGTTACAAGTTCTTTCCTCTCAAAATGCCCGTCCCCCTTTTCCATGCACCCGGAGGCCCTTATATAGGCCAAAGCAACGGAGTGGGTAAAGGAGGTCATCATCTTGACCTTACACATTTATTACTCCTTCTGTCTTTGTCCGTTCCTCCACCTCATTAAATGCTTGCGCGTGCCTTTGCGGTCCACGGATGGGACCCTTTACATGCAGGTAGGTGAGAGGCGTCGAGGAATGGGCTTGTCGCAGAAACCCTTAGAATCGATAAGCTCGCTATGGCGAACTCGCTGTTCGACGCGAGACGGTAGTGGAAGGAGCCTTCGGGCGGCCACCGCGCTTCCACCTTTTGCCTTTGCGGCGGGCGGTAGGCGTCCTCGCCAATCGCCGCCACCCGCCACGTGATCGGGCGCCGGGCGGCGGCGTGCTTCGCCACTTTGCTGCCGGCGCCACGTGAACCGACGAGCGCTTTGGCCGTGAGCGCGATCGCTTCACCCGATTGCCGCCGCCACGTGGGTGGCGCCAAGCGGCGGCGTTTCGCCCACCGCCGCCGGCGCCACGTGGACCGACGCTTTGGCCGTGCCGTGATCGCCGCCCGATTGCCGTGCCGCCACGTGGATTGTACTTTATGCGGTGGAGAGGGTACCCTAGCGTATAGTACGCTGACAGTAGCAATTTCAAATTTTTCCAATTTATTTTTCCAGCCAGTAGTTTGGATTTTGTGGAGGCCTAAAATCTAAAATTTCAGCGAAAATTTGGTGAAATTTAATTCCACGTGGCACAGTAGCAAAAAAAACCACAAAAGAAGAAGAAGAAACAATCAAACGAATGAATCATCATTTTAACAAACACAATTGCATCATGCGTACAACAAGAACTCCAGTTCACTGCGTTCAATCGTAGATGCAAAACCGTAAAATGAGCATACCATTTCGTTCGCAGCGCCGTTAGGTTTCATTATTTCTCATCGACGAAGCCATCGTGTGGTACTGATACCTCCACGCTCCAGAAAATTTTCACCGGGGTGAAGCCAGGCCTGGCCATAACACAAGAAACCAAAGGTATTAAGGGTTTGTTTGTTTTAGTTTTTTATTATGAATTCTTACTGTTTTAGTTTTTTATTCTAAATTTTGGCTCTAAAAGTAGAATTAAAAACAAATAGCCCGATTCTATAATCCGATTATCACAATCCAACTCACTCATATACACTAGAATCCACAATCTACTTCATATGTGCTTTTGGATTCCAAATTTTGGAGAATCAACTTCTTTATAACCACAATGTGGAATCAGCTTTTAGATAATCTAATGCTGAAACAAACAGGTTGTAAGTACTACTCACTCTAATAACAAATAGTTATCGTTTTGGATATAGGTGCAGCTAAACTTTCAAAATTTTGATTATTAATATCTCTTTAAATATGTAATATATATATATATATATATATATATATATATATATATACAATTATAATCTTTATAATCTTTATTGTTTATAAATATATTATGATAGAAATTAGTGATTAAAGATATGTTTTAGAAATCATATCAATATTCAAAACGACAACTATTCACACAAGCTAGTACATGTCTTTTTCGCAAAATTTTCACCCGCCCGGAGGAGTGCAAACCACGCATGTGGACTCGGCTGGCACATAACACTGTACCACTGTAGGCCGTACTCCACAAAAGTTGCACCAGCCACTCAGGCAGGCAGCCACTGCGATGTCGTCGCGCTCGCCGATCGCAGCGTAATCCTAACACAACCACTTCCACCAGCACGAAAAAGGCAAAAGGCGCACAGTGCGATCCGGACCGCAGGGAAAGCAGCCGATCCGCGGCGCGCGCGGCTGCCCCCGCCCAGATCTATCTATCTTACACGGGGATTCGCCACCACCGTCCGCGGCTATAAAAACCCCCTGTGCCCCCCACGACCCGTTCGCCGCTCCACCGCGCTTCGCTTCCGCCGATTCACTCGCACGCGCGGTCGCGCCGTTACGATCGACGTTCCGCGAGGACGGACGTACGTAGCCGGCAGGCCGGCGGAGGCTCGGTCACGCGCGCGTCGGTCGGGCGCGGTTGATGCAACAGAGGGGCCTCGCCCGCAACCGCCGCTCCCGCGGCTTCTCCCGGGCCCGCCTCGCCGTCGAGGGCGCGGGCCTAAGCGGGGTTACAGCCTTGAGATCCTTCCCACCTTCGAGAAATCTTAAGAATCTCGTGCTTCGCCGCTTATAAAACCCCACCTCCCGGGTTCACGTAAAACTTTTTGACGCCCTGTACCCAAAGAACAAGAAACTTTAGGAGACGAGATGGACGCCGGCGCCGAGGCTGTCGTGGCGAATGGTAAGCCGATGGAACCGCGGGTCGCAGGTCCGCACGCGTGCTTGTAGTGTTCTTACTGTTGTTGGTCCTGTCGTTGGGGGATCAGTCGAACAGGTCGTGCGCGGATTGGAGGAGAATTGCATTGGGTGGGGATGTGATGGGGTTCTGGGTTGGTGTTTGTGTTGCATGCAGGGGTCGGGGAAGTGGAGAGGAAGGCGCAGAAGAGCTACTGGGAGGAGCACTCCAGGGACCTCACCGTCGAGTCCATGATGCTCGACTCCCGCGCCGCCGACCTCGACAAGGAGGAGCGGCCCGAGGTGATGATACTAATTCTTGATACATGCATCAACACTATACGCATGCATGATCCTCTTATCTCCTCTCTCTCTCTCTCGTTATTCGCGCAATCTCGTTGCTGCTAAATGCTGCTCCTGCAGTCCTGCGTACGTTCATACTGTTAATCTTGTGTTACCTTGTGATATACGTGCGGAAAAATGAATGATTAGCCATCGGTGTAATTCTGTGATGCCCGAAAAAGTTGAAAGCAATTGCCTGACAGAGACAGAACTGGAAGTAATTTGTTTCGGGCCAGACGAGTCGGCAACTGTAATCAGTGGTACCAAGTACTGAAGCGAAGAGGTTGACGCTGAAGCTTTGTTTTTTAGCATCTGTCGAAGTGTCAATTCGATTTCCTCTCTTGCAAAATTATGCGCCCTGAGATTAACTCAAATCTTCAACTTTACATATAAGATTGGGAGCTTCCCAAAAGCTAGACAGCTAGCCAGTGGCATTAGAATTTGTCAGCATAATTCCAGCATAATTATACTGGTAAAAATTTGCTGGTTTTGGCCGCTTCCCCCGCCCACCCACTATTATACACGAACTTAAAAGAAATAGGCAGTACTACTAGATAAATGTAGTTTGTTAAATAGTAGTAGGCTTGGAGGTTATGAGGTTGTAGCATTTGGAACTAAGTGAACACATGGGCCTACTGGTACTACACATACAAAATACTAGCTTGTACACCTTCACCACCTCTTGCGCTGGCCCTCTTAGCCTCTTAACAGCTGCCACTTTTTTTTTTGTTAACTACCATGATACTCTAGTCTTTTAGCTCTGTAATGGTCACTTAGAGCATGCTTTCATTGCTAATGCATAGTATCATCGTAATCATATCATGGTACTGCACATCGTTTTCTTCCAACGTGATTTATATAAATTTGGCATGGGCATCATAATCATATTGTTACTGCACATCTTTTTTTCTACCGTGGTTTATCTAAAAATATGGCATGGAGCTCTCCTTTTTAACTGGGTAATTGTATTTTTCGCACAGGACTAATTTACACTGTTGATCTGTAGGTCCTATCTTTACTTCCATCTTACAAAGGGAAATCAGTACTGGAGCTTGGTGCTGGAATAGGACGCTTTACTGGAGAACTGGCAAACGAAGCTGGTCATGTTCTAGCACTGGATTTCATTGAAAGTGTGATTAAGAAGGTGAATTTTCTTATTTGAAAATTTCATGTTTGTCTGTTGGAATGTGCTAAGTTATACTTAGTCTGACGAATTTTCTCTACTCTCGCTTCTTGTAGAATGAAAACATAAATGGGCATGACAAGAACATTTCCTTTCTGTGTGCTGATGTAACATCTCCGGAACTGAAGATTGAAGATAACTGCATTGATCTTATATTTTCAAATTGGCTACTAATGTACCTTTCGGATGAGGAGGTAAGATCAGACCATACTTATGTATAGAAAACTCTTCACAAAACAGATCTAAATGACTGTCTTATGAGTTTTTCTAAATGTAATGCTTGACTGTAGGTCGCGAAGCTAGTAGGAAGAATGGTAAAATGGTTAAAGGTCGGTGGCCATATATTTTTTAGGGAATCATGTTTTCACCAATCTGGAGATTCCAAAAGGAAAGTGAATCCAACACACTATCGTGAACCAAGGTTTTATACTAAGGTTAAAAGTCCAACTCAACTTTGTTTGCCCGTTACTTTCAGTCTGTCTTCAGCTGCGCTACAACTTTCCATCATCTGTTAGTCCTATCTCTTTTACTGAAATCTATTTTACTGGTTGTGGCATTTCATCTCTAGCTTCATATGAGTAATACTCTATAGCATTTTGTCAGATGAGTTACTTTTTTTATTTTCTGAAGGCCGCATCTTAACGTGGCAACGTCTTACTGTTAATTTTCGTATCCATGGTCGCTAATAAGGATTGCTCTTTCATTGTCTCCCCAGTAGCTAAATTTTTCATTTACAAATAGGTATTTAAAGAATGCCATTCCTATGATCAAGATGGCAATTCTTTTGAGCTCTCTCTATTAACTTGCAAGTGCATTGGAGCTTATGTGAAAAACAAGAAAAATCAAAATCAGGTACTTTTCTTTCCTTGGATGCACGTAGACACTCTTGCAACTGTGCTATTTCAAGTGAAATCACTGATGAAACCATACGCTTCATAGATATGTTGGCTATGGGAAAAGGTACAGTCAACAGAAGACAGAGGATTTCAAAGATTCTTGGACAATGTGCAGTACAAAACCAGTGGAATCTTGCGTTATGAACGTATCTTTGGAGAGGGTTTTGTTAGCACTGGTGGACTCGGTGAGTCCATCAATGTCCTTGCCTCATTGTTATATTTTCAATATTTTTACTACAACACATATCATTAAACATTCTTCTTTCATAAACAGAGACCACAAAGGAATTTGTGGATATGCTAGATCTTAAACCAGGCCAGAAAGTGCTTGATGTTGGATGTGGAATTGGAGGAGGCGACTTTTATATGGCTGAAAACTATGATGTCCATGTTCTTGGTATTGATCTTTCCATTAACATGGTTTCATTTGCAATTGAACGTGCCATTGGACTCAAGTGTTCGGCTGAGTTTGAAGTTGCTGACTGCACCACAAAGGAATACCCAGGAAATACATTTGATGTCATCTACAGCCGTGACACTATCCTTCACATACAAGTTTGTTTCACTGCATAGAATTTACCATTGTTCTTTATAAGATCCTTACTCCTTTACATGACCAAACCATTATCTAACTGTTATCCAGCATAGTTAGATTATCGAATGATATGTTGTGTAACTCCTAATCATTCTTTGTATATCGAACAAACTGAGAGTTGTAGTCCAAGTTGGAAGCATGACAAAATAATTGATATCCCCACCGTTAGATACTTAGTAACGACTACATTGCTACATTGACATCAAAAGCCATAATTTTGATAAGTGCTACACTTTCGTTTCCAGGATAAACCTGCTTTGTTCAGAAGCTTCTTCACATGGCTAAAACCTGGGGGCAAAGTCCTAATCAGTGATTACTGTAGGAGTCCTGGGAAACCATCAGAAGAATTTGCTGAATACATCAAGAAGAGAGGTTATGACCTCCATGATGTGAAGGCTTATGGCAAGGTTTGCTTGTACAGTTTCAGTTGCAGACCGTCCAATCTAGTTGCTTTAGTATATTTTAGTCCTAACGGCGAACTATTCTAACTTGTGCTTACACAACAATTCAGATGCTCGAGAATGTTGGTTTTCGCGATGTCATCGCCGAAGACCGCACTGACCAGGTTATTTCCCTCTCTGAACTCCACTCGTTGTTGTTCACTTCCTAATCCCTTTCTTGTACAATGCTTGGACAACTGCAATTTTTTCAAGACTAATATAATCACCGTCATATGCTATGTTTCAGTTCCTGAGGGTTCTGCAGAGGGAGCTAGCTGAAGTTGAAAAGAACAAAGATGCTTTCTTGTCAGACTTCACCCAGGTGATACAACAAAGCACTTCAATTGGTGCTTTTCCTGCTTTTGTGCGTTTCTTATTTTTCGATTCCATTTCCAGGAGGACTATGATGATATTGTGAATGGCTGGAACGCGAAGCTGAAGCGGAGCTCTGCCGGTGAGCAGAGGTGGGGGTTGTTCATTGCGACCAAATGATTCAACCAATGAAACGATCTGTATGCAGGGGGTCTTCAGAATAAAAATGGGTGCTGTTGCTTTGGCCATGCTACTAGATTTGTTGTTGCGGTAGCTAAATTGTGCACCTGATTAGTAGAATCTGTAATGTATGTTTTGTTCCATGTGATGTGATGTACGAGCTCTCCCTGAACTCCGGTAAGATTATGTTTCGAGTCCATGTTGTTGGAATGTTTAATTCTGATATGTGTTGCTATCTGATCCGAAAGTACGATCGATTTGGTGCCATTCGTTTGCAAGAAAGAAACTTGTTTCTTTTGGGAAACTCCCTAGAAACGAAAAGGGACGATAAAGTTCTGTAAGGAGCGAGGACAGACCAGGCGAATTCATCACTTTTTTAGCCTTTTTGTAATCTTTTTTTTGCAAATTTAGTCTTCTTACAAATGCAACTACAAAAATAAACTCATCTTAGATCATGGAAGTGCCGGAAGAAGAAAATTGTCATGGAGTTAAAAAAGCGTTGATTTCGCATTCTAGAAATCACACATAGCCTGATAGCCCACTTGATATTGACAACATTAGTTAGGGCATGTTTGGATCCATTTGCACTAATAGTTAGCTGCTAAAATTAGCTAAAGTGGATCCAAACAGACTAGCTAATAACCCAGCTAACAGTTAGCTGCTAACCCAGCTAATAGTTATCTCATTAGCTGGTTCTCCCCTGTTAATTCCTGCTAATAGATGGTGAAATGACTAATGTGCCCTCGGCCCTGTGCAAACAACTATTAATGCAAGGATACAATGGACATTTCCACCAACAACTAAATTTTTAACCACCTATTAGCTAGTACCTCCAAACAGCCTTAGCTAATAATTAGCCAGCTAATAGTTAGCCAACAATTAGTCAGCTAATAGTTAGCCAACAATTAGCTATTAGCTAGCTAACTATTAGTGCTAATGGATCCAAACATACCCTTAGTATCCTAGTATTCTTTTTCCTTATTTTTTAAAGATTCGATTCTCCTTTTATCTTTATTTGCTAGACGACTAATGGACAATTGTGCACGACGAATTTGTACAACGAGATGCAAACTAAACAAGTAAGAAGCGGCTCACGACTTTTTTTTCCCCAAAAGCTTTGCGTGTCGATGCATTACAAGGAAAAACAAGACCGCTGAGGCGCTGATACAAAGTTTAATACAAAAACAACTGACCGCGTGGTTTTGAAAAAAAAAGCGTGGGCGAACAAGAAGAACGATATAAGAAAACCAACTATAAGCTCACCCAATTGAAATCATGATTTTTCTAGCTTTTCTACCCTGTTTTTATTTGCAAATTTGGTTCCTTCCAAATATAATTATAAAAATAGTCCTATCTCTAACCGTGAAAGCACCGAAAAATAAAATGTGTCATCTTCTGTGCTCTCCGATTACGGAATATACAAATGGAAGCTAGATTTAAAAAAAATCCCGAAGGCTAGAAAGCATTGACTTTGAGCCAATTAGCTGCACTTAGTGCCCCACACCGGCTAGCAGGGTTCACATTTTCGTTTTCGAGCCAGTTTTTGTGACCCAACGATTTCATATTTTCGTTTTGGAGCCGATTTTTGTAACTCGGCGGTTTCGAAAACCACAAAAAAAAACATTTCGAAAATTGCGAAAAACCAGACGGTATGGAAATTCAAACTATTTTGAAACCTGATCAAACCGATGAGTGAAAACCTCCAGAGACCGAGCCAGGTTGGAAAAATAGGAAAAATGCAAAAAAGGGAAAAAATTGTAAAAAAAATGTTATAAAATTTGCAAAAATCTAGTGAAGGCTAAAAAATAGGACAAATGTAATAAATATATAAAAAAAGTATGTAAAACACAAAAAATTCTGATATGATCTCTCTTAAATATGAATTTTTTTTACATGACCTTTACTATATTTTAGACAATTGAAAGTTATAAATTAGGCATTTAGCAATAATATATCAACAAATAATCTTTCATTGCAATATTACTTACATACCAATCACGCAAGTGTAAAAATAGGCATTCACATAATCACATAACAATATCATTTGCAATTTCACTACCATTCACATATCAACATCATTTATATTATAATACATTTCAATTGAAGCTGTGAAGTAGGCATAGGTATAGCTTTGTCCTTCTTCCATTGTCGCAAAAATATCATGTTCGACATACATAAACAGAATGTCAGTAAAAAATCTCATTTGCAATGAAATGAAACATACAAATAAAGCAAAATTTGGCATAATCTTTACTACACAATCTAAAATTGTAAAGTAGGCATTTAAACCCCACCGAGCGAAAGTCCCTTGCGTTTCTCTGTTTCCAGATTTCCCAAGTTACTAACGCGATCACCGTTGGAACCGCTTTCCTCAGTTGTCTGGTCACAAGTACGGTTTATTTCAACCAATATTGTGTTGATGTGAACGCTCGCATGGTGGCCGGTCTCAGGCGGTCCACTGAGCGATGGATGTCCAGAGAGTTGTACTCCCAGTTGGAAGCATGATCTTTTTTTTTTTTGATACTCTGACCTTTAGATGCTTGGTAACAACTGCATACTGTAAGAAGTTAAAATTTTGACGAGTGCAACACTTTTTTTTACAGGATAAACCTGCTTTGTTCAGAAGCTTCTTCAAATGGCTAAAACCTGGGTCCTGGGGGCATAGTCCTAATCAGTGATCACTGTAGGAGTCATGGGAAACTATCAGAGCAATTTGTTGCATACATTAAGCATAGAGGTTATGACCTCCAATATGCGAAGGCTTATGGACAGATTTGCTTCTACAGTAACAGTCACATGCCAGCCAATCTAGTTGTTTGATTGATTTGAATCAAAAGGGCACTGACCAGGTTATCTCCCCTCTGAATTCCTCTCAATGTTGTGCACTTCCTAATCCTTTTCTTCTACAATGTTTGCACAGATGTAATTCCTTCCAGGCTAATATAATCACTTTGCCACGCTGTTTCAGTTCCTGAGGGTTCTGTGGAGGGAGCTAACTGAATTTGAGATGAACAAAGATGCTTTCTTGTCAGACTTCACCCAGGTGATACAACGAAGATCTTAATTCTTGGGCCTTGGCGGTCCTGAAGCTTGCTTTGTGCTTCTTCTGCTTCTTCTGAACATATCTCATTGTTCATTCCATAGATAACCAGGTTGACTATGATGATGTTGTGAAAGGCTCCAACGCGAAGTTGAAGCAGGGCTCTGCTGGTGAGCAGAAATGGGGGCTGTTCATTGCGACCAAATGTTCCAACCAACGATAAGATCTGGAAGCAGGAGGTCTTCAGAGTAAAAATGGGAGCTGCTGTTGCGGCACATGTTAAGTTACCAGATTCGTTGTTGCAGTAGCTAAATTCTGCACCCGATTAGTAAGAACATGTACCGTATGTTTTGTCCATGTGACATGGTGATGTGATGTACCAGCTTTCTTTGAACTACGGTAATATTACTCCCTCCAGTCACAAGTACTTTGGCCGTTAATATTTTTTAAATAATTAAATTGTATATATAAAAATCATATGTATAAATTTATCTCAAAAAGTATTTTCATAATATTATAATTTCATTGGATTTTATAAATATATTATATAGAAATTTGGTGATCAAATTTGTGTGCTGGAGACCGTATCAATGTTAAAAAAAAGATAAGCGTTGCTATACTTGCATAAAGATACTTGTTTCTTGCAGGAATTATTGCCGTTTCTGATTGTTGCTATACTTAGGCCATGTTTAGATCCCTGGACTAATTGTTAGCTGGCTAAAAATTAATCCTAGTCTATCCAAACAGGAAGACTAATAGGTGGGCTAATTTTTAGCCAACCTTTCAACTAACAATTAGTCCATTAGCTGATTGGTGGGAGCTAATTTGGATTAAAAGCATGTAACACGTTGAGAAAAATCTGAAATACCCTCGCCATTATGAGGGGCAGACATATTATAAGGAGCAGACATGACTTTTCAAAGAAATTAGCCCAACCATTAGCCATGTATCCAAACAGCCCTGGGTTAATTTTAGATGGACTAATTATTAGCTGGCTAACAATTAGCTCTAGCCATTAGCCAGCTAATAATTAGCTCTAGCCCATCCAAACATAACCTTAAATACTTGATTTCTCGATTGGACAGCTCTGGACGTATGATACTAATGCAAACGGTGCATGGATTGGAATTTTTTTTTAAATAATACATTTTTTATTCAAATTTTCAAAAATATACCACGGAAAAAAACAATTACAGAAATATACCCCTGTCGCCCGTTGGTTGGGCGACATTTAAATGTCGCCCAACCAACGGGCGACAAGAGGCCATGTCACACGATCAATGGCGACAAAAACGCCACGTCTTCGCCTTGTAAAAGCGAGCCTCACATGCTTGCTTGGTTTGGCGACAGGCTTCCTATAACCAAATAGTTTGGCGACAGGCCTCCTATAACCAAATGGTTTGGTTACAGGCCTCCTGTCGCCAAACCATTTGGCAACAGGGGTATATTTCTGTAATTGTTTTTTTTCGTGATATATTTTTGAAATTTTGAATAAAAAATGTATTATTAAAAAAAATAATTCCATGGATTGAAGCAATATAAGCAAAGTAGATGATACATTTCTTTGGAGAGTTAAAGCATGCCTGGTGAGACGTAAACTACTCGTGTCTCGAGCAGCTAAACAACTAAAAATAACGGAATAATCTTAAGATGGATTTTTTAAGTAAGTCTTAAGCTCTGTTTGTTTGAGCTTTTTTAGTGGTTTAAAAGACAAAAAGCTAAAATCTAAACAAATAAATGTCTTTTTATCTAGATTTTTTAAAAGATATAAACTTTTGTATAATTAAAAGTCAAAAGCCACTTTTTTTATCGTGGGTTGGTACAGACTAATGCCATTGAAGTTAGGAGAAATATCCTCTACCACATGTAAAAATCAATTGCTTTTAAGCTGTTTAAATCTAAAAATAAGTTTAAACTATATAAAAAAACTTAAACCTAAACAAATAAGGCTTTGAGCTAGGGATGGCAATCTTACCCGATTACCCGTATACCTGGGGGTAAAGACTCTAATACAGGTGAGTATATTCATCTTTTATTACCCGTAGGTATGTTTATTGGGGGACTTTACCCAATGCGCAAACAGGTATGGGTATAGGGGGCTTCACCTGTACCCATTCCGCTTGATTACCCGTCACCTTTTACTAACACTAGTTCAATGCCCGTGCGTTGCTACGTAAAACAAAATTGGTAACGAAACATAAAGGTCAAGCAATAAAAAAATTGTGCTACAAAATCAAACATCTATTTCTCCCGATTACAAAAGTTTTTATGGTTTCTCCTCCGGCATGAATTAAAACCTAATATATTATACGTAGTACATCAACATTCATCATATAAGAACATATTTATAGATGATAGATTCATGGTATACATCCCGAAACATCTTAAAATAAACAGTTATATTGCAACACGACTTGGATATTATTTCGATCAAAATCTTGTCTATGATGTGAGTACTTCTTTGTAGACAATGTTTTTTGTGAGGTTTCCATGAGTTTTCTTAGACTTTCGACCCTTGTCCTTCTCCTTATCTGTGATGGCAAGTATCTTGATATTGCTTGTTAAAAAAGAAGTGTTTAACACTAATTATCAAGCATTCCAACGGTTAATCATTACTAAAACTATCAACTAAATACCAAGGTTCCTATTTTTATCTTGTTTTACAGGGAAAATTGAAATATACAGCTTCTGCAAGAATATGGAATATGGGTGCAATTGGCTGTATGAATTTTATCAGTAGTATCAATTTTAAACAAAATGTTGATCACATCACAAAAAAAGAGTGGGGCAAACATGTCAGCGGTGAAAAATTACACAAATGGAAACCTTGATTCATGAAACATAAGTATGATGATATGAAATAAAGGGCCAGCAATACAGTTGTAATAGTGATGTCACTCAAACCTGAAGTGATAAATCCAAATGCATATTCGCCAATTCTAGGGTGCCTTACGATGACCACTTCCTTGAATGCATGCTTGTTTTGATCTGCATTAAAATCATATTAGCTATTGATAGTTGAATTGCGATTTATAGAATCACCTAAAGGTAATGCATATAACCAGGTGAAATAGCAGCACTGATTTGCTTAGATGCATTGTAAATATGGCGAACAAATGGCATTCGCTTTATAAACCACTCTCCCAGACCAAGAATAGATGCCCCCAGCCAAGATGACATGAACACTCCGACCACAAAAATGAATGATAATGAAGTTACAAAACCAAGACCTGCAAAAAAGGTGAAAAATCATCTTCAGAATCTATTGCAAATCCATACATATATCCTGAGAATTGCCTGAAAAAGTGCTCAATTGTAGAAAGAAAAAGCATGCAGGAGTTGATTCCCAGAACAAACTAAAGAAGAATGAGTTTGCACAGGATGTGCTCCAAGTAGGTGATGGAACTTGGAGAAATGTACTCTGAATGTGTTTCACAAAAAGAGACAAAGAAAGGTACTAATACTCTAATAGTAAGACGAGGACAGAAATTACAAATCAAGTTCAAGAGCGAGCTTTAGTCCATCATTAGATTAAAAAAACAGAATCAGATATTTAAACTGCTCCAATTGATGTACACTGCACCGACATGTATGGACCACTGCTTACAATAGTTATGTGAGAGAGAGAGAGAGAGAGATGTATCTCAAAACAAACACAAAAGAAAACAGCTTGGTAACTGTCCATCAACATCTTAATTATTATAGACGCACGTTACATGTACGATAATCAACAGTTTGCAAGATTCACTTATTAACAAAAGATATGAATTAAGAAGTATCAGTTAATTAGCTTAATTATCTACAAATATTCAGTCTGCGACAAAGTACAAACAGAGATAATGCTAAGGGTCATTATAGATAAATAAAATGTCTCAAGAAAAATGGCACTACAGCCAATATATTACTGATATTTGGTGCTTATCACTATTATACTACAAATCTATAGTAAATCAACAATGCTGATAAATCATAAAATTCAAAAAGGCAAGTAATTATCAAAGAACCTACAAATCTACAGTAAAAATATTGTTGGTACTGGTAAGATACAGAAGTACACAGAAGTAATTCTCAAATAACCAAAATGGAACATTTTTGCAGTAGGATTGTACAGATCTGACATCTGAGGTGCATCATCTACATAGGTAGTAAACTGGAGCAACAATCAACTTAGATGAATATATGGATATTAATTCAATAAAAAAAAGTAATTTAGCACCCATACAACATATGCAACCATCGAAAATACTTCAAACAGGATTATCGGCAGGATGGCAGCAGCACTGGTGGTGAACATGATAAGTAAGCTGCTATGCCAGCAGTAGATCTGGAGTACCGATCACATAACTATTCGATCTGGAATATGCAGGTTTCCATGTGAGGTTTGACAATAATGAATGTGACATATTTTGCATGGAATGAATGCACGCGAAATTTTTATAATGAATATTATCCTCTGAACATTAACTCATACTACAATGTATTCCCGCACAAATAAGAAATCAATCGATCAAGCAATAATTCCTAAGCAATAATCTGGGCTGAAAAATCAAAAGCATCAATAATTCAAAGTTAGGACATTATCACAGAAATCTTGTTCAACACTTGTAGCTCATAATACAACCACACGTCAAATATTGCCAGCATGGGTTAATAACATGGTACACTATAAAACCCCACCACCCGCTGAGATAGAGATATGAAATACTAATGATTTGTAGTTCTCCACCAAACCAACTACTGAGGTCACTGGGACTCTGGGAGTCCATTTGCACACTGGGAACCCGTCAGATCGCCTCCTTGGTCCAACCATGCAAGAATATGTCAAATAAAAGGGCCCCGTCACATATACTTGAAATGTTCTTTTGTGAAACAGAGCAGGAACTCTGCTTCCATTTTTGTGAGAAGCAATACATTTCAGCATCAAAGTGAATTGTCAGGATGTTGTTTCATAGACATTAAAACATCACAAATCATAATATCATGAAAGCTTACTGATAGCATAGAAATTACACTCCAAATAAATATTCATCCTTTTCACCCAGTAATGCTGTGGAACACCAGCCACTTCCAATATACACCTCCTTTCTATCGCAATCCCTTACTGCAAAAAGAGCTATCTTGCCCCATCAGGGAATTGAACAGACCCCTACCATGAAAGAGGAATTGTAGAACTATGAGGCATGTGTTTATAATGCTAAGGAATCCTTCCTTAAATAAGAGCACAACTGTTGATGAAAGGTAGTACAATGGTACCTAGTCCGTAAAAATAGATCAAATGTTATTTCTAGATCAAATGCTAATAAGGTTACAGCAATAATGTATGTTGCGATGTAAATTGCAAAAAGGCTTCTTTATATTTGTTTTTGGACTGAACAGTCTCAAAGAGTATCAATAAGGATGAAATTACCTTTTAAAATGTTGTCTCCTGATGCACAGCCATAAACCACTACTACAGTCACTTGATGCACAGCCATAAATGCAAGCCTTGGGTTACTCTTATCCAAGATATCCAAACTATGAAATTATCTGTAGCACAGGAAGAGCGATATACATTAAAAAAATCTATTCTGTAGAGTTTTCCTCTCACAAATTCATCTTTCAGCGATGCTTTTTATTAACCATTCCAACAAAGGTGTTCCTTTTAGTAATTTGTATCTATTCCATAGCACAAATTCTTGTCTATATAGACAGAAACGTTAACTTTGATAAAGCATAAATCTTTCTCTGCTCACCAATTCCATTTGAAATCTAAGTTTAGGGTAGTAGGATTATCCATCAACAGTCCATATAAAATGCCATTAAGCCCCCCATTCTTTAGGTGTAGGAAAATTATCTCCAACAAAACATACAATGTATAATAATTGAAACTCTTAAAAGTGCTATGAGATACTTGATTTCTTGCATTCATCTAACCTGACCTTAAGGGCCTCTCATAAGAAATTTAATTTCAACTTCTGAGTGAGAACTACTGTACTTATTGTATGTCGCATCCAAAATCAACCTTGTGATGCTAGCTTGATATCTCGTGTGTGGAGTTGTGCTTTATGACGTCGTTAAATAACATTTCTCCTAGTGAACCAGGTTAAACTGAAAGTTGAGAATTTACAAAGCTTATTTTAGGAAATGCAGTTCTGAGAAAGCACCCTATATTTTCGCATCTAGTGAAAACCACCTTATGTCACCCTATGAAAAATCCGAAACATACAACAATCACCTAGTGGCTAGTGCTGTGACGTACATACCAAATTGACAAAACAAAAACTTGTGGTTTTCCTGTGGAAAGCTTACCAAAGTGCTAAGGTTTCATTGATTTTCTTTTCCAACAGGAAGCTCATGCTACTTGGTATGTGCTCGGATCGCATCTAACAGTAGAGGCCACAGCCAGAAACCCAATCAAGATAAGCTCAAAATGGATCCACTTCGATGAGCTTAGTAAAAACTCATTCCAACACCAAAAGGAAACTCAAGCTTAAACAATTTGCCTCGCTGCGTGCTGCAGGCCAGAAACCTGACCGCTCAGTGTGCATGTCAGTGCCTAATGGACGGATCTAGCGCAGCCCTGGCTCAAAGCCACAACACCGTGGGGCAGCTCGGTGAAAACGAGGACAGGCAGGTGCTGCCCCGCGTGCAGAAGACAACACCCAAAGCACAAGTACCATGACGGGCGCCGCTGACGAGGACGACGCGCACGATAGCCCCTACGGCGCTAACGCGCGCCCCCGATCCCCATCCTTGAACAATCGTACTTGAGAGAGACGACACGGGAATATCAGCAGGAAAGAAGGGGCTTACCGATCTTGCGGACGTTGGTGTTGGTGAAGAGGTACATGAGGAGGTGGACGGTGCGAAGGCTGAAGCTCTGGCTGTACCCGGACAGCGCGGACTGCAGCTCCTTGTCGTCGATCATCCCGCTGCCGTCGCGGTCCGCCGCCTGGAAGCACGCCACCACGTTCGGGTCCGTGCCCGGCGGGAACGCCGACGGCACCAGCGCGGCGAACGGGCTCCCGTAACCGCCCGTTCCGTAAGGCGCTGACGCGGGAGGCGGGGCGCCGTACGGCGCTGGCCCCGGAGGTGGGGCGCCGTAGGGGGCGCCGTAAGGCTGGCTGGCGGGTGGGGCCCCGTAGCCGCCGTAGGGCTGGGAGGAGGGTGGGGCGCCGCCGTAGGGCTGGGTGGAGGGTGCGGCGCCGTAGTAGGGGGTGGAGGTCTTGCCCTGTTTCTCACTCAGAAGGTTGATTTTGGATGCGACATACAATAACCTGATTTCTTGCATTCATCTAACCAAAACAACAACACGGGAGACGAGATGTGGGGGTAAGGGTTTAATCGTGCGAGACGACCTTGGCGCCATTGGAGCGGATGGGGCCATCGGGGACGGCGCGCCACTCCTTGCGCGCCACCACGGCCTCCATATCTCGGCGCGCACGCGCGGCGGCGCCGGCTCCCCTCGCGGGATCGGGATCCGGCGGCGGCTAGGGTTTTGGCTCCGCGCCGCGGATCGCCGTTGGTGGCAGCGGAGGAAAAGTTGGAGTCGCCGGTGGGCTCACGGAGGGATCGACCGGCCTCGGCGCTCGGCGGAGTTGCGGAAGGGATCGACCGGCCTCGGCGGAGTCGCGGAGGGATCGAGCAGCCTCGGAGTCGGCGGAGTCGCGGACGACACGGAGGGATTGGGGATTTGGGGGCTTCTTCGCTGCTCGCTAGGGTTTGTTGCCGCCTGGGCTTTTCGGTTCGGATGGGAGGAGCCCGGCCCGTATGCGTTTCAGAACGGGGTGGGCAGAGGTAGGGGTTGGCGCCTGAGGAAGCCGTACCGCTGCCACCAACTGCTGCATTATAATAGTAGTAGAGATATGGATTAGAACAGGACGCCCAGTTAGCCCTCTGATCCCTAATTTGTTGTAACTCATATTAGTAATTGTTAAACTTGATCATCTATGTGTTATTTGTCTGTATGTGTTATTTTAATTCTTATTCTCATGTATATTTAAAATTTTGAATCATTGATAATCATTCTTCAATTCACAGAATGTAGCTGATTTCCATAATTTCATCAAAAAGATTGTATTAATACCATAACTCATTAGCTTCTAGTGCTATTTGATTGGAAGGATTATTGATGGTGATGAATAAACAAGTATATACGTGGGCATCGGTTACCCACGGGCGATGAGTATGAACGAAGAATCTCACATACGACCCTTCGTGAATATACTGTAAGAAAAATTTTAATTCATAGATATAACTATAGGCTAACACTATCCGTGCCTGTCTTCCCCGATTGCCATTCCTGCCTTGAGTTGGATCTTGGACGCAAACCAAGCAACTAGAATTGGAGATTGGTTCGAGGCCTGAACATTAGCGTCAGGCCAAAAAGAAGCACTTGACTTTCCCCGAACTCACATAAAACTTCACCGGTTCACCCACGCAGGAAGCCCCGCAAACCAAGGTACAGACGACAGGCACGGAACGGAGGAGGCAGGGAACCAGATCACCAACAAGGGCGGCATGAGGGGCAGAGAGATGTTGGCCGCGTCGAGGGGCGCCGGGGCTCCACCGTCCACCGCGTCGGCGGCGGCCGACTTGGCCGGAGCGGCAGGGCCCGCCGGCGGGAACTTCCCCCTCGCCGCCGCCCTCCTCGCCTTCGCCTTCGCCAACTTCCTCAACCTCCTCTCCATCTGGTGCGCCCTTCCCCCTCTCCTCACCCACCTTCTCTAGATCTAACGCGCCGAGGCTCGGTTCCGTTGCGATTATCCCCTTGTTCTGGTGTCGGTGCGCATCAGGAGGTTGTTGCGATCGGGTTTCGTTCACAAGAGGTGGAATTTTTTTTAGGACAACTTAGCGGGAGGGTTCCCTATTGTGTTGTGGAAGCGCGGAATGTGCTTTGCGCTTTAGAAACATTGGGTTCATGGCCGGATGAACTTAACTTCGATAGGAGGATGTATGTGGGCAAGGATTTATTGGGTGATTTCTATGTGAACCACTATAGATATGCCATCTGTATTGCAAATCAGTAACCTGATTTTGTTGATTGGAAAATCCAGGGGCGATCAATCGGGATTTGTTAGTTGTTATCATGCTCCTAGTTAAATCCAAGTAAAAACCTGGCACTCGAGTAGGTATAAGATATGGCACAAGAGTAGCACTACTGATTCCAAGTCACTCGGTAAATTTATATTATACTATTTCCACTGCATAATTCCACACTAAAAACCTAGATATGTATTGACATTATCATATTACCGATATCTGAATGAAGACTATCCTGCTTAAACGAAAGGTAGATTAAATGAAACTGTATACCTGTATCTTCAGGAAACTGCTGTTCCATTAAACTGTAGTTTGTTCATCCTAGACATGCAGGTTAAAAGAGAAGAGATGGGATTCAAGAAAATTTCTAAGTTCTGCTGGAGTTATTTCATCTCTTTCTGCAACAGTGGGGTGTTTGGCGGTGGCTGTTGGTCAACAAGAAGGCGGAGATAGCTCTTCGTTTGCCCTTGCATTGGTTTTTGCTGCTGTTGTATGCACTTAAATCAATCAGCTTCCATGCATTTCTTTTTTCAAGCAAGTGAACGATGCAATTTTGAGAGTGCTTTTTTTTATCTCTTAGAACTTGAGATACTGATAACTAGTTCTCTACATAAACAACAGTAGGTTTCACTACCTTTTTTTGTACTATTTGTTGCTTTTTTAAAGGTTCAAGTTTATCCATACCAATTCAATAGACATTTGATTGCTTCTTCTTTTGATGAGGGTGGGATGGAGTTTCCCTCTAAGACACCTGGCTGAAAGATTGTCTGGTCTATTAACTTGAGATAGTGATTGAGTTGGCTTTGCCGTTGAATTTTGTGATAAATGTAGACATGCTTACTTGAGGTGGTTAACTGCCCTTTGGCCCAACTTGTATTGCGGTGCAGTGATGTAGGGTGCTCACATTTCCCTGCCCAAAGCCATTCATTTAACACTACTATAAAGTTCTTGATATCAAAGTGATCAGAGCTGCTGCATTGTGAGCTCAGTAGCTAGTTAGTGCATTTTGCTGCCATTACTAAGTCTGCAACTGTGCAGACATTTAACATGCTAGTGTGCAGATGTGCACTAAAATATTCTTCTTTCAATTTAGCTTTATAGTTTCCTTTTCTCAAATTTTCTTTGTTCTTTAAAAGGTTAGTTAGAGTATATTCATATACACATGACCTCTTTTCTTAGAATAGGTTTCTAAGCTTATTTGTTTCCTCCTTACAGGTAATGTATGATGCATCAGGAATTAGGTGGCACACAGGTCGCCAAGCTGCGGTAAGCTTGTGAATTTCTATCCACATTGTGAAAATCAATGATTGTCTTCTATTATTATTGCATGGTGTTGTCACTTTATTTTTGCACTATTAATTTCTTTCTATCCTCTAATATAGTCTACTAACTTTTGTTGCAGTTGTTAAATCAAATAGTTTCTGATTTCCCACCAGAACATCCAATTATCTCCACCTTTAGGCCGCTACGGGAACCACTTGGACACAGTCCATTTCAGGTAGCTCCATCACATTTCTTATATTCTGTAGACACAGTAAAGAATTACATGTCCTTGAGTTATTCTCATCACCACAAAAAGGAGATTGAAACAATCAGCTAACTTCAACCGGAGCTTTTCTTAAATTATTTTGTTGCCTTTGAATCGAAGATAATGAAATTTCGTTCCACTTATATCAAATGTGGTTCGTTGACTATTTGACCGCCTCTCCATATTCCATGAGCTAGTCTGGAATATTTCATACTGGTCTAAGAAACAAAATTTTGGCTTTCTTCCATTGCAACTATTTTAGGTGTATGTGTGTAATGATTTGTCAATTGTTATTAATGCATCATGATATCTGCTTATGTGATTTCATACAGTCTATTCATAACTCATTTTATTTATCTTTTTTTGTTGGTGCAGGTTTTTGCTGGAGCGCTTGTTGGCTGTGCTGTAGCCTATTTCATGGGAAAATCTGTATAAGAAATAGTTGGCATTTGCCTTATACGCAAATTATACTATTTTGATATGATGGACCTTTTTTTTTGTGCAAAGTCTCCTCTATTTTGCACCTCTATGCCACGAAAAAAAATGCCCTTTTGTTGAATTGGTCGCAGTAAATTGTTCTTAGCTGGTTACGCTTACTATTAGGGAGTAATCGGGATAGCTTATCTTCTGCCTGTAATCAGATGATGTTCACTGGGATTTTGCGATAATCACTACCGTACTAGGAGGTAAATAAACCACCAGTTCTGGATGTTACATGGAGTGTTTATAAACTGCACAATAAGCATTGAGTTGGAAATATACAGATGAGCTTTAGTGCCGTATTGAGATTCCACTTCAGTAGTAAGATTCACATTTTTTATCTGCCATTGCAGCAAAAAACTAGAAATTGGTGCAATCACCCAGGAGCATTATATATTTTTCCTTGGACAAATAATGGAGGGGTCGTGCTCAGGTCACAGCTAAATGCTAATGTGAATCAAACAACATAAACGGTAAAAAGAGAGAGAAAATGATCAATCTTGATACGTCTAAGTAACAGATGGCCTCCTGAGCTGACAAATGCCACAGCTGAAGCCTGAAGGTTATCATCAGGAGAACTGAAAATTTCAAGATGAAAACGCCAAGTCATCAAGAAGCTTCATCTCGCTTGTACTCGCACTGCCGCCGCAAACGCATGTAGCAACTGGGTGCCACCCTTGAGCATCCAACCACATCCCCCTGTTCACCATCTGCTCCAAGACGAAGCAGGCTTCGTCCGCCTTCCCGTCCTCGCTGAGCCCTTTCACCAGGCAGTCGAAGGTGTGAGCTAGAGGGCAATGGCCGCTCGCCAACATTGCATTGACAACTCGTAAACCCAACCCGAAATCGCGAGCTCTGCAGCAACCGACGGCCAGGACGCGGTACGTGGCCGCGCTCGGCACGGTGCCCTTCAGCTGCATCTCGACCAGCGCCTTGTGCGCCTCGTCCACCCTGCCGTTGGCGCACAAGCACTTGATCAGGACGTTGTAGCTCGCGTCGTCGGGCTTGAGCTTCCGCTTGCGCATATCGGAGAGCAACCCCTTGACGCCATCGACGTCGCCCTGCCTCGCGCACGCGCTCATCAGCACGCCGTAGTTCACCACCTCGGCCTGGCAGCCCCGGTACTCCATGTCAAACATCATCTTCTTGGCGTCGTCGTACCGCCCGGCATCGCACAGCCCCTGCATCAGCAGGGCGTATGTGACCGCGTTTGGTGCCACGCCCCTGCGCACCATCTCGCCCCTGAGCCGCTCCGCCGCGCCCACCTCCCCTTCCCGGCACGCCGACCCCACCAGCGTGTTGAAAGTGACCACCGTCGGCCGCACGCCCCGACTGAGCATTTCGTCGAGCACGGCGCGGGCGCCCAAGAAACCGTCCCGGAGACAAACCCCTTTGAGGATGATGTTGTACGACACAGCGTTGGTGCGGACGCCGAGCTTGGCGGCCTGAGGGAGCATGTCCCGGGCGGCATCCACGCGGCCGTTGCAAACGAGGGAGTGGAGAAGCGAGTGGAAGGTGGCGGCGGAGTGGGAGCAGAAGGCGGGGACGGCGCGGAAGACGAGCACCGCGGCGTCGGGACGGGAGGCGGCGCCGAGGTGGTCGATGAGGGCCGCGAAGGCGCTGGGGCGGAGCGGGGCGCTGCGGGAGCGGAGCGCGGAGAGGAGCGGGAGGACGAGGGGGAAGAGGCGCGCGCGCGCGAGGCGGTAGAGGACGCAGGCGGCGAAGGGGTGATCGTGGAGTCGGCGCGGCGCGGAGAGGAGCGCAGCCGCAGCGGCCACGGGGGAAGGGAGAGACTTGAGGTGGAGTAGGAACGGCTGTGGCTCCGGCGGTGGCCTCGGTTTGTAGAGAAACTTCTTGCGGCGGCGGCGCTGCGTCGCGGCGGCGGTGGGCATCGGAATTCGGAGTTATCGATGGATCGACCGTTTCAGCCCAAAGCTTATAAGAGCATCTCCGGCCCTAAAACAGGCCCCTATTTTAGATTTAGAGATTTTTCTTATTTTTTGAGATTTTGTTTTCAGAGTACAAGTCTAACAACATTCTATAAATCTCAGTCTCTATTTTACTTTTTCTCCTATTTTGACATATCCGCTATGTATAATTTTCATTTGACACCACTAAAATTCAATAAAAAATATTTGTAATACATAAAACATAAGCATATTAACATTTACAATTTAAAACATGATATTGAAAATTTAAATTTAAAATTTTCAAAACATGATAAATAGATAAATAGAAACTCAGAACAATGAATCAAACTACGGTTACCGTGAATTGCTCACAAATGCTCAATAAGATCATCTCAAACCTCTCATGTATTTCCCTATCTTCAATCTCCTGGTATATCTTTAAGAACTCATTCAATACAAGTGGATCACACCGTTGGTACTCCTCCTCCCTCAGGTAGATTGGAATCGCCGAATTGCTTAATCATTCACCATGTATCTATCATTTAATCTCACCCAATGAAAAATTTCTTCTGAAATAGGCACAGCAAATAAAAGCAAGAGAGCATCGGAAGCAGATGTAGATGCAACAGTTGCAACTCATCCAAAGAAAAACACGCCATTGCGGCGAACTAATGCAAGCCATCCTTCACTTAACTCCCTATTTTAAGGTTTAGGGAATTTGGTTTAGGGCTCCTTGGGAATTAAATGAGGAGGCAAATTTAGGGCCTCTAATTTTAGGAAGCTGGATTAGAGCCTCTTTGGATCTGTATTTTTTACTAAAGTCCTTATTTTAAGGTTTAAGGGCTGGTTTAAGGGCTCTGCTGGAGATGCTCTAAACTGATTCATCAGTGAAAGCAAGAATCAGATTAGGGGTGGCAATCATACCCGCGGGTTCTGCACCCGTCGGGTTCGGGTTCAGATCCTATTTTTTACCCGTGGGTTTTGGTCCGAATGCACGAAGATTCTGTCGGGTTCGGTTTAGAAAATTACCCACAGGTACCATGGTATCCAAAACCTCTAGTCTTAGCTCTATGGGCCAAATCGCAAGTTCCCAAATGGGCCAAGTCCGTGAGAAATGAGGCAAAGGCAAATAATCCCTAACCCTAATCCCCAAAGATTCAGGTTCCCCCGCCCCAGACGCCAGAGCAGGTCACGGAGACGACGGCGGACCCCAATCCTCACCCTCCTGTCTCCAGTGTGTGGCCGCTCTCGGCTCCCTCCCGTCGGCCGTCCCCTCCCTCGCCCTTCTCTGGTCTCCAGCTCGCCGCCTCGCTCCCTCCCGTCGGCAACTCGGCCATCCCTCCCTCACCCCATCTCCACTGTGGCAGCTCCTGACCCCTCCGTCGGCCGTCCCCCTCCCTCACCCAGTGTCCGATCTCACTGTGGCCCGATCCGGCGATCCCCTCCCCGTCGGCAGTCCCCTCCCGTCGGTCTCAGTGTGGCCGCCGATCTCAGCTCTGTCCGGCGCCAAGTTGGTTGCTCTCCGGCCGACGCCCCTACTCCCCATCTCTCCATAGCCTTTGCATGGTCTTCGCCACTGCTCTGCTTGCTCTCCGCCGATCGCCCTCGCCCCACACCGATCGGCCATCACAGCATCACCCCACACCCCACTCGGTCGGCGGTCACGGTACAATGAACTATCTTTTCTCTTTTGCTAGGTTGATCTTGATATGGAGCAATTGTAGTGATTATGTGTGGATTAGGATTCTTGGATTGAGTGCTTATATCATGCGTGTCGGTGGCTCGGTGCTTATATCATGCTTATATTCATACCGGTGAACATTGTCAATGCTCTCTGTATCCATACTTCCATAGAACATTGTCAATGCTTATTCATCAATACTTATATTCATACTTCCAATGAACATTGTCGATGCTTATTCGAATCTGTCATTGCACGCTAGTCATGCGTGTTTGGTACATTTGCTCTTTATGTAAACCCGTGGTGCAATTCGGGTTCGGGTTCAGTATAGATATTTACGATATGTCATTCGGGTTGGTCGGGTTTTTCGTTTGAGTTTTTTTTGGTCGGGTTTTATAAAACCCTTTGGGCAAACCAGATGCCATCCCTAAATCAGATAATGTGCTTGGCCCAATGCTAAAAGACATGACCCCACAAAAGGCCCACTTCCTGTACCACTAATGGGGTGAAAATAGGGCGGATAATTCCCGCCTAATTTAATATGGTACTTAAAAAATCTATACGGAATACTATTTTTTAGTTCTAATCTGTATCCAAAATTATCCGTATTCGTATCTAGAAAATACAAGTTAGAATATGGGAAGACTGATATCCACTTCGTATCCGTGTTCAGTAGGATATCAATTTGACAAATCAGGAAATAGCTATTTGATAACACATCAATCTTCTTTAATATATTCATGGTTTTTTAGTCGTCGACTAATTCATGATATGAATTTACATATAATTATGTTTATGTTATTAAGTAGAATAAATAATTGTCCAATAGGTACACTATAATTTGACACTTTTGTTACTAAAGTTGCATCTTTTTTATGTGTGTAGTATCCGTCAAATTATCCATGGCTGATTCAAATTCGATCTGCATCTATCCTCTGCCCATATCTCAAAAAATTTGTATCAGTATCAAATATCCATACCTGATTTTAGATAAAAATATAGATTAAGATACCGAAATAGCAGAATCCGACCGTACCAGCCGGTGTTCACCCCTATTCACTACTCGTTTGCTACCACGCTAAACCCTCTCTTCCCCGTCCACCTCCACTGCCACAAAGAGGAGAGGAGGGGGTGGGGCGTCGCCTCTCCCACCTACTCTAGAGGTGATCGTCTTATCCCCGCATGACCACGCCCTACCACCAGAATCGGCAATTCGCTGCCTTCTCGGTTTTTGTCCTCTCCTAGCCGCCTCACAACGTAGGCAACATCCACCCTCTCGCCGTGTGTACGCTTGTGCGTGCATGTAGATTAGATGGAAAAACGTCGTCTTCCCTAAGTAATACTAGAAGAGATTACCCTTGGGATGTTATTTGTGCGTACGCACAGATGCATTTACGCGTGAATCAGTCGCGGACAAGCAGATACGTTCTTGTAGGCAAGGATAAATCACACAAGTAGGATAGAGCACGTCCATATTGAATTATGTCGTACTAGAATTTGTGATTACTACAATTGCATTGGCTAGTTGTCTAGTTGCGATACAATTGCTAGAATTATTGTTGGCATGTATATTTCTATATCTTAGAATGACTCATTCCTACACCACCAGGGATTGTATGGAACTTGCAACGGTGTTACTTTGGTTAGGTCTAATCCTACTTGTCGATTATCATTCTTGTTGCTGTCTAGATTTAAATTTGTCTAGAAAGAAAATGTCATTATGTTCACTTTGATATGCCTATGATCCACAGCAAGTGACTAGAGAAGGTTTTATTGTTAACTGCAAGAGTTACTTGATCAGTTAATATTTAAAGAACCAACTACCTGCAACTATAGTGTGGCCTTAAACCCTGACATCAGGTTTTGCATGCGAATGATTCCTAGATTGGTGCCCCAGTGTTGTTTTATTGCTTTTTTCCCCCTAATCGCTTGAGCAAATCCGTGATGGTTTTGTATGCATTTTTGTTTTACCAGTGTAGGTATTTGAGTTTCATTAACAAGATGGCGCATTACAATTTCAAGAAAACTGCGGTTGTCTCTCCTAGGAAGGATTTCATTGACATAATCTTGTCTCGCACTCAAAGGCAAACACCATCTGTAGTCCACAAGGGATATGCCACCTCCCATCTTTGCCGGTTCTATACGCGTAAGGTCAGATATGCCTAACAGAACTTTTATGAAAAGCTGTCCACCATCATCGATGAGTTCCCTTAGCTAGATGACATCCATCCTTTCTACGATGATCTCCTTCATGTGCTCTACAACAAGGATCACTACAAACTTGGGCCAGATCAACACAGCTAGGAACATTATTGTAAAAATATCTCAAGGACTATTTGGGATTATGAAATATGGAGACTCCCTGTACTAGTGCAAGTGTTTGAAGGTAGCTGCACTAGGTCGCATGTGTACTGTTATAAAGCGCATCAGTCCTAGTTTGGCGTACCTTGAGCGGATCAGACAGCACATGGCCAGGCTTCCATCCATACACCCAAACACTACCATATTGATTTGTGGCTATCCAATTGTTGGGAAGAGCTCTTTCATAAACAATATTACAAGAGCAGATGTTGATATCCAGCCCTATGCTTATACAACAAAGTCGCTATTTGTTGGCCATGCAGATTACAAGTATCTGCACTACCAAGTGATTGACACTCCAAGTATCCTTGATCGGCTTTCAGAGGATATAAAAATTATAGAGATGTGTAGTATCACTGCTCTTGCACACTTGAGGGCAGATGTGCTATTTTTCTTGGACATTTTTGGGTCTTGTGGGTACAGTATAGCTCAACAAGTTGCAATATTCCATAGTATAAAGTCCTTGTTCATGAATAAGCCCCTAGTCATTATGTGTAACAAGACGTAGCCTCTTGAAGGGCTTTCTGAGGAGGACAAGAAACTGGTAATGGAGATGAAAGCGGAGGCTAGGAAAACTATAGCTCAAGGTGGAGAGCCTAATGAAGAGGGGGTCTTGTTGACTATGAGCACATTAACAGATGATGTTGTGATAGCTGTGAAAAATGCTACATGTGAGAGACTTCTTGAACAGAGGGTGGAGATCAAGATGAAATCGAAGAAAATTAATGACTGCTTGAATAGGTTTCACGCTGCTATGCCAAAGCCATGTGACAACAAGGAGAGACCTCCTTGCATCCCTCAGATTGTTTTGGAAGCTCGTGCAAATGATGCTGCAAAGAGAAGAAGAAACTTGAGAAAGACCTTGAGAATGAGAAAAGAGGTGCTGGGATCTATTCCGCTAACCTAAAGAAGCATTGCATATTGGCTAATGATGAATGTAAGGGAGATATCCTGCCTGAGATATTGGATGGGCATAATGTTGTAGATTTTCTGGATCCAAATATCCTGGAAAGGTGTGAAGAGTTGGAGAGAGAGGAAGGGATTCGTCTTGAAGAGGAAGTCACAGAAGCTACTTTCCAGATTGATGGCTATGAATTAATTGCAGAACAACATAAAATCTTGGGTCATATTAGGAGGAAAAAGGCATTGCTTATCCAAGAACATAGGATGAAAAAGAGAACTATCGAAAGCCATCCTATTGTTCCTAGGAAGTTCGATAAAGACAAGAAATTCACAACTGATAGAATGGGTAGACAACTTTCATCTATGGGTCTTGATCCTAGCACTGTTGTGGACAGAGTTCACAGCAGGTCAAGAGCCCATAAGCGCGAGAGGTCACTGAGCAGAGTAGGCGATGATGGTGATGACTTGGATATATATGGACAACAATCCAACAAGAAATACAAAGTCAAGGTCAAGGACAAAATCACGGCCACATGGAGAGGTCACACCAAGAGAATGTTTCAAGGACTCGGAGCAGAAGCAAAAGGCAATCAAGATAGCTATGAAGGCTGTGAAGAAGAGGAACAAGGATGCTCATCGTGGAGAGGCGGATCGTGTTATTCCCACCTTGAAACCAAAGCATTTGTTCTCTACAAAACGATCCGTAGGGAAAACGAGCAGGTCGATAAGTCATTGCCATAGTTGCTCTGCATCACTGGATTGATGGAGTATTTTTTTGGGGTGGAAACTGTAATTTGGCATAGAACTCATCCTTAATACTGTACCTTTATTTCCTTGTGCTACATACACTGATGTTGAACTTGTCCTAGCTACGAGTACAGGGAAATGCCTCAACATCGAAGCGACAAAACAAAATCTTCTGATACTCTCTTTTTATATAAATTGAACTCTTGTTTGCTGTTATTTATTGTCATGATATTTACGATACGTTGATAGATTTGTTACCAAACTATTGCACATATGGTTTGCATTAGCACAGAGTTGTGTTATATGAAAATATTTAAATCTAGTTTTTGCTCTCCCCTTTTTCCAGTGTAGCAATTATTGGGTTTGGCACACTTCATTTAAGTATCTTGGTTGCTGACTGCTGGTAACAGTGGTGAAGCCACTGTCTAAGTCTTACCACATCAAGTGTTTGTCCGGCCAAACATAGTCATATTGTGAAGAATCCTCTGATCCATATCCTTACCATCGACAAAAATAAGTACAAAATCGATGTAACTCCTACACAGATATGAGGTGAAGGCCTCATTGGTCGTCATCTCACCATGCACAAGCCACGTTATATACGACCGCTTAAGCCCCGACAGTGCACCCGCTCGCTCACACCCTAGGCTTGATCACTTTTCCATGCACCTGAACATGAGCCTAAACACCCTCACCTTATGCCCTGCAACCCTATCCTTAATCTTGCCACTTGGCTCGTGTCTGTCTCGATGGTAAGAAGCCAATTGATGGCATCATTTGATGCTTTTTCCAAGTCAATTGTAAATAGACTGGGTACGTATGCTCTGTAAATAGACTGAGGTGTTGGCCCTTAGGCTTTAATTTTCAAGCCATCTAGATCATCAAACAGATCAATAGCTTCATCTTTCTTTCGACGTGACACAGATCCTCTGACCTCTCTCTCCCTATTCTTCAATGGTAGTCGGTTGAGGGGGGACTGGGCAGAGTCTCACCGATGAGCTCGGGCAGCCACCTAGGGTCGCTGAGAGTTGGCTTCACCAATGACCAGTAAGAATGTGCATGTCGTAGCTGCATGAACACCCAAATGTTTATAGCTAACACAAAAATACAAAACCACATGTAAATACGGGTATATACATTATCTTAACCATCAAAAGTGCTTTAAGATTTGTGTTAAAAGTTTGCAACAGTATTTAGGCACATTTGGTGGTGACAATAGTACTATATGTATACCAGTGAACAAGCCAAAGTAGGCACGGCACAATCTTGCTATAGGTTAAGAGCGGCCCAACTCAGCACAACCCAATGTTTAGGGCCGTGGTGGCCTTTTCTAGTCAGAAAACAAAGGCCAAAACAAGTCTAGCCTGCTCAGTTCTAAGCCAAACTCGCCACAAGGGAGGCTACCTGCAGTACCCCCTATGCACGTGTAAGAACATCCGTGGCACGAGAACCAGAAGAACAACCACCTAGTGATCAGATCAACTACAGTGGTGGAGCCGGCGGTTACAACTTTACCGTGGGAAGGGATGAGAAGGCTGAGGGATTGAGGTGGCTTAGCGCGTTGCCTCCCAAGGTATATTATGAACACTAGAAGTCAACCCGGCTATCGCGGGACATGAACTAGGAGGAGTATAAGCAAGTGCATGAGAGGAAGCATGGCGAGATCATTTTGATGATGGGATAGTGGAGATTGCACCATACACGTACTACTACTCCTAAGTACGTTAATGCACAGTTGTCCATAAGATCCTTGCAATACATGTTCATACTCCTTCTTTAATTATGCCTCTTGCAGGTGGTTCGAGCTGACCGGTGAGTTGTAACGTCATTCATGCTTTGATAGGTATGTCTCTCATTTATTATGTTAAAAAAATTATGATGGATGAAATACGATGGATAGAATGCACGGTATGATTTCAAAGTTGTAATGTAATAGGATTTCAAAGGTGTTTATGAAATGTGAATTGTCATGTAATGGGATGGATGCAACGGCATAATGTTGGCGAATGTGGATGTCATATTTGTCAAATTTATTTCATGTGTATCATTTGTGATCACACTATATATTGATTGTTGTCAAATTGAAGTATTAGAATCTGAAAATCGGTCAATTTGCTGATGAAATTTCTAAATTTTGTGTATTTTTATGTGCAAATACTTAGTATTTTGCATTAAAATAGATAGGAAATGTGGATAAATGGTTGCATTATTTTTTCATATTTTTCCAATATTTTCTAGCCTCTAGAAACCATGTCATAGGGGTTTCAAAATTGCCAAAATTTCAGTCAAATCTGGTCGAAATTTTGGTTTTCCTGCGGTCCCACCCACAAAATTACCGTATTTCAAATTTAGTTTTTGAATTTCGGTAGGATTTTGACTAAAATTCTGAACTCTCGTCGAAATTTTAGATTTCAATCGCCTCCGAGATGTGATCTGAAAACAAAATTTAAAACCTTGCTGGCAAGAGCTATTACATAATTTTGACCTTTCACCTACCAGAATGATCCAAATGTAAAGCTGACAATGTGGTTTGAGCTCAGGATCTGTGTCTGGATGCTCGGAGCATCATGTCATGTTTCGTTTGCGCAACTGTGTTCCTGGGTGAATTGATGTCTTGTTGATGTGTGTGAGAGCTTCAACAAATAGCATGGCCTGATTATGGCATTTTTTCCGCTATCAGTATTGTTTAGGTGCTCAAAATTGTTAGCGTCTATCAAAATTAGGTTAAATTGAATTTCTCGATGCTAAAATAATGCTCAGGAAAACTGTTGTTTGGATCGGAGACTAACGGTGGGGCCCAAAATAGGTATCGATGCGCTCTCTTGATGATCTGCATCGTTTGCTCATGAAGGGGATGGTTGGGATTCATGCGAAAACTGGACCGAAGGAGTTTCCGGCACGTAATGGGTCGCAGGCCGTGCATCGCACCCGCGGTCAGATTCCCTAATGGGCCGGGGATAGCAGGCCGGGCCAAGGAGGCGACATAGGCTATAGGCAAGCGACTCCCTTTCGGAGTGGTCTAGTTTGTCCGTGCTAGGATGGACGGGCATGATCTGTCATGTCACTCACTACACGAGCATGTTGTAGTCGTGTCAGGACCATAGTTCAACAAACCATTGAAATCTCGAAAATCCCGGTTAGATAAAAATTTAGGGAAAAATTAAATTGCTACAGTATCTCAAAAATTTCGACGAGATTTTACCAAATCTCACTGAAAGCTCAGATTTTTTAATCGATTTTTGACTTTTTATGGCCAGATTTAATCGGATTTGGTACAGTAACCCTTAATAAAGTGATTTTCCATGAAAATTTGTTGAAACCTGAATTTTTTAGATGTTTTAAAATTTTGGTAGAAAAACTTTCAGATTTTTATAAAATTATACAAATTTGATCATGATCTTAAAATTTATGGTACTATATTTAGTAGTGTAGGATCATACAAAAATTTTAAATATAATTTAACTTCATTTATTATCTTCAAAAAATCAAAAATAGAATGAACATAAGTGGGACAATAACATTGTAAGAATTTTATAAATTTTTTCGAGTGTGATCATCATCCAAAATTTTTTATGAGAGCTTAAAAATTACCTCAGGTACTCTAAAATTTTTAACTTTTTTTGTTTACTCAATCAAATCTATGTAAGCATCGAACTTCATTTATTATATTTCAAAAATAAAAAACAGAAAACCCATAAATGGTACAGAGCCCTTGTAAGAATTTTATAAATTCACTGGAGTTTAATCATGATCCAAATTTTTATGAGATTTTAAGAATTTCTTTAGAACCCTTCTATAAAATTTTAAAAAAATTTAAACCTTTTTTATTGTTAAAGCAAATCTATATATTGATCATCAAGCTTTTATCAAGACATAACACTGTCAGAATTTTTGAAACTTCTTGTGCTTGGTTATAATACAAAAATTTTATATTAATATTAGTGATACATCAGGATCATCCATAAATACACCAAGATCATCCATAAAAATTTTTAAAATTTTTTAACATAGATTGGACTATTTTTCATTTGGTTGAATTTTGACGGTAAGGCTTTTATAAGGATAGTAGCACTATCCGAATTTTTAAAAATTCATGAAACTTGATAATCATTAGTGATGCATCATAACTATATGCATAAAAAATTTTAAATTGTTTTGTTCTATTTTTTATTCGGTTCAAACTTGCAGGCCAGCGTTTTATCAAGACAATAGCAATGTTTGAATTTTTTTTAAAATTCATCGGATGTGATAATCATATGAAATTTTTATGAGAAAATCACTGATGTGTCAAGAATCTCCAAAATAATTTCAAAAATTTTCAACATCGTGTGAGCTATTTTTCGCTCGGTGCAAATTCACCGAAATCTCGGCAAATCTCACCGAGATTTTGGAAATTTTGGCCGACATTTCATTTTTTCGGTAGAAATAAAACTGGATTTGAATTTCGTCTGAGATTTACCCAAAATTCTGAGATCTCGACGAGATTTCGGATTTCGGTCACCAGTGAGATTTCATATGTAAACGAAATTTGAATCCTTGATCAGGAACCTAACTGAATCCGAACTAGGGTTTACTCTAAGAAATTAAAATGACACTAGCATATGCGGAATCCAAAACTGATTCCATTTTCCTCATTAACAAGGTTTATAACATCTGTTTTGTTACAGCGATCACACACGGTAGATTAAGAAGTAAAAGTTCAGAGTAACAACAGCTCTCAGTGGAAAAGAAACTTGACAAATTCTGACAGCTGCAGTAAATCCTCCTAATTACCGGACTACTGATCCACCGTTGGATCTCCTTCTGACTGATCATCTCAAGTCCAGACCATACAGCTTCACTTAAGTGTAATCGGCGAAATGGTTTTCTTCTCCAACAATTACCCTGTGTATCGTCTTTTCTCCCAGGTCTGACAAGTCGTCCTGCCATTTGTGCCATGGACTCCGGCGCGGCCTCGCCGCCGACGAACCCGCCCATCATCTTCTCTGGTGACGGCCTCCGCCACCGCACGATCGAGGTGCGCGGTGCAGTTTTCGACCTCTCTAGAAGATTTTGTACTACAAAACAATCGATTTGGTTGCCCACAACAAACATAAATCATCACAATGATACAATCAAATAAGGAAAAACCAATTGTCAAATCAAGAATAAAACTAATTTGAAACACTAATCAATTTTATACATCTACTAGATACTAGTATGCTACACATGTCGTCGTATGTTCAGAACAAACATGAAGCATCACAGCAACATATTTTAAGTACCCCTTAGGCCTTAGCTAGCTCAACCTTTTCACCAATTGCCTCCTGGATGAGTATTGTATCTCCAGACATCCTCTCAACCATTTGTCCATTCGTCATCTCCTTGTGGAAAAATGCAATGTCTTGCCTAAATACAGCTCTGATTTCCCTAAGAAAATGCAACCTCTGATAAGACAATGAAAATCTGTAACACCTAATTGCTAATCCATACTTGTCAGTACTTCTAAAACAAGCTACATGTAGATGCTTTTGGGTAATAGCTATTTTGTAATATATACGTACACACACGGTGGCTAAATCAAAAAAAGAAAGATCATGTACAAATAAAAAGTAGCATTTATTAATCATTTACCAGTTGGGATACGGTTTGTGTTTTGCCACATAATAGATAGTCACTGGGATAGTTCTTTGCGTTGAGTGTTGTGATAAGTGGCTCAGTCGGTACACGTTAAATGGCTGGGAGTAGAATACACTATTTTACACGCAGATATAGATTAGCACACACACACACATAATGCACCAAATAATGGGTGTTATTTGTCAAGCTTCGTAATAACTTAGGTGATCTTTACTTTTTGGGAAAAAAAACAGGAACTTCTATTCTTGAAATTTTGGGAATCAGTTTTGGCTCTAATTTTGCAACAAATACCATTACATGAATAGGTAGTCCGGAATATCGAGACTTTCACACAATTAACAACAAAATATCATTCTTGAGCTATCGTTAAATAAATTCCTCCCTCCGTCACTCATAGGTTAAGAAGGCTCGGCACTAAGAAGGTGTGAGAGATTTACAAACAGCTATTGGGATAAGGCCAAACTAAGGGTAGAATTGACAATATCGTCAATGAAGAAACAGTAATACTTTCAAAACTTGATCCAAGGGTCCAGGTTAGATTTTAACATATTAGCACTGAAATCACCTTTAGCACTAGATATGTTGCCATATATATATGTGTGTGTGTGTGAAAATGATTCCATATTTCTAGGTGTACGCACTTCTATCTCCAGTATACCGTTTAAATGATGTTGTTATACCTCTTTATCCTTTTCAGTATGCTCTAATACTGATTATAAGATACTCTAAAGTAAGTTCTATGAAAAAATTCATTAAAGTACACCCTTTATAGTATAATTTGTTTATATATTCGTTTTACATAGGGAAAAGGGTATGTAGCATAAAATAAAGGGTTATGATGAAATTTTTTCAACCATAATTGTGAGATACTACAACGCGACACGGCTGAAAAAATTTAAAGATACTCCAGGGTCTGAAGAAACGATACATGCGTGCATGGAAACCACAGATGTGAAAATTTAAAGGAAACCTACTTCAGTGAAGCAATTGGGGATGGAACATGGTACAGTGAAAATATTAATCCAATTCAATCAAAAGATGCTCTCCCCGCTTTGATTTCACCGTTCTACTCATCAAACAAGCCATCCCTCTTACCGCAATCAAACAGATAGAAATAACAGCACTACAGCAGTGGAGCTAAAGTTTGCATAGGGACGAGACGCACCTCGGAGACGCGGTGGTGGACGTCGTGGCGGGAGGCGGAGCCGAACACCTCGACGACCTCACCGAAGACGAGCGTCATGAGCAGCTGCGAGACGCCGTTGGCGGTGGCCCCGGCCGCGCTGGCTGCCATGAGCAGCGTGTCCGGCCAGTCCGCGAACCGGAACAGCCTGTTCAGCCCCACCTTGCCCTCCGCCTCCGCTGCCTCGCGCGGCCATTCCACTCCTCCGCTTGCCGGGCGGGTCGTCGTATTGCGGGGCACAGCAGCTCTCGTTGTATAGGGGAGGGACCCGCCATGGGAGAGCTGATTCCGGCGGCACGCGGGAGGAGGGAAAAGAGGCCGCCGGGTTGGGGTGTCTTTGGGTTCGCGCCGGCGTGCATTTGTGTTGTTAATAGCAAATCAGCCACTCCAAAGAACTAGGTTAAGCCCAACTTGCAATCAAAAATCCAATTCTAAAAAAAAAAGAAATTGGATGACTGTACTTGATCAGTTCATCCATGATATCAACTAATTGAGGTCACAACAGAGTGACACCTTAGATTGTGTGCAGTCAAATCCTATAAATTTTGCCAAAAATATTGTTTAAAACGTTTGTTTTGGATATATGAAAATGATACGAATGTATTTAACATAAAAATACTTTCATAATATTGTGCTTTTACAAAAAAATTTGAATATATAATAAGAGAATTTAGTGGTCAAAACAACATATTGCTGATTTTGAAAAGTTAAAATTCAGTCTTCTGTAACTGAAGGGAGCAGTGAAGTAGTACCATGTTTTTTCACTAAATTGATGGGAAATACATTGAGCAGCAGTAAAATACCACCTAACCTACTACATGTAAGAGGAAATAAAAAAGTCGCGTGTTATATTGTTTGTAGTCTACAATGCAGTTTTTTAAAATACGCTATTTTTAAAAAATATCATAGTATCAGATACAACAAGGTGCATGTGTTTGGATACAATCTGTACTTTGGTTTTTAAAACCATGTTTTTTCCAATACCATCGCATTTTTGGAGTTTTTTTTTAAAAAAAATCTACTCTCGACCGCTTTTTTCTAAAGCCGAGTTCTCTCTTCGTCCCTAGAAAGCGATTCTCTATTTTATCTGGCGAATGCATCATGACGTTATTGATTCAGAAACAAATGACAATATTGGCTCTTGCTGGCGGCTGTAGCATGCGTATGCCCGGGCTACATGCAACATGCATAGCCATTATTGCTTATGGGTTTGTGCACTTCGCCAAAGGTTAATTAATCTCATTGATCTAAAAGTACTGAACAAGGCTTCTAATCTTTCATAGAGAGCGTTCATATGTATATTCTAAAGCATTGACACTAAAATACAAAATTACTTGAGGCAAAAAAAAAAAAGTTCGCTTTGGGGCATAAAATAACATTTGGGGAAAAGCTCATTTGGGCTTGATTATCATAGACCAGCGAGTTCATATGTTCATAATAATGACGTAATTATGAACATATTAAATACCATAATTCTTAAAAACTATGTGGGTTTTGTCAACACTGAAAAGCTATGGTATATAAAAAATTGTAGTATTTCACAAATGATGTATATTTAAATGTCGTTTTTGAATACTACAGTATATAAATAAATGCTATAACATCCAAACGGACCTTGCGTGCGTCCATTCCGTAACTAGCGATCGCAATTCTACTGCCAAGCAGAGAAATAAACCAAAGTGTCCCCATCCGAACGGACGGACTGGATCGAACAAAGAGGAAGTTGCCGAGTCCGAACACGAACCCAAAGTCAGGAGGCCGAGTCCGACTCGTATCCTGTCCGCTCTCACGCGTACCCCCATCAGCCACCGACCTAATCGGCTAATCCGTCCATAAATAGAAGCCCACCCTCCCTTCAAGCCTCCCATTGTGATTGTGTGACTCGCCGCCGCCGCCGCAGTCGCGATCCAAGAGGAGAGACTCCTGACGCGACTCCCCCCCAAAAGCACAAGACAGAGGCAAGCTAAAACCCTCTCGGCGGCAATGTACACCGCCGCGGACGAGCTGCTCAACTGCCCGGACTGCCACCGCACGACGGCGGTGGTGCTAGACCACGCCACCGGCGACACCATCTGCACAGAGTGCGCGCTCGTCCTGGAGGCGCGCTACATCGACGAGCGCTCCGAGTGGCGCAACTTCGGCGACGAGGACGGTGGAGAGGACCGCAGCCGCGTCGGCGGGGCCGGCGACCCCTTCCTCAACGCCCAGCTCTCCACCGTCGTCGCGTACTCGGCCCCCCTCAAGATGCAGGCCAAGGCCGGCGAGATCGCTGCCCTGCCGAGGATGCGCGACGTCGGGCCGGCCCCCGAGAAGACGCTGGTCGACGCGTTCGACGCCATCGCCGACATGGCGGAGCGGCTCGGGCTCGTCACCACCATCAGGGACCGGGCCAAGGAGGTGTTCAAGAAGCTGGACGAGGCCAAGGCGTGCCCGAGGGGCCGGAACCGCGACGCGGTCTACGCCGCCTGCCTCTACATCGCGTGCCGCAACGAGGGCATGCCGCGGACGTACAAAGAGCTGGCCTCGGTGACGGCCGAGGGCCCGGCGGCGAGGAAGGACATTGGCAAGGTGACCACGCTCATCAAGAAGCACCTCGGGGAGGAGTACGGGCAGATGATGGACATCGGCGTCGTGCGCGCAGCCGACTACCTGCGCCGCTTCTGCTCGCTGCTTGGGCTGGGCAACCAGGAGGTGCGCACCGCGCAGGAGGCGGTGCGGAGGCTGGAGGACGGCCTCGATGTGCGCCGAAACCCCGACTCCATCGCGGCCACCATCATCTACATGGTCGTGCAGCGCGCCGACGCCAACAAGTCCGTCCGGGACGTGTCCATGGCCACCGGCGTCGCCGAGGGCACCATCAAGGAGGTGCACAAGGACCTGACCCCTCACGCTGAGCTGCTCTTCGGCTAAGGGACGACGCGGCGCGCCCATGATGCGTTTCTTGATTCTTAACATGCGTTTGACATGCCCGTATTCTTAGCAACTATCTTGGACATGCATGTGAAGTATGTGTTGGACTTCGTTTCTAAGTACTGATCATATTCGTTGGTTCCAAAAACTCATGAACAGCGCGAGGTGGTTTTGCTATGAGCTCATGAACGTCAGAAGTATATGTTGCATGCATGACCTATCGAACAGGTCCACGAAACGACAAACCTATTCTCGCGAGTCTTCAAAATGTATCTTTAACTATGATTTTCATATATCTAATTTAAATATTTTAAAAGATATTGTATTCGAAGTTTGAAAAGTTTAACTATGTATATATATCTAAAATGATAATTATTTATGACCGGATAAAGTATCAAGGAAATTGGTACATGTACAGCCGATCAACCGGAGATATATACCAATTGAAAGATTTTGGCATGGGTTGTTGAGCTGATGTTACTCAACCATGTTATTTTTACCAACTTTTTAGGTACCTGATGCACTGTAGGCCAGCCTATTTTCAATTTTCATTCAACCAAGGTTTCAAATTTTATTTTCGGACCACATCTCAAAGACGGTTGAAATCTTCAAAAACTAAATTTCAAATCTAGTATGGCAAAACCAAAATTTTGGCCTTATTCAACTCTGTGAAATAGTCTCCCCATGCTAGAAAAATTAGGAAAAAATATGAAAAAAATCATGCAAGCATTTATCTATATTTTTCTATCTATTTGAATACAAAATACTAAGTATTAGCACCTAAAAAAGATTTAGAAGTGAAGAATTATGGCAACAAGCCACACTTTTGAGTTCTTACATGTCAAGAACTCAAGATAGCTCAGTGGCATGGGAGGCTGATGGGCACCCAGCCGACCCAGATTCGAGTCTCGAACTCGGCGTTTCTCGCAGAGACAAGTGCAGACGCGTATGTGCATGCGTGTGAAAGGGTGTGTGTGTGTGTGCGTCTGTCGTTCATCTGTGTTTCTTTCTTCTATAATACATGCCAGTGATCCTGACTAATTTTTTTTTTAAAAAAAAAGAACTCAAGATAGCATCCGGTTAAGTGAAGAAGATATTAGGCAACTCACCTTATCCTTATTTGGGTGCTCGAAATTTTGGCTAAGTCTAGAAATTTGCTATAGCTTGGATACCCAAAATTTTGCTAATCTGAAAATTTACCATGACTTGACTTGGATCCTCAGAAAAGGCATTACAATTATTAAAAAAAAGCATTACAACTATTAAAAGAAAAATTGGTGCTAAACCGCTTCTAAAAAGATGAAAACGCGGCCTGTCTCTTCATCGCGTGCCGCAACGAGGGCACGCCGCGGACGTTCAAGAGCTGGCCCGGTGCTCGGGATGGGGAACCAGGACGTGACCGCGGCGCAGGAGGCGGCTTGCTCGGCTGGAGGAGGGCCACGACGTGCGGCGCAACCCCGAGTCCATCGCAGCCGCCATCATCTACAAGGCCGCGGCCCGCTTCGGTTCCAACAAGTCCGTCCGCGATGTGTCGATGGCCGCCGGCGTCGCCGAGGGCACCATCACTGCGGTGTGCAGGGACATGTGCCCGCACGCCAAGCTGTGCTCTTCTGCTGAATGGCGTCTCGTGTCATGGACCATGGTTGTGTTCTTGGTTTCTTGCATGTACCCGGCATGTACGCGGCTCCAACTGCTAGCATCTATACCGGACGATCTTCATCCTATAGTTACTATGTTTTTTGCACTTAAGCCCCCTCACTTGTTCCCCTCGGCGCTATGTGCAATTTGCCAAAACCCCATCCACCTCTGAACAAAAACGCATCAACCGTAGGATGAAGATCATCCGGTATAGAAGCTTTGTTTGCATGCTTGCACGACTGGAGTCTAGATTGCTTGCACAGCAGTCGGAGCCCATGTACGCCGTATCCGGAATCTTAATTGTTACGGTTTCTGTTTGACTTATTATTTCTACTTACTGATCATTCATGAGCTATACTTGTTTGATTCGTTGGTTTGGAACTCATGAAAGAGATGGTTTCTGAATTCTTAGTACAAGCGATCGACATACTCGTTTGCTTTGTTGGTGTGAATCTCATGAACAGAGATGCTTTCTGAATTCTGAGCACAAGTGAACTCATTAACGTGAGAGGTAGTCTTGACGAATGTTCAGTGATAGAACTGAAGGGAAGTGCTGTGAGATAGGGAAGCAATGAAAGAACTAGCTATCCCAATGTGTTCACCAATACAGGAAATTTCACGAGCTTCCGTTCCTAAATTCATTCTGGTTCAGAAGCAAGAAAAAGCAAGAACTCGCCCAAAAAAAAATCCCTGAAATCACCTTGGACAATACTGGGAGCCCAGAATCCGTGTACAATCCGCGTGACTCCTAGCTGGTATCATGTGCTAGACCCGTATGGAACGCATGATTCTCACAAGAATTTCGTAGAAAAAACCACGTAATTTCAGCATTGCAAAGGATCTGACAGACAGATCACTAGGCGGCAGAATCAGAATGCCCCTCGTGCACCTTTCAATGTCGTAATTGAAAGAATCTGACCAGGGTTGCTCGGATGGTGTTACTTAGCCACGTTATTTTCACCAGCCTTTGGGGCACCTGTTCTCATTCAAGATCTGTAGTGCATTTTCTGCCAAGTATCAAACTCAGTTGCAGTGGTATCAACCAAGCTTCTCTAAAAAACTGACTGGGATACTGTGAGTAAATGTTAGAAGATGGCGAGGCGAAGATCATTATCAATGAAGAAGCTACACAACAGCATAGTGATCTTTCTAGAAGACATGTACAGAACAGAACATTACTTCCAACAAAGCATGAAGCATCGAACATTACAAGGTATCCTAAATGAACTGAATCGCATCGATCATCACAACTGATCTGGCTAATATGACAATTAAGCTAATTACATTGTTCGAGCAATCAAAAGTGTTTTTGATTTCCATGGAGTACGCAAAACTTGTAGACATTGAGAAGTCCATTATCCTGCTCCAGACCACAAAGATCGATCCCCAAAGAGCAATGCATCACACACGTGAAAGAACACATGACAAACTATCTGATTCAGGCCATTGCTCAGTTCTCACTACAGCCTTAACATAGTTCACATATGAAAGCTGCAGAAGTATTCCAGTTTTTGAGTAGCATGGAAATCTTTCATCAGGGAATTTAGTTAGGAATAACAAACAAGTCTACTTCAAAGACAACAAAAAAGCCTCCTATCACCCCAAAACAAACCACCAACCTGGATTTACAATCGTATAATTCCATGTTTGGCATAGACACAAATATATCAGATATCTCAATAGTTGATTCAGTTATAACCATGTGAGGAATAATTGGGAATATACTACAATCGAAGGCCACAGAATCGTGAATTCGTGATAACCACTGGCGAGTAAAATAGCCTTGGAGCAACATCTAGATGACTAGATGTGCGTTACTATCTAGCTACCAATATAAGCAAAGCTCAAGTCCATAAAACAGATATTATTGGTCAAGTATCAACAGAACAAGGCTAGCACATGATACATCAAGGAAGTTGCCTATAATGGTTGAAACCCAAAAAAGATCACTAGGCTGCTACCAAACTTGTATGTATAGCTTTTCGTCTCTCAACTAAGATTCAACTAAAAATCACTAGCTAGAAATGACCACAAGATAACAAGGCAACTTTGACCAATAAGTATCACCAAAGAGAAGGATAATGGTTTCAGCCACCAAGATATAGTGGCTGATACTAATCTTGACACTTTGAGAAAATCCTTATATGATAGATTCATAGTTACCACAGAATATAATTATGAAAGAATCACTGTTGCACTGACCAAAATCATTCAAGGCACAACCTGTACTGTGCTTATAAGGAGAACAGACAAACATTATACACAGTCAATATTACTCGATACAAAATCATATAGTCGTAATCCTGTAAACACTCCAGCGATACATGTCCATCTCAAAATCCATAGAAACTCAACTGATCCCCGTTACTAGCAATATAATCCAGCAGCCATTACTCCTACATCAACAAACATCTCAACAAGCGACAAGCACTTAGCCAGTTTGGCCCAGACTTAACAAAAGCAAATAAACAATCAAACATACTTCGACATCTCATTCAGTATTACCAGATCATCGACAAATGTCACAAGCCACATTGGCATGATCAGCTGCAATTGCTGGCTCAACCATTGCATGAGCAGCTGCACTCTCGCAACTGTCGGGTCAAAGAGAAAAAGTCACATGCTTGGGATTAACCCCCAGCAATAAATAGGCAGTTTCTCACACTCACCATACACCAGATGTAGACCATTAATTTTCCAATCACGGCAATTTCACATACAAACAGCAAAACCATCCAGGAATGCAAGGGACAGAACAATAACAGCAAAATAGAAATTAGGTGCAACAAACAGCAAAATAACATAACATAACTACGTTCGTCTCGCTTGTCTTCACATTTTTATTAACATGGAATGGAAAACTGCAGAAAACGAAAGGGATTGCGATAAGTCCCCAACTCTCCACGATTCTCTAAGCTACTAACCAGCGGAATAGTAGATTCATACTACTACCAGTCCAGAAATAGCAGCACCACGACAAAACGGTTATCCAATCTCATATAAGCCATAGCAGCAGTGCAACACTTCCGAGGCATCAGAACACCATATTACCTCTTCAGGTGGAGGAAGACCACTGCGATGGCGGCTGTAGCGGCGGCTCCAGCGGCCGCGGCCGCCACCAGCCCGGGAGATGCCGCCTCCGCTTCCTTAGGCGCCACGGTCGAGGAAGCAGCAGTCTCCTCCTTCTTCTCTGCAGCGGCGGCGGCAGAAGCCTTCAGGGCCTTTATCTGCTCCTCGAGAGCGACCTTCTCCTGCTGCGAACTCTGCAGCTCGGCGCCGAGGCCTGCGCCCTTGCGCATCTCGGCATCGTGGTCGGACTTCTCAGAGGCGACGAGGTCCTGGAGGCACTTGACCTCGGCGCGGAGAGAAGCGGCCTCGTCCTCGGAGGAGGCGAAGGCGTGCTCGGCGGTCGCGATTTCGTCCCGGGCCTGTGACACGAGTCCCTCGAGGCGGTGGGCCTCCGCGGCGAGGAAGTGATTCTCGTGGCCGACGGCGGCGAGCTTCTCCTCCAGGTCGTGCTTCGCCGCGCGGAGGGCGTCCATCTCGGCTCCGTCGTAGGACTTGGTGGGGTGGGTGGCGGTGAGGACCTCGTCGGCACCCCCGCCGTTGTTTAGGGTTTGCTCGAACTCCGCGGCGGTGGCGGTGGGGGAGGCGAAGGTCTCGTCGCCGTTCTCCATCGGAAACACTCTCAGTTGCGCCGCGTGTGCGGTGGATGCGAGGGTGGAAATGGAAAGGGCGTTCGAAAAGGCGAGGCTTTTCCGCGAATATGGTCCCTTCCGGGCAGCTTTTAATTACGTAGATTTTAGATTATAATTAGTTGTTTAAAGAAACGATTGTCTAAAGAATCTGTTGACTGAAGAATTTGGTGGTTTGATAATTCTAATTGTTTATGTTGATTGTTGATCGGCGTCAGTGACAGATGAGCGGATGAGGGTAGCGGAGGGGTCTAGGGACGACGACAAAAACTCTTGTGCCTACGACGACTCGTGGGAGACGAACTCACAAAATCTGAGTTAGAATCTGCAGAATCAAGTGGGTGATAGTTTCTGATTCTGTGTACAAATCAAATTTTGATTCTTGGAGAAACTGTCTAGAATCCTACTGTTCGATGCATAATCCGCTTTTATTTTAAGCAGAAATTGTATTTAACCTGAAATGAAGGGTCCTATATCCGGGCACGAAAAGTGATCCCCAATATTTCGATCGAACGGTTTAGGACCTGTTTGGTAGAGCTCCAGATTCTAGCTTCACCTGAAATATAAAATTTATAGGCTAAAATAAAGTGAATTAAATTTATATTTTTGGTCTAAATGTAAACAAGATGATCTATCTAAACACTCTTAATGTACTCACAGTTTCAGCTTCACGAATCTGGTGAAGCTAAAATTTTCAATTTTACCAGATTCATAAATCTGAAGAAGCTAAATCCCAACCAAACACACCCTTAAGAAAAAAAAAAAGCAGTTCATATCGGACGGCTGAGATGGGGAAATCGAGGCCCAGTCAAGTTTTGGATCGAGAATAAATGGCAAACCCGTATCGGGCCACCGAAACTTAGATAGTGAACTAAACTCGGCCCACCCAAACATCGATCGCAAGACTTCCGTTTCCACGAGCCGATCGAAGTCGAACCACACATAGGCACGCACGGCACGAGCGCGCGGTCGGTCCCGGCTCTGCCAAAGCACGGCTCGATCAGATCGTACGTACTACGTGGCCAAGGGGACGAATGTCTCTGCGCGTTCCTGCCTAAGCCGCCTCCGACGAGTCACCACCGGACACGGGCGGCGCGTACCAGCGGCACGACCACGTCGACGCGCGCCGAGGAGAGCACGGGCGCTGTCACGCACGCACACTTCTTCAGCCCCGGCCGGGCGCTGGCCGCCGTGACGACCGCGCCATCATGCCGGCGCATACAGCGTCCCGTCCGCCCACGACTCCGGCACGGAACGGCGGCATGAGGAGCCATCCGTGCCCGTCGCTCCAAGGGCACGCCGCATGCGTCCGTCATGCTCCTCAGTCGCCATACGGCGGGCAGGCACGGGCGCCACCACGCCGCCGCCAGCCACCAACGCCGTGGCCCACCCGAGGAAACGGCGGCCGTGCGCGCGCATGCCGGTTCGCAGCTGACTTACCTCCGTCAGTGACCAAACGCCGGGCCTACGGCGCTTGGACTAAGGGTGTATTTGGTTGTTTGAACCAAGTAGTATATGTATAAGATAGTTTAAGAAAAATATCATCTATATATTTGGTGGTTTGAATAGAATCATCCTGTCTAGAACAGTGTGATACAAATTTGAGAAATATTCCATATAAATGTTGAACCATTCTATTCATCTAAAACAATAGAACGGGACTATTCCATCCTATTCAACTCCATCACACCAACCAAACACACCCTTCTAAGTGACAGAACCAAAATTTTCAATGCTGAGTCTACGCTTCACACCTATACCATGCAAACTTGTATAATGGTTTTTCAACGTTGTAAATTCAACATATGTACTTGATATTTGCTAAAATTACAATATAAATAGCTCTAAGGTCTTGCAAATCCCAAACCACCAAAATCGAAATCAGTTCAATCAACAAGTTTGATTCACTAAAGAGTTAATGTCACTGACCTCTTTCAAATTTTAGGGAAACATCTAGATCCGCCCCTGCGAGGCGTAACAGCTGAGCATGATCTCCGATTATCCATTCGTGAGGCTGCACAACAGTTGCTCAAGAAAGAATCACCCAGGTACTTATCAAATCTTAACCTCAGAAGCTAGGATTTATATCAGCTGTTAACTTATCGAATTTTACACGAAAATATTGCTATGTAAACTGTTGCTCCGGACCGATACGGCTTCATTCCCTAGACGCTCTACTCATGTCATCCTCATCCCCCACCTCCAAGCCATGCAAGTAAGACTGAGAGGTGGTGGAGATTTGTGAATCTGCGATAGGCGGATGCAACGCTACCAGTGATCACCATGGATTTGTCACCTACAAATGCAAGAAGATTGTGACTTGGGCACATATAGACTGCTTCGAGTAGTGCTTCTATTTATTTTCTCTTAGTATAAGTTGTGCAAATCTCAAAACAAACGAATAGATAAATAATCAGTACCCACTCTTTATTTACGTAACTTTAAAGTAGTGAAACATAGAAGCACTCCCACTACTCAATTTTGACTAAAACAGGTTTTGAAAAGATGGTCAGTGTTCCTTCTCTCTGAAATGATAATTACTGCACAGCTTAGGACCAACATGCAAATCATGTACAGGCAAAAGGCAAGGACAATCGGAAGACAAGGAAACGAAAATGGCCCAAATAAATCTAGGAGGTTCGTAGTTTCGTACATACAACTAATTCTGGAGACATTGCGCGCGCAAAAAAAATGCATTGATACCACAGCACTACAGCAGTGCCAAATAACACCTGTGCATTTAGGCATTTAGCTTTGTTAGGGCAAACATCTTAAGAAAAAGAAACGCACAAATCAAATGGGCTGTAGATGAAGGGCAAACTAGAAGAGAACTTTTCGTGGCTATCGCATCTAACGAAACTAGTAAGTCGTTCGCAACTTCATCTCACAAGCAGCTGCCAAATTCTAGTTGTGTAACTTCCTGTCTCATGATCTATTATCATAACACTTCCATGCATCAAAAGGTTAACACAGAGTCAACAGACACAAGAACTCAATGATGGGAAAGATCTATAATTCGATAACCTTCTTGTAATCGACTACAACAACCTCAAGGTACGCAGATGAAAATAAGCTGTAAAATTACAAGTCACATCCCTTTGCAGCTTCATCTTACCATTCTAAAGCACTAATGCACTCGACTATTTCCTTCACAGATCGATTAGCTCAATTGGATGTATCATCACAAACCAAAACAGACGCTTTAAAACCAAAAATACCAATCAAGACTCATGGAAAATTTGCTACCATTTAAATAATCTGTCTATAAAAGTAGATTAATCATTGATGTTCTCTGGATGGCTGATCACAAAGGATGCTTAATTCAATAACCAGCTCATAATACTCGCATATCAATATTGTTCTAAGCAGCAAAAGATCTAGCTAATCATGCATCTCCTAATTTCTGTGTGTACTTATACCATCTGGAAAAAAGCTGAATCTCGGACCTATGCTATATCGTCACAAAATATGGCATGTGCATCAGTACATATATATTCTACATGCATACACAAACCTTAGCCTTTGTTCCAAAGAGCACACAAACAAATATTTTCCGAGAAATCCCTGCCATGTTCTGCGCTTCTTCGGTTATTCCTTCACTACGACAAGTAACCAAACAACACAACAGAAGCAGGAAAAGCAAAAGACATGCAAGGATATATATGAGATGTGACTAAGGACTAGTAATGCTTGCACGCTGACCTGCTCATCCTCTTGCTCTTCGTGAGGCCATGGAGGCCCGGGTGCAGTTTGGCAGGCACCACCTACTCCTGCGACGAGCCGCGGCATCGCCATTGCCGTTCCTTCCCCTTACGCCACCGGGCTTGTGACTGACGACAAGCGAAGGAGCAACCAAGGGGTGGTACGTAGTACTTCGTAAGGAAGCAAGGGGCAAAAGGAAAGGAAGGGGGCAATGGCTGTCAGCTATGTTTCCTGCTTTTTCTCCTGTCTGGACAGTTTTCACTGCTGACTGCATTTACCTGTCTGTCGGGCACTCGCCATGCCATGGTGATTAATCACTGAAAGTGGACTCCCTGTCTGCCCGGACCAGCTGTCAGTGACTGTTACATTGCCACTCAACATCAGAGAACCACATGCTTGCCAGAGAAAGGAGAATTAATTGTTTACTGTCCTGAAATTTCTCGAACTTAAGCTCAGATTCATTGTTGCTTGCCTTGCTGCTCTCTACTCTTTTAAAGCATTTCATCAGTAGAGAAGTTGGGTGTGGTTCACTGCTTGCACCTCACAGGCATGGCCTGACCTTGACAGTGACTGTCCGTGGACCCCAGTTCGTGTTAGGACCACATGTAAGTCAAAGAAACTCTTCTTTTCGGTTTGCCTGTCTCTAGCCCGTGGCATGCATGAGTACACAAACCACTTTAGTTTCTCTCTCTTCTGCCTGCCTGCCGGATGCAGCTTTTATCGTGTCTCAGGACATGGTCACACGGGAAATGGGCACGGATCCTCAGACATAGGGTAGATCATTTCACTCCTATAGGCCTCCAAATTTTTAAAAAGCTAGTCCTCGTCAAACGCCACGTAGTGGCAGCGCGGCTTTTGGTTTGCAACGGACGGAGAGCGCTGCAATACCATGACACGAAATTTGGCATTGCAACGTCCTCACTCAGCGAAATGCAAAGCAACGCTACTGTAACTGTACTGTTGTGTGGCACTGTAGCATAACGTTTTTTTAGTGCACTAAGTGGAGACTAGTTCTGAAAAATACATTATAATTTTATTAGATTTATAAATACATTATAATAGAAAAAATCGCACACCGTCTAGTTCTGAAAAAATAATTCTACGGGTAGTTCAAGAAAAAAAACCCACAACAACTAGTTTTGAAAATCGCATATCCTACCACAAAATTTTGAGAACCCATGTTCTACGAGAGGCAAAATATAACACAATATATTTGAGGACCCATATTCTGTTGGCCCAATTACCATCAATAATTTTACAAGTCCAATTACCTTGTACGTCTTGCTGTCAAGAGAATTTTCTTTCCGACCAAATACCTGTCTCACAGTTTTCGACTATAACAAAACATAAGGACTGTTTGTTTTTGCTTTTGATTATGGATTTTGGACCCAAAAGTATAATAAAAAACAAACAGTCTAATTCTAGGAATCGATTATCACAATTCAGCTCTCTCATATATATTAGAATCCACAATCTGCTTTATATGTGCTTTTGGATTCTAGTGTTTAGATAATCAATTTCTTTACAACTACAATCAAGAATCAGTTTTTATAGAATTCAAAACAAAAACAATCGGAACGCAGTCTTCGACCTCGAGCATTAGCATGAGCCCCAGTGGAAGTACCTAAAGATGACCTATGCAGGCTATAGCTCAAAGCGCTATGTTTGCTTTGTCTTGAGAAGCCTGTAGCCGCAGGATAGCGCTTTGCTATAGCTTGCTTTTTTGATAATGCAAATAATCATGTTGCTGCTAACTATCACTACACTTACCTGCCAGGCTGTCAGTTCCAAACTTTCCAGACGTAGCTGATGTATCTTATCTTTTTTTAACACTTTTTTTAATCTCTTTTTTTAACACCACTTGGTATACATCCATTCGACTATGTTTCCCGAAAGGATAATTTATACTGTATCATTTCATTCGTTAGCAATTTAAAAAATATTACTAATTGGACCCATATATTATTGAGACAACGAGTGATATTTTTTAAAGTAACAACCTTCAGAGTAGTATAGTGTAAATTATCCCTTCTAAAAAAACATCTCGTGTTTTTACAGTATCACCTAGTACAGAGACTTGTTGACTACTTATAATTGACAGGTCTACTGAGAACGACTGTTCCACTCCTCCCCGCCTAGCGCCGTTCGTATTTGCTCCCTAATCTTTCTTCTTCTTCTTCTTCTTCTTCTGGTTGTTGCTAGGATGCACCCTTTTCGTTTTTGCTTACACACATTCTCAGTCACAAGTTTCCCCTTGTTTCAAAGAGAGATTAAACGCCGTGTTTATAAAACTTTATAAGGCTGATAAAAAACCAGTCATTAATTTGCTTTTTAAAAAATCCATTCTTTGAGGAAACGAAAGTCCGTAGAAAGGCAACGGAAGATTGCCCTTCGGTATTCCGAAATCTGTGGTGTGACATTTCAAGCTACATCTAAGATGATGCTCAAGAAACTGGCACCGTAGTGCATGCAGTAGAGAGGGATGGGCAAAATGTATCAGGTAACAAAAGTCACATCATTTTTTTTAAGAGAACAGTAATGGAGAGCCTTACTGATCATAAGTCACATAACAATGTACTGGTCCGGAAACAGCTCTCAGATACCAGGTGAACCAAAATATCCGAATACAGATGAATCAAATCAATTCCTGAATACAAGACCAAGCTTATCTATTCAAGGTTGGAGTGTCAAGCTCTCCTGTCGAAAATGTCCTGATATACAATGAAGCAACCTCAAAACAAAAGGAATACCACATGACAAATTTCCGAAGCTCCACGGTTGGTAAACTAATCCAATCACCAATGTATAGAGTTTCCTTGTCCCAAAACTTTCCAGCATTTTCAATCCTCAACCTGTCGAGTTTTCATGGAGCAGAACATACTCCCGGCTGCAATGAAAACAACGACATCCATAAATTGAAGACTGTCAACAAGAGATTGCTAAAAAAAGGTGTACAGGAAAATCATGAAAACTATAGAGGGCAAATTGCGCATAGGCTTCAAAAATTCCACAGCACTAAACTTGCAATTTCATAGAAAAGAGTTACACGGTTGAAGTTGCAATCACCCATAAAGAAAAACATGTGTTGGCAGGGTAGAACTTGCATAGTTTGAAGATTCATCTGACAATATTTATTATTTTGGCATCATATCTAGTGTAAACCAATTTAAGGTGATACCCATACAATCCTTAATGTGAACCATCCAATTTAGACTCAACGCACGAGATTGAGATGGGATGGACTACCCCAACCACTTAAGATGGAGTCTGAAAGTGGATTTACACTAGATATGTAATATGTTGCCTCCCTAAAACAGACTGCAGAGTTACTTATACACAAACTGATTAGATAAATGTTACTTTCTTTAATTGATATGATGGGAATGAACCTAGCAAGCAAAGCAAAGTAACCAGTGATGAAAATAGTCATTCTTCAATCGTCATCATCATACCTACTATTGCCAAACTTAATTGTATCCTTTTCAAAGAGTTCATAGAATCGGCGAGGCTCAATACGATTGTCCTGCAGAAATACAGCACATTTGGAAAAGATGGAATTGGCATAAAGGAAAATAAGACTGAAATAAGACCACTTGATCTGACAAGACAAAAACATTTACTGCTCGGAAACTTACATTAACGAAGGTTCCATTGGTACTACCAAGATCCATCAGATAAGGCCTATAAAACAAAGCAGCAAGAACATCACTATTATAAAAAGTACTGAAGACTAGGATAATCATGCATATTAATTAACACATATTGTTACCACAAAAACTAAAAACCGCTAGTTACCTCACTTGCTTTGACATCATGCCATCTGGTTGCTCCTTCTCTACAAGTCTGAAAAGGCAAAACCACAAAAGATGAGCTACTCACAGTATGATTTCTCAACATAGGCAGGTAACAGTGTTAGCTGACAGGCTTACCTATATTGAAGAACTGCATGTTGCTTGCTGCAGGAGGGATGATCTGTTGGGATGTCTGCAACTTTCCTTTCCCTTCCAAAAAGGTAGTTGCTCATCCGATGAACATACAATGGTTCTGTTCAATCAGATAGCATCATAAGAAACATTCAAGAACAAGGAATTCGAAACTGAGTTCATTCACTTGCTGTTTAATGTTTATCGCAGTTGAGTCCATTCACTTCAATTCAACACCAAATTTAGTGAGCTATCCACTATGCACCAATGCTCAAACAGTACAACACACCCTATATCTTTCACACAGACACTGTATTGTATTTGGCTTTAAAGAGCCCATTTACTCTCCCAGGAAGATGGAAAATAATGATATTGATCCGAAGGCAGGCCTATATTATAGTAGCCCTCCGGTTGTTGCCTTTGCATCATTAAATAGTGTGTCCAAAACTTTCTGAGATTAGGCTAGTTCACAAATGTTTTTTTTTTTGGTTTCATATCTGTCAAATCACATTTAGTAATTTATGCTTTGTAACTGAACCTACATTTCTTTTGCCAAGCTGGAAAGGGAAATAGTGAATTAACTGTTCAGCTAGACAACTATATGCCTCCATAGACTGGCCAATGTAAAAATGACCTTCTTCTTCTTCCCTTAAAACAACTGTTGAATTGGTGGATAGCATGAAAGCACGACATAAAGCAAACAAACATCAGCTTCATATAACAAGTCGGAAAATAACTACCATTCAGTGCTTCACCACCCTTAAAGACATAGAGACGCCATCTAATATCTGACTTGCGAGCCTCTGGAGGTTCTGAATACAACAGATTTACACCTGAAATGGAAATAAAATGCCATCTCTGATATCAATGCAGTAAACAATGCACAAAAGGGAAAGCTGAAGCCATTAGCTTCCTTTCATTGGTGATCCCACCATCATAAGAACTGTAAGTGTCTAGAATCATGCAAAGTAAATAAATAAATATTTAAGATATATAAACTTCAAATCAGAACCTGCAACTCTGTTAGTCTCCTCGGCGAGCTTTCCAGACAATTCAAATGACGGTTTTTGCTGCAAAACAAAAAAAAGTCATTAAACTTACAATATGTAATAAATGAAAGGTAAATAAAAGGTTGTTACTACAAATATTCAATATTTTAGAAAACAACAAAATCACATAAAAAGAACAATTCACAATTTCTTTAAACAAATGAATTGCCATTATTTGCAACATTCATCTGGAGTATGCACCACCTTTTCTTTTGCTTCCAGAGCTTCTGCAGCAGCATTCAACTTCGCCAAAGAATCAGGATCACCACTCCTGAACAAAGCAGTAAGTCTTTGCTGTTAATAATTGCAGAGAAAAAACTACATAACAGCGAGACCCTTGCTCAGAATAAAATAGCATGCTCGCTCAAAACACATAAGAATCAACAGGACAATCCGGCATATAAGCACCCCTGTGTACAACATAAATGCTTTAGAAAAGTGACATTTATAGCATAGCAAACTGGCAGGCTCAACCAAAAAAGCTAAACCATTTCCCCTTAAATAGTAATAAAAGGATGAACAAAAAAACAGTGTATGACTGCTTTCCACAATCCACTAAACTTGACATAGAAAGTTAATCAATTGCCTCAATTATGAATATGCTTGCTTGTGCCATCTTTTGAGAGGGGAAGATAATAGACAAATAAACTGATTTTTTAAAAAAATTGGGAAATCTTGTAATTTCCACTATAAAGTTGCCTAATTTTGTATCTGCCACAGCAGAATGGCAAAATTCTTTGTTATCGCTCAAAACCACGTTAGGTTTTTCTATTTGTCACTGGTGACGGTCAGGCGGCAGTAAACCTTAATGGAGATGGGAAAGTGGCGTTGATGTTCCTGTCAGCTGGAGTATGCAGAAGCTATTATACTTTGTAACAGCATTTTGGACAAGTTTGATGGTCAAAACTGTTATTTTGGAGATGTTTAATTGTCTATTATATCATTATAAACATCTTCAAAATAACAGTTTGAACCGTAAAACTTTTTGAAAAGACCATTACAAAACATCCTAAATTCTTCTACAAACCCCAGCTGATGGGCATCAAAATCATTTTCACATCTCCATAACAGTTTACTGTTGTTTGACCGCCACCAGCGGCAGCCAGCAGATACAACAACCCAATGTGATTTCCAATAGAAATGAAGAATTGTACCCTTTTGCGATGGCAGAAACAAAATTGAGTAACCTTGCACCAGCACATATAAAAATTTTCCCCCCTAAAATTTTAGCATGAAAATATAACGCACATCTAGCTGGTCTCAAAAAGACATTTGTTCAGGTACAGCACCAACTTAATATGTATACAACACGATTACTCCAGAAAATTGTAGTAGACAATGCTTCTACTAAGAATTTAAAATGTATTTGGAGTCAAGAGCTATGAGCACTCACTGAGATGTTGCATCAACTCTAGAGCTTGTATCCTGAAACAAATAAAAAATAACTTTCAGATTACAATGTACAGGCTAGAATATAGTAGCGGACATGAAAAAGGTACCATATTGTTGTAAGGTAATGGGCAACTAATTATGTCCTCTAAAATCTGGAGCCAAAAGGGTTGATATGGATCATGGACCCCACATGTTTAGTGTATGGAATGGATAGTAAGAGTGTGAGACTACTGAAGTACTGATCCACAAGTTTAAAAACCTCCACTTGATATTCCAAGGTATGAAAATAACTATCTGGCTTTCTATTCATTTGGGTGGAGCTTACCAAAATCAAGCAGCAATGAGAAACGTTCATGATTCATAAAATAAAAGAATACTGGAAGCCAAGCCAAGTAACAGACGGGGAGATCTAAAGAAAAGGGTTGCTGCATATCACCAGACACCTCAGCACGTGCTGCACTTCTAGATGCCCTTGGTGATGTGTGGGATTTATGCCGACCCCCATGCCTATGCTCTTCTGGAGACACCGATCGGCCACGCCTGGATGATCTTCCTGATCCACCATTGATCTCCTCCTGATCTGCCATTCTCTCTCGCACGGAATCCCTTCTGTCATTCTGGTCCGCCCTTTGCCCCCTTGAAGCACCCTTTCGATCATCCCAATCAGACCTTTTACCTCTTGAATCATGCCTGTCACCATCCCAGCCTGACCGTGCCTCTCTTGAAGCACCTGATCGATCATCCCTGTCTGACCTTCTATCTCTTGAGTGATCCCTTCCATCATCACGATACTGTTTTCTATCCTTGAAAACACCCCTATCATCCTCCTGCTCTGCCTTTCTATCTCTTGATACATCCCTCCCCACATCGCGCTCCCTGTGCCTCCCTGAGTCCCGCTCTTCCCGGTTGGAGGCCTTCCGGCGATCACCCTCATTCACTTCAGCCACTTCCCGCTCAGCCTGAGCTCTCCTTAGTCGTTTGGTACCAGGCGAGGGCGACCGAGACTCCCGTTTCCTGGCAGGCGATGGCGACCGCGACTGTGCCCGTGCATATTTCGGCGACCTCACCCGCTCCTTTGTCTTCTCTCTCGGCGGCGACCTCTCCCTACGCGAGACGCTAGCCTTAACAGGAGACCGCCTCCAAGGCGAGCCGCTCCTCTCAGCCGGTGACCTCTCCCTCCGTGCAGGAGGGCTCCGCCTGCGTGGAGGAGAACCCCGCTCCCTGGCCGGAGAGCGGGACCCCGTGTGCCCCGGCCTCCTGGAGGAATGCTCCCTCCGCTCCATCACCGAAGTCATTCCTCACCTGAAGCATCACACCATCGATTCAGCACAGCGATAACGGAGAAATCGCGAGGGTTTTGCGCAGCCTCCATCTGAGGAGCAGCCGGTACAACGGAGGGGGGGGAGGAAGGGGAGCTTACAGGATATGGCGGCGCCCTTGCACCGGCGGATTCGCTCGCGTCGGACCTAGCTCCGGTGACGGCGAGTCGCCAGTGGCGCACTGGCGCGGCGGTATCAAGGGTTTCTCCACCTTGGCTTTGTCGAGATGAAAGGATCCCGATGCTTCTATACAAAACGACGCGAGGATGTGAGCGAGCTGGGCCCAATGTAAAGCCCACTTCACTTATGAACGGGAAGCCCAATTACTAGGAGCTCGGTGTTGAGCTTAGGTTGGGCCCATCTCACCCGACCAAGACTCAATTCATTTTTCGGTAAGGCCAACGTGCAGAGTATGCCCGAATGGCTGTTCCACAATATAGAATGTCACCGAGTGTCTTATCTTGTTTGGCTAAATTGAAATTGAACGTGCTTCAATACTTTTTCTTCCGATACAAATTGCATAAATCTTAAAATAAACGAAGAGGTAAATAATCACTATCTACCTTTCATTTATGTTTTAACATTTGTACAACTATAAAAAAGAAAAGCACGAAAGCATCTCTCATTGAGATTTCAGGCGGTAAATATTAAGTCTGAAAGCATCTCTAAGAATTCAGATTCGATGCGGCCGGTGTAGTTGGCCAAAAGGGTACAGCAGTTCTGTTGTATTTCCATTCAATCAAACGATCACCCCAATCACATTGATGCCGACACAATAATTTCCCCTAAAAAGAGTCGATACTCGAAACAATAATAAGACCTCTATCTTTTCAGTTGGTCAACTTCCTCATCCATAAAACTAGTATTTGCGAAGCTCGTTAAAAGTCAATATCCATTGCCAAAAGACTAAAGTTCGGGCTCCCTTTTTCAGTATCTCCTCTTTTTGTAAGGACGTTGACTCCCTTTAATTATTTAGAAGAGTGATTAGGGCGTTGACTCTTCTACCTGAAACACTAAGTAAGGAGCGCAGACATTTTCGTCGACTGCTCATCATTGGCAACTAGCAAGCAACAGGTGACAGGTTTGACATTCCTCAAAAGCATAACTGTTCAGCACTTCAGCTCACCTTGGGCAAAGGATAGGATTTGTACAACTTATATTAGGAGAAAATGCATGCTATTCATTTCAAGAGAAAAATAATAAATTAAATAGACACCGATCCCCGCCATAGCAAGAGATACACCAATATGGAAGGTCTAAAAGACTCCCCAAGACACCACCTACACAGTTAAAACACCGACACATTTAGTGGCAATGACAAACAAGACGACCCTTAATCCAAGCCTAGCCTCTCGCTCACTAGCACTATCGGCGCCAGCCACTGAGCCTGCACCACGATGGCGCAAGCTACCCCGGCCTCCTCAGCACCATACACGGTCCTCTTGAACGCCAGCTCACGCCGCCTTCTCTTGCGACGCCGAACACCTGCAGACACGGACCCTGTCCAACCCAGCCGCCATCTCCGGTGTATGCATAGTAACACTACTGGCAACACAATCTATGCACCTCCTCTGCTTGCAAGGCCAAAAAAAAAGAAGGTTTCAATGTCAGACATCTGAACTCAAAATGAAGCTGGAATCGCTGCAATTACGAGGATAATCACAAGTGCATGCAGATAATGGTTGCTAGATGTTGGGTGCAATGCAATGTCAAACGACAGGGATGCAGATAATGCTCTGCAAGCGTCGTCGTATTTCAAGTTAGGCTTCCTCTAACTCGTTTCTTTGTCAGTCAGTACACACGGTTCAGAGTTCGTGTCCATCACTTTCTTATCTGCTCGAAGATCCACTCAATCTGGCAAAATCAAACCAGACGAACAACACTTGATCTCGTATCCCTGCTCGTTGCACGTGAACTGCACCAATTCATACCTGCAATGCCGTCTCTTCTCTAGCCCTCCAAAATTCGTTTTTCACAAATTTAACCTCCTTTTGTTCGAATTTGCGAAACTAGCTCCTTAGTGAACTCAAAAAGCCCGGCACCTACCACGCCAGGAACTCGACAGCTTCCTCAGCAAGCAAATTCCACACTTGGGGAGACGCATAAGGAATCGACAGACACCTTTCGTGCTTGGCGAGAGCAATCGGAGGCGCCTTCCGCACTTTGCTGCTGCAGAAAGGCCGAGAATAATAAGTGATTTTGATTAATTAGTGATTTAATTAGGTGGTTAATTAAGAAATATGATTAAATTAGTGATTAATTGGACGAGTTGATTTCTGCCATAGAAGGGGAGCTCGGCAGGAATCTTGGCGCAACAAGCGACCTGTCGAGCTCCCCGAGTGTGGGAGTTGACTCGTGGAGGCCAATCTGCAAATGATTTCAGATAAAGGTTATATTTTTAAAAAAAACTTAAGGGGCTAAAAAGCAAAAATCTCCATGCCTGCACATTGGCATCTGGTCAAATGGCAAAATATTGCTAGTACATCAGCACTTTCTACTCTTGGATAGCACCAATTGGGAGGTGTCAAAACGGTTGACCTACTATAGAGTTGGTAGGGCGTATTTGGTTTTCTCACCTAAATCGGTTCGGTTTATTCGGTTTAAAAATAAGTTGGTTTTTGAAAACTTGCTACTGAATTTTTCATATCAAAATAAAAAACCGAAGTGATTTAGCCAAATAATTCGGTTCTATTAATTCAATTTTTTGGTTAACCAAAATATAAAGACAACAAATCCTACACTAGACAATGAACACACATCAATTGTCTTGGGTCAATGACTAGATCAAGAGACATCCTAAGTCCTAAGTCAAACGGATCTGTGGCAGGGTGCGCAGATGGTTACTTTGTTGTGCATGAGGAATCTGAGCTCAAGCTAATCCTTGTCAACAAAGAACAGGATGATGACATAGTACGTAGGGCCGACGGAGGAGGAGAAGATGGCGTGGCTCTCGTCGATGATCTCCACAAGGGTTCCCATGCTCATGGGGGCACCACGTAGGTCATCAACCTTGGATCCATCGTTCGTGGGGGTTGCTCCTACGAGGCGATGAACTCCTCCATGAGGTGCTTGAGCTTGAGGAGGAGGCAGAGGCGGCATTTGGAGAGCGAGGCGACGATGGGTAGGCACGTGGCCACCTTAGGGCCCTTGGCCTCAAGCAGTTGTTGCTAGGCTTGCGATCACGGGCGGCACCCTGCTTGCCCATGCCGCCCAGCGTGCCCTACCCCCATGGTCATCATCGTCGGGTCAAGGCATTTGGTGGATAGGAGAATTGGGGTCCGGATTGGGGATCAAGGGATGGGGGCATTAGGGTTGCGTATTCGGTATTCGGTCCGTAATATGGTAGGGCCAAGCCAGCTGGGCTAATGAGCCGAACGACAAGTTGGTTGAGTGAGCCAAACGGCTCAAATGTCAAATTAGCGATTCTGTCTTAAGTAGAAATGGGTTCTAAAAGTCGGAAACCTAACCAAAAACCGAATACAACCGAAAAAACGAACTGAAAAAACCAAAACAGTTGATTATATCAGTTCGGTTTTTTTGGTTTTCGGCCTAAAAACACCAAGCCCTCACAACTGGGGCCGGTTCAACGAAAAGGACCTTCACCTGTTGGCATGATTGCAATAGGCGCAACAAAGGTTAACAAATGGAATGTCCAATGGAATAGAAACTGGAACGCTGGAAATAAATGTGTTAATGCAATCATTGGCTGACGAAGGTTCGACATGTAGTGAACATTTTAACTTCGAATTCGGCGGAGCAAAGCAAGTTTCCGGATCTCAAAAGGTTCAGTTCGTGTCCACAGGCCGTCAGAGAAACGCCGTTGTTCCTTTGCGCACCGTCAGATCTGACCGCGGCAGCTCATGGACGAGTGAGTGGCGATGGGCTCACGCTGGGTAAGGAATAGGGGTGGCAACGGGGCCATTCCCCGCCGGGGAGTGCCTCTCCGTCCCCGTCCCCGCGATCCAAAATTTTCCCGCCCCGTCTCTCGCCTCAAGGAGAAAATCCCCGTCCCCATCCCCGTTCGGTATCGGGCCCCATCGAGACCTATCCCTCGCGAAAATTTCACACAAGAGAAGAGCTCTTATAGCCATTTTAACTCTAAAATCATATCAATAGACAAGAAAAAAGAATGCATGCATTCATTGAAGATTATGTTGTCCGCTTATGAAAATGTGAATATGATAGGCTAGAGAATATGTTTGCAATCTAATAACTAAATTGACTAAATTAAATTTGGATCCCCAACGGTCCCCTCGGGAAAAAATTTCGCCCCGTCCCTCGCCATCCCGACGGGAATAATTTCCGTTCCATCCCTCAGGGACGATTTTTTCCCATACCCATCCCCTAATAGAGGAATTCCCCACCGGGGATCGGGGAACGGGTCCCCATTGCCATCCCTAGTAAGGAAGCAACGCATCTGACTCACGCGCGACAGGGCACGGAGCCAGGAAGTACATGCGTCCACCTCGCCACCTTCGGTTGACGCAGGGCATGGGGCGGGCCAGGAGCCCCGCCCCGACTCCCACCGCGGCCGCGCAGTGCGTTCCCTCCCGCGATGCCACTTGTCCCCGCCTCGACGTGATCAACGCCGGGCGCACGTCGCATACGTGCATGAGATCGATGCACCCCCTCCTCTCCGGCCGAGGCGATGTATGCCGGTGGCATATGCAGCCGATCACTAACTAGCCCGTGTCGAGATGATTGCATGTGCCGCACAGAGGTGGGCGTTGTATCGTTGCTGAGCTTCATGCCCTCCTCTCCGCTGAGGCGATGTATGCCGGTGGCATATGCAGCCGATCACTGACTAGCCCGCGTCAAGATGATTGTATGTGTCGCATAGAAGTGAGCATTGTGCCATGCCAAACCTACCCGACATAGGCCCGTTGTACTTTGTGTCTAAATTGTACCATGTCTCTACAGTCCGTCGTGTCTATCGTATCGTGCCATGCTGTGTTGATCCGACTCACTTTCAACGAGTCTAGACATGGTCTATTTGTGCTTCGTGCTATACCAGCTAGGTCCGGCTCATGTGCACTATTACGACGAGAGGAAATGAGCCGGATATGTACAGAGCTGAGGTAATAGACACAAATATCGAGGGAAAAGAAGTAAATTTATTCATTCTTCAATATATATAAAGTTACTACCTCATTAAAAATCTACACCCCAGTGTGAGGTACCCCTAGTAAGAAAAAGAGTACAATAACTACTTACATATACACAAACTACTCGAGGCTGCGATAATCAAAGTCAGCTAACGCAGTCGTGATCTTCAGATCGTCGATCTGATGATGTGTCATATCATCTGTACACTCACGGTCTTTGAGGTATATAATTGCCTCATTCATCTCAATCGTAAGAGATTATTTCCTTGGCTCAAGTATCCCTCATCGAAGTGAAAAGTGGCTTTCCGATGAGACAGTGAACGCTGAAACCACAATTACGTCATGTGCAAAGTGTGATAACATAGGAGTAAACAAGTTGGTGATTCTTCCACCACAAGATCAAATTGAGTCGATTGCCCTGTCCATGCCAAGCTCAATCTCCGTAAAAGGCGTATCAAAGTAATGGTTGATCTCTACTCGTGGATTCCATTACGACATGCTCGGTGTTTCGAAAGACGAACTAGATGACTTATCTTTAAGCTTCTTCTATATGTTTAAAGCAGTCGAACTGCCCCGTCCTTGTTGTGTTATTGAGATAGATCTTCTTATTTCACTTCTGCTACCAAACTTTTCATATTTTTGTCAAAAAAACTCTGAAAACTCGTTATACATATGAGTATATGTCTAAGAAAAATCAAGATCGAATGCTTCATCTATTCCCTTTAAGGCGTCCTGCAAATCATATAATTTTCTTCTAGCATCCAAAATAGTAATAAAACAGTAGACATGTGCAATAGCTTAAAAATATTTATATTTTTTTTCTTCATTGGTTCTATAATGGATTGTAAAATATATTCATCTCTGCTTCTTTGAAAACTGTTAGCAATAATCTAAAGCTACTCAATGATTAAGCAAGCAGTTAGATAGTACACACTAGATAACATGTTGGTTGTATTATAAATTTTTTCTAAAAAATCATGAAAATGACAGCAACTTCGATCCAACTTCGAAGGTCTGCTCTTGATCCACATCATGAACCAATAAAGCTCTAGAAATTAGTGGAGAGCGAGCATTTAGGTAAATCATCTTGTTTACATTTTGCTAAAAATATTGCCAAATATTTTGTTTCATAGTGGAAGAGCAAAAAGATAGCAAACTCAAAGCAAATAGAGAGAACACAAAGAGGGCAAGAAAAGAACAAACTCACAGCAAACTTTTCAGGTGCTCAAGAAACAAAAACTTGAGAAGGGTTTTATAGTGAGCAAACTTAGGTGAACATTAAATTAGATGAACGTTGAAATTAGGCCACCAGGTGAACATTAGAATCATCTTTATTTCTTTCACCTGTCATATTACTGTCATTCGTGCCGTTGAATTGCTGATTGTTGCTCTCTTTCTCTGTACCGTCTTCCTCACTTTCTCTCCCTCTCTTCCTCACTTTCTCCTCTTGCCTTTTCTCACACACTCTCTCTCCCTTACTCACTCTACCTCAAAAGTCCTAGGGAATCCGTGACCTCCCCAGCCGCCCCGGTGCCCCCATTCGACCCCAGCGCCCCCACCCCCGCCGACCACCCCCGGCACCCCCATCCGATTAGCCTCCTCCCGATGGCCTCCCCTCGACACCTGCGTAGCGACGGCGCCCCCACCGTGCCTACCTCCCTTGGCGTCCCCCACCCGGCCACTCTCCTGCCGTGTGACGGTGTGCCGTACATGTGCTAACGTGCTGTCATACCGCCTAAGCGTTGTGTATGCCGTGCCGGTCCGAGCACAGTCCAGCTCGGTGTGCCGTACTTGGTCGCTCATTGTACCCGATCAACAAACCCGGCTTAACCTGGGCTTCCGTACAGTACTGGCCCGGCCCATTCGCAACTGGGTTGTACCGGACCATGAGCTGTGCTAGGCCGTCCGTGCCGTGTCAGCCTGAAAGGCCCGATCCAGTGCCCAGCACTCCAGCAGTCGCAGTCAGTAGAAAGCATGCACGCCGTTGGATTGGCACGGAAATATTCCTGTGGAACGCCGCATATGATGCCGAGGAGGCGCGTGGTGTATTTTTTAATCATACATCCGATCGGAATGGATCGATGCCTCTATGGAATTATTCCCCGAGGAGCCACCGATGTTTAATGCCAATGCCATCCGTGATGAGCTTTCCCGGCGAATGGGTCCGGCAGTAGGACTGACGGCTGCCATAATTCATAAACGCATGCATCCATGCACGGAACGTTTACTGGGAAGTGCCCGTGAGAAAGCTGCCTTCACACAGGAAAATAGGACTCGAATTCCAGCTTGAAATTTGAGGGGTCGCGTACGTTCTCGTGTTCTGGAGCAATCTGCTGCTGCTGCGTTCAGTTTTGCGTTCATGGCCGCGAATTTGATTCTTCAAATTCTTTGTCAAAATGGTTTCTAGATGTTGGGGGCAGACGCAGAAGAAATTGCTCTATGGAGGATCCCGTGGCTCTACACTGTAACTTTACGGTGGACTTGCAGGCCACACAGTGTCAAACCACCAACCGTGGCCCCCAAGCGCCCAGCACTTTTCAGGTGTGCGCGCTGACTTCGACCATTGATTCGTTTATACACGAAGGTCTCCGCTCGCCATCCAAATCACCAACCCCAGTACCCTACCGTTTCACACAACTTGCGTTGCTACTAGTGTATCATCCACGACAAAGACTCTGACAAGTAAATTCTTCCCAGAACATCTCTGTCACGAGTTCTCAGCTCAGCTAGTCACAGACCGAAACAAAACATTTGCGCCATTGGAATCGCAGAGAAGAGGGGGGGTTGACGCGGGCTAAGAGGTGGCGCTCCGGAGACTTGACCCGGCCGGGCGTTCCCACTCCCCGTCCCACACCGCACGGGGGAAAGGGAAGTCCATGCCCGCCCATCCATCCACACCACATGACTACACGGAAGGCGAAAGAGCTTGCTTCCCACGCCTTTCCGCCTCCGTGTAACCGTGTTTCCTCACCCCCGCGCTTTTACACACGCCAAACGCCTTCCGTGTTCGAAACTTGCAATCCTCCTAATCCCCGGTACAAGTCTTCTCCTCTCCCCTCTGCTGTATATAAACGGAAAAGCCCAGCTAGAGTAAGCTCGAGACAAGGACCAACAGAAAACCACCACAACACCACCACCGCATCGCGAGGCAGAGGAGAAGCAAGAACGAGGGGAGCAGAGATGGCGATGGCCGTGAGCAGGCAATTGACGCGGGTGCGGACGCTCGGCCGCGGCGCGTCCGGGGCGGAGGTCTTCCTCGCCGCCGACGACGCGTCGGGGGAGCTGTTCGCGGTCAAGTCCGTGGGGGCGGCGGACGCGGCGGGGCTGAGGCGGGAGCAGGGGGTGATGGCCGCCCTGTGCTCGCCGCACGTCATCCCCTGCATCGGTGGCCGAGGCGGCCTCGACGGGTCGTACCAGCTCTTCCTTGAGTTCGCCCCCGGCGGGTCGCTCGCCGACGCGGTCGCGAGGAACGTGGGGCGGCTTGACGAGCGCGCCGTCCGGGGGTACACGGCGGACGTGGCAAGGGGGCTTGCGTACCTCCACGGGATGGGGCTGGTCCACGGGGACGTCAAGGCGAGGAATGTTGTGATCGGCGCCGATGGCCGGGCCAAGCTTGCGGACTTCGGATGCGCGAGGTGGGCAGGTTCTGCCCGCCCTATCGGCGGCACGCCGGCGTTCATGGCGCCGGAAGTGGCGCGCGGGGAGGAACAGGGACCGGCGGCCGACGTCTGGGCGCTGGGCTGCACAATCATCGAGATGGCCACTGGCCGCGCCCCGTGGAGCGACATGGACGACGTGCTCGCGGCGGTGCACCGGATTGGCTACACGGAAGCCGTGCCTGAGGTCCCCCGATGGCTGTCCACGGAGGCTAAGGACTTCTTGGGCAGGTGCTTGAAAAGGTGCCCCGGCGACCGGTGCACGGCCGCGCAGCTCCTGGAGCACCCGTTCTTGGCTTTCGCCGACTGCGACATGAAGCTGGAAGCCGTGAAGACCACATGGGTGTCTCCCAAGAGCGCGCTGGACGCGGCATTCTGGGAGTCAGACACCGACGAGGAGGACGAGCTGTCACAGAGCACGGCCGAGAGGATCAGGGCATTGGCCTGCCCTGCCTCAGCGCTGCCGGATTGGGACTCTGACGAGGGCTGGATCGATGTGATTTCCACGCCAACCGAAGCATCGGACGCAATGGCCGCGCCGACCGAGGAGATGACTGGCCCCGACGGTGGTGCCCGGAGCGAAGAATTCAACGCAGAGGCCGACCTCCTCGACATTGATGTGGAGAGTGGCGATAGTGCCCACAATGCAGGAGAAGCCGATGCTTCACTTGAGCACGAGAGGCGTTTCTCTTTGAGTTTAGTTTACCATGAAGTTTCATGTAAATTATTCTGTAGCACAGACAATTCAATTCATTTTTGTTTTCGCACAAATATTGCTCTGCTTCTTTGTTCGTCTGTTCCTTACTCTCTCCCCCGAGCTTCGAAATTCCTGTTCGTTTACAGCCCGTCCGTTTCTTGCGCAAGAGCGCTAGCGTTACGTTTTCGCTCGTAAACTACAGAGTTAAAATTAAAAATTCACCGCAGTGAGCAGGATGTAACAGTGAAAGAATGACTGCTTGCTTGTAACACCACGCCGAGCGCCGCCCCGCGTACGTAGACGTGACTCCGATGGCGGAAATCCAGCGTTAATCCCCAGCTTTCGCACCACGCCACACGCCGAAGCTTCCAACGCAAAAGTGCAGCGTCAGAGCGGACGTAGAAAGGACCCTCCTGGGAGTAGCGACTTCTACCGCGCGGTCAAAAACCCTGGCACTTGGACAACTGGGTCCAGGAAAGGCAGCGAGCCGGCGACGAGAAGAAAGAAGAAACATGTGCAAGTAAACAAAAGTGGCCCTTTTACAAGTAAGCGCCGCGTCCTGCTGTGCTGAGGTTGCTTCTCCCGGTGGGGATCCGGCAAGGGATATGCATATGCGTATATGCCTCCTCCGTTGTCCGGGTTCAATTCCGCGCCCCTTGTGCTCTGCGGACTCGTCGTGCACTTCTGGTTCTGGATAGCGTGTCGGCGCGGGATAAGCAGGCGGCTGCGTCCCTGTGGGATTCAACAATCAACACCATGCTTTCCAATGTTTCTAGACTGTGAACAGGCTCCAGAGATTATCCGCCGTTTAGTCCACACGGCACAGAGTACGAGCGGACGGGATCGAGCTGGGCCACACCCGCTCCACGGCACGTCTGCACCAAAGCGTGTAGTCTAGATGGAGTCCACGGGTAGGCTGGCATCGGGCCGGTTTTTTTTAGATTGGCCAGTAGCACGATTTGTGAAGGCTGTGCTAAGCCCGACGGTCGGTACGATGGGTGACACGATACAACATATCTTAAACGAGTTGTGGTTGAGCGGGCGTGGCATGCTACAGGGCTGATGGGCATAGTGCAAACATGGCACGACCTTGACATAAGTTTTTTTGTAGTTTTCAATAAATATTATAAAAAATTTGGCAGTATAAGTGAAGTAAAAAATTGACTCAATAACGTAACATGCACGAGGTGGTTCAAGCGTTTGAAGCATGTGGAAGAAGCTAAAGACAAGATATTTAGTTCGTCTTCCAAAAATCCGAGCAGATTACAATGTAATCCACGAGTAGAGACCAACTACTGTCTTGACACATCTTTTACGGTAAATAAATAAATTTTAGTTTTTTTCTCCACATTATTTGTGTCCACTACCTTGGTTCCATACATTTCTAGTCTTTTTCTCTCTCCTTGCAATAGTGTATATGGACTAGGTCTGGATTGACACAATATAACATGACGGCTTAGCTGGCCATGATGGCACGGCACTGTCCAGACCCATGACCCATTGTACCAGTGCCATTACGGCGTCACACAGCACGATGCCCAAGTCTATCCATGGGTGAGCGATCGCTCGAGTGGTATGGCGTCCGATTGCCTAGCTGAGCAGTGCGAGGGCTCTAGTACTAAGCGTTGCAAATCCTCCAAAAGGAAGGTGAAAGTCCATTTTTATTTTGAGTGCGCTGCGTCTCTGCCCCTCTGGACGCTTTGTTCCTTGCGTTGCCTTCACCGTCTCTCTCCTCCCCCTTTAAGCAACGGATCGAATAAAGGAATCTTATCGCTCCGAACCTTTGGATCGATCGCTGTCACGCCGTCCTGACGGGGAATTAAATCATCAGCGTATTGGTGATCATAGCGAAGGCTCTGTTACGCGGGGGAGGTGTCATAGATGTCATGACAGCATCAGTCCAGATTTTTTTTTTGTTCCGGTTTTGTGGCTAAATGCTTCTTGCAAGGCAAGCAAAACCAGGTACTACTACTGTACTCGTTCTAGTATCCGATGGGCTAGCTGAAACAGTGGCTTAAATATGATTGGTTTGGCAGTAAACAACTAATGTCACTTTAACTAACAAGCACTCGTAATTATTTGTGCAAGAGTCGCAGAAACTTCAATGCGATAATATGAGTTAGGCCTGGCAAAGCAGTGACAACTGTTGGCATAGTCGAACTGAGTAGGTTGGCGGCCGGTTGGCACTAAGTTTGCTTGCTGGTTCACAACGAACGAACGAAGTTATCTGAACCACATCGCGGAGAGAGAGAGAGAGGGAAGATTCTACTTGTAACAAGATCTGACCCTGATATTCCGATAAAATACCCAAGTCCATATATATAAATGTCCCATGCAGGCCAATCATTATACCCATGATACCATACTACTCTAACAGCCAATAATTACCACTGGATGCGCGCTCGTACCTAGACTGGCTCCCTGATGAGTTCGGTGGCGTCAAAATAAGGCTGCGAAGATTTGTAACGAGCCATCGAGCGGCCAATCATGAGTCAACAAATTGGGTCGCAGCATGTGTGCCAAGTGCCAACCCAGTGCTTCCTTTTTTATATACACTCTTTTTTTTTAAAAAAAAAATCTAGTTCGGTAAAAATAAATTTATAAAATTAGCCCATCTTCGACGCAGAAGTAGCGATAGCAGACGATGCGTGTCACTTGCTACGCTCCCATATCTCAGCACCTCGTCAGCACTGCAGCAGACGAGAAGCTGCGTACCTCGAGCTCGACAGTAGGTGCTGCTGATCAGGAGCTAGTCAAGTCCGTACTGAGCCCACAAACCTCAGCAGATTGGCACAATTAAGTTAGTGACTCATTAAGTAATTAATTAATTAAATGAGTGATTTGATGGATGTGATACCGAGCAAGGGAGCTCGACATGCCCAATGAGCCTTGCTCTACTGTGCGTCATCCAGCCTACTGATGTGAAGGTTGTTGTCATACTATCAACCTCTTGTCATGGTACGATTCAGTTTTGTCACTGGATTTGGAAAAAAATGTTGATCGGAGCTATAAAAAAAAATGCAAACCAACCAAACAGCTTTAACGTGCCGCATCTCCCCTCCTCGGTCGATCGTTAGGCCAGCTGCGCAGTGCCAACTGGATAAAATCTGCGTTGCTCCACGTCTATCGCATTCGCACCGTCTCATCTCCGCTCTTCTCCGGAGGCCACATGGCTGCGCGCTGCGCTGCCCACCTGCTCGTTTTGTTTTTAGGTGTTCGGGCACGAGATAAACAAGGGCGGACGCGGCTAAGCTGACTTCACACTCGCGATCCGACTCCCGTTGTTAATTGGCACACAAAAACTCACGGGTCAATCTGTTCTTTAAAGGACAAAAAGATCGTCGGAATTAAGAGGTCAGAGGAGATAAAAGGATACATCGACAAATAATCAATACTACTTGTGATATTGCTAAGAAATATACTAAGGTTCCATGCATTTTAGCTTTTACATAGCTTTTGTTTAAACAAAAAGTGGATTATTTGCTGAACGGAATGATTCTAGATAGTTCTCTCACGATCAAAAGTCGTCCTCTACATAGAATCAAAATCCAACTAAAATTTAATTCTCGTTGATTCTTCATGTTTCTCATCGGTTCGGTCCAGAACCTAAAAGTTATAGTCGGTCCGATCAAATTCTTCTATAATTAAAAACGATTTCTCCTATAATTGAGAATCTATAATTCAGAAATTGAAACAAATTGTACCTTCATACCCCATGGAACATGACTCCGTGGAACACGACTATTGTACTGTATCAGTCAATGTTCTCATGCGTTTTGTTTGAAGCCCACAGCTACGCGTTTCTGGTATTCCAGTCGTAAACTCGCTTCCGGCACGGTGTTTTTATAAGCAAAACAATATTCTGGACAATTGCGGAGCTCTTCCGTTATCGCAATGCTACTGATTCCTACAATGATGCTGCAAAGGACAAGTGTACTTTCTACAACGAGGAAAGGAAAAAGAGCGTCCAGCAACAAACACTCGCAGCAGCTTCACACTTGTCGAAGCCCCGAGCAAGGCGATCCCTGAACGACCGTACGTACCAACTCACAAATTCCAGACGGGAAAGGGAAGTGAAACAGATGGCAGCTAACGCGGTAGCAGGCTTGCAGCTGATCAGAAGAGGTTGCAAGGGCGGTGCGTACCTAGGTTGGATCAGATCAACCATGGTGTTGCATGCTTGCATCATCTGAGAAAAATGGCAGCAGTTGTCAGCGATCTGATGGGAGCAGATCATTACCTTGCAAATCCAAATTAAGCAAACTCTCTTATTCGGAAGTTTATGTGACTGACATGACGTGGTTTTACTTCGTTTTGTCTTACAATGGGGCTACGTGATAGGATGATTTGACCAGTTTTTCGACAATTTTTATGTTACTAAGTTACACCACAGTCCGTATACGAAGTTTCAGTCTAAAATGATAGTACATGTTTGGCTCCAAGCGCAGTCTAAGAAACAATTTTATACAACCGCATGACTTGACCAGCTTTACTTAATCCCTACATACGAATTAAATCACGGATATTGTCCTGTTTTAACATCAGCGGTTCATAGCATGCGACCACTAAGAAAAACCCTGACTTTGTATGACGAAATCAAATGGCCTCAATTTGTTGTTACTAGTTCTATAAAGAGGGAAAGGGCAAGGGTACAACTTGGTATGTACGGTCATTTGACGAATTGGTTATATATTAAGTCCTAGCTAGTGTATCACGTTCCTAAAAGCAAACGACTTTCCTGGCACTTACATTTTTAGATAAACTCTGCGTCATGCACATAGATTTCAGTAGAACAATTTGATAGCTTCAATTTTTCTTCCCACCTGAAATGAAAACCTCCGCGCGTTCCATCGTAAAACGTACACTACTTCATTGGGAAAATACGATGTATGACACTCAATTAGTTACTCATGCAGAATGACATTAAATTGGGGCCTTTACGAAACGACACCGTGCCATCAATTTCTCCACCGGTGACATTCGCCTATTGAATTGAATGAAATGCCCTTAGGTATTTGTTTTGTGCTTCTGATTGATTTGTGAATTCAATTCTGGGCAATAAATAATTTCATAATAAATAATTTACGCATAAATAATTTACACAATTTCAATAAATAAATATTTAATTTGGATACATGGAAACCATATATGTAGGTTTATCTAAAAGTACTTTTATAACAAGTTATATCAAAAATATTATAAAATATTAGCGAAAAAATAATATTTATTATAACAGTAGCGAAATTAGCGGAAAAATAATATTTATATTAATATTAGCAAAATTAGCGGAAAAATAATATTTATTAATATTATTGTTAATATTTTTGTTATTAATATTTATTATAACATGGCGAAAATTAGCGGAAAAATAATATTTATTATAACATAGCGTTATATCAAAAAATTAGCGAAATATATTATTTTTGATCACTAATTTTTATAAAATATTTATTATAACAGTAGCGCTATATCAAAAAATTAGCGGAAATATATGACCCTAGCTTCCAAAATTTTGGAAGCCTCGATGAAATAAACATTAATTTATATTATTCAAGGTAGTCTTAGAAAAGAAATTATCCAAGTGATAAGAAGAGTGCGTATGCATTTGTCTATATTCACCGTCTCAAAAATATTATTCAAGGTAGTCTTAGAAAAGAAATTATCCAAGTGATAAGAAGAGTGCGTATGCATTTGTCTATATTCACCGTCTGAAAATAAATTAATGTTTATTTCATCGAGGCTTCCACAATTTTGGAAGCTAGGGTCATATATTTCGCTAATTTTTGATATAGCGCTATCGTTATAATAAATATTTTATAATATTTTATAAAAAATTAGTGATCAAAAATAATATATTTCGCTAATTTTTGATATAGCGCCATCTATATATAATAAATATTTTATAATATTTTATAAAAATTAGTGATCAAAAATAATATATTTCGCTATTTTTTGATATAACGCCATCAAGTTATAATAAATATTATTTTTCCGCTAATTTTCGCTAATATTAATATAAATATTATTTTTCCGCTAATTTTCGCCATCGTTATAATAAATATTAATTTTCTCATCGTTATAATAAATATTATTTTTCCGCTAATATTTTATAATATTTTTGATATAAGCTATCATTATAAAAGTACTTTTTAGATAAACCTACATATATGGTTTCCATGTATCCAAATTAAATATTTATTTATTGAAATTATGTAAATTATTTATTATGTAAATTATTTATTGCCCGAAATTGAATTCACAAATCAATCAAATAGCACAAAACAAATACCCAAGGGCATTTCCGTCAATTCAATAGGCGTAATGTCACCGTGGGAGAAATTGGATGGCACGGTGTCGTTTCGTATCAGGCGTCCCAATTTAATGTCATTCTACACGAGGCGAACGAATTGAGTGTCATACATCGTATTTTCCCCTACTTCACTAGTCGATCGCACTACACCCCTTCCTTCTCAACCAACCTTTATTGGCTGCTCCACCTTGCCGTTTAATCCCCTCCACATTTGCTTATCCGTTACCAGCGGCACTTCCTAAATCTTTGCTAGATCCTCTTCACACTTTTCCCAACCTGTTAGAGCTTCTTTGCTATACACTAAATTCAATATAGATTGCCCAATCTTTTCGATCCAATAAATTATATTACCTAGTGTTTATTTATAATTCCTCCAGTAGTAGAATAATAGGAATATCCTCACTAAAACGATGCCTAATTTGATTTCTATGACACAGCATACATGCATGCGCACACACATATATATATACAGGAAGTCTCTTTTCTACTCTCGGGAGTAATTACTCCCTATACCATATCTCACAACGTATGGGGTATCTCGTGCGACGGAGAGTATGTACGTGTAGTATACGAGTATATAAGATCATCTAGGTGTGTCGGTGTTTCGTATAACCGGCAAGTAAATTTGTAAGCCTAGGGGCCGTGCGTCCCCACTCCTTGAATGGTTAGACCCGGAAGTCCAAGATGTATACTGGTTCGGGCCGAATATCCCTACTTCCAGTTCGTGGTGGTGGATCTCATTGCTCAGAGGGTGATCGATTACAAGCGAGAGCTAAGGACAGGCCCTCAACGCTCGTTTGTGTAGGGGAGCCTGAGAGCTCAGAGCGCTCACTCGGGTCAGGAGGCCCGAATGAGGTCGGATGAGCGAACGAGGTAAAATGAGAAAATCTTATCAGTCCCCTTCCCTAGAGGACCTGCCTCCCTTTATATAGTCGGAGGGGGGTTACACGAATACGGAGGAAAGATATAGGGCATACTATGCCCGGAGTCTCGTCTTCGGTCTTGGCACCTGACAGGTTTCTGTCCATCCCACGCTTGGGTTGGTAGACACAACGGATAGTGTTCCGTTGGGAAGGTGCGCACCTGCCCTCTGTCCGTTTGTCAGATGCTGACGTTGCTTACGCTGTGCCCTGACACTGCCTTGAGACGAAGTGTGCCCTCCATTGCGCCTGACAGGATGAGGGGACTGGTGCTTGACTTAGCGGCCCCCCGGTATTGTCTCGGGAAGGAATCTGGTACTGGGGGCCGGCTTGGAATTGACCGCTAAGCGACGGGGATTTACCGAGGCTCTGTCCGGGAGTCTGGTCGGAGTCCGTAGGAACGCCCGACCAGTTGCCTGGTCGGTGCATGTGGGGACGCCCGATCGGTAGCCCGGTCAGGGTGCCCCTAGCGGGCTCAACTGAGATCGAGCAATCCTTCGTGTCTCTTCGGGCCTAGAGATGGACCCAAGATGGTTCATCTGGCGATCCAGCCGATATTTAGGGATAATCCCATCTGCGAGGGTCGGGGGCTTTGATGGCATCCCTTTAAACACTCTGTATCGTCGTCGGTCTGGACTCTGAGTCCAGATGACTGAGAGAAATACGATCTTGAAATAGATGTATAATTCGCTGTGGGGTACCCCTGGCAGGAGTATTCGTCAAGGTGGTATGTACATTTTTCAGAGGTGGTATATATATTTTTTGGACATACTCCTTTTTATGTGCGTATATGAAGGATATATGAAAATGATTCCATACTCTGAGTGTATATACTCCCACCTCTAATATACCGTTTAAATGATGTTGTTATAGCTTTTCATCCTTTTGTGTATACTCTAATACTAATTATAAGATACTCCAAAGTGAGTTCCATGAAAAAAATCATTAAAATCCACCCTTTATAGCATAATTTGTTTACATATTCCTTATACATATGGAAAAGAGTATGTAACAAAAAAATAAATGGTCAATTTTTTTAATCATGTTGTATTGGAGTATCTTAGAATTATTATTGGAGTATACCGAAAGTGATAAAAGAGTATAAAACGTTTGTTTAAGTGGTATATTAGAGATGGGAGTATGTACTCTCGGGAGTACGGAAAAGACTTCATATATATACACACACATATAGAGGAAGCCTTTTCCGTACTCTTGGGAGTACATACTTCCACATCTAATATATCATTTAAATAAACGCTTTATACTCCTTTATCACTTTTGATATACTTTAATAACAATTCTAAGATATTCTAATGCGACATGATTGAAAATTTTTTATCAGAGCCTTTTATTTTTTTACTACATACCATTTTTCATATGCAAAATGAATATATAAACCAATTATGCTATAAAAGGTGGACTTTGATGAAATTTTTTATGGAACTTATTTTGGAGTATCTTATAATCAGTATTAGAGTATATTCAAAAAGATAAAATATATAATAACATCATTTAAACGGTATGCTAGAGATGGTAGTACATACACCAGACGTATGGAATCATATGCATAGTAATATTTCTCTTTCGACTAACATCCGCTGCACCTTTTATGCTACCCTGCATCGACCACCATTCTTAAATGTCGGTACACTTCCATCTTCCCACCCAATAGATGGTTGTCCCCCCAATCGCCATGTTATCCATAATGCACCAAGAGATTTGTCTCCAGTAAACCTCTACAGGTGCTTGGTCCAAATAGCAAAGAAGGAGGAACAAGCTTTTACTCTTTTTGGAATGTTTGGATTAAGAATATTTTGTTAGAATATTTTAAAATCTAGTTTAAATTTATACTGAACCCTAAAATATCTTAAAAAAATTATCACCCATCCAAATAAAGGCTTACATTTTTCCAAGCCAACACGATTAGTTCATCTTTGGCTCCTCTTGCCTACCCCAATTAGCCCTCGTTTTCCTCTTGCCCCACAAAACCCACGTTCCCGGCCATCCCCCGTCTACGTGGCCTAAGTTCTCCACCGGTCAGTTCCAGTTCAACACGCGGGACCCATCTTGAGCGCCCCACAGGTCAGTCTCCGCACGAGGAAAACCAGTGCCTCCGACGCTTCCCCGCGCGTCATCGCAATCCTCACGTGCTTTCTTTCCCGCGCCACCGAACCTGAACCCGCCAATGCGCCGGGCCCGGGCACGCCAGATCTGGCGCCGAACTTTGCACCCCCCGGCGTATAAGTACTCGCTTGACGCAGGCGGAGGCATAGTCGGACCAGCGGCATCGCACCACGCAGACCAGAACTTCCGAGACCTAGCCAAAGAAACCGCAAGCGCAAGAAACCGAGGAATTATGATGGAGGGCGCAGGGATCGGCGGCCGCCGCCTGACGCGCCTCCGCACGCTCGGCCGTGGCGCGTCGGGCGCCGTCGTGTCGCTCTTTGAGGCTGGCGACGAGCTTCTCGCGGTGAAGTCGGCATGGAGCGCCGCCGGGGCCGCGCAGCTGCGGCGCGAGGGAGGCATCCTGGCCTCGCTCTGCTCGCCGCACGTGCTCCCCTGCCTCGGCTTCGGCGCAACTGCCGGCGGGGAGTACCAGTTGTTCCTCGAGTTCGCCCCAGGTGGCTCGCTCGCGGACGAGGTTGAGAGGAATGGGGGCCGCCTCGAGGAAGGCGCCGTCCGGGCGTACGCCGCGGATGTGGCCAGGGGGCTCGCGTACATTCACGGGGAGTCCATGGTGCACGGTGACGTCAAGGGGAGGAACGTGGTGATCGGCGACGATGGACGGGCCAAGCTCGCGGACTTTGGGTGCGCGAGGAGCGTGGATTCGGTGGGGCCGATCGGAGGCACGCCGGCTTTCATGGCGCCGGAGGTGGCGCGCGGGGAGGAGCAGGGGCCGGCGGCCGACGTGTGGGCGCTGGGATGCACCGTCATCGAGATGGCCGCCGGTCGTGCCCCGTGGAGCGACATGGACGACGTGATCGCGGCGGTGCGCCTGATCGGGTACACCGACGCCGTGCCGGAGGCGCCAGAGTGGCTGTCACCGGAGGCGAAGGACTTCCTGGAAAAGTGTTTCAGACGGCGACCCTGCGAGCGGTGGACGGCGGCGCAGCTGCTGGAGCATCCGTTCTTGGCATTCGCCGGCTGCGGCATCAAGGCAGAGGGGACGAAGGCCAAGTGGGTATCGCCCAAGAGCACGCTGGACGCCGCATTGTGGGAGTCGGACACCGAAGACGAGGACGAGGAGACAGCAGAGAGCACGGCCGAGAGGATCCGAGCACTGGCGGGCCCCTGCTCGGCCTTGCCGGACTGGGAGTCGGACGATGGTTGGATCGAAGTGTGGAGCGATCAGTCTGAACTTTCCAGCGCGGCGGCGGCTACACCGGCCGACCAGACGCACTGTGAAGTTCCCGATTCGCCGGTGGCTGCGCCGGCTTGGGAGACGACGTCTGACGGAGTTTTTTGGGATGAAGAATTGGAAGCAGAGATGGATGCGGGGCCATTTGGTGCCGACATGGATGGTTGTGATGAGCTCGTGCACACTGTAGGGGTTGCTGATGCTTCTGTGGATCAGCACCAGGAAGATATTTATTCGAATCTCACCAGTGATCCAATTGTACTTCGTGCTGATATTTCTTATGGAAGAAATATTAAACTTTTGTCGTGGTCAAATTACTTCTGTTCCTATTCTTCGTCTGTTCGATCATTCTTCCAATTGCTCTTTCATTAACTCCGAACTGACAAGCGGAACAGTAAGCTCGGTTCCAGTAACTGTTTTGAGTGAAATGCGTTTGTCGGATCATATGAAAGTGACAGTAATCTACTAATCTGTGACCGCGATACCTTTTTGACAACTCACAAACCCATTTCAACCAGATCTCATCTACTCGTATCCCAAACTCAAAGCAACAGCCAAAAAAAGCTGTATAGTTCCATGGCAACCTTTTGGAATTGCTGACAACGTGGCAAGCAACTAGCTAGGGGCCTTCATCATCTCATCACAGGTGTACCCCTACAACAATACGACATCACAAAAACAACTCTGTTCTTCCTACCGTCGCTCAAGAGTCAAGACCTGATCGAACTCGTGCGATCGTGTCATATGGCGTCGCTGCTCGGCATTCAGAAAATTTTCTCATGGAAAGAAAAGTCTGGAATTGTGGACACCAGAACATGACCTGTATGCACGCGACGTCGTCCAAGTGGCAGCTTAGCGTTTATACGATTCCAGTAACACAGTAATCGTACACGTTTGCTAGGTTGCTGGCAGGAAAGCCAGGGAGACAATGCAGATATGCATGACACTTGTCTAAATCTTCTATATTGCCACACCCCTGACATGTGTACACAGGCTAGATATGCTACTATAGCTGTGTTTGGCACAACTCCAGAACTAATATTTTCAAACTTCATCAGATCTGTAGAATTGGAGTTGTGGATATATTAAAGGTGTTTAGGTAGGTCATCTTATTTATATTTAAAACTAAAAATATAAACTTAATTTATTTTATTTTAGTCTACAAGTATTTAGATCTAAGATGGAGTTAGGATCTAAAGTTCTGCCAAACAAAACCTATATATCGTGTTCTTGCTCTTGTTTCTAGATCCCCGCTGATCAGCTACTGTCTTTTTAGCACAATTAACCCTTTCCATTCCGAGTCTGACCATTTACTGATGATAATGTGTATAGAGAAGTTAATTTTCAGAAATGACTATATGCAATAATGCAATTACTCTAGCTGATACTTACTCCCTCCATTCCAGTTTATGATGCCTATTTTTTTCATATGGACTAAGAACATATTAAAATAACAAAAATACCCATAAATATTATCACTAAGCATTATATTTAACGAATGCATGTAGATAATATATAGTAAAGATGAATATTTATTAGGGGCATAACGGCAACATCACACTAATTTTGCATTGAAATATGAAATACTTTCTATATTTATGGATAAGACTACTAAAAAATGCACCTTATAAACTTAGATTATAGGAGCACTAGTTTAATTTTTTAGAGACCAACTGACTATGGCCTTGTTTGGGGCTTTAAGCCAACTTCACTTCTGAGAAGCTAGCAAACTTCTCCAAATAACTTAGTTTTTGATATAAGCTAGAAGTCACATATAACTAGCAAAAGCCAAAAGTTAGACGAGATCTGCTCTTACAATTTATTGCTAAAGAAAATTAGATGTTTATCAAACGATCTCTTATAAAATACTATAACTGCTTTTCAAAACAGCTACAGTTCTACAGAACAATCCCTTTACCACTTGCTACTAATACATCGCACTGCCAATAGTTGAAGCCTTGCATTTATACACACACTAGTCGCACATTTTTATGTGCCACTACAGAGTGGTTCTCAAGAAAAGTGCTTCGACACGGTGAATTCAACAGCTGGAAACTACCAACAACCTTGGCATGTGTCAGTCAGTGCCTTTGCGCCTTGAGCTACCGTGTGTTTCAAAAGAACTTTCTCCCTGTTTCTTGAGGAGCAAGCGGGGGATGCAAGTTTTAGCAGTGGCCTAGCTGCATCTAGAGGCAAATCCAGGTGTACAAGACATACAACATCCCACAAAACACAAAAGGCAGATGCACACCTAACTAGCTGTCCGCGTAGGTAGCATCCAGTATCCAAGTCAGCATCCCATCCCCACTGCACAAACGATCTACTGTTTGACGAAAATTAACACCTAATTTGACTTCTAGAAGTGGGTTGAGTAGCCAGAACCTGAAGCATAAACTAATGAAAACCTAATGCTCAGTCATGTGCATATATGCGTCATGCATACCGTCAGCCGTGTAGTCGCCACATCTGACCGGTTGCGCCCTTCTGAAGTTCAGGCCAGCTCCGGAAGTCATATGAGAGCTCTTCAGAGTCCAGACCACGATACCAATCTCTGGCTTTTTAAAAAACGAAGAAGAAACAAAAAGATGGCGTGGTTTGGGTGTAGGGCATGAAGTTGCGTGGTGCGTCAGCGCTTAATTAGCATGCTCGGTGTTGACGACAGTTGTGACGCACAAAGCTGTGTGTCAGTGTGCCTGCAGCTGCCGGTCTTTCTCCTCCTTTCGGAGCTATCCGAGTCACCCCCATTTTGTTTCAGAACTTTCCAAGTCATTCTTGACTGGTAATCTGGAACATATATGTCAGATGACTAGATGAGGCTCCACTCAGTGGTACAGTGGTAACAGGCCGGATGAACCAACTTCGACTCTTCTTCACGAGTGTGTAAACAGAAGAGTAGAATGCAGCACGGAAAGAACTTTAGCTATGCAATTTCATCAGTTTGGACCGGCAAGTGTTTTAGACTGACTGTTCAACAAGTACGTACATATCCAACGAACCAGCACAGTTTAGGAAGATAATGAGATTAGCGGTACTCCCTTCAGTCATAACTCATAAATAGCTGTCATTTTAGATTTAGGTATAGTTAAACTTTTAAAATTTTGACAGTAATATTTTTTTAAAATATTTAAATTAGATAAATGAAAATTATATGTGTATATTTGTCTCAAAAGTACTTTGATATATTATAATTTTATTAGATTTTAGAAATACATTATAATATAAATTAGTGATCAAGTGCTCGATGGGCGGCCGGAGGCAACACGGACTCGCCGTCGCCGACACGGTGAAGCAGAGTCACGAGCTCACATCTGGATGGAGTTCTCACTGGCCTCGCGACCTTTCGTTGCAGTGGCCTCAGGTTCTAACGTACACGTGTTCGAACGCTTTGGAAGCTTCCTTTTTTTGGCTGACCAATTTCCAAGTCATAATTTTGCAGAGTCATATTAAATGCTGCTACACTTTTTAATCGTGGAGTCAGCACATGTGTTGGGAGTCTGCTACAAGATTGGTGATTTTGTGTCCTACAAAATTGTACTCCCACCGCTCCATTTTGTAGGCATATTTTGGCCGAGCATAAAGGTTAAAAAGTTCCAAATAGTCCCTATATTACATTCCTGAGGTTTCCAGACTCCTCGTGTGTCCACGCCGTGCCCCTCACGCGTCGACGTATGCCCCTTCGCTGCGTTCGCTTGCTTTGTCCTACAGGCTACAACCCCATGCCCATCTATATAAACGACAGAAGAGGCAAACGAATATCAGACAGACAGCTTCGTGGCTAAGTTGGTTATAACGTCCAGGTCTTGAGATCGAATCCGAGTGAAGGCAATATCTGATCTCTCTCTCTCTCAATTTCATTGTTTTTAATTTCGCATCTATTAAATGATTTTGAAAATTTTTGAAACTTTTTAAGAAGTGTCCTGAGAGCATGCCTAAGTTACCATAAATGATCAAACTTTTTTAATTTATAAAAATTCTAACACCGCTACTAATGCATTTAGATTTTCATCTATTAAATCATATTTAAAAATTTTGAAACTTTTTTAAAAGGGTTCTCAGAGCATGAATAAGATACCATAAAAAATCCATATCATGATCAAACCTTTTCAATTTTAAAAAATTCAGACAATACTACTAATGCATTTAGATTTCACTGTTTTTTATTTCACAAAGGCATCAAATGATTTCAAATTTCCCTAAAACTTTTTGAAGATGATCTGAAGGTTATTTAGCATTTAATTAAATTGTCTCCAGATTTTATGTTTGTTTGATTTTGAAATTTAAATTTAAGATAACTCATTTTGACCAATAAAAAGTGTTCTTTACATAGCAAAAAAATGATAAGTTTATAAAACAGTAAAAAAGCAGACCAATGCAAAATTAAGATTTAAATTTAAAATTTAATTTCTTTTAATTTTGAGCCTGTGCTTTATATATTATAGCCACTATTTGTTTTCAAATGTAGGGCATATAGTTTTTTAGGTTTGTTTTAAAACTTAAGGCCTGCAAGTTATTTCAATTTTCTCAGCTTTTTACACTCATTTATATTCTCTTCTCTTCGATATTTATGGGTAAACAATTACACATACTCACCGGCTCTTTTGCAAAAGTCTCCTTCGAAAATTCCAAAAAATACATTTAGATCTTCTCGCCGACTGTTTTGCCTAAAACTCGTGATTCTAGAGGTTTGAATCAAGCTCCTTCTCGAATCTTTTTTAAAAAATTTTCTCATGGTTTAAGAGAATTGCATCGATGTTCGGATCATACTTTTTGCAAAAAACAAAAATAAAATAGGTTCCGTAAAATCACCCTCGCGTGCCTATGCGAATGGTGCCGCGCGTATGAAAAAGATGAAAATATCAAAGGTACGCATTCGAATTCATATTATCATATCTTGTTGCATTCTTTGGATATAATATTCATAATTATATTGATAAATCTAAATATATGAAACTAACTCTTTTATTGAGTATACTTTTGTTTAGTCTCATCTCATTGAAAAATAGAAAACCCAAAGTATGTACTCGCATTAATTTTATGATATCTTAATGCATATTTTGGATTCAAGTTAAAGGATGAACTTGGCCATTATTTAGATCTTAATATGTGTATTAATGTTTTAATTCTATATATACATGAATGTACACATTTATGGGGAGTTCATACTTTATCTTAATGTTTCAATAGTATTGATCTAACTCATCTTTTTATATAATTTGGATCATTACTTAAAAACCATCGAATTGGGTATATGAAACTTGTATAGTTAAGACATACTCATGACAATTAAAATTCTTTTTAAATTATGCTTGGTTGCCATTCAATCAACAAAGAACTACATGTGTCGATGGTTCACTTTGTTGATCTTAAAGCAATTGAAAGTTCTTGAGTATACGAAGCATTAGTTACATTAGTATACTCAAGACACAATTAATCTTTTAATCAATTATCTTTGAGTTGTTGTCAGTCATCAATAGAAAAGATCAGAGGATCTTGAGCATCTATTATATGTTAATGGAGGGCATTGATGATTGGAACAACCATGTATTTTGGACTAACACTTTCAATCAGTTTGAAATAGGTTAAATCCAAGATTGAGATGGATAAATGGGATAAGTATATCATCATGTGTTGATGAGCGTCAGAGAGAATCTTAAAACTAAGACAAGGGGAGCTCATCATGTGTTGATGAATAAGATAAAGATCCCAACTTAGAAAGAAAATGATCGGTCATCATGAAAACTCCAAGTGGTTGCGAGAGGCAAATGTATAACTAGTTAGGGCTAAAATTGTGTTCATAGTCTTTTATCGGTCTCGATGTTTAGATGGGGAATCGAATTGCTAGTTAGGTACCGTACTATTAAGAGGGGTTGAGTCATTTAGATTGAGTTGCATCATATGTTGATGAACTCATTCCGGTTCACTCTAACTCACTCTTTTGGTTGGTTCTTGTATGAGCTAAGTATTTGCATGTATTGCAAATAAGGGAGCTCATGCTTGCCTCTTATTGGATCTTAACTGATTTGGTTTTTGCATGTAGCTATGGATTTACATGTGTTGCAAAAAGTAGATAGCTTATACAAGTTGGTTTAAGTTACTATTTGCATGTAGCTAGATATTTGCATACATTGCACATAGAGAGCTCGTGCATTAGAGTCTTAGCTTGCGACTTGATCACATGTTAATCATCATAAAAGCTAAGATAGGTTTACGCCATGTGTTTGCAAAATAAGTTTTTGTAAAATATGATTTAACCGAATGTTATCTTGAAGCATGTAAATAGGATTTGCAAATGTATTTGCAAATTGGTTTGATCATGTGTGATCATGATATGGCTCAAAAATATGATTTTGATTGCACTTATTTGAAAGATTTATATTTGCAAATGTATTTTGCAAAATAATGGTGCTCATGCATTTGATATTGGAGCCTATAATTAGAATTTATAAATGTGTTTTGTAAAATTATTTTGATTATGAGTTGATCATCACATGGCTCAATATTTGATCTTATTTACTCCTTTTAACTTGTAGTCATATTCTTGATTAAGTCTATATGAGGGATTTCAAGAAATCGGATTTTAGACTTGAATGACTATATTAGAGTCTTTATTTTTTTGATATTTAAAAATATATATGGTTGGTTAAATCTTAAAAATAGGTAAAGGTTTTAGCCCTCTTGATAAGCTCTGTATAGAGTCCAAAATCACTCAAATCGGAATTCGAAGTAAAAAGTTATGAGCGTTTTAGTGGTTATATCAGTAGTATGACCAGGGTCACTCTGGTCATCCAGACTCATTTCAGTCATACTAGCCGTCGATATGACAAGGGCCACATCGGTGTGTTTTTTTTCAGAGAAGAGGTATTTTAGCTCGAAAAATTGAAAATAGGCCCGATATGATCGGACCCACTCCGATATGACCGGATTTTCATAGTAACGATTAGTTTTTTCTAGCCGTTGGACCGAAGGCCGGTGGCCGGTCATACCGGCGTTAGGGTGGTATAACTTGGTTTTGCCGAGTTTTTTTGCCCATTTTACTCCCAACAGCTAGTTTTCTTTTGAGAGACTATAAAAGGAGTTTTCGGGGCTAGCATTTGGTTGTTATTGGACTTGTTGAGTATTTGGATGGCATTGTGTATGTATTTCACTTTCTAATTTGGTTTTTGAGTTAAAAGTGAGCTCTAATTATATGTGTTGCAATTAGGAGAGAATCGAGAGCCTTTTGTGCAGGTATTGCACTTGAGAGAAGTCTTGTGCATGTGTTGCACTCGGTGATCACCATTGTATATGTGTTGTACTTGGTAGAGCTCAAGTTAGGGGCTTGACTTATTACTCTTGGTGTTTGCCGACACTTAGATGGCGTGTGGAGGCATCGTGCGTGGTGATTTTCTTAAGGAGATTGTGAGAAGATCCGACAAAGTTGTGAAGGTCGGAACTCACTTATCTGGAGGTGGAAAGAGCCACCACTAGTGGAATCGAAGCGGGTACTCAATTCGTGGAGACTTAAATAGTTAGTTCACATAGTAAGCCTAGTTGATTTAGATTTTAATTGTCAAAATCTTAGTTTATCGCTTCCACATTTATTATCATTTAGATTTTGACATAATGGTACTTAAACAAGATTTTAATTAATCGTAGAAGAATGTTTTAAAGCTGCTTATTCACCCCCCTTTAATCGGCATCCTCGATCTTACAATATCTAGTTTGATCAATCTATAAAAGAAAATGATTTTACTGGCATTTCATAGTTCCATAAAAGTGCATTACGAAAGGTAAAGGTTTGTTTGGAATTCAGTAACGTTGAAAAATAGGGGAGACAGATAAACACGAATTTTTATATGAAAAACTCTCGTGCATAAAATTTATGAATACCAAAGCATACATTATTATACAGCGGTGCTGCACAAACGCTTAGGAGAGAGGATTGAAATAAGATCCTCTGCCTCGTTATTTAGCCTCTTGATTAAAAGAAGTCAAAAGGGAGAAATTAACTTCTACAGTGATTGACGGTAGTACAGTGATCGTGCTACAATCAGGTTTCAAACCTCATCGAAAATCGTTCGAAGTTCACGAATTTCACTCGTTTCACGCTGGTTCAGAAACGTATTCCATTCGGTTTACCATTCGAGTTCAAATTTAAATTCAAAAAATTTGAAAAATTAAAAAAAATTATCCAAAAAGTTTCCTAAAATTAGTATTAATAGTTTTATGACCTCTGTTTGATTTTTTTGGAAAACGAAGTTTAGAGAAAAGTTCCCTAATTTTTTTTCAATTTTTCAACCTATTGCCGATTTTCAAGAAATCTGCTCGAAATTCGCTTCTTTTCGAGCGGTTTTCAAACTTTTTGTTTAATCAGATTTCAAATTTATTTGACTTTTGAAAACATTCGGTTTTTCGCAAATTTTATTCGTTTTTTCATGAATTTCAATATTGATAGTTCGTCGAAAACTGAGATCGAAACGGAATTGTTAACCTTGGCTAGAATATCTCATCTATCTCAATCATCGATGGCTAACAGACGCAATTGCAAGATAACATTACCTTGCAATGGTGCAGGCGTAGAGATGCAGAGGAACAGAGATCCAGTGTAGTCTCTCGGGGACTTAGGTTGTTGTATTGAGCCGTTGGATAAAAAAACGACGGGTTAGATCTTCTGAAAGCACGATTCAAAAATAACGTGCTAAATTTTCAGTGTAGCAAACACCTAGTTTCGTTCAACTCGTATGGGATACATGACAGACGTGTTTGGTTGAGCAACAATATATTATTAGACGATCCGGACCATTTGTTGGTTCGATCAGACTATACCGAGGACCGGAGACTATTTAAGTTACAGTTTCTATATGTACTGCATGGAAAACTTTCCTCCATAGAGTGTTCTTCTGATCGACGCGTGGACCAACGCAAAGCCTCAACCCAGAAAAAAAAATGGAAAATGTGACATGAAAAATTCCGAGAGAAAGGCGGATCTCTTCAGTTCCAGTAATCCAGTCTCGTCCCTTCGAAAAGAGCAAATTTTCCTCTCGAAAAAAAGGGAAAGAAAAGAATTGTTTTTTTTTTCCTTTCCATTTCTTTCCTAGAGTTGGGGGCGGAGGACATGCGTCGATGTCGCTGGAGGAGCAGAAGGATTGAGAGGGTCTGACTGGGGAACTCCGGCGACGAGTAAGGTTGCTCATTTTTCCTATTCTCCAACAAGATCGTGTAAATTTGACCTCACATTTCGCACCTTCAGGCTCGATTCGGTCGTATTTGTGCCTGCGATCTTGATTAATCGGTTTCATGTTGTTCTCTTCACTCCCGCCTCCTCAATACGAACCTGTTAGAATAAGAGAAGCATGCCTTCTGTTCATCTCGTGTTCAGCATTTTGTAAATCTGTTATTCATGCGTGTAGTTTTAGATGATCCCTTCTGCATGTGCAGAATTGTTAATCTGTTCTGATGGAAATGTCAAAACATTTCTATATGCAAAACTTCAAGATTTGGAGGATTTGTGAGGGTAGGAAGGTGCAATAACGGGACATGCATGTGGGAAATAATCAGAAGAATATGAGCCATTAGGAATCAAACTGGACACTCTAACACATCATATCCCGTGGCACAGCATCTGCAAATGCACAAAGAAACCATACAGATATTGGCACCATCGCAATTGCAATGGATTCAGGAAACCATTTTGGTATAATAACTGTATATTTCTCTCATATGTTGTTAAAAAAGACATTTGATATTGGCTTGTTGTTTTTGTTCTAAAACCAATTCTTCTGATGCTGATTTGTTTCAAAAAGAAGATTTTCTGATGCCGACGCTCCAATATAAATTTGTCTGTGCAGTTGCTGGTGACCAAGAGTTGAAAATAGAATGTTGACCTGTTGCTGTTTAGATGACACAAGATGATAATGTGAGGTTCCAGATACTGGCATTGTGTTTCGTTTCCCTGTACTTTTCTTGAATAGACATTTATCTGCTAAAAAATTTGTCAGAACTAATTCTGGCCTTTTATTGGTCTTAAAGGCCCTTATTACTTTAAAGAAAGGCAGCAACCTTATCAAGTATAGCCGGAAGGGAAGAAAACCAAAGATTCGTGAGTTCAGACTTTCTAGTGTAAGTTCATACGTGTGTTCAAATGATATCAAATTATCAACGTTAAGTTCTTCATTACAAGGTAAAACAGCAGTCCCATGATGTTCTCATTGCAGGACGAGACAACATTAGTTTGGTATTCCCACAACAAGGAAAAGTACCTAAGACTGTCTTCTGTCTCTAAAATCATTCCTGGACAAAGAACTGTAAGTTGAACTACCACTAGTGAGATAACTGTTGGTGGTTATTTTGCTGGTGTACATTAACAGGAACAATTTTCAAAATCCAAGAGTTTACTGAGACTCTCGGAGTTTGGAGTGTTTTAATTTTATCTGACATTTGAAATTGGATCTTATGCATTTACACTATTTTTTTATCAGGCTGTTTTTAGGAGGTTTTTACGCCCTGAGAAGGATTACCTATCATTTTCCCTGATATACAAGAACGGCCAACGTTCCCTTGATCTGGTAAAAGATAAATTCTTTATGCTCTTTTTTATTAACTGACGCTACATGCTTTACTTCTACAACTGCATTGTATTATGATCTATGAAAGACAATAATTACATGGAATTCTAGCTGATCTACAGGTTTGCAAGGATCAAGCTGAAGTTGAAGTGTGGTTTTCAACACTTGAGACACTAATTACTTCATGCCATACAAATTCTTCGACTGATGGTCAAAGTGATAGAATATCATTTTCAGATGTGAGTTGATTTTCCTAAATAATTTGTTACATTACTTACAATTAATTCAAATATTATAGAATTTCGCTGTGATACTTGGTTAAAGTAATTGAGATTGAATTGAGATGTCATTAGTGCATAAATTAGGCTTTGTTTTGGGAAAGCTTAGCTTCCTTTCATAGCGATCTTTTTGAGGTACTGTTTAGTTCTGTTCCACTACTAACTTATCCACCTTAACCCTCCTTGTAGTCTGAGATTGAAGAGCACCTTACATTTGATCATAAGTTGCAGTATATTCTTATTTAACTCATCTTTCTTTTTTCAGGATGTCTCACAGTATCAAGATAGCAATTTGTATGATACAACACTAGATATTGCCTCAACTATTACTCGTAGTTTTAACTCAGCTGGTTTTAGCACAGTCAATTCTTTCAATTCTGCAAGAGCAGATGTTGTATCAGATCGTGCAAATATGCTGAGAGCAAGTACAGGAGACAGTAGCCGGCTTAGTATTTCCAGTGCCCCTAGTTCATCCAGTCAAGGTTCTGGACAAGATGACATAGAATCCCTTGGTGATGTATATGTATGGGGTGAGGTGTGGACTGATGTGATCCCCTCAGAAGGATCCTCAAACTATTTGTGCTCCAAAGCAGACTTTTTAATTCCTAAACCTCTGGAATCAGATGTTGTTTTGGACGTACAGCAGATAGCGTGTGGTTCGAGGCACATTGCTCTTACTACCAGGCAAGGAGAAGTATTCACATGGGGTGAAGAACTTGGTGGGCGGCTAGGTCATGGAACTGATGCAGATATTAGTCGTCCCAAACTTGTTGAATCCTTAGCAGTGTCTAATGTGGAATATATTGCATGTGGGGAGTTTCATACTTGTGCTGTAACTGCCTCTGGTGATTTGTACAATTGGGGTGATGGATCTTACAATGCTGGATTGCTTGGACATGGCACTGGAGCTAGCCACTGGCTTCCAAAACGAGTCTCAGGGCCTTTAGAAGGGCTTCAAGTATTGTCTGTTGCATGTGGCTCATGGCATTCAGCACTGGCCACGTCAAGCGGAAAAGTATTTACTTTTGGTGATGGAACATTTGGTGCTCTTGGACATGGAAATCGTGAAAACATTGCATATCCGAAGGAAGTAGAAACTTTGAGTGGATTTAGAACGATGAAAGTTGCCTGTGGAGTTTGGCATTCCGCGGCAATTGTGGAGACCAGTAGTCAGGTAGGCGTGAATTTGGTGTCCAGGAAGCTATTTACTTGGGGTGATGGAGATAAGAATTCCCTAGGTCATGGGGATAAAGAGGCTAGGCTAGTTCCTACCTGTGTTCAGGCACTCGTTGACCATAATTTCCATCAGGTAACCTGTGGACATAGTATGACTATTGCCCTCGCCACATCTGGTCATGTTTTCACAATGGGCAGCTCTAGCTATGGCCAGCTTGGGAACCCGAAGTCTGACGGTAAACAACCCTGCCTAGTACAAGATAGGTTGGCTGGTGAGTTGGTTGAAGAGATCTCATGTGGCTCTTACCATGTTGCAGTCCTGACTTCACGAAGTGAAGTATATACATGGGGTATGGGGGCCAATGGAAGGCTGGGACACGGTGGCATTGAAGATAAAAAAAGACCAACTCTTGTCGAAGCATTGAAAGATCGTCATGTCAAAAATATATCATGTGGTTCTAATTTCACGACATGCATTTGCATACATAAGTGGGTTTCAGGTGCAGATCAGTCCGTCTGCTCGGGCTGTAGGCAACCATTTGGTTTCACAAGAAAGAGACACAATTGCTACAATTGTGGGCTTGTTCATTGCCATGCATGTAGTTCAAGAAAAGTGCTGAAGGCTGCTTTGGCACCAACCCCTGGCAAGCCACATCGTGTATGTGATTCATGTTTCATGAAACTGAAAGCTGCAGATACTAGCAGCAACAGTTCATATAACAAAAGGAATGTCATCACTCGTCGCTCCATTGATATCAAAGACAAGTCAGAGAGGCCAGAAATAAGGCCTTCCAGGTTTGCAACGACAGCACCAGCAGAGCCAGTGAAGCATGCAGAGACAAAAACATTTAAAAACGAGATAAAACCAGATCCTATGTCCATGATGAGGGCATCCCAAGTCCCTTCCATGTTACAGTTCAAAGATCTCACTTTTACAGGAACATTTGGTTCGATTCCAACTAATTTAAAGCCTATGACAATGCCAGCTCCAGTGGCAATGGGTGCGCCTTCGATGTCACCATTTCTACACACAATGAAGTCAAGTCCACCTCCTGCAATCGCAAGTCCTCTCTGTCCTACTGATAACTTAAAGAAGACTAATGACATGCTAAATCAAGATATCTCAAAGTTGCAATCTCAGGTATGATTTAGAATACCGTAGATTTTTCTACTTCACTGTGGTTACCTTATTTTGATAAAATCATTTTATTTTTACAGGTTAATAGGCTAAAACAGAAATGCGGAGCCCAAGATGAGCAACTGCAGAAATCAGAAAGAAGAGCTAAAAATGCTGCCTCTATAGCTGCTGAAGAATCTGCCAGGCGCAATGCTGTGCTGGAGTTTATTAGGTTTCTGGACAGTGAGGTACAGTAAACTACTGCTGCTGCAAACTACATATGCAACTCTTGAGCTAGTTATTAGAGTTCGCATGATATATTTCTTAACTGCCTATTGCGCTGCTGTACTTAAGAGTATACTTTATTCTATTATATTGAATTTACAGTGTTGATACTTCCCTATAATTCAATACAAATACAATTAGGGGTGTACTTCTGATATTTCAAATTAAAGAAGCAAAATATAAAAGCATTTATTGTTGGATTGAAAGAAATATTGACTTGAGTTGATGTAATCTTAGTGGCTCATATAGTAAGAGTTGCTTCAAAGTACGTGTTTATTCGATGTGTATTAGAGGACACTCATAATATCACATCCTTTCATTCTTCAGCTCAAGGGTATTGCAGATAGAGTGCCCAGCGATATTGCTGACAGCTTAAAAACTTTGCAAAGTCATTCAGAGAGATTTCTTACAGGACAAAGTAGTCATCCACCAGAGGTCACAGGAACTACTGTACATGAACAACCTCGGCTGTCAAGTGGTGGACTACATGATATTGCACACCATAGGTCAACTAGCATAGGTAACTTGGCAATGTCTCAAGATGGCAGTTCTGGAAATGCTATCAGCTCTGGCATTTCCATGACAAGTGAATCACCATGCCATCGTATCATGGAAAACAACACGAGGGCTCAGGGCGACTTTGCACCGAGGTATGGTACACATGGAGAAGTGCAGTTAATAGAGCAATTTGAACCAGGAGTATATGTGACACTTATGCAGCTGAGAGATGGTACCAAGGTGTTCAAACGTGTCCGATTCAGGTATTCCATCCCCAACCCTATTCATGCGTGCAGCACATATCTGAACTCGATTAATCCATCGACTATCTTTTTACCACATAATTAATCCATCAACTATCTTTTTACCACATAATACTCAACTCCGTATCACTTTCAATATTCATCATTAATGCAAGACAAAATTCCGAAGCTGAGCATTTGTTACGAGTTGATTTATTTTTGGCCAGTAAGAGGAGATTTACCGAGCAGCAGGCCGAGGAATGGTGGAGGGAGAACCAAGAGAATGTGTTCAGGAAATACAACCATCCAACTAACTAGGTTCCTCATGAGGAATAGACCCTTCTGAGCTTTGTTTTGAATGAGCTGCCGGGAGAATGTATTGCATAACGAGGCGTTGATATGCACTTCAACCAGCAAAATTCTGCATTTTGGTTGGAGGGTTGCTCCTGCCTGCTGATGCGAGTGTTCAGATCCTGAAGATACTGGCGATTGTTTACTTTTTTTATGTTCACCTTTCTTACTTTTTTTCTCTTTCTTTCTGACATCCGTGTTACTTCCATTCACTTGGGCCTGTCTGTTGGAAACTAACAAGATTGTAACGAACAATGTAATTATGTGTTCAACAAGTATTCTTCGAGCAAGTTTATATAAAGGAATTTCTTTGTGGATATGAATGTAAGGTAAGAACTAACAAGTCTGCTATTATGGTCATGCACTGATGCATGTAGGGCGCGCTGCACTTTGTACGCGGAGTGCCTCGGTTGCAAGCCCGTACGCCGAGGTTTTCGTCCGCAAAACCGGCGCGCCGCGCCCAATTCCTCAGCGCCGGCGGCACCAACCTTCTCCGCGAACCACCATCCGCCACAACTCCACACCCCGGCCCGTGCCATCGCTTCCTGATGCCGCCGCCTCCTACGCTGCCCCGCTCCTCATGCGCGCGCCGGCTAATGGCATCCGCCGAGGAGAGGCGGCCGAGCTGCACGTGGCAGCACCAGAAGCAACCGGGCGCCCGTTGGCGCCCAACCGCGCGCGCCGTGCAGTGCTCCAACCCCTCGTTGCCGGCGCCACCGGAGCTGAGCGCGCAACGCAGGCCGCGCGCCGCTCGTGCTCCCTGTGCCCTTCGTCACAGCCGTGCACCCGCCGAGCGGGCGCCGGGCGGCATGCGCCAGCGCCAAAGCGGACCGCTCGTTGGCACTTGGCACCCAACAGTATATACGGCAAGCGCGCGGCGACGCCCGCTCCACCCGCGCCGAGCCCGCCGTGCAGGCCGCGCGCTGCTCGTGCGCGTTGTCCGCCGGTCACGGGCAACCCTCGCCGTCAATTGGTAGGTAAGGATGGTTGTTTGGTGCAACTGAAACCAGGGCGGGTCCTGATGAAACATCAAGCCAACAGCACACGCAATTCATTCATTCATTCACAACAATTAACATACAATTGGCTATGTTACAAGATTACATACGAACTAGGCCAGGAAGCACTAGATATCTCGTGTTAAAGAACACACAAACAACATCCCAACCTCACATTTTTTATGATCTCGGATTCTCACCCTATTGCAGGCATCAACAATGGTCCTCAACCAAAAACATCAAATAGGTAGGGGGACAAGACACCATTTTTTTTCCTACTAATTACACACTTTTACACCCAAACGAATATACATACATATTTTTGGAGAGCGATTCAGAAGACCTATACATGACGAGCTCTGTGTATGAAGTATAGCTGCTCCTCGTTCAGCTCTTAGAAGCAGAATTTCTTCTTCTGCAAGGGCACATAGGAAGGATACACATTAGATGGGACTGAGTCCCGAAATACGTTGAAAAGGTATGATCAGTCGTTAATTAATATACTGGAGGAATGAAACCATCAAACGTATGTATCTCAATAGAAAGAAAAGAAAGCATGAGATAACTCAAAACGTACACGAAACTTCATCAGCTCTTGTTTGTCAATGTATGCAAGCAGCTCGTCCTGCCGCATCAACGCTTCATAGAGGGCCTGTTCATGAAAATGGAGTAGATACTTTATCACCTTGTTATTTTGTTAACAAAAGACAAGTAATAATGAACCACTCTAGTTTGTGTTGATTCAGATTGAAGTTGTAAAACCACTATAATTTGAATAAAACGAGCATACCTTCTTTGTAGAAATTAACTCAGCTTCCAATGCATCCACGCGGCGGACGGCTGCATTGAGCAATTCCTCCTTTTCAAACGGCATCTCAGATGGCTTTGTTTCAAACACCTGCACCTTCTCCTCCAACTCACCTACCCGTCTTAGCATAGATGAAAGTACATCCTTTTCTGTATAAGATGGAGCAGGAGATGGAGGCCGGAATTCCTCCTTGTATTCTTGCTCTTGAGGATAGTCCACATAATATTCATCATGATTAATGGATTCATTTGAGAGCCTTCTAGCCATTCTGCTCGGGACAGAACGAAGCATGGCAAAAAGACTCATGATCAAGACTGTCAGCCATGTGATAATCAGAGCCCGAAGTCCTTCAAACGTGATTGGTAAATTACTCAAGAATAATGAACCTGCTGTAAAAAATTCAGGTTCAGCCAAAAAAACCCAAGCCAATACACCTGCCTACAAGTCAAATATTGGGCATAATTTTGAGAATTGCATTCTAATAACAGCAACAAGTAGAGCGAACAGGTTAATCAGTGAATATTTCTCCGATTAGCTCACTAGGTACAACATTAGAAATGTTTATGGATCGTCAGTACATCTGTAGCTAGTTTGGCAAATTTATTAACTGTGTGTGAGTAATAAAGAACTTGCTAAATGGGAATACACATGGGACTAACGCTAGGGCTGAATAAGTATTTTGAATACAAAATAAAAAAAGGTATAGTTAATTTGGATCAAATAGGGAAAAAAGCATAGTAACAACGTAACAGTCTAACAGACCTGAGGACGAAGCTGCTAGACTAGCTCTGGGGCTGCTCCAGCCATCATCCACACCCTTGTCAACAACAGGAATGCTTTCTTCAATAACGGGACGAGCAGCAGACATGAAGGCATGCACTGTCAATTTTGACTGGAAATAACAAAAGAGGTTACCTATTAACAACAGGTATGTAATAGGAAAGGCAGCATTAACATAAGAATCTCACAGTAGCCCTAAGATACCTTCCATAATTGTTTGGAAAGCTTACTTATAAAACATTCATGTTAGTAAACACAATTGGGAAAGGTGCCGGATCATGTATACTTCAAATATTCACAAAATAATCATACTTTGCTAATCTTTTGTCAACGATTTTGCTGTCCTTGTGGTGCCATTAGTCCATATTCAATTGGTGATGCTACTGACGTAAACTACGCTAAATTGCTGATAATACCAGGTTTCATAATTGTACACTAAGATGAGCAGGCGTAGCAACTTGCCTCCTCATGAACAGGGGTCAAAAGAGGGTTTGTTATCAGGTTTTTTGATGCAGTAGGAGATGTAAGATCATCCACTTCAGACCCGGACTCAGCTGACGCATCGCTGCCTTTTCTCTGCTTCAGTAAGATAACAGAGTAAGTATTCACTGAAAATAGAATAGGATGGTTCTATAAATCTCTACATTGAAGCATGCTTACAGACTTACAGTTGGGTACTGTGGCTTAGCATAACCAATAATTTTTCCATCAGTGCTTGATATGGTCACGATTTGCCTGCCATAGTTTGCCTCGCCATTCAGGACGCTCTGCATAAATTGAAGATGCATCACATTAGCAAACACAACATGCCCTGTGAATAACAGTGTGCATGCAATATCCTCTCTTCGGGAAGGAGGAGCTTACAACCTTTATTATGTGGGGATCCTTCCAAGGACCTTTTTCTGATCTTTGGCAACCTCCATGTTCGTCACATTTGCATTTGCCACCAAGAAATTCTGGCAATTCACTGCATAGACAAGGCAGAAATTAGGACGGAAGCCAACAACACAGACATTGTGGACAAGATTAAAGATTCTGACCTCTCATCAATTATTTCAAGTAGCTTGTTTTGGTACTTGCTTCCAAGAACCTTCAAGTGAAAAGATAGAAATACAATCATTATCTATGCACCCAATTGCTCAACAATGATGCAATCAAATAAATGCTACATATTAGCAGTACTTACATGAATTTTTGAAGCAGTTTTTGGATCAAGGAAAGATTTTATTGTGCTCCATAACATCTTGAAGCCTTGGCCAGAATTAATTATGTACATCCGGCACAACGTCTGCAACAGCACTCAGAATGCATTAGATATTGTAGTGTTGGGCCAAGAGAAATATAATGACAAGGAGGCTGTGTTTACAACTTTCAAAGACGAGTGGCCTATACATAAAGTAAAACTTCTTTTATTAACAAAGTGCTGGAAATATTTCATCCAAATTATAAAAACAAATGACTGCAACTGAATTCTGTGACCCAATATCCATGACAGGATGGCCTACCTCTGGATAGTTGTCACTGTCAATCTTCTGCAATCGTGTGATTAGTTCCCTTGCAGCTTTCGAGAAGTTCTTAAATCCCTTTAATTATAGAAAACAAGTCAATAAAAAGTGTTTAAAATGTGGCTTTCATATAGTACGAGGCTAAGAGCAATATTTAGCCATAACATGACATACCACGCCTTGCACATCCAGAATAGTAGTGCATGAGTCTATGTGCCTTTTGTGCAATTGAGCAAGCTGGAAATCTCATCTGGAAACATCTCTCAAACTCCTTGACATGATATCTCACATACCGGTCTATAGTTGTTACTTGCACTAGCTTGTTGGCGTCAACTTTACCTATTAACTCTATGTAGACAGGTCTTCCCTCTTTATCCACCCCATGATAAAACTGCGGATAATACTTCATAACTTCTTCCAACTCAGCGTAGTCAAACTCCTGAGGAAAAAGGATCAACATGTTATTATGGTATATTTGTTCAACTTTCAGCTTTACCTCTATATTGTCGGTCCCAAATTATGGTATATTTGTTCAATTTTCAGCTTTACCTCTATATTGTCGGTCACAAATTCTTTCCTCCATCTAAGCATTTCTGACCACATATTCTTTGCTTTCTCAACATCGAACTTACGTGCTTTCAGGAACCTACATGTGGATGATATAAAATGAAAATCTCAGACAGCTATAACAATCATCAACGTTCTTCTCATGACAGCCTTGATTTCTTGAGTCTTGAGCACACATAGGCAGTTGGTTACAGAGTTTCCAGTGGGACTATTGGAAAGATATGGAAAAAATATACATATAATAAGATCAGATTAAAATCCTGAGATCAGCAGATGATGTACCTCAACATCATGTGATAATCATCATGCTGTTGCGGCAACAAATCCTCATCAACTAAGCATTGTCGAAATGCCTCAACAGCTTTAAGATCTTGAACATCTCTTATGTCTTTGATGGAAACCCGATTTTCAATCTTCTTTTTGCTTCTCCTCCTTAGGGAATGTCTGAATTTATTCCCTGCGTTAATTGCCTTTTTTTTGAAAGATCCCATTTTTGTCTTCTTCTCTCCTTCTGAGTTGTCTGCATCAGATCTGCTCTCTTTCCTTTCATCATTATGTGTAAACCCTTCGAAACCTGTACCAGTAATAATATCTTAATGTTCCATCTCTTAATCAAAGCAAAAGCAGCCAGTGTTACTCTAGTAACAGTAAGTCAGTAACTGATAAGTGGGATAGGCAGATTATGGGTGTATGTAACTATAGGTGTTAGTATGAAGATTCAGCACAGGGACCTCTACAAAAATTACTTCAGCGCAATAAAGAGTGCAAGACAATAAGACCGGTACATGGATTGGTTCAATGATTTATGAATTTGTTGGTTTGTAAATGTGACATCAACATCACTAGATGTTGATTCTCTGCATTGGCCTACACTTTACTACTACCCTTTTGTGGTTAATCCTTGAAGATGATTAGATTCAAGGCAGCTATAATGCCCTCTAGTGAGACCAAGTAAAACTTAAACAATTGGAAACAGAATGGACTTCTGCCTGGGGATATTTTTAATAAAAATACTTGGATTTGTATAGGTAATTCTTGGTGTTAAATGAAGAAAATAATTCTGGTAGCCCCAAATCCTATAAACCATGTAATCATAGACTTTTCAGTATGTCCTCCAGTAAGAATTGAATTGAGTTGAGGAGCGCAAGCATCGCAATAGGCACCAATTGAAACGCTGCAATATCAAAGAAACGCATACAACAAGGAACAAGAGGAACCAAAAACAAGTCCTATATGAAAGAAACACTTTATACTCACATGGCCTCGCAAATCGATCGAGGGGCCCAGACATCCCCTCCTCCGACACCGCAATCGATCTCCCGAGCAAGCTCCGAGTCCAAAATCCGCTGAAATATTCCCGCAAAAAATAAACAGTAAAGCACCATGCTTGAACGCTAAATTGGTAAATTACATGGAATGAAAGAAATTTCCATTATTTTTCATTGAACACTTAAGAGATTGATGCATGAAGAGGAGGCAAACCAGTAGAATCTTTGGGGAGTTCTTTTACCTCTTAGTTTTGGATTTTTGGTGCTGATTTTGGACCAAGAGGAGAAGATCGAAGCTTGTGCGTTTTAATGGGTGGGGGAGACTGGAGGGAGAAGAGACGAGTTACAATACTTTTAAGCTAGACCCGGTCTATAGACTCCAAACGGTTGACCTGTACTAAGTGCACGTGTTCGGTTCATGGACTCGGCACACGCAGGAATCTCTAGCCGCCCGGTAGCACTCGGTTTACATGGGCGAGTAGCGGCACGATTTCCGAGGGCTCATCATCTGCCGTTGATTCTTATTACGATCGGTGCCACTGACTCCATCAAAGGAGTGGACGGTTGTGATGGGGTTCAGGTTCATAGACCACGTTCAGCTTCATATGTCAGATCGTCAGGTATGTGACGCGTGGAAGATTTTGGCCAGGTCAGACTTTGTTAGATGGGACTTGGGAGGAGCTGGACAACTCCACCACTCTCTCTCTCTCTTTTTTTTTTTATAAATGTGAACGCTGCTGATAATTAGGCCCTGCTGAGGGCCAATGCTTGAGCTTCATAAGTCTGTAAGCTTTACAGATAGCTTAGTTTTTAAGTATTTTTTATATAAATTAAAAGTTATATATAACTAATAAAAGTTAAAATATGGAAACTGGGTTGGACCTATTTTTACAGTTTATTACTGAGAGAAATTAGCTATTTATTAAATGGTCTCTTATAGAAAGCTACAACCGCTTTTCAGTTCAGAAAACCAAAATACAGCTTTTTAGAAATGCTACGGTTCCCCAGTAGGGCCCTAAATTGTTAGAATAGCAACATTGTAGTTTAAATAGTACTTAACATTGCTTTAAAACTGATTCAGTCGGCACATCAACATTATTCTGAAAACTGGTACTATTGTCTAACACACTGATATTTAATGGTTGCCTCGTCTTGAACACAACGAAGAATATTAGCCGCCTAGCGGCCTAGGATTAGATAGTTGGGTGTAGTTTTGCTCATGGATGGATTCACCATGGCAATTTTTATGTATCAATCATTCGGCACTGCAACTTTGAACTCTAAATGGACACAAGCTGGAACATTTTTTTTACCAGCCACAAACCCTGTTTAACATACCAGTAGTTTCTTGTTGAGATGGTTAGTGAAAACTACGAGAAATTAAAGTAGTGCTAGTGACCTCCGATCCCCACTAACTATTCTCTCATCAGCTAAAAAAACAAGCAGCTAGGACACACAAGAAACCATCAAAGTACTCATTGCATTGTCCCGTGCTTTCTGATTGCATCAATCCAGCACAGTGCCCAAACTAATGGGCATGCACACCAATGAAGTAGCCGGCATCGAGGAAACTCTTTTGTCCTTGTCTACACCTTTGTTCCATTGATGGTTTCCTAACCTACTCGCCCATCTTTGGTTAGGTGTTACACTGATTGCAATCATCCGTGAACTGCGTTAAAGCGTTCCGGCTTTCGTCACACGGAGCACGGGGTTGTTGGCAAATATAAACAAGTCTGTAATGTAAGCTGATCAAAGTCTAACTAAAGCACGAAAGGATAAAAAGAAACATAATGCTGTATTTGTATAGGAAAGATAATAGGACGAAGCAAGAAACATATGCTTTGTGTTAGGTGACCATATGTGGCTGACTTGTCCACCACTGATCTAGTTTATAAATTATTTTTGTTCCTTTCCTTGTTGTAGAAAATAATCCAATAAATTGCAAAGTGATATAATGGTTTTACTGATGATGGAGACATAAATGATAAAAATTGGTTAAATGTTCTAATCTTGTATCGTTGCGACGTAGATAGGAAAATTTTGGTTTATGCCACTGGTCCAATTGCACTTTCAGTCTGTACCATTACTTTTTGTCTAATTCGGTCGATGCCACTCAAGGGCAAAACTTGTTCGAAAAATGCTATCGTTGTACGTTACCGTCCGTCGAAGAAGTCGTAGTTTTTAAAATCGGACTGAACTGGGCATTTAACGGGGAAAAAATGAACAAGGGTCCAATATGGTCGAAGTCAGAGTCAGGGTTCCAAATATAGATATCACGATTTTTCAAATAAATAGTGTTTTTGAAAATAAAAAAAAATGCTTGAAAATCGATAGAAATCAAATGAGTTCGAAATCAGCGATTAAACTTCATCAAAAAAATTGAAAGCCGACCAATTTCACCAATTTTCGAGAGAGCACAATTAGCATTATCTCAGGACCTCACACAAAATTTTTTAACACTTTTTGATAAATTTCTCCAAATTTTTCGTATTTTTTGAATTTAAATTTGAACTTGACCGATTTACCAAACGATTTTTAATCCCGAATTGCCTTGATACGCATGAAAATCACAATTTTCGCTCAATTATCGTCGATATTTGGAACCCTGGTCATAGTTATTTAACCATGAAAAAACTGAACTCATCGTTTTCTGTGGTCGAACCAGTGGGTTTTTTCACGGAAAAAGTGAGGAGGGATTCGAACCATGTTGAATGATGTGTTGTGTTATGTATGAACTTATACTAAAGAACTATTTCTAAATTGGTAGTTTTTGGATTAAACTGCCGGTTAGACCAATGAACTGCAAACTGAGAGCTTCACCGGTTCAGCGATGATCCAGTTTCAATAACCATGGTCGAAATTAGAGATGTCCAAACAGACCGCCCCGAGGCACGATACTATTGGACCAACCCGAGCACGGAACGACCCAACAGTTTACGGGCGGGCTAGCATGGCACGATCCGATGCGGTTCTACACAATTAGGGGTAGGCACGGCCCGTTTAGCCTGTTTAATTTCAAAAATAGCCGTTTAGTTTTTCTAAGTATTTTAAATTTTCTATTTTTTCTGAATTTTTTATATTTTTTTGTATTTTTCATACTTTTTCTATTTTTTGGATTTTTTTGAATTCTTTTAACGCTAACGGGCTAAGGGTCAACATGATCTATTACGGTCCGTCAGATCTGTGCTAACACAGTATGGCCCGTTAGCTACGCAAGTCATGCTAGACCGACTCCTCGATACGTGGACCGACACAGCAAAACTTATTTATTAGTCGGACCGATATGGACCGTGTCATTTTTTAATTGGACCGGGCCGTACCACGCCGCCCATAGACATGTATGATCGAAATTGTCGAGCTCTGCGTGTCAGTCGAGTCGGAAACATATCGACTTCCCAAAAATGCCCCAAATCCACCGAGTGCCTTCTCTCTCAGCCATCTCCATAGTTCAAATCCACCGACTTTAGGGCTTTAGGCCTCCAGTTCACTTGGTGCAGATGCGATTTCACTCCTAGGAGTGTTGGATCTGGAGTAGAAGCAAGCGGATCGAGGCATGCATAGTTGGTGGGTTCCTCCAGCGTACGTGCATCTCACTCCCCTTCCCTCCTTCCTTGTTGTTCTTCGCCTTCTCCTCCTCTGTTGGGCAGCGGGGAATTTATCGATTTGATAGTGTTTTCCCCTTGTGCAAGTACTATTAGGGTGTAGCTCTGATTTGTAGGATGGATCCTGACAACGCGATGAGGCTGGCAATTTGGGTTGGTACGTACCTTAGCAAGCCAGAAAATGAGCCAATGCTGTGGCGGAAGAGGAAGACGTTAAATCTGACTCTTGACCTCACGAAGTATTCACTTTTGCGTCTAACTGAAGACGCAGGAAAAGAATTTAAGTTGGGCCCCAGGCAGGGAAATTGATCATTTGCCCTATTTTACTTAATGCAATTGATCAAATGCTCTATTTATCTCACTGATATGTGGCTGCATGTCAGTGAGACAAATGGGGCATTTGATCAATGACACAAGTAAGCGGGGGTATTTTATCAATTATTCCCTAAGCAATTGCCTAACATGTTATTCAAGCCTAATGCAACGATGAATATGTGGCATTACATACAGATGAGGACTTAATGAGAGCTTTCAACATGCATAAGAATGAACGTTAGTGTTAACATTGTCGATTTTGTCGGGCCATTGGCAGCAGTACCTAGTCCAGATAAACCTAAAAGGGAGGTAACCTACATCCAAAACCAAAGAAACAGGGCAACAACTGCAGCCATTGCTACTTGATGCTATTTCTTGCACCCCTCCAACTGCAGATGCACAACCCCCTGAATCCAGCCAACCGACTCAAACCTCAAATGAAATCCCAGCTGCAGAAACTGCACCCACTCCAACGGTCAACCTTGAGGAGGAAGAGACGATAAAGGATTCAGATGCTGACTCACAAGAAGTTCACAGTGACAGGAGCTATCATAGTAGTGACGAAGATAGTAGCGATTATGAACCGAGGATGATGAGGAAGAAGATGATGGGGTAGATGACTTGACTGAATATGCATACAACATTGAAAATCCTTGCATTGGTGATGGTTCCAAATTTCGAGACACCAAAGCATTGAGGAAAGTACTGAGGCATCATGCTATCCACAATGACAAGTATTGGGAGGTGGTGGTTAGACATCCAAAAGCAGTTCAATACTTGAAAGAAAACCATATGCACCTACGAGGAAGAAGCAAGTTCTCAGAGGTCTCCAAGGTGGACTATGTCAACAATAACCTGTCAGAATCATTTAACAACTGGATTAGGAAGTTCAAGGGTCTTCATGTTGTTGATTTGATGGATAAGCTTGAAGAGCTTATCATGAGGGAGTTTGTACACAGAAGGAGAGTTGGGGAGAAGATGACTACAAAGATCCTACCAATTATCATTAAGAAACTTCCTGTGTTGAGTAGGACACATGGGAAGTATGAGCCAGTTAGGAGTACAAATGAAACAGGCGCGGTTAGTTCAAGAAACCCAAAAGGGAATATATTAAAAGATGTGGTGAATATTGAAACAAAAACTTGCACTTGTAGGCAATGGCAGATGACTGGTAAGCCATGCAGTCATGCATTGACTTTCATTTGCTCACTCAGGGGTTATGATTTGCAGACATATTTGCACAACTACTTCACAGTTGAGAGATTCAAGGCAGCTTATGAGGGAGTCGTTTACCCTATGAGACAAAGGTAAATGGCCTCCTGTGGAGAATAGCTTTAAACTTCATACATCTGTGATTAGAAGACAACCAGGTCAACCCAGAAATCAAAGGATTAAAGAGTCAAGAGCCTGGAGCTAGAAAGAGACAGATGCAAAAGGTGTGGACGATTGGGTCATGACTGGCCAAATGTAAGCATGGCCAATCAGGGGAAGGGAATAATGATCCTGTTGCTCCAAAACCTCCACCAGCTAAAAAAACCTCCAAGAAAGATTCTAGTGGATCATCGAGGTCAGGTTTACTTGCAATTGATTTTTATTTTGCTAAAGACGACCAAGATAAAAAAAACAAGATAGTTCGTACTGCTTTTTGCTAACTTTTGCTCTGGCTTTCCCTGTGTTGCTGCATCCAAGGCTAGGACAACCAAGAAGAACAAGAGCAAAGAGTCTGCATCTATTTCTCTCGGGTACCATATTCTTTTGTTGTGGTCTGATGTTGCTATGTGAACTACTGTCTTTTTGTTAAGCCTGTTTTGATTAAGAAAAAACTAGTAGTATTTGGTACTCCATGGATAACCTGTATTAGTTTGCAATTTTGCGTGTAATATGGTATTGTATGAACCACTTGTTGGTACTTTCGATATGAGCTGTTATGTGATCTGTTATTGTTGTGGGATGGTAGACCATGTGATCTGCTACTTTTCACTTTTGAAAATCACTGCACAAAGATGATTGGCAACATAGATTCCACTCCATTAAATTGCAGACCAGTACTGCTACATTGCACTTGCTCATGCAGCAGGCATTAAGCATTACATTCACTACAGCCTACGCTACTTTGAATTTATGAGGACAGACATAAGGCAGAAACAAAGCAAAATGCTGCATATCGGTTTCACATTGTCTACACTGCTCTTCATTTCTTGCACGCTGTCCTTCATTGCTTGCACATTGCCCTCGGCAGCACCCATTGCTTCCAGGTGAGTGCTCAACTTCACCAGTTTCTTGCCTAACTTCTACATCTCCATCTCCATGCCTTGATGCATGAGAACCTCTTTCTTCACATACGCATTGAGCACAGCTTCCTACAAAAAAAAATCCACAAAACCCAGACTGTGATGCAAACAGAACAAAAATGAAGTAAAGAATGAGAAAATATCAAAGAAAATAAGAAGGGTATAAGTATCCAAGAATCAATACACCTTCCAGTTAGCATACCTCATAAACTCACGACTCGGACTCTTATCAGTATTAGACCTGTACATCAAAGTTTTGATCCCACAATCGCAGCAACACTCCGACTCTTTTGGGTGCTGAGAGCTACCTGGGCTACATTGGCTCATGCCTCCACTTAGAGCCATGGCGTCTCTCTCACTCCTCAATTCTGTCCAGGCTTTATAGCAATGGTCAAAATTTCCCTCCAAAAATTTTAGTTCTAGGTGCCAAGTTCAAGAATGGCATTTCTCTAAACCTCCGGGATTTGAGTGGCATTTCCAGAATTGTTGGAAGGGTAGCATTGGTCATTTGTCTTAGTCAAACACTTTGACCTGACACCGTGAGAGCTCTAACCTTGACGGTAACGGCAGTGTCATTTTCCAAACAAGTTGTGTCTTAGTGGTGTATATCCAATTACACTCGCAATTTCCATGTTTTTTCTCTTAATATATGTTGTACAAATTTTGAAGCAAATGAATAGATAAGTAATCATCATATACATTTATTCATACTTTAACATTTGTGCCATTGCCAAAAAGAAAAGTATGAAAGCACCTCTCGCAAAAAGCAGTGGCATAAACCGAAAGTGCAATTGGATCAGTGGCATAAACCATTTTTTCCATTTGGACATGGTAAATTTCCTGTAACGCAGTTCAAAACTACGTAATAATGCAATAAGGGAGATGATATGTAGTGTAAACCTTTGCGTAGGTGCTACAATAATGCAGTACCATCTTCTGGTAGCAGAATAAAATACTCTGTAATATAACAATCACTTGAGAAAACCACTGCTGATTTCTTCCTGTAATCAACAAGGAGAAAACCACTGCTGATTTCTTCCTGTAATCAACAAAGGGCACATAAACATGACTGATTCCACACTTCGTTTTCATATGAAGAGAAAAATTGCCTCCTGTCTTCAGAACTTCTGAGCCATGCAAATACAGACGAAAGAAGGCCAAGAACTTTTCAAGAATCGGTAGCTAGTACTCACCAAATCAAACCAGCACTTGTTCGCCATAGAGGGAGTACATACGTATTCCACTACGAAATGAATTTTAGGATAATGTTCTCATATGATACATATTGTTATTTTTTAATTGAAAATTTTGCCTATCCTTGGTGCAGTTAGGCAGCCCCTATTCGAGCTGTTCATGCTCAGTCTTTTCTGAAATACCATAAGCATGTCAATATAGTACTAGTAGCAGGCAGGGAGGATGGAGCAAAGAAGCAGCAGACTAACAGCAAATATAAATGCTTGACTCCAATTATTTACATGTTGTTGCTAACAAGAAACATGCATGCGTAGTACTGGTTTTTGTGACTTTGCACTCTCAGGGTCATCAAAAGGAGCTCTCTAATTGGAGGACAGACAACTACGCTTCACACTCCCTGTTGCAATTAACTCAATTGCAGGATCATATAAGCATGCAATTCAGTGGTCATTTACATGGGCGCAGAAGTTTGGTGTTTCCCTGGATGTCAGATGCTCTCCACTCTTCAGAGCTATTTTGTAATGTTGATGTGATTTTCCAAATCCCATACCACAACCTTACCGTCCAATCCTGCAAACCATGAGGCAAGGCATGTAAAAAATATGTTCGAATACAAAGCTGGAAGAACTGGGACAGGTCAGTCCTATATATTTTAAACCTGATGTGCTGAACCGTTTGACAATACTGTCATTTCCTTTTCTCAACGGTACAATGCAACTGAGAACATAAAGAAATTGTTAGTCTATATCAGAGATAAGAGCACATCACTAGAACTGCAAAATGGGGGAAAAACAGAGGAACCGGGGCGTGTACGTTATGCAATTCTCATGAGCACCGCCGCGAGGCTTTGATGGCTCAACACTATCACTGCTTGTCCCTTGCTTTGATTGTCCATATAGCTTTCCAAGGGCTTCAGAGAGCTGAAATATGTTTTATTCAGATTAGATCCAGTGTAATAGTGAGTTCTTCAACTCAGAGTCACATAGCTGTCAATGATCAGCAGCACTTCATTCTTCCACATGGTGTCTATGCATTAGCATCTACAGTTACAAAATTTAAGAGACTATACCACTAAATTGCTATCCTGCATATTTGACTCTTAAGAAAATAGTAACTAGCAGCATAACATGTAGTCTTGCAAAAGCTTCAGGGACCTATCTATTTGTTTCAGCATTCAAAAGAGGCAAAGTACACAAGTCAGAAGAGGCCATGACCAGTCATTTTGTAGTCATGCTTTTCAGAATGCAAAATATCAGAATTAGACCAGCTATCATTTGCTGCCAAATACCAGCTTGCAAGTTACTGTTCCTACCTGGTCAAAAACTTGAGGGGTTTAACATCTAAATAGGTCAAACACATGGCAGACCAGATTGTTTATGTATAATCCAGTATTTCTTTCCTAATTTAACTAATTTTGATATCCAGATGTGCTTCTCAGTTTCCATATCTCGTTCGTAATGCATGGGAATCTACACAGCATTTTTCATGTGCAGTAAAAAAAAGAAGCTTTTAGACAGAAACAAGTAACTTCACCACCTAGGGGTCTAGAATGATCAGTGTGCAAATAAGCAGAGCATATGATAGCATTACACCTTCTAAGCAGAAACTATACGTCATTTGCGTTTTAACTTTTAAGTAGGTCCAAATCCTGAGATCTATTGAAATAGCGAATGGTTCATATTGATGGAATAAGTCCTTGTACTTGGTCTTTGTGGTCCTCATGTAGTTCTTTTGCAGGACAACATCTTAGACTACTTTAGGACAGCATCTTAGACTACTTTTGCAGGATAGCATCTTAGACTACTTTAGGTCTTAGACTATTTTAGGGCAGCATCTAAGGACAGCATCTTAGACTAGCATCTTAGCATATGCTTGATCGCCTGCCAGCTATAATATGTAACCCCAACCCTCAAAGTTGGCATGGCATTGTGTGAGAAATAAACCGAAAAATTGCCCCAACTCCTATTGTCATCCTCTCTCAATGAGAGTAAGAATTCAGCTACTAACAAGTGGTATCGAGCCGTTCTTTCCTCGCAGCCTAAACATCTCTTGCTCATCTCCTTCCCACGCCCCTTGCTCATAGCTAGCAAATGCTCCTCGCCACCCTTCATCTCTGAATGCACAAGCAAAGAAATGTCTAAGGCGCTTCTTCCCTAGCAATGAGCCTCCCACTAGCGCCATGTCCGAAGGACGATCTCAGCCTTCGGTCGCCTCGGCCTGGCACCCAGCAGAGGCCGAGGTTGTTGCAGAGAGGATCATGAGCGAGCAGCAGAAGCAGAGAGCGGCGGCGACGCGGCAAAAGGGCGGGCAAGGCGGCGGCAATGAATGGCAGAAGAATGGCAAAGCGGCGGAGCTGGCGCGGCGGCGGCGGATGCAATACAGGCGGGGCGGCAGCAGAAGCTTCGAGGCTCAAGGCAAGCAGAGTTCAGCAGCTCGCGCTTCGCCGACAGCGGCATCGACGTGGGGCTCAAGGCGAGCGAGGCGGCTTCAAGCGCGGCGGAGCGGCGGCGCCAAGACTCCCATGAGCGTGGTGGCAGCCAGATAAGCGCGACGACGCCAACCAAGCTCCCTGGCGGCGGTTGGGTCGACGGAGATCGCGGCTTTTACAGCGGCGGCTCTCCCGGACCGGCCGACGATGGTCACCACGGATCCGAGCCATTGTCGGGGCGCCGGTCCGGCAGATGGATGGCCTACCTCACCAAGACCAACTACGCCGAGCGGGTCGCGGTGATGCGGTACGGCTTCAGCGCGCACATGTGGAAGCGATTGACGACGACGCCGACATTACGAGGATCGACGGCGCCGATGCCCTCATAGCCGCAGCTCGCCGAGATGCGCTTCGCTTCAACAAGCGAATCGCCAAGGAGGCTCGATGCCATCATCTGCGGCGACGACGGCAGCCGATCATACCGCAAGACCACCTGCAGCACTTCGCAGGAGTGGGAAAACACGCCTTCAAGCCAAAGTGAGGACGTTGACGACTTTGCTCTCCGTCTCAACACTCTGCTGCAGAAGATGGTGCGCCGCGACGACACCTACGACGAGGAGAGAGCCGCCCGAAGCTTTTCCGTTGCATCCCCGAGAAGTACAAGCAGATCGCTCGCCGATCGAGTCTCTCGCTGGATCTCCACGATGTCGATCGAAGAGGCGATAGGTCGCTTCAAGGTCGCCGACAATGACGAACCACGCCTCTCTCGGGCCTATCACCATCGGCGGAAGTCAGATCTCACTCGAGAACAGCGGAGGCCCGCCAGGTGTCGGAAGAAGAGTCCTCTTCCGCGACAGCGGCCGCAGCGCGCTTAAGCCGCGCAAGGCGCGCGGACGCCGTCGGTGGCGCGAGGACGTTGCCGGTGACGCCACGAGGCGCCAGGCGGCGCCGCAAGAACGTGGTTTCAAGACGAGACGACTCGCCGCGCATCGCTGGCAAGCTTGGCCATTGGGCCAAGGAGTGTCGCACCACGACGTGGCTGTGCCCACGCCGCACAGTGGAGGAAGAAGAGCGGCTCGCTCTCGCACACGCAAGCATCGAAGTATCTCCAGCGCATCACCGCAGCGAATCTCCTCCACCTTGATGAGCCGAAGCACACGCCTTTCTTGGCGGCAGCCCAAAGCGACAAGATTGACGGTGGTACCTCGACATCGGCGCTACCCATGACATGACCGGCCGACGGAGTTCTTCACCGAGCTTGACTCCAACGCCCGAGGCTCCGCTCAAGTTTGGGGACGCCTCGGCGTGGAGATCAAGGCGTCGGCTCGCCCTCTTCACCGCCGAAGTCCGGAGAGCACAGTCGCCACCGAGTCTACTACATCCCCGTTAAGGAACTCGATCATCGCCTTGGGACAAATGGATGAGAACGGCTTCGCGTGGCGATCAAGAGCGAGTCATGAGGATTTGGGATCACCATCGCCGCCTTCTTGCCAAGGTAACCAGAGGCATCAATCGACTTTACGTCCTCAACGTCAGTGTGGCACAACCCTCGCTTTGTTGCTCGTCGGACGACGAGGCGTGGCGATGGCATGAGCGCCGCACCTTCACTTTGAGGCCTCAAGAGGCTCAGTGCAACGAGATGGTGCACGGCCTCCGTGCCTTGACCACGTGGAGCGCTTCTGCGGCGTCACGGCTTGACAAAGCAGAGGCGGCCCTTTCCCAGCGAAGCGAGCTTCCGAGCCAAGGAGCGGCTCAAGCTTCGCAGACGGGGACTTGTGTGGCCCGGTGACACCAAACCACACCAGAGGATGACGCTACTTTCTGCTGCTCGTCGACGACCTCTCCCGCTACATGTGGGTGATGGTTCTCGGCAACAAGGGAGAGGCTGCGGATGCCATCAGCGTCGCGCAGTCGCCGCGGAGGCGAATCTTGCCGCAAAGTGCAAGATGTCGCAGACCGACAACGGCGGCGAATTCACAGCGATTGAGTTCGCGTCGTATTGCGCGGATGAGGGCATTCAGCGCCACTACTCCGCTACCGTCTGACCGCAAGAAGAGAACGGCGTCGTCGAGCGACGCAACCAGACGGTTGTGGGGATGGCTCAGCCCCTCCTCCAGCGAGGGATGCCACCGCCTCTTCGGGAGAGGCGGTGGTGACGGCCGCTACATCCTCAACCGCCGCCCACCAAGGCTCTCAATGGCGGGGCCAGACGAGGCTTGGCATGGGCGCCAGCGATCTCCTCACCCACGGGTCTTGGTACCTCGCGTTCAAAAGAGCTTAGCCACATCGGCAAGCTCGACGCACGTACACTCTGTGGTGTTCTCGGCACGCGGAGGGCTCAAGGCTCACCGCATTCTTGATCCAGTGACCACAAGATGCGCCGCGGCGCGCGGCGTAGTGTTCGACGAGGCGAGGATGGGCATGGGACAAGGCGGTGGGCGGCGGCTCGACTCCGATGTACAACGACTTCACTGTCGAGTACGTCCACTTCAAGGGAGCTGGGGGTGTAGGTAGCTCCTCTTCACCAAGCATGCCTACCCCAGTCCTCGAGCTTCCACCGACTCCAGCGTCATGCTCTCCAGCCACAACTTCGGCTGCGACAAGTTCTTCGCCAACACCACCACAAATAGCAACTCCACGCGCTCCAAGATTAACGGCCACTCCTCCGCACGTCCACTCCGACACCAAATAGTGTCGACCACGGCCGGTGGAGTTCGCTACCCCGCTTCTTCCACGATGAGGAGCGATCGACGTGTACCACGACGGCGAGCCGCGGTATCGTCACGATGGGAACCTTCGGCGACCACCGATGTCCGGACCGGTGCCTCGCGATCCGGAGGCGCGATTGCATCTTCGCGTGTGACGACGGCGAGCCTCGTTCTTTCGCGGAGGTCGCGAGACACGCTGGCATGGCGTCCGCGATGCGACGGAGATGGATGCGGTTGAGAAGAACCGCACTGGGAGCTTGCCGATCTCCTCGTGGTCACCGCGCGATCACTCTTAAGTAGGTGTTCAAGTCAAGAGGATGAAGCCGCGCCATCGTCAAGCACAAGGCTCGCTTGGTGGCACGCGGTTTCGTGCGGCGAGGAGGATCGACCGACGATGCCTTCGCTTCGCGGCACGGATGGAATCCGTCGACTTCTCCTCTTACCGCCGCCCAGAAGGCGGCATGTTCATCACATGGACGTTAAATCGGCATTTCTTAACGGTGATTTGAAGGAGGAGGTCTACGCAGACCACCACGCCGCTTTGAGATTCCCGCAGAGGAGGGCAGGTGTTGCGCTGCGCAAGGCCCTCTATGGCTTGCGGCGGACAGAGGCGTGGAATGCCAAGTTGATTCCACGCTCAAAAGGATGGGCTTGAGCAAAGCCGCGACGAGGCGCCATCTACGGCGGGCAATGGTGGAAACGCCCTCTTCGGTGGGTGTCTCGTCGACGACTTGGTGATCACCGCACCAAGGATGTGGAGGTGGCGAGATTCAAGGAAGAGATGAAGGCCACCTTCCAAATGAGTGACTGGGGCCTCTTCACCGGGATCGAGGTGCACCAGACGACTCCTAATCACGCTCGACGCATCGCTTACGCCAAGCGAGTCGTTGAGTGGCCGGGCTCACCGATCGCAACCCAAAGACTCACTCCGATGGAGGAGGTGCATTGCCGAGCCGCGACGACACGACGAAGAGGGCGGACGCCACGCAAGACGGCGTCTTGTGGGAGCCTCCGCTACCTCGCCCACACACCCGCGGATCGGCTTTCTCCGTCGGCTCGTTAGTTTGCTCATGCAATGATCGACGACGAGCACCAACAGTGTGAAGAGGATCATCCGCTATGTTGCGGGACTCTCGACCACGGCCTCTACTACCCGAGGTGCCTCAAGAGGCACACCTCATCGGCTCACAAATGACAATGACCACGGCGGCGACATCGACACCAAAGAAGAGCATGAGCGGATTCTCTTCTTCCTCGGCAAGTGCCTCGTTAGTCGGCGATTTGTTAAGCGACAGTGGTGGCCCTGTCTACCGCGAGGCCGAGTACATAGCGGTTTCCACCGCCGACTCAGCACTTTGGCTTGCTCGATCGCTTGGTGATCTCCTCGGCAGAGACACCGGCGGTGGAACTCGGGGTGGATAGCAAGTCCGCCTGCCTCGCAAAGAACCCGTTTTTCATTTAACGAGCAAGCACATCCGGGTGAGGTACCATTTCATCCGGATTGCTTGGACGAAGGAAGCATCAAGGCGCGTTACATCAACACTAAGGACCGCCTTGCGGACTCGCCACCAAGCCCCTTGGGAGGATCAAGTTCCTTGAGCTTCGCTCCAGACCGGATGGTCCAACTTTCCCACAAGACGACGGACAAGACTTAGGGGAGAATGATGGAATAAGTCCTTGTACTTGGTCTTTGTGGTCCTCATGTAGTTCTTTTGCAGACAAAGACATCTTAGACTACTTTAGGACAAAGATCTTAGACTACTTTTGCAAGATAGCATCTTAGACTACTTTAGGTCTTAGACTACTTTAGGACAGAGATCTAAGGACAAGATCTTAGACTAGCATCTTAGCATATGCTTGACCGCCTGCCACTATAAATATGTAACCCCAACCCTCAAAGTTGGTATGGCATTGTGTGAGAAATAAACCGAAAATTGCCCCAACTCCTATTGTCATCCTCTCTCAATGAGAGTAAGAATTCAGCTACTAACACATATAAGAGATTCACTACACCCAGGCTCAGCTGTGTCTTTTCGTAGAGTAAATAACAGCATAACAAACATAAAAGCCTCCACTAACATGAATTAATGAGAGAGGGGTTTTGTTTTGTTGGGTGCGGCGGGGGGGGGGGGACCTGTGAGGCTTTTGAAATTGATGGAGAAACTTTCCTTTCATCCAGGTATCTGACAAAGCTCCTACAACAGAAAAATATACATTATGTAAAATTCATGGTCGTGAAACTTTAAAGACTTGGGTCTCAAGCCTGGAAGTCAGAACTACTAGCATATCCTGTAATAAGAAATGTTATCAAAACATTGAGCAAAAGAATAATTTGCAGAGGCACTATGAGATTAAGAATTAACAAGCTTAAGGTCATAAGGCGCCTTAGTGTGAAGCTAGCAATTTATGTAGTTATCATAGGAAGCAATGGCTCAGTTCAAAGCACTACCAGAATAAAAAGAAAACGTAATTAGTTTAACAAAAAAGTTGCTATGTGCATCTTTGCTTACCAAAGCCCTGTCTCATCTGCAGCAAAGATCATAGGATTGCAGTCAAATCCGACACCAATCACCATCCTTTCAGAAACAAAAAGAACCTGAAATTTCAAAGAGTTCACTCAATATTATGGACTGTGGAAATCATCGCATGCAACTAAATACTACCAGAAGGGTAAATGCTGACCCACATCACGGAGAGGCAGATCACGCAGTGCCAGATTTTGTGCAGCAGGAGACGTTTCAACATCGTCAATGAAATAAATTGTGGAATTGTGCCCTAAAAACCAAAGAACACCAATCAATTCAATGCCTGTAATATTTTGGATGGAAATCTGGAAATATTTAAAGACTTTCTGTGTCGATATATCAAAAGGCCAATTGTCCCATTAACCCAAATCCTGTCGGAAAGAAAAAAAAATGAAAATAAAACTTCAAGATGCCAGTCATAGTCTCAATAGAGCTTTCAAGAGGAGAAAAGGTGAACTATGGCAAGGCCTGAAACAGTGCTTTTATTAATTGAAATACCAAAAATAAAGTATGTCACAGTTATTATGCACGCCAAATGGTGCAATTCTTAGGAACAAGAAACTAGTACGAGGGAGAACCTGCATAGGCCAATGTTTTTCCACTTGGTGACCACCTTACACCAAATGCCCAAGTAGATGATAGATCAAGTTGAGCAATTTGCTGTATCCGAATAGGAGAAAATGTTACAAGGACGATCAACCACTTCAACAGGAAAAGAAAATGGATCCAGTAACAAATATTGTAAGCATAATACATCTTGTAAAACATTATGAACCATAATTTGTTCATAGGTTCTCAGCTTCTGAGGAATGAAGGTTTGGGCAAGCATGTCATACAAAAAATAAGCCACCATATCATTCAAAATAAACTTTGTGAATAAGTATATGAAGTATTATTTTTCAACTATAGATAGGGTGCAATAAAAATTGATAAACACGATATAACATAGTTATTATTGGTAAAAGACTAAAAGTCGTAGACGTTCAATTGCATGTCATTAGCCTAAGAACCGATGAAACACTAAATGAAAAGGCATATTTGAATATCAGAAAGGGACATACTCATATATTTACATTCCAACAGATGGCATATTATGAACTAATGGATCGATAAATAGCAAATACCTCTCCAAATTTCCGATCGGTAGAAGTGCTCGCTTGTGATCCCCTGAACAGAAGGATAAAAGAGCATGAGACATCTAGAGCATTTTGACGATCCTAATAGGTATAAGAATGACAAGTTCCACCTTGTATCCACACCCTTGATGAAAGTGGAGAATACTCTGCATTTACCATCAGTAGATGTTGTTGCAAGATGCATCTGAAGAAACACCGAATGCACACAAACCAATATTACATCCAATGGAAACAGGTCATGCGCATATATGGCAATACCAATTCCTATAAAGATATTTCACTGTCTACACCAAACAGAATTGCATCGAGTTCTTCCGATCATCTTTATGGTAGCAATAGGAGATATGCATCTCGCAAGTGACAGACAAACATCATGTATAAACACAATTATAATGAAAGCACACCATAAAGAATTGAGCCTTCAGTTTCGCTACTGAAGTTTCCGTTACTTCAAATAGACATAGTACTATGCTCACATTGTTTGGATGCCATGCGACACTCGTGACAGAAGATTCATGCTTCTTCCTAATGACCTTGCTAATCCACCTGCAGAAAAAAAAATGCATATCAAGAGTGACATGTCAACCTCACTAATTGCATGAACTCAATCAGTAGAAAACACACTCATCAATTAAGATATTCACCATGACTAATGGATAAATAAGGTAATCCAAAAACAGTAGTCAACTAATGTTAGTGCCGGAGACCAATACCAGTTGTTCTCTTGTTCGTAGTAGCAAATGCACACAGATTTAGCACCACTTCCCACGGCAAACTTATTTTCTACAAACATAACAAAAATAAATTTTCAGCGCACAGGTCATAGACTCATAGTTATTCAGTAAAAAAAAGGAGACAAAGTCTGCTACTTATAAGTGCTTGACATTGTATGTTCAGCTCCCAAAAGATTTTGTTCTTTTGGCCTATCATGCATAGTGTTGTCAAGCGCCAACAAAGTATGACAGCAAGGCTGAGACAACCTTAGTAAGTAATACATCCAGGCGTCTCATGTCCAAGCATCACAGGCCTGAGGAACTTAAAATTTGTGCTCAAATAAATGGGAGTGCAGATGTTTCACTTAGCTGCTAACTAGTTAATGTCCGGCGTTGATGAGAAGCGACTAAGAAATATAAATTCAAAAGATTGAAACTGTGTGAAATAAACACTAGGATAATCTGTTCATTTCAAGCAGCAAAAGAAGACAAAAGATCCAATTTGTTTGTAATAGAAGTACAAAGGGAGGCTATCAAAAGAACCTTTTGGGCTCCATCGAACACATAAAGCTGCTCGATTTAGCTTAAGAATAACAAGGGTAGGTACCCAATCGTGTCCTTCTTGTGTCCAAACATATCTGCAGGTAATAGAAGAAGGAAAAAAAAAGGAAAGAAACAAATATTTATTTTCTCTTGGGAGTGAGAAGCACAATATATTTACTTGATCATTAGAAAATTAAGCCTCAATGCATACTTACGAATTTCTATCATGTGAAACTGTCACAATTTTGTTGGAAGATCTAGTCCAATCTATTCCAGACACTATTTGATCATGCTACAAGATATATAAAAAAAGAAATAAGATAATGAATTACATACTGATTACATTAGCAAATGAAAATATTTGATGAGAGAAAGAGAGCTCTATAGTGCAGATGCTATGGTAGTTGTAGGACATAAACATGAATGTTTACCTTTGCAAGAACGTGAAATTTCTCCCACTTGTCTGTGAAAAACTTATAGATATGTACTTCGTTGTTATTTGGACAAAAGGCAACCACTGGAAGAGAGAAAAGATTCCCAGTCAAGTTAGAGACCAGCTGATACGGCATACGCATTTATAAATTGTAGAAATGGAAAAACTCCCGAGATATTTAGCGGCTCCGACTACTGTACAATCAGGGCTCCCGTTTAATCACCGTGCAATCCAACTAAGAAAAGTTTCAAAAAATTCTGAAAAAAATCATGGATGTACATCTCATCTTACCCCATCTACATATAAAATTTCATGATCAAATTCGTCTTATGCTAGAAGTTACAAAAAAGACAAATTCACGGTGATTGCACAGCAGTCGGAGCCATATTTAGCAGTATTATAAGGCAAGCGATGCTGTGTTCTTAATTGTATCATCTACTGTTGTCCCCCACCCCACCCCACCCCAAACACACACGCACACACAACAAAAAAAAACAACAACAACAACAATTGAAGAGACAACATATACCACAAGAGCTCGTGCTAGGTAACAAAATCATGGTGTATGTGTCCATTCGTGCATCGGAGCAATTCACGGAAAACACCAAATTTTGGTCAAATTTGAGACTGTTCTAAATTACCCAAAGGCACTCGCTGCCTAAAAAAGTAAAACTCTATTTACACATAGTGCCCCACACCCGCGAGACGGTTTATAAAATGAAGATTTAAACCTCTTGCAATTGGTCCATGACACGTGGTATTACTCTTTACTAAAACCACCGTAACACAGAGTTTATCGTACACCGTAACACAGCATCACGAAATGCTATTGCTGCCACCGATACCAGTACCACAACCATGCCGAAGCAGGCAACACACAGCACATTAATGGAAACCTCAGAGGATCACTCCACCAAAAAAGGGGCCGTCTAATTGTTCCTTAAATAATCCGCAATTAACATTTGATATCGGAGGATTGAAACTCTAATTCCAAGAGCTGACCGAAACCCTAGAATCCGATTCTGAATTCGACGCTGTACTAATCGGACTCAATTGGCCTAAGACATGCGCGGGGATTCGGAACCATATCAAACGGGAGACAAAGAGCGGTGAGATCTAGAAAGCAGGGGAGAGGGCGCGCGAGAGAGGAGGGGTGTTACTGGAGTGGTCGGGGCTCCATGCGTGGCAGGTGATGCACTCGGCGAATTGGTGGATCGCCGCCGCGGCCATCGGGAAGACGCGAGCCCAGCGGTGAAGCGAGGGGCGATAGAGGGAGGTGGGTGTGGGAAGCTCAAGGCTGAAATTATTAACGCCGTTAGGAAAGGCAAGGTTGGTGGTAAGCCGCCGGCGGCGGCGGGTGGGAGGAGGCGAGGGGAGATCAGACGAGGGGACGTCGGGTGGTACGACAGAAGGTCGTCTCAGGGTTCAGAAAACCCTTTTTAAAAAACTGTTTGAAATTCAAAAATCGAAAAAATAAGTCAAAAATCATCAAAAACAGTAGGATTAAGGAATCAAAAAAAATTAAAAACAAAATAAAAATCATTCAACTTTCACAAAAAACCACTCGGTTTTCACCAAAAACTGATCTAAACAATTTATTGTTCCTTAGAGTGGGTTTTTAGCGATTTTCGCTCAGCTTCTTCGAAATTCGAGCGGTTTTTACTGAATTTCGATCGGTTTATGTTGCATAGTTTTTTTTAAAATTCTTTGATTTTTTTAACTAGATCGGTTTACTAATCAATTTTGAATCTCGAACCATAACGGTATGGTCGAAAACCACGGTTTTCGTCGGTTTTTCAAACACTGGCCCTTACGAAAAAATTTAGTAAACATACATTTTTTGTTATGATAAGTGACGACACCTCCTCTTTAAAGGTTCTGTTCTTGTAAAAGTGGCATCATCACATTCGTTCCCCACTGTACTTCTCCAATTTTGAGTTGAAATTTTTCGTGTTAAAACTTTCCAATTGATTTTTTTATTTTGTTAAAATTAAATTTTAAGTTGAATTTTTCGAATTAAAACTTCCTATTTAAAATTTTCAGAGTTTAAATGTTCTAATTTATTTATTTATTGTGTTAGAGAGGGAAGAATACATGAGAGAAGTGAGTAGGGAAAAAATAGGAGGTGGATGAAGAAGATAACACATGACATCCTAGAAAGGTGCCATTAAATTTGTTAGGTTGAGGCTAATCTTAAAATAGTCATACTCGATTTAAAATAGGCCATTGTAGCTCTGCGGTTGTGTTTTTTCACATAAAATCCTATGTGAATGAATAAAATTTCGTGAGCACATCTACAACTATTATATTCGTTATATTAATCTCTATTTCCGCTATTTTTGTAACTATGATAGCTCCACTATGCTATATGTGCCAATTTTCTTTATATTTCTAAACATTATTTGTGTTTTGTTCATGATATTCTTCTTTTATCATATTTGTTATACTTAAATTGAATTAATTTGGCTCATAGAAATAACAAATATTAGTTAAAATCCAAATCCAACCTCTAAATTTGTATAATTATATAGATTATTTTATGTTACACATTGTACAACTAATATATAACAATTATAACATGTACTTTAGATTTAATATAGTTTATTATATATAAATCATCAAAACCACATATTTGAAATAGTAAGAAAATATGTACATTGTAGTAAACTGCGACGTGTAGTATAACTTCCGCAATAGCCTACTATAACCATGATAGTTTTTTCATATCTCTTTTTGCAACTGACCGTGAACTGTGATTTAAATCTTTAGAATCAACCCAATGTGTAAGACTAGTGAGACCATGCCTAGAACCTAAAAACGTACTGAGTAAATTCTAGGTTCAACCGGTATCCAACTGCTTATGCTTGATCCAATGGCATCTGTGAAAATTCAGGATGCAATCACGACGACCGTCCACCATATATGACAAAATTGACCTAAATGTCTATATAATCGGTGGGCCGATCTCTTAGATGTCAAAATGCACCGAGTAAAGTCTGAATCTAGCTCGTATCTAGCCGCTTGCTTGATCAAATGATGTCCATGAAAACTGGCCACGTAACCACGGTGAACATCCAACACGCAGAGGATGCCGAAATAGGGCACCATGATTTCAAACGCATGAATTCAAACCATATTTGGGTATATTCTTTAAAAATTTTAATTAAGATATATACTCATCTATAATAGTTCAGATGAAACACATACATTTTCAAAAAAAAAAATACTTGAATTGAAGATTTTGAACGAATTTAGATCACATGCTTTGTCGATATATATATATATATATATATATATATATATATATATATATATATATATATATATATATATATATATATATATATAGTTTTGCTACGTGCTCTAATCTCGATTTTTTTTTGAAATTCGTGATAAAAATGTTCGATCCGAACCGTTCATCTTCTTAGTAAACAAATTCAAAAAAAATACGAAATTTTGTCTGTGGCTACATTTCAACAAGATGAAGAAGATGAACGGTTCGGATCGAAGATTTTTATCACGGATTTTGCAAAATCTGGCTGGAGCACGGAAGCATCCGTGCTTTGAAGCTGACGGTAGCAATACTATATATATATATATATATATTAGCACATACCTACAATTAAATTATCATCAAAAAAAGGAAAACTCTAGTTTGAATTTCAGTTCAAACTTGCTTGAACTAGTTAAATTCAGTATTATTATAATTTCAAAAAAATTGCATTTAATACATAGAAGAAATACCCATTTTAGATCATGGAGCTCAGCCGCCATGGTGCCCCAGGTAATTATAATATTTATGTACACATATATATAGTATAATTACATCGTGCCTGAGCACCATGATTCAAAATAGATATTTCTCCTATGTATTTGCATGCAAATTTTTTTGAAACTTCTAGGATATTGAGTTTAACTAGTTTACTAATTAGTTTAAATAAGTTTGAACTAAAATTCAAACTAGAGTTTTTTTTATGATAGTTTGATTGTAGGTATGTGCTGATTTTATATATAATTTAGCGATAGCATGTGATCTAAATTCGTTCAAATATTTGAATTCGATAATATTTTTTCAAAAGTATATGTTTCATTTGAATTGTTATAAATAGGTATATAAAAATATACCTAAATTTGGTATGAATTCACGCATTTCAAATCATAGTGCCTAAGCCCCATGATACCCTATTTTGGCGCCCCATGCATACACATGTGTATATATATTGTGTGCATATATAGACATACTATTCTGCACCTGCGTGTAGAATAGGCTATTCTACACTCGGGTCATTTAACACAGACCGACCGAGCCACATGCAACCGAATAGTCTATGCAAACACAACTAGTAAATGACGTAACCGGACATTCAGTGCAACACAACTAGTAAATGACTAATAAATACTACTTCTAGTTTGTATATGAATATTTCTTTCTTTATTTTAGCCGTAACTTTTTATAGTATATATAGCATAGAATAGTTATTGTACGCGTCGGCCAGACAAGCATGTCCAAACCATCTCAAATACGCTCGCTTCATGTGATAACTAAAACTATTAGTTACGTGGCCAACCAATAAGTAAATACGTTTCCTTGTTTGTACTAGAATATTTTTTCTTTGACTTAACCATAATTTTTTATTGGTAGCTCCGATTCACGAACGGTTTTCATCAGAAACTTACTAACGATAAGAGGAACAAAATGATATAAGTCTCACCCATAAATGCCACATGAATGAAATATTACTATGAATAAACACAAATTTACTTGATATGTTGTTAGATTTTACTATTACATAGTCTCCAAAGGCTACCGAACCCTCCTGGAACAGAATCATACAAGTCTTGCCAATAAATGCAATATGAATGAGATTTTACTGCTAAACAAACACTAAAGTTACTAAATGTGTTGTTATATTTTGCCGGCATGACTTATACATGTATGTATTGCATGTTGATGTCAGAATATTTAGCATTAAGTAATAATTGAAGAGAAATAGAAGATAGTTATATGATAGGATATTGCATTAAAAGGGTAGTAATTGAGAGTGATTGATAAAAAAAATTAAGCTTGCTATTGGCAGTTAAAGCAGAAAAGTTGTGGGACGATCAATAAGAAATATAAGACATACATTAATACAAAAGGACTCATATTAGACTCCTCATCACTGACGGTTTTCAAAAACCGTCTATGATGAAGACGGTTTTTTCCAAAAACAGTCAGTAATGAGTCTTAGGCACATCATAGATTTTTTTTGTTAAAACCGTCTGTGATGAGGGGAACATCATAGACGGTTTTAGCCAAAAATCGTCTGTGATATTGCCCCCTCATCATAGATGGTTTTTCACTAAAACCCTCTGTGATGAGGGCCATATCATAAACGATTTTAGCCAAAAACCATCTGTGATTTGGATCTCAATATATATTTACTTGCTTGCGTCGTATTTCCCCTGGCCCAAACCCTAGCCTAGCCCCACACGTCCCGTCTCTCCCCTGTTGCCTCCCAAGCGCCCCCGACGCCCCACCTCATGGCGTCCTCGACCTCACCCCTCGATCACTGCTTGGCGCCACTGGTCATCGCAGCACGCCCTCCTCCTCCTCCTCATACCGACCGCCAAGATGCATGCCACAGTGGCAGATGGTGGCGGACGCCGGCCACCAGATCAGGTTCTCGGGGAGTGTGACACCATCGAGCTGGTTCCACATAAGTATGGAATGATTCAATCACTCAACCGACCTAGATGTTGAAAGAATCTCAGCATGGGAGGGAACGATGGGTTCATCCTGTGGAGTTTGATCTCAGAGACAAGTACTCATCAACTCTCTCTGAGATAAGTATCAAAGGAAGTGTCCATTTTTACCATGACTTAGATAGCCTAAATTTAGCTAAATGTCTAATTTTACCATAACTTAGCTAAGTGGTTGAGACATTATGGCACGTTGAATTTACCCTTGCCTCCTGTTCCGTTGTGCCCCTTCTGTGGTGTTCAGTGGCAGAGGCCAGTGCTGGAGTTCTGGCTCTCCATCTCACCGGTTCAAATCGATTAGCAGGTACTAGAGTCTATGTTGTCGTTGTCTCTGCCGTGGTAAGGATTCCAATGAACATGACCATGGGCATGATTGGTGCCAAGTATCAGCTATAGCCTTGAGAGGCCATGGAAGATGTAAAACAAAATGATGTGATTGTCAGGAAACACCAGAAGAGGTGGCAGAACAAGGAGAGGTGAGCGGTGCCATTGTCGCCATGGTATATGTCATCTCAGAGCGACCAGATAATTAGCCAGTGATTACGACAAGAATAATCGCCACCTCCCTAAGTTAATTACATTTAATCTCGACACGATCAAAGAAAACACCGAAAGCCGATGCTTTATCGACTACTATGCCGTGTTCGAGTGTTACAATGAGAACAATAATTAGAGACCTAATGATAATATATTCATTGCAAGCCACGCTGGCTATATGTCCATTACATAATATTACAAAGGGTACTTGGACACAATGAAAGATCACACTACTACCCATACATGCTAATACTTCCTAGGGACATAGATTAGTCTATAGAATCTTCTAGCCTCCCGGTAGTAGTCTGAGTAGAAGTAGCCTTCATAGGGATCCTCCCGATAACTCAGGAACCGAGCCCGAGAATAAGCCTCCTCACTGGCCTCAAATGCTGATCCATCGCCTCCTTCTAGAAAAGGGGAATACAAGAGTGAGTACAACGACTCAAGAAGCATTAGATAATAGAATGCAATATGATGACTTTCTCCTTCATCCAATTCTTCCCTCCAAATATGAGTTTATTTAAATTAAGTTTTTAGTTTTCCTTAAGAGTTGGAAGTTTTAATTATTGGAAATTGACTACTAGCACCCAGATATGAGGCGGACTTAGCTTCAGAGCCTCCAATCCAGAGACAGCTTGAATTCAAGATTTGACCCTGCGCAGGTTCGTACCACTTTACCCATAACGGCCCCAACATGTGAGGCTCCAGAACGTTTATCACTAATCCAGTGCTAGATCTCCAACCCTGTATCCGAGGGGAATCCCTATCCAAGTGATTCCACTACTCATCATACAGTTGCACCCCGATATCAAACCAAGGTAACTCCACCGTGGCTTAAAATATATATCCACATAAATCAGCTTTCTCATCTGGGCCTTCCGGCATACCCAGACTTTGGCTCTAATAACTACACTTACCCAATGTGGAGACCGTAACACTTTCTTAGGACAACCTTTTCTGACAGCGATTTATCTCGCTATGGTTGGTACTAAAATACGGCTCATTGCCCGAGTGTAGGGGTTTAACCTTATGTTATAGCCTATGTAGAGGGTCCACCTACAATGGTATCACCACACCCTGCATATCCACGCCATCTTCTATCGCACCTCTACCCACCATATTAAATTTAATATATTATCCACGACTCCATTCGTGGACATCTAAACACCACACAACCACTTCCTTCACCACAATCACACCTCATCAAGATATACCAAAACCAATTCACCCATTCCATTTCATTCACCACCTTACTATTCTCCTCATTCCATTTCACCTCTCATTTAAAAAGAATACATTTTGATGCAATGAGGATATGATTAAGTAAAAAGCATTAAAAGCATTTAGTAATGATGCTCAAGGAAATCTTGCTCGAATAATATTTGACGGATCGACCTCGTCAAGGTGGGTTCCGGTTGGTCGGCGATTCAGTCGAGCCTCCAAAGCAGATTATACGATTATGGTCATTAAAGATTAATTATTTTGGTGTCCAACCATTTTTCCGATCCGTCGCTCAGTTTTATCTAAGCAAAGACTATTAATGCCGCTTGTCGATTTTACGCGATCCGCAAATCGGTTCCAGAATCGACGCGTCCGCGACGCAATTTACTTTTCTATTTTTCTAACCCCTTTCTTCTTTCTTTCTTTTCTCTTCTCATTTCTTTTCCTTTTCTTTATTTTCTTCTCGCCGGCCATCCTCACTTCACCCACTCCTACCGACGCCTCTCCTCTGCTTCTCCTCCAGCGACTTCACCGTCAAGAAGACTCGGCGCCCCACCTCTCTCGGTACCGACCGCTTCCTCCGACGAGCTAGGGTTTCTACCCCTATTTCCTTTTCTTGCACTTTTAGCTTCATTTGCTTGGTGATTTTGCTTTTGATTTCGGTCTATGATGAACGTTGGGGTTGGCTTTAGGCAAGAACAGTAAATACTACACAGATCCTTACCCTACCATCGAGACCATGGGGAACACCCGATCTACCATCCCCTACCCTATCGCTATTAGCACTCGATCTACCTTCTACGATAAGAACAGTAATCGCTAATTGGGAAAATGCACTGGTGGTCTACCGGTCACGAGCTAGCAAAGGGTAGGGTCCGGATGGTGGTGAGGAAGAGGTTGTCACCGGCTTCTTGCTTCGAACTCCTCCACCTCGCTTGGTTTGCCCTCTCCTCGCCCTGTATTCTCCACCTCCCTCTTGTGGATGCTCCTGGATCACCTCTTCCGTGTTCCTCCTCTCCTCTTGCTTCTACCGAAGCTTGCTCGTGCTTGGGTTGGAATGGCAATGCGTTGGTGTGGGGAGACAAGGAAGCAATGGCTTTGTTGGCTAGATGCTTCAGATGCTTTTTGTGGCTCTCGCTTTGTGGTCGAATGGGGATGAGGTAAATGAGTGGCTTTATTTACCTCTTGTGGGGAAAAGACCACCTTGCCCTTGGGATATTTATCGCCTCTATTAGCTATAAGGGTATTACGGTCATATCTTGCTCAATTTACTAACTGCACCGCAACCGCACTGTAAGTCTAAATGCCGAATGATGAACCCCGAGAAATATCGAGAGGTGCCTATCCGGTCCCTTGACAGATTAGGTACCTCAATGGCGATACCTTTCATCGTGGACCGATTTCATTCTCTAATCCTTACAATTTATTCTCTTGCCTAATTGCTTTTTTGTTTAATTAATACTTTAATTAAACCGATAACCCCCAAGTTATCACAACCTATCCCCTTAAAAGGATTTCGCCTCAAAATCCACCTCACCTAAAGAGATGCGTATGACTCATGCAGATCTTCCTCCTTTCCCACGTAGCCTCTTTCTCTCAGATGGTGCTTCCATTGAACTTACAGTAACTTGATGGTGGCCCTTCTGAACTGTCGTTCTTCTGTCTCTAGGATTTTGAGAGGAACCTCTTCATAGGTTAAATCTGGCTTTAGAGGAATGTCATGGTTAGGCATCAATTGAGAGGGTTCCATAAGACAAGCTCTAAGCTGAGAGATGTGGAATACATTGTGGATCCTAGACAGCTGTGGAGGAAGCTCTATCTGTATGCGACTTTCCTTCGCTCCAAAACCGAAATGGCCCCACATAACGAGGACTCGCTTTTCCTTTTACTCCAAATCAGGTACTCCTTTCATTGGGGACACTTTCAGTATACATGATCACCCTGCTGGAATTTCAAATCCTCCTACGCTTATCAAGATAACTTTTCTCGCTACTCGAGCGCTTTTCAATCTTTCTTGGATCATTTTATTTTCTCATCATTCTCGCCGAATTAACTCAGACCTAGTAAGGACTTTTCTCCCACTTCGCATCAACAGATTGGAGATCTACACCGCCACCATATAGTGCTTCGAAGGAGCCATTTGTATACTCGCTTGGTAGTTATTATTATATGCGAACTCCGCGAGATGCAGATATTTGTCCCAACTTTCCTTGAAATTCAGCACACATGCCCTCAACATATCTTCTAAGATTTGATTCACTCTTTCGGTCTGTCCATCGGTTTGAGGATGATAAGCGGTACTAAATTTGAGTTTAGTTCCCAAAGCAGTTTGGAGACTTCCCCAAAAGCTTGAGGTAAAAGTGGAACCTCTATCAGATGTGATAGTTTTGGGAACTCCATGAAGAGTGACTATTCTTTCAACATAGATTTCGGCTAGCCTATGAGCAGAATATTTCTGATTTGTGGCTATGAAGTGAGCAGATTTTGTAAGTCTATCCACTATAACCCAAATAGCATCTTTCTTGGCTAGGGTCCTAGGCAAGCCTGTTATAAAGTCCATACAGATATCCTCCCATTTCCATTCTGGGATTTGGAGAGGTTGCATTAGGCCCGCTGGACGTTGATGTTCTGCCTTAATCTTTTGGCAAGTATCACATTTACTAACATATTCTGCAACTTCCTTTTTCATACCATTCCACCAGAATGCTTCTTTCAGATCCTTATACATTTTGGTACTACCCGGATGAATAGAATACAAAGTGTCATGGGCTTCTTTCAAGATCAAGGATTTTATTTCAGGATCATTTGGAACACAAATCCGATTGTGGAAATTGAGGATTCCCTCGCTCAAAGTGAACTCAGAAGGTTGGTTTGATTGGATCCTCTTGGTCTCTTCTATGATGAAACTATCGGATGACTGTTTTTCTTTTATTTGCTCCAATAAGGTTGATTGGATAGTCATGGTGGATAGCATTGCATTGGATGGAGACAGATTGAAATGAATCTCCATCTTAGCCAAATCTTGAAGAAGTTTAGGATGGAATTTCTGAATGGAAAGATTGTGACATTGAGATTTTCGGCTCAAAGCGTCAGCGACTACGTTGGCTTTTCCAGGATGGTAGTTGATGGTGATGTCATAATCCTTAATGAGTTCTAACCATCTTCGTTGTCTCATGTTTAGTTCTTTCTGAGTGAATATGTACTTGAGACTCTTATGGTCACTATACAGAGTACACTTTGCTCCATATAAGTAGTGCCTCTAGATTTTCAAGGCAAATACCACAGCTCCTAATTCCAAGTCATGGGTGGGATAATTGACTTCATGGGGCGAATCGCCTAGAAGCATAGGCAATCACCTTGTCATTCTGCATGAGAACACATCCTAATCCGGACTTAGAAGCATCACAATATACAATGTATTCTTCTCCATTTTCTGGCACAGTTAAGATTGGGGCTGAGGTTAGGAGCTGTTTTAGTTTCTGGAAGCTTTCTTCACACTTGTCAGTCCAGTTATAGGGATTGTTCTTTCTGAGAAGCTTAGTGATAGGTGAAGCAATCTGAGAAAAGCCTTTAATGAATTTCCGGTAATATCCGGCTAATCCAAGGAAACTTCTAATTTCAGTTGCATTGGATGGACTTTTCCAAGTCTTGATGTCTTTTATTTTGGATGGATCAACTTCTATACCTTTCCCCAGATATGACATGACCAAGAAAAGACACTTGTTTTAACCAAAACTCACACTTGCTAAACTTGGCATACAGTTGATTTTCTCTCAAGGTCTCATAGGTCGCCCTTAAGTGTTCTTGATGTTCTTCCTCACTTCTTGAGTAGATAAGGATGTCATCTATGAACACCACTACAAACCTATCCGCACACTTCATGAAAATCTTGTTCATCAAATTCATGAATATAGCAGAGCATTGGTTAATCCAAAAGGGACAACCGTGTATTCATGATGACCATATCTGGATACAAAGGCGCCTTTTCTATATCCTCTGGTTTGACCTTAATTTGATGATATCCAGAGCGAAGGTCAATTTTAGAAAAGACGATGCACCTCTAAGCCGATCGAATGTGTCATCTATCCGAGGAAGTGGGTACTTGTTTTAATGGTGACACTGCTCAAGTCTCGATAATCGGTGCATAGCCTTATCCCACCATCCTTCTTGTCTACAAATAAGATCGGTGCTCCCCACGGGATACACTTTCTAATAAATCCTTTTTGTTCCAATTCTTCTAATCGCTTTTTAACTCCACTAACTCGAGGGTTCATTCGGTATGGCCTTTTAGATATTGGTGTGGATCCCGGGACAAGTTCTATGGAGAATTCTAGTTCCTGTCAGTGGCATACCCAGTAGTTCATCGTGAAAGACATCTGGGAATTCCCTAACCACTGGAATGAGAGCCAAATCAAAGGAAGATATGTGATTGAGTTGTGTGACAGGAATATATGTCCTGGTTCTAACTCCTTGGTAGAGGATACGATCTCCATCGGCTTTCCTTATGGACGCAGTCTTTTGCTCACAATCTATATTAACTCCGTTCGTAGCTAACCAGTCCATCCCCAAGATAATATCTAACTCAGATAGATCGATAACATGAAGGTTAGCTAAAAATGGAACATCTTGGATTTTTATCATCTGATTTCTTCTAATCAAGGTGACTGCGATCATCCCTGCGGGCGTACAAACCCCTAAGGGTGACGACAGATGCACACATTCTAGATTATGTTGAGTGGTGAATTTCTTGGAGATAAAAGAATGTGTTGCACCAGATCAAATAATACAAGACTTTAGACGGGGAATAAGGAGCGCACAAAGGACTACGCTCAGAGCTCCTTCAAATTTTGTTCTCACGAGATATTGTTCAAGCGAGCCGATGTTGCATTTTGAGCTCCTCGAGTTGAATCCTTCGAGGAAGCAGAGCCGAATTTCCATGTCCACGCCATGCCTCAAGTGACGGTTCTCGAGGCCATCCAGAATGCCTTGTCCTGCCGGTCTAGCTGGATAAGGACAATTAGGCCTCTTATGTCCCGATTGCCCGCAATTGAAACACTTGATTATATTTTGAGGGCAGTTAGCAATATAGTGCTGGCCGCCACATCCATAACACTGCACTGGAGCTCTAGGTGGCAAGCTAGCTGGGCGGGGGACGAATGGTGCTACCCTCGGTCTGAACATAGGATCCTTGTTAGGTATGGAAGGCCTAAAAGGTCTTGGTTGACTATAGGCAGGTGGATTATGATCAAATTTAGCCTTCTTCCTTCTTTTCCTCATTCAAATGAGCGTGCTCATTTTCTATAGTGCTAGCTCTATCAGTAAAATCTTGGAATTCAGTAATTCTAAGAGCTGAGAGTTGAGCACGAATGAAGGGATTCATGCCTTTCTTGAAATGAAAAATCTTTTTAGCATCTGTGGTTCATCTCCCGTGAGCGAGCGAGACAGCTTCTAGGAATTTGCTAAGGTACTCCACTACCTTCCTGTTTCCCTGGGTCAAGTCCCAGAACTCCTGCCTTTTTCTCTCCATCTCACCCAAAGGAATATAAGTCTTGCGAAATTGAGAGGAAAATTCCGCCCATAATATGGGTTGCTCACGGCAAGATACAACAATGAGTTTGACCACTGTCAAGCTGCTGCAGACCAAGAAGTCGATATGTCGCAAATTGAACCTTTTCTGCCTCGGAGCATCCCACAGTGTTCAATTTCTTTTCTATCTCCCGCAACCAGTCATCAGCCTCTAAGGGTTCTAAGGCTCTAGAGAATGTGGGAGGATGAAGATGAAGAAACTCCCCTAAGGTGACTTTGGTTCTGGTGGGATGGGAGGTTCCAGGAACTCTAGTAGTTAGAAAAGTCTCCACAACCTGATCATGGCGCTCTTGAGCTTCTTTTCTAGCATTCTCAAAATAAGTAAACATTCTTTCCAACTGGTCCGGATTTTCTGGAGTTCTAGCCAGATCGGTTGTTCCTGCAGGTGGAGTTGGCTGCCTAGACTCCACTAGATGGGGTTGGTTAAGATCTTGGAGATTCACGAGGATGGTCCATGCGAATTGGAGGATTGGATGAAGAACCCACCTCGTAATCAGTCTTGCTCCACTGGCTCTCATCGACATCCTCGCAAAAGAAAACGACACCACCTAAAATTAAGCGGTTGGACAATTATTTTATCAGCAACCTTTTTATGGGATGAGAGGTATTGTATTGTAAGAGATATTTTTACAAGTCCAGATTTTAAAGCATAGGAAAGGCACTGAATCACGCTCTTTCGCCACTCCATTACGTAAATGTATGTACATACTAGCTACGCTTCAGAGGAAGAACCATAAAAAGGCAAGTTAACAAACGAAAACAATCCTGCATTCCGAGTAGCAGAAACTCCCTGAGATTAATGCACTCAGGCCGCCCTATCTACAGAAGAACCATGAAATCCAATAAGATCCAAATAAAATCATCAGCAATAACTTGGTTTCATCGTACCAAGGACTCTTCGAAGTTGCACTTCGAACAACAATCTATGTCTACATAAGATAAACGAAAAACAAACTTGGTGTTCGAGCACCAAGAACTCCTCGAGACCCCACGCCGAAGGCCGCCATGGAGCCACGCATCCAGGGACGCCACGGACAAACAGTCCGGGTCCGCTTCTTAGTTCTTAGCTCCTATGCGCGCTGTAGTCCATTTAACTATACATATATATAGCCATATACATTACAATCTGGTCTCTAAAGCAATAAAAGAGAGCATTACTACTTGCATGAAGCCTATATAACCTATGCGGATAAAAAGGATATTACTACGCATTTACATGCAAGGATTAACGGTTACCATAAACCATTATCATTTCTAATTGATGCTTATGCTATGATGTTAATCATAAACTAATATGCCCCATATGCACGCACATTTTAAGGATGACAGGGAAAATGCAATGCTTCTATTTACACTTATATAAGAACAGCACTAAGCATTAACCACACATAAAAATTTTATGCAACTATGGAAGGAGTGCAACAATTAGCACTTACATGCGAAGCAATAGAGCAACAGAAAGAGATTATAACAGATCATACATAAATCATATGATAAAGTACAACATGCATACATCCACTCAAAAGGATATACTGGAAGTAATCATCTAACTTTTAAGGAAAATAACTAGCAAAGGGTAAGATAGCTTAAAACTTTGAAGAAGTTAAGAGTCACTACAGTATTAGTGCAATATAGCTAGAGTCAGATTTTTCCTTATAACCCGATCAGTCTCTACTTATATGAGCGTGGTTCTCGTAACCATTGCTCTGATACCACTCAGAGCGACCAGATAATTAGCCGAGGATTGCGGCGATAACATCGCCACCTCCCTAAGTTAATTACACGAATCTCGCACGATGCCAAAGAAAACACCTAAAGCCGATGCTTTATCGACTACTATGCCGTGTTCGAGTGTTACAATGAGAACAATAATTAGAGACCTAATGATAATATATTCATTGCAAGCCACGCCGGGCTATATGTCCATTACATAATATTACAAAGGGTACTTGGACACAATGAAGATCACACTACTACCCATACATGCTAATACTTCCTAGGGACATAGATTAGTCTATAGAATCTTCTAGCCCTCCGGTAGTAGTCGGAGTAGAAGTAGCCTTCATAGGGATCCTCCCGATAACACAGAACCGAGCCCGAGAATAAGCCTCCTCACGGCCTCAAATGCCGATCCATCGCCTCCTTCTAGAAAAGGGGGAATACAAGAGTGAGTACAACGTACTCAGCAAGCATTAGATAATAGAATGCAATATGATGACTTTCTCCTTCATCCAATTCTTCCCTCCAAATATGAGTTTACGAAATTAAGTTTTTAGTTTTCCTTAAGAGTTGGAAGTTTTAATTATTGGAAATTGACTACTAGCACCCGTATATGAGGCAGACTTAGCTTCCGTAGCCTCCAATCCAGGAGACAGGCTTGAATTCAAGATTTGACCCTGCGCAGGTTCGTACCACTTTACCCATAACGGCCCCAACATGTGAGGCTCCAGAACGTTTATCACTAATCCAGTGCTAGATCTCCAACCCTGTATCCGAGGGGAATCCCTATCCAAGTGATTCCACTACTCATCATACAGTTGCACCCCGATATCAAACCAAGGTAACTCCACCGTGGCTTAAAATATATATCCACATAAATCAGCTTTCTCATCCGGCCTTCCCAAGATACCTGCATTTTGGCTCTAATAACTACACTTACCCAATGTGGAGACCGTAACACTTTCTTAGGACAACCTTTTCGACAAATGATTTATCTCGCTATGGTTGGTACTAAAATACGGCTCATTGCCCGAGTGTAGGGGTTTAACCTTATGTTATAGCCTATGTAGAGGGTCCACCGGCAGCGGGTATCACCACACCCAGGCATATCCACGCCATCTTCTACTGCACCCTCTACCCACCATATTAAATTCTAATATATTATCCACGACTCCATTCGTGGACATCTAAACACCACACAACCACTTCCTTCACCACAATCACACCTCATCAGCATATACCAAAACCAATTCACCCATTCCATTTCATTCACCACCTTACTATTCTCCTCATTCCATTTCAGACTCTCATTTAAAAAGAATACATTTTGATGCAATGAGGATATGATTAAGTAAAAAGCATTAAAAGCATTTAGTAATGATGCTCAAGGAAATCTTGCCTGGAATAATATTTGACGGATCGACCTCGCTCGAAGGTGGGTTCCGGTTGGCTGGCAGATTCAGGTCGAGCCCTGAAAGCAGATTATACGATTATGGCTGTTAAAGATTAATTATTTTGGTGTCCAACCATTTTTCTGATCTGTCGTTCAGTTTTATCTAAGCAAAGACTATTAATGCCAGTTGTCAGATTTTTACGCGATCCGCAAATCGGTTCCAGAATCGACGCGGTCCGCGACGCAATTTACTTTTCTATTTTTCTAACCCCTTTTCTCTTCTTTCTTTTTCTCTTCTCATTTCTTTTCCTTTTCTTTATTTTCTTCTGGCCGAAGCCATCCCCTCACTTCACCCACTCATTTACATCGCCTCCCCTCTGCCTCTCCTCCAGCAAGACTTCACCGTCAAGAAGACTCTCGGCGCCCCACCTCTCTCGGTGTTGCTTCCTCTCGACGAGCTAGGGTTTCTACCCTATTTCCTTTTCTTGCACTTTTAGCTTCATTTGCTTGGTGATTTTGCTTTTGATTTGGTCTATGATGAACGTTGGGGTTGGCTTTAGGCAAGAACAGTAAATACTACATGCATCCTTACCCCTACCATCGAGACCATGGGGAACACCCGATCTACCATCCCCTACCCTATCGCTATTAGCACCTGATCTACCTTCTACGATAAGAACAGTCTTCGCTAATTGGGAAAATGCACATGGTGGTCGGCTGGTCACGAGCTAGCAGTGGGTAGGGTCTGGATGGTGGTGAGGAAGAGGTTGTCACTGGCTTCTTGCTTCGGAACTCCTCCACCTCGCTTCGGTTTGCCCTCTCCTCGTCTGGTATTCTCCACCTCCCTCTTGTGGATGCTCCCTGGATCACCTCTTCTGGTGTTCCTCCTCTCCTCTTCTTGCTTCGGCTGGAAGCTTGCTCTGGTGCTTGGGTTGGAATGGCAATGCGCTGGTGTGGGGAGACAAGGAAGCAATGGCTTTGTTGGCTAGATGCTTCAGATGCTTTTTGTGGCTCTCGGTTTGTGGCTGAATGGGGGACAGAGGTAAATGAGCTGGCTTTATTTACCTCTTGTGGGGAAAAGACCACCTTGCCCTTGGGATATTTACTGGCCTCTATTAGCTATAAGGGTATTACGGTCATATCTTGCTCAATTTACTAACGGTACCCGCAACCGTACCAGGTAAGTCTAAATGCCGAATGATGAACCCCGAGAAATATCGAGAGGTGCCTATCTGGGTCCCGGACAGATTAGGTACCTCAATGGCGATACCTTTCACTGTGGGACTGACGGCATTCTCTAATCCTTACAATTTATTCTCTTGCCTAATTGCTTTCTTTGTTTAATTAATACTTTAATTAAACTGATAACCCCCCGGGTTATCACATCATCTGACTTTGTTACTTTTTTTTTGAAAGAGAAGGCAAGAGCTTTGCCAAATACATTAAAGAAAGGAGAAAGAACCAAAGAGTTTACAGATGTTTTAGACGGAGATGGGAAACATCACAACCTAAACCTAAAACAACCTAGGCACCTCCATTGATCGCCCCATTTTAAGGCGGAGGTGGAAGAAACATCATGAACTAGAAACAACTTGGCGCTATAGACCGTGCCACTTTAGATCATCGCGAAGGCTGCTCATCGGCTGTGGATGTTATGGGCGATGGCTCCGGCCACTTGCTACACCGTGCGATAGGAGTTATTGAAAATCTTATTGTTCCTCTCTTTCCATATATGCCACAGGCTATATGTGACTCCCTCATCAAAGTCCCTTCGTTTGCGCTGGGGTACCAATATACGCACGTTTGTCCACCAAGCAGAGTTACCTAGCTGTACCGTCGGTAGTTGTGTGGCGGAGTGGTCTATCTGCAAAAGCCAAAACACTGTCCCCTAGACCTGTCTTGCAAACGGGCACAGCAGCAACAGGTGAGCTGATGTTTTAGGTTCGGATCCACAGAGAACACATGTGATAGAGTGCGACCACCCCCTGGATGTGAGCTTGTTAGTAGTGAGAATTTTGTCCTGAATGAAGAGCCAAGCGAAGAACCCGCATTTTCCTTCCGCGGAGGCCTGCCAGATCATCCTATGAGTGTGATCCAAAGTGGACCCGACGAACTGAGCCGAACTTGCAGAGTACTCCCCTATTGACGACCATTTCCAGGTGATGGTGTCCTCGACATGAGGATAAAGCTGTACCTGCCACAACATGCGTCATAGCAGCACGAACTCCTGGAGCTACGTTTCATTTGTGATTCAACGTAGGGGTGTAAGTTCAACCTTCATTAGTTATGGTTTTGGTGTTAATGACAAATCTAATATTGTGATTATCCATTAATGTGATTTTGTTATTAATGACAAATCTTATATCGAGACTAACTTGTTTATTTAGAATATCCTTGATTAGTCTCATCGCATTGAAAAATGAAAAACCCAAGTTATGTATGCGTATTCAGTCTAGTATTAATTGCATACTTTGGATTCAAGTTAAAATATGAATGTCCCCATTATATTAACCAAAAATGTGCATCATGTTTCCCAATCCATATATTACATGGATGCACATACTTAGGGGGAGTTTGTAGTTTAACTTGAAAGTCTCTTTGTATTGATCTAATTCTTATTGACACATATAAGGATCAAGACAAAGAAACTAAATCCTTGAGTATATATTTGAATTGACTACTTGTAGTATACTCATGGTAATATAGGATATACTCCAATATGATCAAATTGAATATGTGCATATTATATCCAAGTCAATCGTATTTATGCACATATACATGTGGGGCTTATTCTATAATTGATGACTTAAAGTAATGATCATTTCCATATAGCCTACACATAATGGATCATTACTTTTCATCAACATGAGTATATGAAAACTTGTGTAGTTAATATATACTCATATCAATTTAAATGAAAATTTAAATTGAGTTCATTTGTCTTGTTAATCATTAAAGAACATTTCATCATGTGTTGATGGTGTTCCTTGATTAATTAAGGACAAATGAATAGTTCTTAAGTATAATGAAGCATGTGTTGCATTATTATACTTAAGACACACTTAAATCATTCAAATTGATTTAGGTTGTGCTTAATTGATCTAAAGGCATCCATTATGTGTTAATGGAGTGCAAGAGATAATTGAGACAACCATGCATCTTGGACTAACTATTTTATGAGTTGTGATTGAGTTAGGTCCAAAGATAGATGAGATGAATGAAAACGGGACAAGGACAACATCATGAGGTGATGGGCGTCAAGAGTAGATCCCGAAGATAAAGAGGAGTCGAGTGATGATCTCGGGGAGCGTAATGAAGTAAAGATCATAAAGACCCCAAAGGGGATTGCTTGCGCGCGGTGGCGAAGGTATAACTAGATAGGCTAAGGACTTTGTAGTCTTTGAGTCTAATTTTTATCGCCATACTATTAAGAGGGGTTGTCTCCTAGTTTGAGCTTCATCATGTGTTGGTGATATCATCCCGCGTTCACTCAAGCTCAAACCATTTGGATTTGGTGTTCGCATAAGAGTTAACCATTTGGCATGTGTTGCGAATGGGTTAAGTTTATGTTTGGTTGTTATTGGTTTATACTCTGATTTGCATGTGTTGCAAAGAGGAAGAGTATATGCATTTGGTTTTCGCATAATGCTTTGATTTGCATGTGTTGCAAATAGGATAAGCTATTGCGTTGACTTTTGCGTGAAGTTCACTTTTGCATGTGTTGCGAATGTTGAAGCTTCATGTTTGTTTTTATTTACAAAACAAATCTTTCTAAAACTTGTGGTTGCTTGGAGCTAAGTTTTGCATATGTTGCAAAAGGAGAGAGCTCAAGCATGATTTGATGTTTGTGGTTGTGTATGTGCTAGAGGCTCGCATGTGTTGTGAGTAGAGAGCACATATGTTTGATTTGGTGTTTAAGTGTTTGTATAGAGCTAGAGGCTTGCATGTGTTGCAAGTAGAGAGCTCGTACGGTTGATTTGGTTTTAGTGTGATTAATTTGGTATGGTTGCATGGAACTAGAGAATTGTATGTGTTGCAATTAGAGAGTTCATGCACCTTGATTTTGCGTTGCTTGGAGCTAGACTTTTGCATATATTGCAAAGAGTAGTGCTCAAGCATGAAATATGGTTATTGCGTTATTTGCAAGTTCGTTGTGCAAATAGACTGAGTGCTATGAGTCCGGAATTTCGAGAGCATGTGAGTAGGGCTTGCAACGGGTGTTGGCAAGTTGTCTGGGTCTCGTGTTGACCTTCACATGGCTAGGGGAATTAATCTCATAAACTCGAGTTTGATTTGCTTAATACGTTTTGCAAATAGTTCTTGAGTTGATTGCGAAACGTGTTTTTGCAATTTGGTTGAAATTCTTTGAGCATGGGTTAAATTGGTGCAAATGTGTTTTGCACGAGTGTATGATCATGTGTTGATCATCTAAATGGCTCAAGGAATAGTGTTTGGCTCTTTGGTGAAAAGGTCACGAAAAACCGGTGTCCGGAGTCGGTGGGGGCGGTATGACCGCACCCCCATGCGGTCATACCGGCCAGCGGTATGACCGGCCCCTGAGCGGCATGTTTGTTCTAGAGAGGTGGTTTTTGGCTCTGAGGTGGTGCGGTATGACCGGAGGTGCTTAGGTCATATCTGGCCATAAGCTTGATCATACTGCCAAGGGCGCAGATGACCGGTTTTCGTGCAACGGCTATTTTTCTAGCCGTTGGCTTGTGAGGAGCGGTCATACCGGCCCAGGGTGCGGTATGACCGGCCTCTCTGCCCGAATTTCAGTAAAAAGCCCCCAACGGCTAGTTTTCTTGTGTGGGCTATATAAGGAGCCTTGGGGCTGGCATTTGGGGGTTGCTGGGGTTATTGAGAGTGTGTGGGAGTTGTGTGCATGTGTTGCCCTCTTCCACTTTGATTCTTGAGCAAAGAGTGAGCACTAATGCATGTGTTGCAATTAGGAGTGGATTGAGTGGCCTCTTGTGCATGTGTTGCACTTGAGGGAGGTCCTTGGTGCATGTGTTGCACGAGGTGATCACCGGGAGTGCATTCGTTGTGCTCGGTGAAATTCAAGCGAAGGAGCGGCTTGTTACTCTTGGAGGTTGCCGACTCCTAGACGGCGTAGGCGTCGTGCCTGGGAGCTCTCAAGGTGTGAGAAACCTCGGCAAGTTTGTGAAGGTTTGGGTTGAGCCTACGCGAAGGCGTGAAAAGCCACGATTAGTGAAACGAGGCGGGTGCTCGAGTGGGAGCCGGTCCAAGTGGTTGGGCTTGCCTCAACGTGGACTAGGGGAGACCGGCAAGTCTCCGAACACCACGGAAAAACATCGTTTGTCTCTTGTCTCTTTATATTCTAGCATTTCCATTATTGCCATATTATTGATTGCTAGACCACATTAGAATTGCTTAGTATTAATTGTTTGTTCAATATAGCAATTCTTGTTTAGAGACATAATTTAGTTAGTGCACTAGTGAGCCTAGTTGATTTAGACCTTAATTGTCAAAACTGAGTAAATCGCTTCCGCATCATAATTGATTAGGATTTGACATAAGAGTTGATTAGAGCGAATTGTTTAGTGAGCGATCGAATTTTGTAAAACGCCTATTCACCCCCCCTCTAGGCGCATCCTCGACTCTACAAGGGGTCGGATCCAATTCCCATGAGATAACAAGTCCTTCACTGTCCCTGTCTTTTTCCTGATTAATCTGTAGCACGATAGAGCCAGGTCTGTGGGTGATTTGCCCTGTAGACATTTGGACTCCCAGAAGTTAGCCGTTTCGCCATCCCCTATTACTATGCTGGTACCTGCATTGAACAAGCCGTGGTTTGTGGTATCGCAGGCTAACATCGAACCTGCCCAAGGTTTTTGTTGCCCCTTCCAAGCAAATCAGAGCCAGCGGATCCGAAGTGCTCGGCCAAATCTATCAATGTCTTTTACTCCCAGCCCCCAGTCTCTTCGGCCGACAAACCTTTTTCCAATTGACCAAATAGTGTCCCCCATTGCATTCTTGCTCGCCTTTCCAAAGGAAATTGCGACGAAGCCTGTCCAATCTCTCTGTGACCCATCTGCTGAGGGGAAAAACTGGTAGGTGGTAGACTGCTAGAGACATGAGCATCGAGTTTCTTAATGTCAAACGGGCGACCCTGGACAACAACTTCCCTTTCCATCCTGCTAGGCGGCCTCGCACCTTGTCCATGAGAGGCTGAAGATCTGACCTTATGAGCTTTGTTGGTTGGAGAGGGAGACCTAGATATGTGCAAGGGAATGAATTTACCCGTGCCGAAAAATCCTATAGAATTGTTTGCATGTTGAGCGCCTCACACCTAATGGGGTAGACCTCGCTCTTTTGGAGGTTGGTATGAAGACCTGTGACTCCTTCGAAGAATAGAAGGATCTTCTGGATTGCTTTGAGCTCTTCCCTGTCGGGGCGCACAAAAATGGCAACATCATCTGCGTAAAGAGATACTCTTGTTGAAGCCCAACCAGTTGGGATTGAAGAGATGATGCCCACCTCCATCGCCTCGGAGACTAACCGCTGTAGGGGATCCATAGCTAAAATGAAAAGCATGGGGGATAAAGGGTCTCCCTGGCGCAAACCTTTCCTATGCTGAATGGAGGTACCCCGGACGCTGTTTAGGAGAACTTTTGAGGAGGTAGATACCAGAATCATGGAGATCCACTCTCTCCAACGCGGCCCGAAGCTGAGTTGGTATAAAAGCTTGAGGAGGAACTCCCAACTGACGGAGTCAAACGCCTTTGCTGTGTCCAATTTGAGGAACAGAGACAGGATTCTTTTCCTGTGCAGCTCGGTGACTAGATTTTTTGCGTAGAGAAAATTATCCTGAATGGATCTTTTCTTGATGAAAGCACTCTGGTTGTGGGGTACCAGTTGTTGTAGGTGAGGCGCTAGCCTATTTGCGAGCAACTTGGAGAAAATCTTCCCCGTGCTATGGATGAGACTGATCGGTCTGAAATGTGTTATCAGCGTTGCATCCTGTCTCTTTGGCAGTAGCACAATACTTGTGGAATTCAAAAGCCGTAGATGTCGACCACTAAGACCATGCAACTGGTGAAACACCTCCATGAGGTCCGCCTTGACGATGTCCCAGCATTTCCTGTAGAATAGACCTATAAAGCCGTCAGGACCTGGAGCCTTTTTGGTTGGCAAGGAGAACACCATGTTCGTAACCTCGTCGAGGCAGAAAGGATCTTCTAGGGCGCGCAAGTCATGGCGGTGAAGGCCGAAAGAGTCCCAGTTGAAACAATGAGAACGATGCTTCTTGGTACCTAGCTATTGGAAGAAATGTTTGTTGAGTTCATCCTGTTTCTCAAAGAAGTTTTGAACTAAGCCCCTGTCAATTGAGATAGCCTGTATGTGATTCTTCCTCCTACGAGCGTTCACCTTGATGTGGAAGAACTTTGTATTGGCATCCCCTTCCTTAATGAACATCATCCTAGAGCATTGCCTTAGCCGGGCCCGCTTGATCGCCGCCAGCCCGAGCAGCCTATAATGGACTTTGGCTCGAAACTCCCTTTCTTCCCTGGATAGAATCCGAGATTCCTCCGCCTTGTCTAGCTGGAAGATAATCTCGCCGACCATGTGAAACTGCAGGGTTAGGTTCCCCAACGTGAGACGGCTCCATGCTCTGAGTGCTTTTGCAGTTCTTGCTAACTTGATGTGCCACCTGCGCAAAGCATCTGACGGCCGAATTGGTTTGTCCCACGCCTGTTGCACTACGTGAATAAAGTTTGGCATTTTGGTCCAGAAGCTTTGAAACCTGAACCCTCGAAATCTGGTCGGGTTGATCTGACCGTGAAGCAGGAGTGGACAGTGATTGGATACAAGGGTGGACATAGCCTGCAGGTGACAATTGGGGAAAATGCTGTCCCAGTCGCTGGAGGCGAAGAAGTGGTCGATCCTTGTTTGCGTTGGGTTCTCCCTTCCATCTCCCCAAGTGAATCTACGGCCATTCAGCCTAATCTCCGTGAGCTCTGTGTCATCCAGCATGTTCTGAAAAGCCCCCATTACCATTTTGTTAAGATTGGCATTATTCTTGTCTGAGACCCGATAGATCATATTAAAATCCCCCAGAATGAGCCACCCTTGGCACATGTGATCTTGAAGATTCCTGAGCTCCTGTAAGAACCGTAGTTTGGCACTTTCTTGATGCGGGCCATAAACCCCCGTACATGACCAAGAGACCACGTCATCCTTCATGAGTACTGTGGCGGAGATCGAGTTTGTGCCTACCTGTGCATCAGATATCCCGAAATGAAGAGATGAAAAGGCTAGAAGAATTCCTCCTCTAGTTTGCTGCACTGGAAAGGAAAAAATAGTTATCCGTGAAAGAATCTGACTTTGTTGCATATGCGATAGGTAATTTCTGGGAGTACCAAAGATTTCTTAGCCGTGTCTCTAGTGCTTTTTTCCTTGTGTGATATTGTTGTCATCCCTGAATGACTAGCTGTGTGTGTTATAATGTTATCCGCGCCATCTGAAAGACGCTTAGCTTTATTATGCCAGAGTAATTGGCCACATCGTCGCTACACACATAAGTCATAGGCGAATTCAAGGTGCGCAAAAGAGACCTTGACCACAACTGCTCAAACAGCAAATTCTGCTTTGCGACGGCCATCACAACTCTGAATCAGAAGACCATTCACAAGCGCACAACTGTGGGAAACAAAAATCTGCAGTTAATGTGCAAGAACACAGCCGGGTTGCAAGAATAGAAAGAGCCTTTTGCCTGTTGGCCATAACCGTCGTTACTGTCCAACCGGCCAAGCAGGGGGCAGTGCGACGAGCGAGCCACCGCATCACCAGCGTGCTTTGCCCCCTTGACGAGGCGACACTAACGGGTGAGCCCAGCTCTCGAACCTGTCCACGTTGACCACGCCTTCCCTCAATCCCTCCCACTACCTGCGTCCCCCCACACCGCGGGCTAGAAAATTCCCCAAAATCTTTTGGTTTTCTTCTTGCCCTCCCCGGGAACCTTCCAGAAGCTTCTGGAACCGACCTTGGTATCAATCTTTCTCGGGTTTCTTTTGTGGTTAGTCTACGCTGGTTCCTCAGGTTGTAAAGCATTCGCTGTTGTTTTACAGTTGCGGACTTGTAGACGAGATCCAGGAGCTGCCTGCCATGGTGAAGGACTGCGTCTACTATGACGTCCTGGGGGTCAGCGTGGACGCCTCCCCCGCCGAGATCAAGAAGGCATATTACCTCAAGGTAATCCCTTTGCGCCCTTGATTTTTTTTTTTTTTGCCTTGAGTGTCATGTAGATAGCTATTGAGCTCATCTCCATGTGCCAAATTGCGGGATTTCTCTTCCTTTCAGGCGAAGTTGGTGCATCCCGACAAGAATCCCGGGAACCCCGACGCGGCACTGAAATTTCAGGTTGATTTTCCTATTTAATCTGTTCTATTTAGTCTGTTGCATTTGATGCGGACAAATAAAATGGCGTGTCCATGGGCTAGAGCTAAAATATTAATTTTCTGAAGTTTGTTTGGATTTTTCGAAGGAAGAGCAGAATTTTGCAGTGTAGCATCTATTGATAATCGTTGTGAGGCATAGTTCAATCGGTAGCATCTAATGAGGTATTCGGTACGAGCATCTTCTGTACATTTGTTTCACTCAGATGACGCTTCATTTTGCGGATGGAGTTTTGCTTGTTTGGTAGATCTCCAATGTAAATACCGAAACTAATGTGTAGAAAATATTTCTGAGTAAATGCATCTTTGGCATCAAGTGCCTCTTTGTATGATTTACTGCTGCAAATTATTAAACTAAATAGCTTGCTCTTGACAGGAACTCGGGGAGGCCTATCAAGTCCTAAGCGATCCTGCAAAAAAGGAGGCTTATGATAAGCATGGAAAGGAGGGTATTCCCCAGTAAGTCATGAATTTGAGTTTTTGGTAAACATTGGGTATTCTTTTGAAAAAGGGAAAGGATAGCGGCTCCTTCAAGGAATATTCTGGTTGAACTAGCTGGCTGATCATAGAATGGGGTAATTTGGTGGATTGTTAGGTAGTGAGACAAGAGGAGGTAGCAGCAAGAAAAAGGCTTGAGGGAACTAGGAATGGAAAAATGGGAATGGAGTTAAGATGACCGCTTGGATTTATGGGTAGATAGATGAAAATTTCCTGGCTATAAACGAACATCTTTAGCGAAAAGAGACAAGTATTTACTGACATCTGATTGAAATTAGCCAGTAATTTTTGGGTATGATATTTTCAACAAGAAGGTACTTTTAGTTTTACACAGCAATAAAATGTAAATCAGCTATGCGTTGTGCTCAGATACATAACACGGCATTTCAGGGATAACATGGTAGATCCTGCTGCTGTCTTTGGAATGCTTTTTGGAAGTGAATATTTTGAAGATTATGTTGGCCAGCTTGCACTGGCATCCATAGCTTCGGTGGAGATTGAAGAAGACTTAAACAGTCAAGAGGCAAGAGCAACGGTTCAAGAGAAGATAAAGGTATGTTATTCCCAAAGTTACCTACTGTTTTGCTTAATCAGCTGCATTGAAATTACCATTCAATTTAGGCTCTAGCACTGATACATCAATTAAAACTAAAATAACTTAACTGTGGCACAGGAGTTGCAAAAAGAAAGAGAGCAAAAGCTTATTCAGAGCCTAAAAGATCGGCTTCAACCCTATGTGGATGGGAAAAAGGATAAATTTGCAAACTGGGCAAATGCGGAAGCACGGCGTTTGTCCCAAGCAGGTATATCTTGTGATGGCCTTTCAAATGAGCAAATGCTTCATTTAACTTCGTTTCAATAAATTAGTGTCACTTTTATCATCACAAAAAAACTAGATTTCGTTTCAATAAATTAGTGCCACTTTTATCATCATAAAAAACTAGATTTTGTTTCATCCACATAGACAAAGACTTTTGTGTGTCTCAAAAACCTGTATAGGATTCCTTGTTGCACCAGAGTTATAATGGTTTTCTCTCGATAATTTTATTTTTATTCCTAAACTTTCAGTATTTTACTGTTGGCCTTTTCAAGTTGTTGAATTGCTTCATACAAATTTTTCAGCTTTTGGCGAGGCTATGCTTCACACTATAGGATATATTTATGTACGACAAGCAGCAAGAGAACTTGGAAAGAGTAAATTGTATATGGGTGTTCCTTTCATAGCTGAGTGGGTAAGAGACAAGGGTCACCATATTAAATCGCAGGTTAATGCTGCTTCAGGTAATTTCGAAAACATTGTTTAGTTCTTTGCTTAATGTACAAGTGAAGTCCTCGTTGCTAATGAGTTCCTGCTATAGGTGCTATCTCTCTGATCCAGCTGCAAGAAGGAATGAAAAAGTTGGAGGAGAGTGACAATAAGGAAGAGCAGTTCGTGAAGAGTTTAGAGGAGAAAAAAGATGCCGTGCTTAATTCTCTATGGAAAATTAATGTGGTTGATATTGAGTCAACACTAACCCATGTCTGTCAAGCAGTAAGTCTTTTTTTCTCTCCTAATTCTTGGCTCAAAGCTTACATGTTACCATGAAGTTACGCTGTTGTTTCATTTTATGCATATCCAAGTAGAAAGAAATACGCCTTAAAAATGTAGATAGGGATATACAGATTACTTTAGTGCAAGAATCATGCTTTCTTGATCTCTCTGTTTCTTCAGGTCCTGAAAGATAACACAGTCTCAAAAGATATTCTGAAGTTGCGAGCAAAAGCATTGAAAAAGCTTGGGACGATACTCCAAGTAAGTTTCATTTTAGCCTTCTGCTTGCTTCTTCTAGCATGTTGAAGAGATAACAGAATGCTCCTGGAAAGCCAGAAGAATTTCATAACTTTCAATTGCTCTTATTTCACCTCCGGCCTGCATACTTTTCGTTAGTCTTATTCATAGTCATCAGTAGCGAATTACACCAGTATGCCTACTCTTTGTGCAACAGTGCATCATAGCAATCAAGGCGTTCGGTTTTTTTACCCTTGGTTATTTTTTTTTTGTATGCACTATAGTTATGCATAGAAGACTTCTTACAAGTAATCAGTTTCCAGTGTTTCCCAGGCATTTGATACATGAGACAGTTGATTTTTATAAATGGAAATGGAAACAATTCATAGTTCAGTATATAAATTTTTTGGAATGTTTTGCATGGCTGTTTCTTGTAATAACTAATAACTACGTCAAATCTCAAGCAATTCTTGGAAATCTATTTTATGGGATATGCACGATTTGCTTTACTTTGTATTGAAGTACTATTTTGTTGGGGAACTGAAGTGAGTCACTGAAACAACTACTAGGTTAGTACCAAATTTCAAACTCGTAGCTTTTCGCTTTCAATGTCTTCTGTGCAATTCATGTATTCTTCTTTTATGGCGGCTTGTCGCCAGCAAATTCGGTACTTAATTTAATTAGCAGATGATGAGTAACTTAGTATTTTCATTCCTCCTTGTAAAATCAGGGTGCAAAATCTCTCTACCGGCGTGAGAACAGCCTACGCTTTGAAACCAACACGCCGCAGGAGGCAACGGCGTCGCACTCAAGGCTGAAAACACCGTAACAATTTGGGAATTATATATTCGGATGCTGTGAATTTCCTGTTTGTTTGTAAGATTAAGATAACGCAGGTTGCTCTGGATACACTGCCGTGGTCTTCCTTTATTTTTTCCCTGTAAAACTGTAAATGCTGAACAAGAAGCATTGTATTGATCTTAGCAGTCTTGGTGCTTAGCCAGTGTACCTCCGCTCTAAGCCTCTTAACTAACCTCGAACGAAATATTTGTCCTTTTGGTCTCTTTTAAGTTTGTTTGATATGTACAGAACGGTGATGGCGCCATGAGCAGCACCGCGCTTCTCCAGCGTTGTGTGGGACGGCTTCCGGTTCCGGCCATCCGCGCGTCAGCAACGGCAAGCGTCCCATCGCGCGCGCATCCCTCGCCGCGCCTTGCTGGGGCTGCGGTTCCATGAGCGCCACGCCACCACCGCGCGGGCCGCGCGTAGAGAACGCCAAGCGGCGGCCGCCTGTGCGCGCTGCCCGGCATGTGCGGGGCACGTCGGGTTTAGGTCGGGCGGCCGGCACGGTTATTTTTGTGAGAAGTAAAACGAAAATAGAGAAACTGAATGGAAGAAGATTATCTTTGCATTGATCAATTGATTGTATTTATACAAGGGAAAGGGTGTCATAAACAGTTGCCTTAATCCAACCAGACAACTGCCTAAACAACTGTCTAAACAACTGTCTAATCTATGGCTTCATTATATGATTAACTGCCTAATCTTGTGTCTTGATGAGATCAACGAAATAGTGTCTTTTGAGAAGACATTGGTTCACAACACTCCCCCTTGATCGAATCTTCCTTGAGATCAATGCATTGTTGATTCCTTCAAAAATCTTGTGAGAACAATCTGAAGATTATATTGATATGCCATCAAAAACTCCTTTAAACCCAGTGGGAAAAATAAGGAGAAAAATATGACATATATAAGTGTGATTAATAAATCACTATGTCTTTGGTAGCTCCTCTAACAACCCCTGTGGGGAAAAATTGGAGATACGACATAATATATTAAACTCCTCTAAGAACCTTGTAGGAAAAAAATGAGGAGAAGATATGTTGATATACTGTTGAAAACTCCTAAAAAACCCAATGGAAAAATTTAGGAGAAAAACTGATACAGTATATTTAAGTGATTGTCTCTAGTGAACTCGTATGAGAAAATCTATTATAGGAAAAAAAAATCCATAAACGAGTTTGAGAACAATTCATGTCTTTGATGTTTTCTTAAAAACCCTAATGGGCAAAATAGAAAACATGACATATACTTGTGTTAATATTACCTCATTAAAAACTTTTCATGAGAAACCTTGTGAGGAAAAACTCATAAAAGAAAAGAGTGTAATATTTGTTTAAGACAGGTTAATAGTTAGGAGATATCTCCCCCTAATTCTTGCAAATTTCGAAGTCGTCTCATACCAATCCCATGAACACATTTCAAGAATGTAGAAGATGGTAATGACTTGGTGAAAAGATCAGCGAGGTTATCGCATGGTTTGGTTTGCAAGATGTTTATCTCCCCACTTTGCTGTAACTCATGAGGATAAAACAATTTTGGAGCAATATGCTTAGTGATGTTGCTCTTTATGTAACCTGTCTGCATTTGTGTAACACAAGCAGAATTATCTTCATAGATAATTGTAGGTGATTCAATAGAACCAATGCCACATGATTGTTGTATGTGGTTAATCATTCTGCGAAGCCATACACATTCACGTGAAGCTTCATATAGTGCAATAATTTCAGAATGATTAGTAGAAGTAGCTACCAGAGTTTGTTTAGAATACTTCCATGAAATAGCTGTTCCACCATGTAAGAATACAAAGCCTGTTTGAGATCTGGCATTATGGGGATCTGATAAATAGCCAGCATCCGTATATCCAATCATAGTGGGATCTTGATTTCTTTTGAAATATAATCCAAGATCCTTTGTGCCATTGAGATATCTGAGGACATGCTTTACACCTGTCCAATGACGTTTGGTTGGTGCAGCGCTATGTCTAGCTAGTAAGTTCACTGCAAATGCGATATCAGGCCTGGTGCAATTTGCAAGATACATAAGCGCTCCAATAGCACTGAGATAAGGAACCTCGGGTCCCACTACCTCTTCTCCATCATCACATGGTCTAAATGGATCTTTCTCCATATCTAGAGATCGAACAACCATAGGTGTTTTAGATGGATATGATTTGTCCATATTGAATTTCTCCAATATTTTCTGGATATAGGCTGATTGCTGCACTAAGATTCCTGAGGGAAGGTGCTCAAGTTGTAAACCTAAGCAAAATTTGGTCTTACCCAAATCCTTCATCTCAAATTCCGTCTTTAGGTGACTGCATGCTTCATTTATATCGTTAGAGTTGCCAATGATATTTAAATCATCAACATATACGGATATAATACAGAATCCTATTGGAGATTTCTTTATGAAGACACATGGGCAATCATCATTGTTTGTGTATCCCTTCTTTAGAAGAAATTCACTTAGTCGGCTGTACCACATTCTTCCCGACTGTTTCAAGCCATATAAAGACTTGTTTAGCTTTACACAGTACATATTGCGATTTGCGTTTGGATTCGGAATTGGGATTCCATCGGGAACCTTCATGTATATGTCCGAATCAAGTGACCCATAAAGATATGCTGTCACTACATCCATCAACTGCAAAGATAGATGATTTTGAACTGCCAATGATATTAAGTATCGGAATGTTATTCCACTCATAACTGGAGAATATGTTTCATTGAAATCAATGCCGGGTCTCTGCGTGAACCCTTGTGCTACAAGTCTCGCTTTATATCTCACCACCTCATTGTTTTCATTCCGTTTCCGGATAAAAACCCATTTGAATCCCACAGGGAAGACCTTTGGAGGTGTAGGTATTGCAGATGTGAATACCTTTCTTTTATTAAGCGAGGTTATCTCAGCTTGAATTGCTTCCTTCCATTGAGTCCAATCCGAACGCTTTTTGCACTCTGCCATGGTCTTGGGATCTGGATCATTTAGGAGGTTATTTGCAATTGTTGCGGAGAAGTAAGTGTCAACAATTGTAGTCTTTCGGTCATATGATTCTCCAGAATCGATATAATTAGTGGAAATTTCTTGCACCCTTGATGATGGCTCATTATTTCCCAAAACTATGGAGCCAGGGCGTTCCGATGTCCCAGGATCAGTAATAGAGTGCACTTGTGATCTAGGTTGTGAATCAACTTGAGGTTGACTTGTACTTACTGATTTGGAGGATTTTGTCCTTGGTTTCCTTTGTCGCTTGCAAGAAGCTGCATCCTTAGCCGTGGCCTTACTTCTCCCCCTCTTATTTTGAAGTGGGAGTTTGAATGGTTTTATTTGGTACCTCCACTCTTTCAGGCACATTTCGGACAGGATAATAGGATTTAGTAACACCTTTAGTATCAGTAAATGCATCTAGCAAGTTATTTGCAATGTGTTGCAAATTTATAACTTTCTGAACTTGAAGTTCCGTTTCTTGAGTACGTGGATCTAAGGTGGAGATGTCAACAGCATCTCAATTAATTTTTGGGCATTCTTTTTGTACTTGAAATCTCCCCCTAATGCCGGGAAATGATCCTCATTAAATATACAATCAGCGTGCTGGGCCGTGAATAGGTCCCCAGTTAGGGGCTCAAGGTATTTAACAATCGACGGAGATTGATACCCCACATAGATCCCTAATTTCCTGTGTGGGCCCATAGAGGTACGCTTGGGTGGTGAGATCGGTACGTATATAGCGCAACTGAATTTTCGCAGATGGGAAATATTTGGTATATTTCTACGTACTAATTGCAGCCAGGAAGTCAGTATGATATGCGATTGGTCCCAATTGAATTAAGTCGGCGTGTAAGACCAAGATGACCCCAACATGAAGTTGGTAAGTTGCAATTTTGTAATAAGGGTCTTGCAATCCACTTGATTCTCTTTATAAGAGATTCCGCCAAACCATTTTGAGTATGGATATATGGGATGAGAATCTTGTACTTGAATTCCTAAAGCCATGCAATAATCATTGAATGCATGTGAGGAAAATTCAGCGGCATTGTCCAATCGTGATGATTGAATCGGTGTTCGGGATAATGTGCTTTAAGTTTAATAATTTGAGCAATTATCTTTGCAAAAGCATGGTTATGTGTGGATAAAAGACACACATGAGACCATCAGTAGATGCATCTATAAGAACCATGAAATATCCGAACGGACGGAGACAATGGTTGAATAGGGCCACATATGTCACTTTGAATACGTTCAAGGAATTTGAGTGGCTCATGTTGGATTTTAAGATGAGAAGGTCTCAAAATAATTTCCTAGTTGCACATGCGAATTTGATCATGATCAAGTTTGTCTTTTTACCATGGTAACTTTTTGGAACGTATCAACATTCTGAAAAATTACCTTGTAGCACAGGACGAATTTGATCATGAAATTTTATATGTAGATGAAGTAAGCTGAGATGTACATCCATGATTTTTTTCAGAATTTTTTGAAACTTTTTTTAGTTGAGTTGCATCGTGATTTCACCAACTCTCTGATTGCACCAGATATGTTCCCTATTTTATTATCTTTGTTCTAGACTTGTGAAGGCCCATGTGTGAGCTTGTACTCATAACATAACATAGTAGACATTTTTTTAAAAAAAAAAGCTTGAATGTTCGGTCTTCTAGGATAAAAAGAATATCATATTATCCCCACTATAACCGGTCAATATCATCGTGATTGGTTTTTTCAATTAACGCCCTCATTTCCACTGCCGCCGCAGCTATTAGAGCTACGATTTTTCTTGTTAGAGAATTTATATATTGTTAAATTGTTTTTTCTATTTTTATTAGAGATTTTTTTAGAGAGTTGAAAGAAGTGACATACCATTGCTTACCACTGCTGACTTATTTTTAAGTAGAAAGATACACCCTCCCGCTAAAGTCTGCAACAATGTAGATCCATTCCATACCCAATCCAAATTCACTTTGCATTCTACTGTTTGACATGCAACAATCTGCTTCTTTTTAGGGGTATAAGGATATATACAACACATGCATCTTATACAAACTCCACACATGCGTGCGTGCGCGTCCGGTATACAAGTTAAGAAATTATTTTGGAGACTCCAGAGCCACCAGAATGGGACACACGCTGTCCCATTGAAGCTATGCTCAGTTCTCAACATTCTGCTATTGATATAGCAGGGTGGGTTTCATGACGGGATAATCGCCAAGTCACGACACGATCCGACCTATCACTCCAAGTGGAAAAGCCCGGCACGTCTGTTGCATCGTCGCGCAGTACGTGTTGCCCTCTAAACCCAAAACACGACGCGTAGCACGCCGAACCATCGTGTGTGCATAGACGCACGTGCAGTAGCAGATCTACCTTATTTTTAAGTAGAAAGATACATTGCTGGTACCACCACTGACTTATTTTTAAGTAGAAAGATACACCCTCTCGCTAAAGTCTGCAACAATGTAGATCCATACCCAATCCAAATTCACTTCGCATTCTACTGTTTGACATGGAACGATGTCCTTTTTAGGGGTATAAGGATATACACAATACACGCATCCTATACACACTCTACACATGAATGCGCATCCGTTATACAAGTTAAGGAAATTTTTTGGAGACTCCAGAGCCACCAGAACGGGACACACGCTGTCCCATTGAAGCTATGCTCAGTTCTCAACATTCTGCTATTCATACAACAGAGTAGGTTTCATAGCGGGATAGTCACCAAGTCACGACACATCCGACCTATCACTCCAAGTGGAAAAGCCTGGCACGTCTGCCGCATCGCCGCGTGTTGCCCTCTAAACCCAAAACACGACACGCAGCACGCCGAACCATCGTGTGTGCACGGACGCACGTGCAGTAGCAGATCTACCTTGGCGGCGTAAGGATGCTGAGGCACCTGCTCCACTGCACTATTGGTAGCTTTTTATTATCTTACGTGCGTTACTAATTTAATTAATTTTATTTTTAAGATTGCTACTTGCATATATCTTTGAGCTTTTGAAATGCACCATATTAAAGATGTTATCTTTAAATATTTGCTCTTTTAACTTTGTTGTTCATCAATTCATATATTAATTTAAATTGAACGTAACATTTAAATGCATTTTTTACTATATCTATATTAAAAAAACAACCGGTGATATTCAAGACACCTCATTCGTTTTAAAGGCAAGAAAAATCCCACGAAAATCCTAAATTTTAAATATTCTCACATTAATCGGAAGAAAAAAAAAGAAGAAGCATCTACACCACTTATTTTGGTGGGATCAGATTATAACGGTGTCGATTAATCATATATAACAAATATAAGTGAACTTTAATTATTGGAATTATAGTCGTATATTAAAGAAAAAATCTCTACCACTTAATTTGGTAAGACCAGACTATAACTATACAGATTAATCATAAATAAATAAGGTTATGTATCAAATACAATTAATAATATTTTAATCACTAGAAGCTGAGTCACGCACGGTTGCAGATAAGTCTGCTAGTTCGTCTTAGCAGTAGCTTCGTACTACCAGCCCTTCCTTTCATCTTCCTTACGCCACTCCGCACGCGCGAACGCACGTAGTCGTTGCCGTGACGCCACACCACGTAGCCACGTACAGCCACCTATCGCGATTCACAGAACAACCTGCGATCGGACGTGTGTCGGCCTCTCCTCCGCTGTGGGCACGCACGTCCGTCCGGTGCCGGTCCTCCCTCGCCCGGCCGGCCCTGCGTGCCTCCGTCCCGGAAAACGCAAGCGCCGGCCCAGAAGCTTCTTTCTGGGAGCTTTATGGGGAGGAGGAAAAAGAAAAAGGAGAAACTAGTGTTCTGACGTTCGATCACTGTTTACCCTATCGGGCGTCTCTTGTAATATTTTTTTCAACGCGTGTAACATTTTTTTGAACACCTGCAACAATCGTTTACTGTAGCGAATTTTACTGTTTATCGAAAAAAATTGTTGCACGCATTGATAAGAAATACTACACGCGTATAAAAAAATTGTTACAGTGTATCCGAAAATTTCGGACGTCCGGACATAAATTATTAGGAAAAGAAAAAGAACCCCTCCTCTTATCGCAAGTCTCGGATGTGGCACACGCCTTCAATTCCCTGACTAAAACCTCACGTTAGCGGTGCAACAGCAGGGCGGTTTGGCGTGCCAGCTAGCTGCGAGCAGCGGTGCGGTGCCCATCGCCCCCTGCATCGCCGGGTGCAGCGTTGTCACAGGTGTGCGCCCGTAGAAAACATGAGAGGGAGGTGACGTGGCCGGTCCTTTTCTTGAAATGTCAAGCTAAAATGATGTCATTGACGTCGAGGGGAGAAAAGATCGGGGGAAAGGAGAAGGCTGGCGGCACCTTTTTTTCTCACAGGGACATGGAGTCATGGGGACGACATCCCCTAACGCCCCTAGGCATATACCTAGCATATGTCTTTGCCATAAGTCTTTACCTCGCATATACCTTTGTTATAAGTCTTTAAATAATATATTTTTTATTTAAATTATAAAAATATACTTTGACTTTAAAAAATTGCAACGTTATACCTCTGTTACCGTTTGAAATGACAAGAGCTAAATATCGTTGTTTCATTGGGCGCCAGAGACACTTGTCACTGTATCGTTGGGTGACAGAGAGCCGCATCGGCGCCACGTAGGCGAAAAAGCGGTTTGGGCTCCCTATCGCCAAACCATATGGCAACAGGTCAAAAATCGACCGATGGTTTGGCAACTGGTGACAGAGGCTTTTATATAAACACGGCACGTTTATTGTGCGCCCGCGAGCTCTTTCATTCATATGTGTTCAGAGAAAGAGAAGAGAGGAGAGGGAGGGAAAGGAGAGAAAGGAAAAGGATGGAGGGAGAGAAAGGGAGAGAAGGGAAGGGGGAGAAGAAAGCCAAACTTTAGGCTTCTGCTCGCTTTGCATATTAATTTTTTTCTATTTATTTTTTTAGCAATATACTATGGTAGGATAGTAAAAATAATAGATGTAGTTCAATTAAGAGGTTACCGATAGATTTAGTATATTTATAGTAATTTAGTTGGTTTGTACAAATACATTTACGTAGATAGATATATATTTTTACGAATATAGCTAGTATTTATAGATAGATCTAGATAGATATATATAGTTAGGAATATAATTGTTTTTTATATATAGTTGTAAATAGATATGTATTTTTAGTAGTGTAGATTTTTTTCGGATAAAAGTAGATAGATATATATTTTTGGAGAGTAGATGTTTTTTATAAATAGAAGTGTGTGTATATATATATTTAGGAATGTAGATAGCTTTTACAGAGAGATCTAGATAGATATATATTTTTAGGAGTGTAGATGTTTTTACAGATAGAAGTATATAGATTTATATTTTTACGAATGTAGATATTTTCTGAGATAGATATAGATGATATATATTTTTAGCAATGTAGTTATTTTTATAGATAGATGTAGATAGATATATATTTTTAGAAGTGTAGATTTTTTAGATAGAAGTAGATAGATATATATTGTTAGGAGTGTAGTTGTTTTTATAGATAGAAGTATATAGATAGATTTTTTACTGAATGTAGATAGTTTTTACTGGATAGATTTAGATAGATATATATTTTTAGGAATGTAGTTGTTTTTAAGATAGATGTAGATAGATATGTATTTTTGGGAGTGTAGTTTTTTTTCGAAATAGAAGTAGATAGATATATATTTTAGGAGTGTAGATGTTTTTGCCGATAGAAGTATATAGATTTGTATGTTTACGAATGCAGATTGTTTTTATAGATAGATCTAGATAGATATATATTTTTAGAAGTGTAGATATAGATAGATCTATATTTTTTTGAACATATAGATATAGTTATATTAGGCGTTACAATATTTTTTTATGAAAAGTAATTAATTCGTGGGTTAATGAATTGGTTCGTAGATATGTCAGAATAAGTTCCATTTAGAATCTATTATGAAGAAGGGGTTGTCATATATGGTTTAGAGGGTGCGGATCTGAGTAACTTCCACTGTGTGAATAGAAGTTTGAGTAGGGTCAAAGAGTACACATTTTCTTCGGTGTTGAATTGGTTGCATTATACTTTTCAGATGGAACAAGATCAGTGCCAACTGAAGTTATTTTACCCTTATAGTATGCGAAATGATCCTATTTATTGGAAGTTAGTTGAGGCGAAGGGAACTGCAACATGGAGGTCATATGTGAGGGAGGTGGAGTAACGTGGATGGTATCGGGTGCTTTTAGTGCAAGCATATGATAGGGTTGTTGCTCCACAACAGTAGTTGGACACCGGTGAGTGTAGTGAGCCTCAAAATGAGTTCAGTTATGATGACACCGAAATTAGGGAATCTAGCCGTGAGCATCAGGTACAGGAATGCAACGAGGACATCATTTACCAGAGTGGTGAATAAGTTGAGGTTAGGGAGGATGATAGAAATATTGGACAAGAAGCACAGGGACAAATAGACGAAGGTGAGAAAATTGAGGAAATAACAGCAATGATGAAAGTGGAAGACCGTAAATACACCAGAAGAGAAGTGGAAGATGACGATGACTCGGATGAGGAAGATGGAGGTACGGACCCGCTTGTGCCAATAGATTAGAGCATGCATTAATTTAATAAGCTGGTTGTGAATGAAAACAACGATATACCTTGTTAGTATAGTGACAATGAGGTTAGGCCTAACAGTATGTACACGACAAAAGAAGCAGTGCAAGATGCTGTGAAAGATTGGGCCTTGTCAGTAAGAAGGACTTTCAGGGTTAAGAAGTCTACTCCAACCTGCTATGATGTGGTGTTCGAGATACATGGGTGCCCCTGGAGAGTGCACGCGTACAAGCCCAAATAGGGCACCCACTAGCTATGTTCGAAGGTTGAGTAACATATCTATATGACTAATGAAACCCTGATGGCTTATAAGAACATGTCATCCGGGTATGTCACAAATATCATATACCCAGAGATAGTGGAGAACCTTAATTTTGAGCCCCGTGCTATTATCCGAATAATCGAGAACAAATATCAGTATATCATTAGCTACGAAAATGCATGGAGGCGAAGCAGAAGGCCTTAGAAATGAGGTTTGGGAAATTTGAAGAATCCTACCATAATCTGCCCGCACTGTTTAGTTGCATTTATGGAAGAAATCCTGGCACTTATTATGATTATCAAGACTGTCCGTCAAGCAAGTGGTCAATCAAGAGGTATCTGAAGAGAGTTTTCTTCGCATTCGGAGCTTGCATTAAGCCTTTCTATCACTGCCGTCTATTGTTGTGCGTGGATGGTACATTCTTGACTAGGAAATACAAAGGACAGATAATGACAGCTATGGGCATTGATGGAAATAACCAGATTCTGCCTGTTGCTTTCACCTTTGTAGAAAATGAGAACTACGAGAGTTGGTTGTAGTTCCTACGAAACTTGAAGATCGGGGTGGTGAAAACTTGTTAAGATGTGTGCATATTGCATGACATGCATGCTGGTCTACTTAGTGCTATAAAACAGTTTCAAACAGGGGAAGATGAGCCATTTCCGTGGCCTGACTTGCAAAGCCGATGGTGCATGAGGCATTTGGTGTGAATTTCTATAAGCAATTCAAGAATAGGGAATTGATGAACATGTTTAAAAGACTATGTAAGTAGAACTAAGCGAGTAAGTTCCGTACTCTATGGAAGAATCTTAATGAGCTAACAAGAAAATACAAAAAGGAGTAGATGAATAAGACTAGTAACAGTGAAACACAGGATCAGGTGGAGCCTCTATTCCTTCTGCTAACAGAAGATAAGGAGACGAATTGTCGTTGAAGGCAAAGGCCAATCAAATGTTTCTCGGACTGGATAAAGCACGAGCCGAAAGAAAAGCGGTCATTATTACATGACATATATGGTGCTAGATACGGTGTCATGACGACTAACTTGGCGGAGGTATACAACTGGGTAATGAGAGGGATAAGGTGTCTCTCGTTGATAGAAATTGTTGAGGGAGTGCTGCGGGGTACAACCAAGTACTTTGTGGATAGACATCGAGCTGTTGAAGTAGTAATGAGAGATAAGAATCTATTGTACTCTGGCATAATCATTAAATACATGGATGAGAAGAGTAAGAAGGCGGCCAAGCATAGAGCTATCAAAGTAGGTGCACGAATACTGCGCTTCGATGTGATATGCAGGGATAAAGGATAGTATGGAACCAATCAGAAGGTTATCACCCAAGAGTACATCTTGCAGACTGATTGCAAATGCTCGTGTAACAAACCCCATCTTTTGCATAGGCCATGTTCTCATGTGGTAACCTCATGTGCGTTATTTGGAATGCGACCCGGTATATATCTATCTCAATATTTTACAAAGAAAAAGGTGATGACAATTTAGAGTGAGGAGCTTTATGGTTATGGTGTTATTGGTTCTTTCACCACAACTCCTAATGTCAATGAAAGGTTGTAGGATCTTGATTTTGATGCAAGAACATGTAAAGTAGGGCGTCACAAATATAAGGCATATTAGAAATGTCATGGATGAGTTTGAAGCTGGTAAGCGTATGAAGAAATATTTATTATGCAAGCAAACATGACATACGTTCAAGAACTGCCAGCCACAAAATGAAGAAGATGAAGGAGGAGATAGCAACCTGACGACAGGGGAGGGATCATCATTTGCAAGGCGTGGTGGACGACGTCATCATACAACCGAAGATGCTATATGTCAAATTCATATTTTATTGATGTAATGTGTGTTGCATGAATTCTGTTTTCTACCTAGTTGTGATTGAGTTGCAAGTCGTTGTGATTGTTGTTGCTTGATAAATTATTGAAATTTGTTTCAATATATTGTTATGATGCTTGTATGGTTTTTTTGTACGTATTTGTTCTATATGCATTTGAAATATAACTTTCATTATTGCAATTTGCAGGTATGGCTCACCAGGATGGAGATGACGACTGGCCATTTGAGTTGCTAGATCTGGTCGTTGATAGTTGTCATCATGCCCACTACGCCACTGCTTTTCCAGAGGAGAGACATGATCCTCTAGAGCTCGGTGTACTACGGCCGAGGACACTGCAAAAGCTCTGGACGATGGATCCTCGTTGGATCCCCAGGTAACATACTATTCTTCAGATTTCTAAATATCTTTGTTGTAGTATCATAATTAACTAATTAGTGTGGTGCTAATATTAATTTCATATTTTTGTTTCATAGGCTTCGAGCATCAGGATTGCTGCCACTCACCTGGATAGTGGAGGCGGCGCACGACGATGTGTAGGGATGGGACGTGGGTCACCGGTTCCTGTTCGACAAGTCCCTGCTTACCGCTCTGGTGGATCGGTGGAGGCCGAAGACGCACACATTCCATCTACCTGTTAAGGAGATGGCTATCACTTTGGAGGACGTCTTGTACCTCCTCAGACTCCCGATTGCCAGTCACCTTATGGTGCCTCAGGATATCGACCTGATGTGGCACTAGAAGCTACTTGCGCGGTTCCAGGGTGTGCTCCCTGCTGCTGCGTACCGACTCTTCACCAGCACACATGGTCCGACATTGAGGTGACTTCGACAGTTCGTGGTATGCAACTAACCTTTAAAGCTTAATTGTGCATATACCAGTTGAACTAACAAGAACGCTTACATTTACAACCGAAGCACATAGTCGAGCCTACGGACGAGGTGAGGGTGAGTCGCCAACTAGAGACGTACCTGCTATGGCTCTTTGGCTGGTGCATGTTCACGAGCTCCTATGGGGATAGCGTGGACAGGCACCTCATCCAGTTCACAAGGGCGATTGCTGACACACCCCTTGATGTTGTGCCACAGTACTCCTGGGGGTCAGATGTGCTATGCACCACGTATCATGCACTCTACAACGGTTGTGGACGGATCGCCGATGGTTCGACCTTCACTGGATGTCCATTGCTTGTACAGCTTTGGGCATATGAGAGGTTCTAGATCGAGCGGCCTAACATCAACCTGTAGCCTCTTGTATATGCCGGTGATGACGACGTTGACACTCTGACCATGGGCATCATTTGGTGCCACCGACAGGTAAGGTATTGCAATCACGATTGTGAAACTTTTGCTTTAACATTTTTCAGTACTAATGGTAACATTCTGTGTTGATTTTTCTGTCCTGACTGCAGCCTAGGTGGGCATACAGGACGGTGCGGCTAGGCTACCCGCAGTTCATCGCTGCGTTCGACCACCTCACTGACGACCACGTACGCTAAATGCTATACACAGAGGTAGATGTGCAGTTACGTGTGACAGGTGGGTTGTCCACCCTATGTGCATAAGACGCAATGTACTGGCGTACACGTCGGTTCCTCTTGTTCGACGTCCGGGTCGAGGGCTACGCTGTTCATCGAGTGATGAGATAGTTCGGTCTACGACAGGAGTTTCTAGTCCAGGTCAACCGTGAGGTCCCATACGACGTCCACACGTAAGTTCTCTACATCAATGTTCTATAATTATTATCATGTAATTCCATCTAATAATACTATATTTATTTTTTATCTGCAGCCAGACTAGGAAGGATGTGCATAGGGCCACCCCCTATCACGTACGTATGGCGCCATGGGTCGAGGAGTGGGGAGAAGCCTTGGATGACGTCCATGCTGAGGATGTGGCGTACGACCCGCAGATATACCACGGCTACCGACAGTGATACACTTCCCATACCCGTCCACGTTTGGTATGTGTCGACCCCGATCCTCCTAGACATGTTCCTAGGCTGAGGGACACGTATCCCGCCCATACAGACTCGGCTCTGCATAGTGCGGCTCTACATTATGAATTAGTTAGCACATTTACCAACCGAGCCAGTACCACGAGGAGTCAGAGAGCTTCCTTTCTCATTTTACCCATGGGGTTGACGTGACCAGAGAGAAGGTGACCTCTTTCTTCGCGAGGTTTAGGGAGAATTCGAGATGTGTTCTCAAGTTGGCAGAATGCTGCCAACCTCCTGATGTGGCTCACGACATGCCGTTTAGTGGAGGTAGGGGTGCTGCAGGTACATCTTCCCATGCTATAACCTTCCCTGCCACCGTCACGTTGTCGTCTGCGAAAGGGCAAGCTACTGGACACGCTGGTCTGGCCACTCACGCTGGAGGTAATTACTTAATCGCACTTTGTATGTTTTACAATCATTTTGAATGCTCTCAACAATTCTTCATTTATTCTGAGAGCTCACGAGCACGGTGGTTCCGTCTCGGCTTCACACGGCTGACGATCGCGAGGGCACGATGATCCAGCCCACGCAGACTACGACCTTGACGATGGTGGTGTGTCGAGGTACTTCGTTGATGCGGATGAGCCTGAACTATCACAGTTGCAGGGAGCACCACCACCGACGCAGCCTTTTTAGCCGAAGTATGCTACACCTTCAGCTAGACCATAGAGGGCCCACCGCGCACCGGCGCAGTTGACCTACTCGCACGGGCATATTCACAAGATGACTGCCCAGCCACGAGGAGTCACCTAGAAATAGGGCTAGCAGTAGTTTCTTATATTTTTGGACTGTTGGAACTTTTTATCTTATATATTTTGTTAATCCATTCCAAATATGTTGTATGACATATGGTTTTTATGATCACGAACTATTATATTTGGTTACGAAATATCCTAGACGATGTAGCAGGTTTTTTAGGGCGATTAGACAACTCACGAACATGTAGCTCTGTTAGGCCGATTAGACAAGTCACAGGTAGCAGCTTTGTCAGGATGAGTTTTCAAAAAAGAAAGTATCCATCATCTTTTGTAGTGACAAGTTGTAACACTCGGCCTAATGCTTTAAACTTTTTCAGACCGATTTGACAACACTCTACCATCAGCTTTGTCAGGCCGATTTGATCACATGCTATCATTAATGGATATTATCTTCTTCTAATAGTCAACGGTTGCACTTTTAACGGCACACTGCACAGTCCGAAGTGATCACTCACTGCCTACTTTTAATTCTAAAGTGACCACTTATTGCACAATATATTTGTCAGTACTGGCACCTTGCATGTATGATTATCTTTTCAGCCCGACTTGACTACACACTCAAGTGTTTTGCTATCTATCTGCACTATTGAATCTTATCTTCCAATACTTAGTCTATACACCACTCCTTCGAGACTATAAAAGTCTAAACCGTAGTCACACATACACAGCTCTCACTCACACTTCACCATGATTGGATCCTCTAGTAGAGTATTCTCATGGACACCTGATATGAGCAGTGTAGCTCTTTATTACACGTTGAAGGTTATGGGTAATAGAAAGAATGATCCTTTCAAGGAGGAAAATCTAAGTAAAGTGGTGTCCAAATTGCAAGAGTGGCGTCCGATATTATCGAGGCATAACATAACAACCTCTTGTCTGAACCTTATGACCTCCGATGACCTTAAGGCGCACTTGCAAGGGTGGCGTCAAAAGTATTTCAGGGTGTGCGAACTAGCCAACCACCCTTCTGATATAGGTTTCTCTATGAGACTTTATAGGGTATTAATACTGCCCGATCAGTATGCAGTGTATATTAAGGTCAGTTATTTCTTATTTATTCACCCTACTAATCTTTTTAGTGTTATCCATAAGTTTACTAATTCGTATGCTCGTCTTATGTGTTAGTCATTCTCGAAGAATAAAGAGTTGCTGAACAAAGATATCCCAAAATTCGTAGCGATGTATATGCTCTTAGGCGGGGTGTGATGCCTGGTTCGCACAAAGATGCAAAAGAGAATCTAACTGGAGGGGTAGAGGTCCACCCAGTACTGTTACAGCAGAAAGTTTAAGAGTACGTTCAACCACTACCGAAGGAGGGCTTGCTCCTAACTTTACAAATGACAATGAATATAATGATGACAAATGTCACCTAGACCTTGACGTTTAAGCACTATCACAACAGGCCGTTTAAGCACTACTACAACAGGGCGTTTAAGCAACAATGCAAGAGGACATTCAACCAACACTAAAGGAGGGTTAGCTCCTAACTATACAAATGACGACGATGATGACGATTTCATGCCACCTATGCCACAGACCTTGCATCCTCAAAGTTCTTCGAATCGTGATGATGATATTACATTAAGCCCTATCAGGTATCCGAACGTAGTACCCTATCAGGAACCAATAGGTAACTATTATAATTTTTATAGTAGTGATCTATTCTGACAACTATGACCATAGAATGTATGATTGTGACTTAGTCCTTCACCAGAGGCATATAACAATGTTGTATCCTAGTTTTATGAATTCCTTCTGTATCTTAGGTGTTGTTCATTTGCCATGCTATTGTAGTTGTTGTACTTACTGCACTTTATAATATCAATATAAGGTTTTATTAAAATATTGATTTGTCATCAAATTTGTTGCACACCGAAAGAGAACGAGGAACAACGAAATTTGAATTTTTTTGTCAAACAAAATTAACTGACAAATAATTTTGTAAAACACTACGTGAATTATCACTAATAAATATTTTTTTTAATTTATTGCACCTGGGTTTAAACTCTAAAATTCTATCAACTGTCAAAATAATACTGACTTTTAATAATTAATGCTAACAAGTTACAGTGAATTTTTGAATGAAATTAGTGTAAAATATTTCTCATAAATTTAATTTCTTTTAAAAAAATTTCATAATTTTTAGAATTTATTTGGGTTGGGGGTTGTGTAGTCCAACCATTTGGCGACAACTCTTTGTCGCCAAATAAAATAACAATATATTCCTGTCGCCAAATGGTTTGGCGACAGAACACTTTCACTCTTTTATTTGGTAACAGAGAGTCCATATCAGCGTTGATTTAGTTTTTTTCTATATTTTGCACTCTTGTCGTCTAACCATATGACGACAGAGGTATAATTTTGCATTTTTTGAATCGAGATATATTTTTGCAATTTAAATAAAAAATGTATTATTAAAAAAATTGCCCCTAGGCCTATATAGATAGAGCTAGTGAACTCCCAACAAAAAAACCAATGATGAAACATACAGCAACATCTTGAAGGAAAACGTGAATATTCACCGTATAATGGCGCCTAGTTTCCCCGCATGGTGAGAGCATCCATCTGTCACCCTAGCCCCATTTGCAAAAAAGCCCTTCCATTTCTTCGAATTACGGATAGGTCCCTAGAGATTACAAATAGGTCCTTCGTGATTTTTTGTGAGGGGAAGATTTTTTTCTGAATCGCGTTTGGGTCCCTTACGCGCTGTTTTACGGAATAAGCCTCCTGTTAGATTCAAATCGCGAGCAAGCTTTTTTCTAATTTTTCAGGATAGCGAACAGGTCCAAAAACGTAACAAATAGGTCCTTACTCCTTACGCCTAGGTCCTTTCTCTGTTTTTCTCGGAAAAAATGTTTTCATCACTAGAAATATGTGTGCAGCTCTATCTCTAGACTTTTTCTCCGGCTCGATTTTCCATCTCGATCTCTGATATTTTTTTAAACATGTATTATTACTCGGTGAATGCGTAGAGTGTTAGGCTCGACACCGGTTTTCCAGCTCGGTCTCCAATGTTTTCCAAGTGATTCGTCGAAAGAGATATTTCTACAGATCACAAACAAGTCCTTTCACCGGTTATTTTGCAAAAAATACCCCGTAATTCCACATATTTAGCACGTGCGTCGGTTCTTTCAACACAATAGACTGGAATTACGTTTTTTTTCAGCAAAATTTGGGTCGGATTTTTTCGCCGGCGCGGCATCGCGCGCAATGATAGCGGACAGGTCCAAAAACATAACAAACATGCTCTTGCCCCTTACGTCTAGGTCCTTCCTCCGTTTTTCCCGTGAAAATTTTTTTCAGCACTAAAAATATGTGTGCAGCTCTATCTCTAGACTCTTTCCCCGGCTCGCTACATATACTTATCTTGCCACCTATGCATATTTTTACCTACATCACGTCCCTATCTTCACATCCACATAAAACGGCGTGCAATAGCACGCTACCATTTCTAGTTCTCTTAACGTCTCAGTGCAGGAGTTTCAGAAAACCTCCTATTCTGCTAACTGCGCCTTCGTTTTCGTAGCTGAGATTTGAATGCGATGACTCTGTTGTTTTGCTGCTTTCTGAATCCTGCACAAGATCGATGATACACTTGGCAGTACTGTCAGTATTTTCTCATTGATTACCAGACTAAGGATGGAGATGGACGCTTGAGTTAGTCTTGAACCGCCATTTCCTGACTGGTTGATGCAGACCATGACGAGACGCAGCACTACAACCATGCACCCCAGAAAATCATTTACTTGAGTCAGTTGCCTTCGTGATCCCGTACGATTTCCCAGTCCCAGCCTCCCAGGCGTCGAATTACCTCACGCAAATCACACTTAACGTGACACTTAAGCCAATGAGCCGCATGGTCCTGACCACGATTTGCAAACCAATGTAGTAGTATTATGGATCGGGAGTTTGGGGCTCCTTTTCTCGAAGTCCATCAGTAATTGACTGATCGGTGTGCGCAGCAATGAGTCTTGTTGGAACAGCTAGCATCAATTTAGAGAAATTTTACGGTACATTATACTGATAATATAAAGGTCTGTTTGGTAGAGTTCTAAATTCTAGTTTCTCCTGAAATTTGAAATTTGTAGGCTAAAATAAAATAAATTAAGTTTATATTTTTGGTTTAAAATGTAAACAAGATGATCTATCTAAATACTCTTAATGTACTCACAGCTTCAGCTTCATGAATCTGGTGAAGCTAGAATTTTCAGTTTCACCAGATTCACGAATCTGGAGAAGCTGAATCGCTGCCAAACACACCCTAAGATGGACAGTAGAAATCAAATATAACTATTGATTTAAAAAATGTATTTTTACTACTTTACTATCATAGAAAATATAAATAAATACTAGTTAGTCTAATCTATTAAATAAAAAAATAATCTATATTGAATTTAATATACAGAAAAGAGCTCAAAATTTTAAGGTGGCTAGATACATCATCATGCATGAGCCGGGGAACGTCCAAACAGATCATTCAGTTTGCTGTTCTCTGATGATTCTATTAGGACATACGGTGACTAGATTATTCCAGCGGAAAGCCGGAAACAGTCCGATCAATTAGGCCGGTTCATGACGACGTGTGCTGAACCTTTGTCCCTTGAGATGTTATCTAGTTTTCTTCATATTCATCACATTTTCACAGGCATGTGTGATATATCCATAAACAGTTCGTGCCTTTCACTAATTATTGATTGATTAATTATTAGTTTAGTTACCGCGACAACCTAGGGACGGCAGCATGATGGCTCGATCGATCGCGAGCGTTCCAGCCGACGACCGCAAAATTTCAAAGCAAAGCAGCCCCATAATTTCCATGCTTTTACATCGCCTTTCATTCATCCAATGTCTCAACCCTGTCCCAAGGGGGACAAGTATATCTGCATTCTGCCAATTCTGTTTGACAAATCCGGCCCCCTGAGTGACTTGCAGGTTCGTCTGCGGCATCGAACACGGTGGCGACTGCTGCGGCGTCGACGCGACCGGTGAATTCGCGCATCGGAAGCACGAGGTCAACGAAATTCACAGGCCACAGGAGACAGTGCAGGCACAGCAACGGCAGATGCGAAGAAGGTGGCGAAGACTACTGAAGAGCTAGCTGCTCACTGCGGCTACCTAGCTAGCTGCAACGCCTGCCTGCTCGTGCCGACACTTCACCGGTCAACCTCCCGAATATGCCCGAGGGCCCCGCGCCGCGCCGCGCCACGTCAAAAAGGCGGGGAGAAGCTTCCGGCATTGACGTCCATGGGAGGCGTCCCGATCGATCGTCCCATGTAGGAAAGCAACGCGTGATCATTGTGACCATTTCTCATCCGTGTTCTTGGCTCAAGCTCAGAACTTCGTGTGTAAAGAAGGATGAAAGGTGCAGATTCTCACTGGCTGCTGCAGCCAGTGACTTGAGGCGTCCTTCAAGTGTGCAACACGACAACGCACATCCTTGTCCATGCACACAGGCACAGCATGAGCAAGCTAGGGGGCTCTTAACTATTTGCCACTTTTTATGGGGTCAGTGGTAACAGATTTGCCACGTCAGTGACTCATATCATTGTAGCGTGTCAGTGATTCATATTAATTGGCACTCCGTAAGAGTGGCAAATAGTTAATTATTCCGCAAGCTAGAGGAAGGACAAATCCATATATCTGTGTGAAGGTTGCTGCAGAAGCTGTCTAATTTGCAGGAAGAAATTATATAAAGTTAAAGTGTGAGAGGTGTTTTTGTGCTTTTCTTTTTTTGATAGTTGTACAAATATTAAAATATTATCGGATGTCTCCAATACCAAGGGTCTGTGCCCGACAGCAATTACAGGTTAATTTGGGAAGCCAGCGTGGTCGGCAGATGCAAATTCTTCGCATGGCTTTTCCTCCAAAACAGGATTCTCACGGTAGATAGGCTAGCGGCCAGAGGGTGGCCAAATGCGGGGGATGCCCCCTTTGTGGTTCTCATCCAGAATCGGTAGCTCATTTGCTGCTGTTTTGCCCTTTTGCAAAGCAGGTATGGAGGAAGGTTTTCACCCTTATGCATCTACCCCCGCAACTTCCGCAGTTGCACATGCGGCCGGCGCAGTGGTGGACATCCATATCACGGCAAGTTTCTAAGCACTCACGCAAAAAGACAAATGGCATCCTAATTTATTCCTTCTGGAATATTTGGAAAGAGAGAAATACAAGAATTTTCTCAAACAAATACAATTTGCCGCAAGCCGTTTTCTATCGCATAACACAAGACATCACTGATCGGAGGGTGGCAACTTGGCAATCATAGCAGAAACCTGACCACGACCTTTCCTAGCAGGGACCACTTCGGCTCGAGATCAGGATAGGCGCCGGCCCGTGAGATATCCCCATTGCACGGGCAGTTCAGCGACGGCGCTTTTGTTTTAGGATATAACGCTTCTCGACCCGCTGCTATCCTTGTTCCTGTTGTTCAAACTCTCTGTTGTCCGGAGATTCTGTTGTGTAAATATTAACTGTTGTTCTTTGTTTTAACCTTATTAATTGCATGGCAGAGCTCCTGCCGCTCTTTTAAAAAAATAAATATTAAAATACGAATGAAAGGTAGATGGTGATTACTTACCCTTTCGTCCCTTTCGCTTGCTTCAAAATTTGTACAATTTATATTGGGTGAAAAAGTATTAAAGCACTGCTTATAAAGCGTTACGGTGGTATTATCCTTTGGCACGAAGATTAAGGGCTGCGTTCAGTCGATTCACAACTCTTGTGTGTGATGTAATGGACAACTACTGTTGCGTAGTGATGTTTTGGCACTTGTTTCTGTACCGCTGAGTGATCAACTGTCAGTTGTAGTAGTACTAAACAAGGATAGCAACAGCTTTAATAAGGGGATTTAATTTTGACAAAAGTCATAGAGGTTCCCATGAGAAATTTTAAGGTCTACGTCAGAGAAGGATTTCATCGGAAGCAACTGGCATGCAAGATTTTCATGCACCTTACAATGTTAGAATATTGGTTTGTGTGTGGCTGATAGGGTTATTCAATAAGATCATCTAAGGTGGTTGCGATGGCTTTGCCTATTGTGCCTTTTCACTGAAGTAATAATGCCTCCGAGTGACATGATGGAAACTTGTATTTGAGGTGGCATCTTTTGATCATCGGGAAATATCACTTGAGAAATGAACAATCACCAAAAGGGAAGGGCAACCCACCAAGCATAGAGTATGGGCTGCAATGCAACAAATGGAGAAACGTAACAAGGCTTCATCGAACACGTGACGACGCAGCAGAAACCGCACAAGGTGTATCTCTAGCCGCTTGTCAGAAGCACAATGTGCAACCGTGCTGACCTTCTTTATCTTCTTATTCTTGAGGAAAATCTGTTCTGCTAATTAATTGCTTGTACTGCTAGCTCTACTAATTAACCAATATGTGTTGCTTGACCAGCAGTGCAAGATATGCAGGGTCCTCCTAGCGATTGCTTGCAATTTACGCCATGGTTTAGTACCAAGACTAGTGGCACAATATCAAATTTTGTATATGTAATACTGCAGCGCAATTTTATCTGTACATGAAATCAAGGTCGGCAAGATTCTGAGAACAGGATCTTCAACCGTTGGGTGATCGATCACTGAATTATTAGTCGGTAAACTCATCACCCCTAATTGATTCCCTTTCTGGATTGCATGGTTTGTTGAATAAAAATATGATCTAGCTTTATGATTAGCACTCCTGCTAAAACAACATTTATATTTCTTTCCATGCTAAACATGTCTAGAGCTAGGCAGAAGAAAACAGACAGAGCACAGTTTCATAGTCCATTATCTAATCAGTTACATCAGATAATTCAGATAATTCAGTAGAATATCATCATTACCTACATTAACTAGTCCATTATCTAATCAGTTTGCTGTGAACGAGTTAGAAAAAAAGATGTAGAAACAGTACTAGCCCTACTAGGAAAAGGGCAGCCTAAATTAGGTGAGGGTGCTTAATTAGTGCACAGTTTGGTTTGCATGGCTTGAATAAACGCTGCTGCCTCTCCGGCCATTGTACCGAACAACTTAATCATGCAGGTTACTCATGCAAGGCAAGTGCACATCACGCTATCTGTTGTGATGGTAACGGCCAAGCACTGCACACCAACCTCTCCCCCGGCATGCGTCGTGACGAATAAACAATCAACATGTGGCGAACTCGAATTTATAGTTTTATATGATTGTGAATTTGATATGTAATGCAGGTATATTTTGGTGCTTAGTTTAGCTTTGGGTTTGCATAACTTCGAAGAGGAGCCAGCATGATGAGTGCTTCTTTTTCCTGCTTTCCTGTTCACTTTCCCTAGCCTTTCTGGAGGAGGCAGGTCAAGACAAGCCTCATGTAAGGCAAGATCTTTTTGTCCACAATAGGGACATGCACTTGTAGAAGTTGATCGATTGGGTATTAATCTACGTGTTATGGAATCTGCATACCACCTAGTCTTGTAATAATAAGCCTATGATGCGTGGTGCCCTTTGTCCACTTGTCTGCAAGAATGTCACTAGCTAGAATACTGACTGTACTATACTGCTTAGGCAACACCAAACTGCATGGAGTTTTCTTGAAGAAATGAATAGAACATACAGGAGCCAACAGATTATTATGCACTTGTAATAGGACTAGAAATGTCTACAGTCCTATACTTGTCAAATTTGCCGATGAGATGTTCGATATGTGAGATGAAACTTAACTTGGCATAAGAAAGAAATTTATAGGGGGTGGAGACTAATTAGGTCCTGAAATCTGAATCATGTTCAGTCGACATCCGAAATCAGGTCGAGTACTCCAGATGGGAGGAGTGTCATTTCTCCATTAGTAGAAGGACTCATCGACCAGTAACCGACAACTTACACATTTGGGCGATATGATTGTATACGAAACTTTGCAGAAGTACTATCCCATTCTTCTCCCTACCTTTTTGTTTGGTTTGAAAAATGGCGCTGTTCTGTAACCGCTCTCGCAACTTGATTGGAAAAGGAAAGTCTGCCTACCTTGGTGAAGTAGCTTTAAACTTTGCCAAAAGAACAGGACAAGCTATACCTCTACGAGCCAACAAGCGTGGTGCTGGCAGACAGTACGGACGGGTAATGGCTTGCTCCAAATCATCAAAATGCTGAGCAATTCTGCAGCTGCTACTGTGATAAAACAACCGCTTGAGCAACCTGCGTAGGCAAACAGAGCCAACAGGCGGTCACCGACTGATCCTATCAGCGTTTCTGCATAAACCTCTCAATCTGAATTCTGAAACATGCGTTCCTATAAAACATGGGCATCGATCCCCTGAGAATTGAGATCGATCGATCACATGAACGTCGGTTTCGCATGAACATGCAGACGATCTAATGAGTACGCGCGAGTATATACTTCGAATCGATGGCGCGCGTACGTTTACGTAAACGGGCGCCTCACCAGCCACCAGCCATGCAGAGAGTGCAGCAACAGTTGTCAGCTTATGAATTCGTTGGGAGTCCTGGACCAGGCTTGAAGCGACCGACCGAACGACCGAGCTCCGGCCGGACGGGCGGCCGGCCTCCGCACGAGAGATGGATGGAACGAACGGCCGGGCCTGGTCCGCATGCAGCGCGCGCGACCATGACCGGCCACCTAACGCTTGATCACGCCTGGCCGTGTGGTCGCCGATGGAAGGGAAGCGGAGCGCGCGAGCCTGGCTAGCTTAGCTTTCTCCAACTCACGCTTCCTCCTCCCCCTTGTGGTTGTAGCATTTGCAAGTCACCTCGTTCCGGCCGGCCTCTCAGTGCTAGCGAGTAGACGCTATCATTTGCCATTACTCCGCAAGCTACGTACGCTTCCCATGACACTGTCTAGTAGTAGTAGGACAGCTGATCGATCACTAAGCAAGTAAGCATACATGCACTTTGTGTCCTTCTCATCTCACCAACCGCCCGGGAAGCTGAAATTAAACTGACACGACGCAAAACCGCAAGTCGGGCTGCAATCCGTCCAACTCGCCGTGCGATCAAATTATGATCCATGCTCCGGGTTGATCGATCACACCGTGGAATGGAACACCATTGTGCATGTTTTCTCTCCTAATTTTGATTGCACCATTGAAAACTGCAAGCCGGCCGTTGGTGCTACGACGACTAGAAAAATGCAAAACATGTGCTAGCTAATGCTACTCGATGGCTTCAACGCGGTGCATGTTTGGTGCGTGGATCGTCGAAAGCTGGATGATTGGAGGATCGATCACATTTGAAGCTATAGCCACATAGTGTCCTACAGGCGACTCATGAAACTTTATCTTCACTTTTCTTCTGCTATTGTATCTATCTACGATCTATCTACTCCTGTCTAAGTAGGGCTCGTTCAACATCTGTATAAATCCTCTTTTCCCTTCAAGTACAAGGATCAGGTGCTTTGTTCATTATTCTGCCCTGGCCTGGGCCCTCTGACGACCTTGCTGTCCTGTTGTTCGCCCTTTGCTCGAACCAAAGTAACCATAATGTAATTTTCACTTTTCACCAGTAACTTTCAGGCTTCAGCTTTTTATGTCTTCATTTTCTCTAGAATTAGCGGGCGACAGCAAATTAACTATGCTGACTGTTCTTTATTCCGACAGTATCAAATGATGCTCTCTCTCTCTCTATATAAATATATATAGAGAGAGAGATACACGCGGGCGACACCATTAATTTACGCGGTATTGCTCTCGGAAAGGTCAAAATTGAGCTGCCCACTAGCTACCGATGAACCACGGGCCCGGTAAAAGAATTAAAAGGAGTTGAGCTTGAGCACGTCTATCATGAACACTGTTGTCGACGCTGCTGCTTTTCTCATCCCAAGATGATTGTGCAATACAGCTCTTTCTCATCAGTTTTCTTTCGTTTCTCTGCAACTGCATGGTTGCAATGAGAAGGCCATGATGCCAACGATGAATTTACAATTGGCCGTTTCGTCGACATATACAGGTTGTGTGAACACGACAGGTAGTCAGGATTTTTTGTTGTTGTTGTGAGCACGGGCGACTAGTCAATCGGACAGAGCAGTAAGAATTGTCAGGACAGAATCCAGTTAAGTTTGCCCGTTGGTTTCTCGGTTTCTCCTCTCTCACATCGATTCTCGCTGGTCGCGATTGGGAGAAGGCAGGACGTTAAATCCGTCCCGGAGATACCGTTGTCACTGCCTCCACGACTCAAACCGAAAATGATCCGACTCAAACCGAAAACGATCGATACCCCGTCACTCCAGCAGATAGCGAGGAACTAACGCGGAGAGCGAGCCTGCTGTGACGAAAGCGCGCGTTAATTCTTCTTCTCGAACGGCGGTGCAACGCCACCCGTCGGCCGCCGCTACCCGCAAGGGGAGACGGGTGACGGCGATCCGATCTCACCGCATTGGCGTCGATTAAAATTAGCTGATCTGGCCGCGCAAAATCTCCGTCTTTAGACGCGCGGACGAGACGTTTTTTTGTTGCCCCAGAATCAGATACGGATCGGATGGAACGCGGACGTCGGCAGCGAGGCAGGCCTGTTTACTCGACGTGATTGGCGACATCGGTGACTTGATTAGCTGAAGAATGACCGCACCGTGCAGTGATCCCGGCTCAAATCTCACGACGCAGTGACCAAGTTGCACAAGTAAAATTGTATGACGCGATTTTTAATTGCTCCGTTCCACCGAGATTTGCAGGTCCTCGAGCATATTAATGGCTTACAGTTGCCATAAGCAGTGTTAAGTCACTCTTAACACGGGAGGAGTGGAAAGGAGAAAAAAAATCGGGAAAGTCATGTCTCCAACTAACACCGTAAGAGAGAGAGAGAGAGAGAGAGAGAGAGCGCTTTCCATCCCTTTTCCCTCCGATGTCGTTGTAAGCCAGAAAAGCCGAGCTCTTAACTCCTCTCTCCCTCTCCCTCTTGTCGCACTGCTCTCTCTCTCTCTCTCTCTCTCTCGCGGCGAGCGGTTGCACGGCGCACTATTTTATCCCACCATCTGCCACAAACCGGAGGTATCTTAAGCTCCAATCCATTGCGCGCGCAAATACTGAACCTTGCTTAGAACCCACTTGATCGCTGCCTCACCTCAGCTCATCACACCAAGCTCTCATCTGTCTCACTGAGTGATCGATCAGCTTGCGGTTCTTGGCCCCATATATACCCGACCATACATATAGCAAGCAGGCAGCGATCGGGAGGAAGCAACCATCGATCGGTCGCCATTACATCGATCGACGTCGCCCCGTCCGTTGTCGTCGTCGTCGTCGGAGTAGCTAGGAGCCCTCCACCAGCTAGCTGTAGCCGGTTGAGGAATGGGACGGCTCTCGTGCGGCGGCGTGCAGCCCAAGCTCCGCAAGGGGCTGTGGTCTCCCGAGGAAGACGAGAAGCTCTACAATCACATCATCCGACACGGCGTCGGATGCTGGAGCTCTGTCCCCAAGCTCGCAGGCAAGCAAGCTAGCAAGCTCTCTCACACTCCGATCACCCCAGCTCACTGCTCCACTATTCTACTGTCATTATTCCGTTCGCTATTCTGTCTAATTATGCGTACGTGCAGGACTGCAACGCTGCGGCAAGAGCTGCCGACTGCGGTGGATCAACTACCTCCGGCCCGACCTGAAGCGCGGCAGCTTCTCGCAGCAGGAGGAGGACCTCATCGTCGCGCTCCACGAGATCCTAGGAAACAGGTCGGTTATGCAATGCATTCAGAATTTGCAATGCGAAGAGCAGAGTGATGGCAAGCGAGTGGGCTAAGAGATTTCAGGGAAATGAAAATGTGTGCAGGTGGTCGCAGATAGCGTCGCACTTGCCGGGGCGGACGGACAACGAGATCAAGAACTTGTGGAACAGCTGCCTCAAGAAGAAGCTCCGGCAGCGCGGCATCGACCCGACCACGCACAAGCCCATCGCCGCGACAGCGGCGGCGCCGGCGGCAGTGGCATTGCCGGACACTGAAGATCAACATAAGAAGGCCCCTGCCGCGGCCTCGGACGGCCTCGCTCCGAAGCAGTCGGTGTTCGACCCGTTCCCGGTGACCGACTTCGGTGGTGGCTTCGACCTCGGCCCGCCGAACATGGCGGCATTGTACAGCCAGTTCGATGGCAAGCTCTCGGACACCGGGTTCGTCGCCGACTACAGCAGCGTTCTGGACGTGTCGGAGAACCTGGGATACGGCGAGAGCTCGAGCAACAGCAGCAACTGGAACTGCGCCGAGGTGAGCAATGTGCTCGACAGCGAGGTGCTGCACTGGGCCTCGGGCGGCGCCGCGAAGGCAGAGCCATTCGCGGAGATGGAGCAGCACCACAGTGGCTATGGAGTAGTGCAGGTGGAAGACGACGAGTCGTTGGAGCACAAGTTCTCGCTGCCCTGCCAAGAACAGAGCCTGGCACATTTCGACTTCAACTTGGAATACTTCTGATTTCCCCCCTTTTTACCTTCTTGAATTACCCGTTCCCATATATTTTACACAAGTGGCAGAACCATTGGAAGATTAGGGATTGTACGTGATATGTTAATTCTCTTGTCCTCTCCTCACACTATTTTACATTTTTTTTTCTCTGTATACTGTTTCTGGTTGGTTAGAATAAGAGACGGTACAGAAGACGAGAACATCGTGCACTATAAGATTTTTGTAAAAAATAATCCTCTCATACTTTGTGCTACTAATATCTGCACATCACTGAAAGCCTGTGTACTTTTCTGATTTTCTCTGGTGATGAAGGAATTATGAGTGTTGCTTGCATTACACAGGTTGCTGTCAAGCTTCAGCTTTTTTCTTAATTTGTGTTTCACGAAAGCGGAGAGGGGAGAAAACAGTAGTACGACGATTGAAAATTAGAACCAGCCATGCCATGTTAGCTAATCAATTATTTCTTCGGGTACTAATAATACTTGTAGAATGCACAACTCCCATCCATCCATATATCCGTGCCCTTATTTAATCTGCCATTAGCTTCCCGTGGAATTCTCCCGGCAAGGTCTCTTTCGATAAGGCCACCACGTACTAGGACGCTGTCAAGGATCAACTCCATGGGTGCTCGGACAGGGACTAGAGACTCTCCACTGTTCTTGACCAGTTCTGCTTCCATTTCCGTAAGGCTATCACACTGTGCTGCTGCTGCACAAATAGGGTTTACTAGTAGCTCAGGAAAGGAAAGATTAGCAGCAAAAAAATCACGTAATATAGCAATCACTCTGTTCTTCTTTAGATGTTATTTTAGAATTCGTGCAGTAAACCCTTTGGAAATTTGACTGCTAATATGTAGATTTGTCTTTTTTTTTTTATTTACGGAAGCAAGAGCTCTGTTATTCAATTAAAGAGACAGTGAGAGTAATATGTACATGAGGCAAGCCAGAAGGGCGCAGCTAAAGGAGGGCAGACCGCCCGGTGCAACAAAGAAGAAATGCCCCAGCAGGGCTTCCCCTGTTGTTTTTCAATTCAAAAAAGCAAAGAAGAAATGCAACGATACAAACGAGCAGAGAAATCGTTCATAGCTCTCGGAATGCCCTAGAGCACTGATCTATAGCTTCCTTTGTTTTTGTTGCTGTCACCTGTGGTGTGACCGATTTGTTTTTGGAAGATTCTGTTCGGGTTAACACGGTAAAAATGTGAGATAAAATTTAATGTGAAAAAACCTTATGAAGGAGGAAAAAATTACGGGATACAATCCACTATTTTGTTATTATATGTACATGGAGGTGGCTTACATAGCCAGATGAGAGTCCAGATTGTTGAAGATTTCGACTAACAACCTCCTATTTGGATAATGGATATTATCTACATAGCCAGATGAGAGTCCAGTTTGTTGAAGATTTGGACTAACAACCTCATATTTGGATAATGGATATTATCTCTAACAAAAACCTTCCCTTAACTCAAGATCCATAACTCTACTGTTAAGCAGCTATCTTTTATCACATGGTAAGTTTATTTCTTGTTTCCTCATAATCCTACCCATCTTAAATGTCCTGTCTCCATAACTTATAACCTCCATTCTTCTCTCCTCTTTGAATGAAGGGTAGAGCTCTTGCTGATATTTTAAAAAAACTCAAAATCTATAATGAAACTGTATTATGAAAACCACATAAGGTAAGAAAGACTGGAACAATCTACTACAATTGCTTCTTGTGAAGCATAATTGAGCAAACCAACAATAGGTCGAGAGAAAGATTGAAACAGTTAATCCAAACATACATCTATCAACAAAGCAATCGAAATAAATCTGAGTCTTCAATAATTCATAACCATAGTAAAGTTTGAGTCTGTGCAACAGATTTCCTGAAACAAATGCTCAATCATCAAACAACATAAACCAAGACATCAAACAATGCTCATTGAAAGAGCAACTCGCACGTGTAGTCATCACATTCATCAAACTACCTACTGAAAATCCATGTCATGGTTGAAATTGCTCCTGCAAAACTATCAAGATGAAAAAACTCTCATGCCATTAATGGAGTATTAATTGCAGTAGACCCCTTATACTAAGCAAAGACAACTAAACAACGTTGTAGTGTCCACGCAGAAATAAACTCCTTCTTGCACTTTAAACCTTCATCTTAAACTAATATTGGAGCAAAACATTCACTAGTAAAATGCTGAAGAGTATAATACTACCAGTAGGGTGTCATCAAATTCTGGAGAATTAACGTTGCCAAAACCTCCATAATGGTCGCACAAGTGATCCAAAATTACAACGTATTCAAACGGTGAGTAAACACCAAATTTAGTTGTCTCAACTGACATTGATTTTTTAAATAATAATAAACGATGAATTGTTGAAGAATACTCCAATGATTAAAAGACGATAAAACGTTAAAGAAATCTAGCCATGATTAATCCCGCATAAATACACCATCAATAATTAATCTTGTATTAATACCACCCATAATAGGCATAATAGCATGAATTGCAATGCAATGAAATCTCACTTTTTGGCACTGGAACAATCGACGAGTAAATAGCAATGCTTCTCTCATGCCCACCTATGTGAGAACGGCTCTCATTTCAACCTACTATATAAAGAAACTGATCTTGCCTTCAAATTTCTCAATGTCATATTTAGTAGATAACATGATGGAGAAAAATTACAGATAAAAAAATATATGGTAGATTCTAGAAAAACTTCTTGGTACACTTCAGGTGCGCGTAGCAATTTTTGGAATGTTGTTGGTATACTTCAGGTGCGCATAGCAAAATCTGACAAAAATCAGAAGCTGAAGCTAAAAAGTAGAAGTCAACACCAAAAAGGCCGAGAAGCTAGAGCTAGAAGCCGAAGCTGGGATCCAAAATCAGATTAAATCTAGCTATGAGATTCAATTCAAGTCTCGCTGAGGTAAGTCTCGGGTGAGCCCAGATCCGATCGAATCTCTCAAAAAACGGAGGCTTGGCCACGGGCGCCTTGGAACCAAGGCAGTCGGTCAGAGTCTCGGTGGACAAGTTGGCCAGCTAGAGCTAGCAAGACTCGACTGACATAGGTGTAGAGGTTGGTGCCGGTGACCGGGTGAGCCGATGGGCCGACGACAAGCGTCGATGGCGGGGCCGCACTTGAGGCAGATCAGGTTGGCTGAAAGATAGTTGGAGGCAGAGGTCGGGCGTTGTCAAGGGTGACATGGAGGAGGAAAGGCATGGAGGGCCAAGGAAGATGGGTCGATGGCAGGCCCGAGGATGGTGGAAGGTGGAGGGCTACCTCAGTGCGTTAGCGTGCATTGAAGGTCGACGTGGCGACTGGCAGACTGAAGCGGAGATGGTCGAGGTGCAACAAAAATGGAGGGGTGCAGGTTCGAGGTCAGTGTCAAGGTGTAAGTTCAACCTTCATTAGTTATGGTTTTGGTGTTAATGACAAATCTAATATTGAGATTATCCATTAATGTGATTTTGTTATTAATGACAAATCTAATATTGAGATTATCCATTAATGTGATTTTGTTATTAATGACAAATCTTATATCGAGACTAACTTGTTTATTTAGAATATCTTTGATTAGTCTCATCGCATTGAAAAATGGAAAACCCAAGGTATGTTTGCATATTCATTCTAGTATTAGTTGCATACTTTGGAGTCAAGTTAAAATATGAATGTCCCCATTATATTAACCACAAAATGTGCATCATGTTTCCCAATCCATATATTACATAGATGCACATATTTAGGGGGAGTTTGTAGTTTAACTTAAAGTCTCTTTGTATTGATTTATTCTTTATTGACACATATAAGGATCAAGACAAAGAAACTAAATCTTTGAGTATATATTTGAATTGCCTAGTTATAAGTATACTCATGGTAATATAGGATATACTCCAATACGATCAAATTGAATATGTGCATATTATGTTCAAGTCAATTATATTTATGCACATATACATGTGGGGTTTATTCTATAGTTGATGACCTAGAGTAATGATCATCTCCATATAGTTTACACATAATGGATCATTACTTTTCATCAACATAAGTATATGGAAACTTGTGTAGTTAATATATACTCATATCAATTTAAATGATAATTTAAATTGAGTTCATTTGTCTTGTTAATCATTAAAGAACATTTCATCATGTGTTGATGATGTTCCTTGATTAATTAAGGACAAATGAATAGCTCTTAAGTATAATAAAGCATGAGTTGCACTATTGTGCTTAAGACACACTTAAATCATTCAAATTGTATTAGGTTGTGCTCAATTGATCTAAAGGCATCCGTTATGTGTTAATGGAGTGCAAGAGATAATTGGGACAACCATGCATCTTGGACTAACTATTTTATGAGTTGTGATTGAGTTAGGTCCAAAGATGAATGAGATGATGAGAACGGGACAAGGACGGCATCATGAGGTGATGTGCGTTAAGAGTGGATCCCGAAGTTGAAAGAGGAGTCGAGTGATGATCCCGGGGGAATATCAAAGTGATGATCATAAAGACCCCAAAGGGGATTGCTTGCGTGCGGCGACAAAGGTATAATTAGATAGGCTAAGGACTTTGTAGTCTTTGAGTCTAAGGTTTTTATCGCCGTACTATTAAGAGGGGTTGTCTCCTAGTTTGAGCTTCATCATGTGTTGGTGATTTCAATCCCATGTTCACTCAAGCTCAAATCATTTGGATTTGGTTTTTGCATGAGAGCTAACCATTTGGCATGTGTTGCGAATGGGTTAAGCTTATGCTTGGTTGTTGTTGGTTTATGCTCTGATTTGCATGTGTTGCAAAGAGGAAGAGCATATGCATTTGGTTTTCGCATAAAGCTTTGTTTTGCATGTGTTACAAATAGGATAAGCTATATGTGTTGGCTTTTGCGTGAAGTTCACTTTTGCATATATTGCAAATGTTGAAGCTTCATGCTTTTATTTCGCAAAACAAATCTTTCTAAAACCTATGGTTGTAGGGTCGAGGATGCGCCTAGAGGGGGGTGAATAGGCGTTTTACAAAATCAATCGCTCACTAATCAATTCGCTCTAAAACACCCCTAAGTCAAAACCTAATCAAAGTATATGCGGAAGCGATAAATAGGTTTTGACAATTTAAAGCCTAAATCAACTAGGCTCACTAGTGCACTATCCAAATTAAGTCTCTACACTAGAATTGCTAAATTGAACAATCAATTAATACTAAGCAATTCTAATACATTCAAGCAATTAATAATATGCAAAAGGTAAATACTTGAAAGTAAAGAGACAAGGGACAACCGATGTTTTTCCGTGGTGTTCGGAGACTTGCCGGTCTCCCCTAGTCCACGTTGAGGCTAGCCCACACTTGGACCGGCTCCCGCTCGAGCACCCGCCTCTTTCCACTAGTCGTGGTTTTTCACGCTCGCGCGTAGGCTCAACCTGAACCTTCACAAACTTGCCGGGGCTTCTCACACCTCGAGAGCTCCCGCACACGATGCCTACGCCGTCTAGGAGTCGGCAACCTCTAAGAGTAACAAGAAGCTCCTTCGCTCGAACTTCACCGGGCACAACGAATGCGCTCCTCGGTGATCACCAAGTGCAACACATGCACAAGGCCTCACTCAAGTGCAACACATGCACAAGAGCTTCTCAAACCACTCACTAATTGCAACACATGCAATTAGCCTCACTCTTGAGCTCAAAATGCAAATGGAGAAGAGCAACACATGCACACAACTCCCACACCCTCAATAATGCCAGCCACTACAGCCCCAAGCCCCCCAAGGGGGTATTTATAGCCCCCCACAAGAAAACTAGCCGTTAGGGGCTTTTTCGGGCAGAATCAACCAAAATCCGGTTGGACCGGACCTCACCCGGTCCGACCGGTCCTCACAGACCAACGGTCTGATTTCGGCAGATTCTGAGGCGGTTGGACCGCCCTCGGCGGTCGCACGCCTCTCGGCGGTCGCACCGCCTTAAAAAACAAAGAAAGCAAAAACACAACACTTCGGAAAACCGCTGAGAGTGCGGCCGGTTGCACCGCCCGCCACGGCCGGTCGCACCGAGCCCGCACAAAACCGCAGCGCCTGCTGGAGAAAACACACCTCGCGAGGGGCGGTCAGACCGCCCGGCCGGTCCGACCGGACCAGGGCCGGTCCGACCGCCCTCACACTTCCGGTCTGACCGCCCAGGGGCCGGTCACACCGCCCCTGGCAGAAACAACTCCAGAAATTCGCAATCTTTTCTCCGAAAAACCAAATGACATTCTTTGAGCCTCAAGGATGATCAACACATGATCATTTACCCATGCAAAACACATTTGCACCTATTTAGCTCACGCTCAAAGAATTCAACCGAAATTGCGAAAACACATTTCGCAACCAACTCAAGAACTATTTGCAAAACGTATTAAGCAAATCAAACTCGAGTTTATGAGATTAATCCCCCTAGCCAAGTGAAGGTCAACACAGGACCCGGTCAACTTGCCAACACCGTTGCAAGCCCCACTCACATGCTCTCGGGATTAGGACTCATAAACCTCGGTTTATTCGCTGTGAACTTGCAAATAACATAATAAACACATTTCATGCTTGAGCACTACTCTTTGCAACACATGCAAAAGTCTAGCTCCAAGCAACATCAAATCAAGATGCATGAACTCTCTAATTTCAACACATGCAATTCTCTAGTTCCATGCAACACCAATGTTTTATAAAGATGTTTTGCGAAACCAAAACGTGAAGCTTCAACTAATGCAACACATGCAAAAGTGAACTCCACGCAAAAGCCAACGCATTAGCTTATCCTATTTGCAACACATGCAAATCAAAGCATAATGCGAAACAACCAAGCATAGACTTAACACATTTGCAACACATGCCAAATGGTTAACCCATATGCAAAAACCAAATCAAATAAGATTTGAGCATGAGTGAACGCGGATTGAGATCACCAACACATGATGAAGCTCAAGCTAGGGAACGACCTCTCTTAATAGTACGGCGATAAAACCTTAGACTCAAAGACTACAAAAGTCCTTAGCCTATCTAGTTATACCTTCGCCGCCGCGCACAATCAATCCCCTTTGGGGTCTTTATGATTGTCACTTGATACTCCCCCGGGATCATCACTCGACTCCTCTTCTTTATCATCTCATTCATCTTTGGACCTAACTCAATCACAACTCATAAACATAGTTAGTCCAAGATGCATGGTTGTCTCAATTATCTCTTGCACTCCATTAACACATAATGGATGCCTCTAGATCAATTGAGCACAACCTAAATCAATTGAAATGATTTAATTGTGTCTTAAGTATAATAATGCAACTCATGCTTTATTATACTTAAGAACTATTCATTTGTCCTTAATTAATCACGGAACACCATCAACACATGATGAAATATTCTTTAATGATTAATGAGACAAATGAACTCAATTTAAATTATCATTTAAATTGATATGAGTATATATCAACTACACAAGTTTTCATATACTCATGTTGATGAAAAGTAATGATCCATTATATGTAAATTGTATGGAAATGATCATTACTCTAAATCATCAACTATAGAATAAACTCCACATGTATATGTGCATAAATATGATTGACTTGGATATGATATGCATATACTTACTTTGATCATATTGGAGTATATCCTATATTACCATGAGTATACTTATAACTAGGCAATTCAAATATATACTCAATGATTTAGTTTCTTTGTCTTGATCCTTATGTGTATCAATAAAGAATCGATCAATACAAAGAAACTATCAAGTTAAACCACGAACTCCCCCTAAGTGTGTGCATCCATGTAATATATGGATTGGGAAACATGATGCACATTTTGTGGTTAATATGACGGGGTTATTCATATTTTAACTTGACTCCAAAGTATGCAACTAATATTAAGATGAATATGCAAACATACCTTGGGTTTTCCATTTTTCATTGCGATGAGACTAAACAAAGATATTCTAAACAAACATGTTAGTCTCGATATAAGATTTGTCATTAATAACACTATCGCATTAGGGGATAAGCTTAATATTAGATTTGTCATTAACACAAGATTAGATTTGTCATTAACACCAAAACCATAACTAATGAAGGTTGAACTTACAGTGGTTGCTTGGAGCTAAGTTTTGCATGTGTTGCAAAAGGAGAGAGCTCAAGCACGATTTGGTGTTTGTGTGGTTGTATGGAGCTAGAGGCTTGCATGTGTTGCGAGTAAAGAGCTCATACGTGTGATTTGGTTTTAGTTGAAGTTTGGTTTTGGTGTTGCATGGAACTAGAGAATTGCATGTGTTGCAATTAGAGAGTTCATGCACCTTGATTTGGTGTTGCTTGGAGCTAGACTTTTGCATGTGTTGCAAAGAGTAGTGCTCAAGCATGAAATGTGTTTATTGAGTTATTTGCAAGTTCGTTGTGCGAATAAACTGAGGTTTATGAGTCCAGAATCCCGAGAGCATGTGAGTAGGGCTTGCAACAGGTGTTGGCAAGTTGACTGGGTCTTGTGTTGACCTTCACATGGCTAGGGGGATTAATCTCATAAACTCGAGTTTGATTTGCTTAATACGTTTTGCAAATAGATTTGGAGTTGATTGCAAAATGTGTTTCTGCAATTTGGTTGAATTCTTTGAGCATGAGCTAAATTGGTGCAAATGTGTTTTGCACGGGTGTATGATCATATGTTGATCATCTAGTAGCTCAAAGAATGGTGTTTGGATCTTTGGAAAAGAGATCGCGCGGAAAAATCGGAGTTGAGTCTGTCAGGGGCGGTGTGACCGGCCCCTGGTCGATCGGACCGGCCGGGCGGTTGGACCGGGCCGGGTTCGGTCGGACCGGGCGTGCGGTGTGACCGGCCCCCGTGCGGTGCGATTTTTCCAGAGCGCGTGATTTTGATTTTGTTGGGCGGTGCGACCGGATGGCATCTTGATCGGGCCGGCGTCTTGACCGACCGGGTGATGTCGATCGAGGCCGTAATGTAGCGATCGTTTTCCGACCGTTGCCCTGTGAGGGCCGGTCGGACCGGCCGAGGTCCGGTCGGACCGGGAAAATGCTGATTTCGCCCATTTTGCCCCCAAACGGCTAGTTTTCTTTGGTAGGGTATAAATAGAGCCCTTGGGGGGCTTGGGCAGCAGGTTGTTGCTGTGTGGGAGAGTTGTGCATGTGTTGCTCTTCTCCATTTGTCTCTTGAGCTTAAGTGTGAGCACTAATTGCATGTGTTGCAATTAGGAGTGGATTGAGTGACCTCTTGTGCATGTGTTGCACTTGAGGGAGGTCCTTGTGCATGTGTTGCACTTGGTGATCACCGGGAGCGCATTCGTTGTGCTCGGTGAAGTTCAAGCGAAGAGCGGCTTATTTCTCTTGGAGGTTGCCGACTCCTAGACGGCGTAGGCATCGTGCGCGGGAGCTCTCAAGGTGTGAGAAGCCCCGGCAAGTTTGTGAAGGTTCGGGTTGAGCCCACGCACAAGCGTGAAAAACCACGACTAGTGGAAAGAGGCGGGTGCTCGAGCAGGAGCCGGTCCAAGTGTGGGCTTGCCTCAACGTGGACTAGGGGAGACCGGTAAGTCTCCGAACACCACGGAAAAATATCATTTGCCTCTTGTCTCTTTTACTCTCAAGTATTTACATTTATTGTATATTGTTCAATTGCTTGATTGTAATTAGAATTGCTTAGTATTAGTTGTTCGTTCAATTTAGCAATTCTAGTGTAGAGACATAATTTAGTTAGTGCACTAGTGAGCCTAGTTGATTTAGGCTTTAATTGTCAAAACCTATTTATCGCTTCCGCATATATCTTTGATTAGGTTTTGACTTAAGGGTGTATTAGAGCGAATTGTTTAGTGAGCGATCGAATTTCGTAAAACGCCTATTCACCCCCCTCTAGGCGCATCCTCGACCCTACACAAGGCGGGCGGCAACTGGTGTGGGAGCCGAAGGGCGGCGAGCACCGATGGCAGCCGAAGCGGTGGATGGCACGAAAGGAGGCACCGATGTCCCTCGCGTGGGGTCACAGGCACACTGGTGGTCGAGGAGGCAGTGTGACCGAGATGTGAGCCTGTGCTGGCGTTGGATGGCAGTGATGAGGATGACGTCACAGCGGGGATGGCGTGACGCAGGCCGGTGCAATAGTAGATAAAAAATCCCCAAGGTGCACTAAACTTTCGGGTGTTGCCCTTGGAAGTCACCTCCCCCTAAGGGTAGCGACTTGATCTGAATTCCTAGGCTCTAATATCACTTGTTACGGTTAACACGGTAAAAAGGTGAGACAAGATTTAACGTGGAAAACCTCACGAAGGTGAAAAAACCACAAGAGATATCCACTATTTTGTTTAAGATTACATGTATATGGGGACGAGTTATATAGCCAAATGAGAGTCTAGGTTGTTGAAGATTTGGACTAACAATCTTCTATTTGGATAATGTATTGAGTTATCTCTAACAAATTCTCTTGTTCCTTTGTTTTTCAAAGGTTCCACATCATGTATATGGCTTGGCCATTGAAATATCTCCTCTTGTCTCTTTGGCATCCCTTTGGAAGCCTGTTGCCACCACTGCAGACTATTGTTGAAGTTGGGAGGCTGAATCTGCTGAAGGATTATGTAGTCAACCAACTTAGAACCATTTGCCAAACTTGCATTGTGAGCGGGCAGTGGAGGCAAAGGTGTAGGCCGGTTTCCTATAGTCTATCGCAGAGAATGCATAGTTGTCGGTGTGGGCACCCTCTAATGACAAGGTTGTCGGCGGTGAGGATCTTGTTCTGAACCAAGGTTCATGCAAAGAATTTGCACTTGTTCACCGTTCTATCGCACACATAATTAAGTTGCTCCACAAAATTTAATCATTAACTTTATTAATTAACAAAATATTATACATGAAAGACCATGTGGAGGTCTACTCATATTTGTGATGAGTAATTGACTGTATTTGACCTTGTGGTGCACGATTTTGAGTTTGATTTGGACAGTTTGTAAACTGCTTGGGACTGGTTGTGAACTGGTCAAGACAGTTTGTAAACTGATTGGGAAAGATTGTAAACTAGTCGGGATAAATCGTGTATCATTCTGGCTATATGTTGATTTGATTGCATATGTTGTTGGATATTGTTATGTGATGTGTTTCCCTTGTCTATGATGGTTGCATGACTTCGGAGCAGGTCATGGTGAGGTGAAGGAGATCAGGGCTAGGCTGGGAGAGCTAAAGTTTAGACGGTCAAGGTTTCACCAAAGATGATTGAGGCCAGGGAGTAGCTGCAAACTAATAAGACAAGTGGCTGGTGCAGATGCTAACTTAAGCTCTACTCAAGCGAAGGAGGATTATTGGATCGCAGGTTCGCGGGTGGAATAGTGGTTAAGTTGGTGGTGCCTTGAGAGGTTTGTAGACAATGATAAATAAATATTAAAATATAAATAAAGTGTGTAGACAATGATAAATAAATATTAAAATATAATAAAAAATAGATAATGATTATTTACACTTTGCTTACCTTAATATTTATACAACTTGACTAGAGAGGTGAGACATAAAAACACCTCTCTTTTTTATTTCTCCAAACACCTAAAAAACATATCATCATGGCATACTCCTACAAATACATCTCCTACCTATGACACTTCTAAGAACTAACAGGAGTAACAGCTAACCACATCGGATTTGTGTGCCGTCCAACTAGCATACCGCAGCATTCCTCAGAGTTGGAGCATATTAAGCCTCTTAGTGTATGTACAATAAGGACACCTCAGCTTACTCTTAGTATGTCCACATCAGCTTTGTCCTATATGAAAGAGTGAGAAAAGAAGAGAGAGAAGAGATCTGGCTCTTATTTAGTAGTAAGCATTGTACGAGAGTATAGGTAGATTAGTTATGTACAAGAGAGAAGAGATAATTAGTGCACAACATCTAGAGCCAATTTTAGAGATGGCTATTGTATAAGTTGGCTTTAGTGTTTACTCTAGATGACATGAACAAGAGATGGAATAAGCAGCTGGCTATGTTATTGTACTTGTCCTTAGGGTGTGTTTGGTTATATAAATTTGAGAAATATGTCTTATAGATACTGAACCACTTTATTCACCCAGAACAATGGAATCAAATGGTACAGGATCATTCTACCCCATTCAACCTTATCCCATTTAACCTCATCCCATCAACCAAACACACTCTTAGCTAACATATTTGCATGATTGTGCCAAATACGCTGTGCAGCGTCATTGCTAACATGGCCACACGCCGCATGTGTGTGGAACTGTGAACGATCTAATCCGCATGCTATCATTCTTGTAGATCATCCTAGAAACATTGTTAAAAAAATAGCATAAACTGTTGTGATATGGATAGAATCCCAATCAAGTATGGAAAGACTCTATCTATTGATGGACAAATCCGAATCTATCTATAGTTGGTTTTGCTATATATTGGGCATCCCCTTGTGCAGAAATTCAATCTAATAAAGAGAGAAAACAGAATTTTTTCTCTATATTGTGTGTGCTCCCTATTTATACTTATTGTTCTTCAGCGCATTGTGATTGATCAAGCGTGGATGACTTTGTTTTACAATACGTTGTCAGCACGAAGCTATGTTGAGGCCGATCGTGATCGTCTGCCTGCGTCAATCTACATTGCATCGAATTCATCTGGCATCACACGATTAAATCTACTAGAAGCCATTCGTAAGTTTGTGGCATGTAAGTAAATCACAACTGTATAGTACTTTAATCCTGCAGATTATTTCTCCCTAATTACCTAGATTACTAGATTAATCTAATCGGGTAAATTAGGTTTTCTTGGTTTCTATTCATCTAATAAAAAAAGGGAAGAATCGCGGTTGATGCCACCGTTCTCAACAGTCCCAACGGCACTGTCATTTTTTGCACCGATAAGCCCTGTTGGCCAGGGTACAGCCAGTGCCATCGCTCCTATGCCACACTCCAAGACCTCGGATGCTATCGTTTCCAGCTGCCGTGACCCAAAGACGCCGCACCAAGCATCTGCAGCCGACCTCACTGCTCGACCGCTTGCCGTGCCCGATGCACACTATCTGCGCTGAGCCGCCCGCGCGCCGCCTCCCATGAGCTTGAAATCTACGCTAAGCAGCTCACACATCATTGCCCAGAGCTCGGCCTTTGCACCGAGCTACTTGCACTACTGTCGGAGCTTGACCTTTGCCCACGCCCATCGGCACACCCCAGTCCAGCTGCTCCAGACGCCATTTGCATCCTTCCTTCTCCGCCGGATTATATTATGTACATATAAAATCTGAAATTTATATTGCGATGAAAACCCAGAAATATTTATGACCTGCCAGATCAACTGGGTTATCCTAAGTTGAATATGAATGAGAACAATAATTAATAATTCCACTGACTATAGCATAAAGACTTTCCTAGACTGAAAAATTTCTTGTGCCTTGTTTGTGCTATAGGTAAGCTCATAGTTAGATCTTCTTACCTAAAAAGTTAGAGAATAATCACTGAATTTTCTGCAAAAAAATTTAAGGTGACATCTATGGACATATCCAACCCATGTTGGGCCTTTTTAAGAAGTTTTATGGTATTGATAAATGCTTCTACTAAATAGTCCCGTTTATGTCTCTTATCTACTATGAACCATGCTTTGCCAAAACTAATTGCTCAAATCATTAAATTGAGAGCCTCCTTTCCAGAAGAAAGGATCGAGTCTATTCAAATGGATAATGCTGGTGAGTTTATCTCAAAAGGCATTTAACGATTATTGTATGGCTCTGGAAATTAATGTAAAGCATCTCATACCTCATGTCTACATTCAAAATGGCTTTACAGAGTCATTAAATTAAAAGAATAAAATTTATTGCTTGGCTCCTTTTGCAGAATAGTAGGCTACCCACCAGCTGTTAGGGCCACGCAATGCTGAATGCTGCGGTATTAATTCAACTCAGTCCAAATGCATATCTTGAAATTTCCCCTGTTGTAGATAGTGCGTTGCAAAGAATCAAGTATTTCCTATATGTGAAAACTTAGCTATGCTGTTGTCGGTGTACTTTGCACCGGGGTACCCTCTCCACCGCGGAATAGTGAGCCCAAGAAACGGCCTGGCCCAGCATGGCAGCTTGGCGGGCAGGTGGGCGATCATGCCCTGCCTGCCGGGCGAGGAGCCCACGTGGCCCCCTAGCGAGCAGGTGGGCGATTACGCCCTACTCGCCGGGCGAGCGGCCTGCGTGATGCCCTGGCGGGCGTGGCGATCATACCGCCTGCCGGGCGAGGAGTTTACGTGGCCCCGACGGCGGTGGGCGATTACGCTCGCTTTCATTGGGAAGCGGCCGCGTGATGCCTGGCGGGTAGGCGGCGATCGTGCTGCCTGGCCGGCGAGCCGTGGCCTACTGGCGGCGGTGGGCGATACGCCGCCGCGGGCGGCGGCAGCGTGGTGCCTGGCGCAAAGCGGCGATCATGCTGCGCCGGGGCGAGGAGCCGTGGCCCTTGGCGGCAGTGGGCGACACTCCCCTTTCGCGGGCGAGTGGCTGCGTGGTGCCTGGCGGCGGTGGCGATCATGCCACGCTGCCGGGCGAGGAGCCCACATGGCGGCGATCACGCCCTGCTCGCCGGGCGAGTGGTCCGCGTGGTGCCCTGTCGGGCAGGTGGGCGATCAAGCCCTGCCCGCCGGGCATCGGCTTAAGAGGCGGCCTGGCAAGTGGGCGGGCGTTTTGGCCCCCCTTGTCAGGCCACGGAGGCAACCAAAGGAATAAGGAGAAGGTTTCGCCTCGAAGTCTCCTTCCACTGACATGTTGAGTCAGGGCCATTAATTGTGAAGGATTCTGCTATCGACACGACGACGGCCCATCCCTTTGATGCCTCTCACCAAACCCGTCGCAGGAGTGTCATATCCCAGGCGAAGCCACGCAGCGGCATTAAATGGGGCTTGAAGGACAAGGCTACAGCGACGGGCGTAATAAATGAGTCATGGGTCAGCGAGATAAGGTTCGAATGATGGGTGTAATTAATGAGTCGTAGATCAGCATAGAGTATCTTCTCACTTGCCCGGGCCGGCCCGTCTATATAAGGGCGCCTCGGTGCATGGAGGAGGGGGGCGACACTCAAGAGACATAGAGATTGAAAGCTTGGAAGAAGCACTAGACCAGGAGAACCCTTGTAATCGCCTCCACACTTGCTCAACAAAGATCTAGCAGGATGTAGGGCTATTTCCCGCGTTGGGGGCCCGAACCTGGGTACATCACCGTGTCCATTGATCTGCTGATCCCCAGGATCTATCGTAGAGAGCTATTAGGGTTTCCAGCCACGAAGACGCCCTCTACCGAACCATACCTTCCATCCTGGGAGTAGTCAACTCTGTTCGTTGACGGGGTCCTGTCAGGCGGAATACGCCGACAGCTGTATACATGTCAATCTCTCTACCATAGATACCATCACAGGACCTTACCAGAAGTTGAGGATCTATATAGGTTATGAATCTCCATCAATTATTTAACATCTAGAGCATATGACAAGAGATCTTTACACGTCCGGGTATGCTAATTGTACTAAGGATATTTTTTGACATTAGAAAGAGATAAGTACCACATTAAAGAATACCGAATTCTTAGATGTGCGCACTAAAGAGACCGAACTTGAAGTTTGAAGAATAATAAATCTACAACAAATAAGCTAATAATTTGCCAAATGTCTTCACTGATCATAAGAGAGTGAAAAAATCTCGTATACCTACAGTATATGCACCTGAAAGAGTGAAAATACCCTAGAAAGATATTTAACACACTCTTGCCCCTCATGATAGAAAGTGGGGGAGACTTTCAGGTGCATGAAACTCAATTCCGCAGAGACGTTCATAGAGGTAGAGAACTGAACAAGTGAGAAAACTATCCGTGATAGTGGAAGAAGCTCAACTTGATGTTGAAAAAATCCCTAAAGTGAGCCATTCTGGAGATAGTAATATCCCTGAAGTGAAATATCTTGAAGATGATAACCCAAGGGTATATTTGCACGCACAATCTAACGCTGAGAAGTCGAAACACCCAGACTCCATTGTTGTAGGAACTCACGAGGAGCTAAAAGAAATTAGTAAAGGTATATTCCTGAAGTGATGTAGAAGAATTGTATAAAGAAAGACTACAATTGTCGATATATATTTTGCCTCTAAAATTGTTAAAAGCTAGATCCAGAACCAAAATCCATGGCAAAGTGACAGAAACGCTCAGATAAGGTCAAATGAAAAGAAGCAATTGAAACAGCTCTTGCTTAATAAAAGGAAAGTTTTTGGTCTCATTGATCGAACATCTACTAAAGTGTTCCCTGTAGGATCAAATGGGGTTTTTATTCAGATAAAAATATCTAGGTAGTGAGATATAAAGCGAGGCTTGTAGCATAAGGGTTCACACAGAAACACAACATCGATTACAATGAAACATATTCTCCTCTAATGAGTGGAATAACATTTTGATATTTAATATAGATGGCAGCAGGCTTAAACTTATTAATGTAGTTGATGAATGTAGTGACTGCGTGCTTATATGGGTCACTGGATACAGATATTAATATGAGAATCCCTAAAGGAATCAAAATTCTGGATCATAATAATCGCAACATGTTAGCGTCAAACTGCAGGGATTGCTATGCGGATTAAAATAGTCGGAGAGAATATGGTACAACCGACTTAGTGAATTCCTCATGAAGAAATGATACTCTAACAATGATGATTGTCCCTGTGTATTCATAAAGAAATCCTATAATAGATTTTGTATCGTTTCAGTTTATGTCGATGGTCTGAATATTATCAGAACCACAGTGGTGATAAAGGAATCAAGTTCTTACCTTATGACGGAGTTTGAGATAAAAGATTTGAGTAAAATCAAATAATTGCTTAAGCATACAGTTAGAGCATTTTCGAGAATAAATTTTTGTACACCAGTCTACCTATACCGAGAAGGTATTAGAAATATTTAATATGGATAAATCTCATACTTTAAAACCCCCATGATAATAAGATCCCGTGAAGTACCTTTTCAGACTAAGGATGGAAAATGAGAAAATCTTAGGATCTGAAATCCCATATTTATGTATCTTGCGAATTGCACAAGACCTGATATTATACTCATATTAAATTTGCTAGCAAGACATAGTGCAGCCACAACCAGAAGACATTGGGTTGGTGTCAAAGACTTTACTCAAATACCTCTAAGGTACTCAAGATGTTGGATTGTTTTTTCAGAAGAACCAAGACTTATCCATGGTGGGATATACGGATGTTGGCTATCTGTCTGATTCCCACAGTGGCAAATCTCAAACTGGTTTTGTGTTTCTCTAGGTGGTTCAGCTATTTCTTGGTGGTCTTTTAAGCATATCTTGATAGCTACTTCTATCAACCACCCAGGGATTATATCTTTATATGAAGCCTCATGTGAGTGTGTTTGGTTGAGACGTGCGATTAACCATATCCATAAGTCATATGGTTTTAATACCGTCGAGACCCCACCATTATCTATGAAGATAATACTGCTTGTGTTGCATAAATGCAAATGAGTTATATAAAGAGCAATATCACGAAGTATATTGCCCCAAAAATTTTCTATCCTCATGAACTCCAGAAGAGTGGTGAGGTAAAAATACTATAAACTAAGTCATACGAAATCTAGCAGATTTGTTCACTAAGTCCTTACCAAAATCTATTTTCAAAGATATGTTAATGGTATTGGAATGAGACGACTTAGAAATTTGCATAGTTCAGAGGAGTAAATCCCTGAATTATGACCCTTTTTGCATGATCCTGAAGATCATATTTTATATCTTAAAGATTATAAGTTATGCTCTTTTTCCCTTAGTTTTCATGAAATTTCTCACAGGAAGGTTTTTATTGAGGCAACTAGTATAACTAGAAAATTGTTCGCGCCGTAATACGGCGCGCGTGTCATTTTTTCATAAATTTTTTTCGGCGGTGTTCTATTTTTTAAATCGGCGAAATAATGAGCGGAACGGTTGAAAGAATACAAAATTTTTCGCGGCGTAACATGCCGCGCGCGCCGTTTTTTCGTTGAAATTTTGCGTTTTATTTTTTAAATCGTCGAAATAATGAGCGAAACAGATGAAAAGACAAAAAAAAATTCCGCGACATAACACGCCGCGCATGTCATTTTTCGTAGAAAAAATTTCTTTTTTTTTCGGCGACGTTTTTTTTAAATCGTCGAAATGGGGGAAAATAGAGAGATAGAGTTGTAGAAATATCTCCTTCGACGAATTATCTGGAAAACATTGGAGACCGAGCTGGAAAACCGCGGTGGGGAAAAAGTCTAGAGGGAAAAGGGTGAAAAATTATTAGAGATGAAAATCTTCTTTTGTCGAGCTCAACACTCTACGCGTTCGCGGAGTAATAATACATGTTTTAAAAAATATCAGAGACCGACGCATTCGTAGAGTAATAATATATGCTTTAAAAAATATTATGCGTTCACGGAGTATAATACATGTTTTAAAAAATATCAGAGACCGACGCGTTCGAGAGTAATAATATATGCTTTAAAAAATATTAGAGTTCGAGATGGGAAATCGAGGTAGGGAAAAAGTCTAGAGACAGAGCTTGCTGCGTATTTCTAGTGACAAAAATATTTTTTCCGGAAAACGGAGAAAGGACCTAGACGTAAAGTAAGGACCTAAATATTACGTTTTGGACACCGTCGCTATCTGAAAAATTAGAAAAGGGTCATTCATGATTTAAATTTAACGGAGGTTCTTTTCTTAAAATGGCGCCGAGGACCTGAACGCGAATTTAAAGGAAAAATCTTCCTCTCTCAAAAAATCGCTGAAGGACACATTAGTAATTTTCAAAAGGACCAAATCGAAAAAAAATTTTGAGCCGAGCCGTGGTAAGCTCGAAATGAGCCGGCTCGGCTCAAACGAACGTGGTGCCGTGAACTCTTCCACTAATATGGAAGGTAGTATACGGAATGTGATTGTAATGTAATCTTTTCTCCATCATTTTTTCCCATTGTATTTTTGGAAGGAGTTTTTAACGAGGCATGTGTATTATACAATATTCGTCCAAGGGGCAATGTTAATGTATAAATAGAATCCCAGTCCAAGTATGAAGGGACTCTACTTATTGGTGGGCAAATCCGAATCTATCTACAGTTGATTTTGTTATATATTGGGTATCTTCTTATACAGAAAATTCAATCTAATAAGAAGATATAACAGAATTTTTTCTTACATTGTGTGCTTCCTATCTATGCTTATTGTTCTTCAGTGCATTGTGATTGATCAAGCATGGATGATTTTTTTTACAACATGAACCACTTCATCGCATTATCCGTTGAGAATCAACTAGTTATAAGACTAAGGCCCTATTCGGCATGGCTTTCACACAGCTTCTGCTTTTAAAAAAAAGCCGATTATATGCCAAATAGAAAGATTATCAATAGCTCTGATAATCTTCTCGTGTAATCAGAATCACCTATGTACTATAAAATCAAAATTCATCCTGAGGCCGATTCTAAGGGTGTTTGGCACAGTTTCAGCTCCACCAAAATCTATGGAGTTGGTGGAGTAGGATATTCCTAGCTCTAAAATTTTACAGAGCTAGAGCTGTGGATACATTAAGAATGTTTATATGTGTCATCTTGTTTATATTTTAGACTAATAATATAAACATAATTTATTTTATTTTAATCTACAAGTTTTAGATCTAAAGTGGAGTTAGGATCTGAAACTTTGCTGGCCTTAGATTCTGCGGGGTTGAAAAATAAGTTGATGGTTAATACTCGCTTTTTGCCATCGCAAGACCTGAGGCTTCTCCCCCCACGCGCGCCCTACAGCCTTAGATCTAGTTCATGCGGGAGTGGAGAGCTCCGCAGACCGCAGCGCCACACCCCTCCGTCGCCTGAGCCCCTTTGGCGCCCCAGACCCTCCGCCGGCCGAGTCCCTCCGCCGCCCAAGTCCCTCCGCCGCCGGCCCGAGCCACAGATCCAAACACCGCCTTGCTGGTCCTCATCCGGACGCCTCACCTTCTCGCTGGCTGTTGCACCCCTCATTAGCTCTAGCGTCTACTCTTTCTCAAATCCCATGTTTGTGCATCCCCCGGCCGATTTGTGCATCCCCAATTTGCGCCCCTCAAATCCTAGGGTTCTTGCATCCCCCAGCTAATTTGTGCCAAGTCTTGTGGTGGCAAAACCTGATATTTGTGCTCTACATAGTCCAAAGCAAAACCTGAGATTTGTGCTCCTCAATTTCGTAGGATTTTTACTTGTGCAATGCAAAATTGGAGACAAATTTCGTAGGGTTACTTGTGCAATGCAAATTTCGTAGGATTTTTTCGGATGATGTAAATATGGATGCCAACGGTAATGGATTTCATGATGCAGAAAATGATGTAGATCAAGAAATGGATGGTGACAATGGTGCAGAACGTATACTTAGTGGAAAATTGAGTGGGAGCAGTGGATATGCTGACAGTGACCTCTATGACTACAAGGTTTTGATATGCTTCCTGCCTTTTAAGTTTCTCATCTGTAGTTGTACTTGGTGTTATCCTGTTATTACTAAGCCAGAGGTGTTTCCATGCTTTTATTTTTAACAGTTGCACAAATATTAAAGTATAAATGAATGGTAGATGGTGATTAATTACCCTTTCATTTGTTTCAAGATTTATGCAAATTGTATTGGGAGGGAAAGCATTGAAGCACTCAACGGTGCTGGTTTGACAATCATCTATATGAATAGTGTGTATTTTAGTGACCTGATGGCACTTTTGTAGCTGCAAACTGTGAACGTTTAATGTAAGTGTGTTAGTTTACTGGAGGACAAAAGATGATGGATATTGAGTGGCCTATTATGGGCCCTACAAGTATTGAGCAATATTGGTAAGAACTGTCTTGAAGTTTTGATAGTTGGAATTCTAAGTTCTGTTATAGCATGCTCATTTGTGCGGTTCCCATTCTAGTTCAAGTTTGACCTATGCTGAGCGGCAATTCCTAATCTTAATGCTCTATCTCTCAGTATCCAAATCTTCATATGCTGTATTTGCTTTGTTACTTATTGTACCTCTCCTGATCGAATGACAGGTCGTTCATGCTGATGATTCAGATGCTGAGCGATCTGTAGATGACAAGGCATTAGCAGCGAAGACAGACTTAAGCAAATGTCCAAAAAAATCGTTCAACTGAAACTGGTTCTGCAAAGTGCAGACATCGCTTAGTGAAAAGAACCCTTCTAACCCAACAGCCGGTCACGAGACTCCATTGTCTGTGGGAGAGGTCCTTTCTTCTTTGCATCCTGGAATTTCCTTAGCTATTCGCGGTACTGAATATTCTGCAGACTGACACTCAGCCAAAATAAATGGACCTCATGTGAAACGCAGTAACTTTTGAGGGAGGAATAATGTAAGAAAGAATTCTAGTTATGTTTTACTTCTTTTGCCTTTCGTGGAGCCAATGAGTATGCATAATGCACTGCCTGGCCACCTTTTTTTGCCCATTGAATTATGGTTTCCTTATTGTATGGTATGTTTGTTGGACCTAATTATATTAGTGCTTGTGTGTATCTTGTGTTAACTATTGCGTGAATGTTAGTACGAAAATAAGTCCTCATTTGCATCATCATACATACATTCAAAATTATCCAATCACTATTTTACATCATTAACAAAAAAAATCATTCAAAATCGTCAAACAGTTATAAAAACAACGATATGTACACTAAATCAGCAACAAAACAAGCCCTCAATCCCTTCAGGACATTCTAGTATTTTCTCACTCAGCACAAACAATCAGGCTCATAAACAATCAAGATTGTCGAACGACCAGATTCTTGAGTCAGCGAATTTTTTAGGCAGCTGTTTTTCTAAACAGCTAGCTAACTAGCTATAATCGAGAATCTGTATAATCAGAATCTATCTCCGAAGGAGGCCTAAATTACGACATATTTGCTTGTCAGCGGTATGACCATGCATTGAGCGAGCCATAACCGGACACTGCAAGAGACAGCCACCCACCCACCCACAACGCGCATGAAAGTGGAAACTATATGAATAAGTGGGGTTTCGAACTGAATACAACACCAGCAGATCTGGATCCACATGAATAGTTGTAGTTTGTTTTCTTCCCCCTGTCGTTTGTCTCAGGCTGCAGAACTCTGAAGAGAACCCTTTTCTGTTCTGAAAAGAACTCTATTCATATATATATAAAAAAACGTACCAGCTTTGTGCCATCCCCATCTTGCTGTTGGCATCGCGATCTCAGTTCTCAAAATAGGCCGCGTCCCACCTCACACGTAGCTCCACTCCCAGGTTTGGGTAGTGCAGTGCTCTCTACTCGAGAGGTCGCTCTCAATTCTTGTTCTTGCACACACTGTTTCGCTGCGTGTGAGTAGAGGAGGGGGTGTGAGGCAATGGCGGCGGTCGGGAATGGCGCGTGCGGCGACACCAGGGCGGCGTTCGCGCAGATCTATAGGACGCTCAAGGAGGGGCTGCTCAAGGACCCCGCCTTCGAGTTCACTGACGAGTCGCGCCAGTGGATCGACCACGTAATGCCCCCTTCCTCTCCTTCCTCCTCTGCCGTTGCCTTTCCTTTTGTGTTGGTGCTTCCTGATTTGATCCTATTGGACTCGAGACGTACATGATGTTTGGAAGTGCAAGATCGGGTTCTTGATGGGTGGAAGTGCAATTAATTTGGTTTAGTACGTGGGATTGCTGGTAAAGGCTGAATCATAAGTAGGAATGAAGAATTAGCTTTGGGGGGGTTAACACAGGCTATGTACGATGTAATGAATCAGCAAGTACAGAAAGGGAATGCTGAAACTCCCGTTCCGTTATGGGATTGCCGAAAGCTTATGATTATTAACCTTTGTAAATGGAAATCCTTCTGCCTGTTATTAATGGATAGGTAATAAGTTGGATCTTGGACGGTTGGCAAAGCTACCTGTTATTATTTCCATTTGTTACAGTTTTTTATGTGAATGCACGGTAATGATCTGATTAGTTCAATTGCCGCTATTGGGCATGTTGCATTGCCAATTTAACTTGTTTATCCTCTTTGGAGCAGATGGTGGACTACAATGTACTGGGAGGTGAGGGGATGAATTTGACTTGAAGTGTTTCTTTTAAGTATACAAAAAGATAATAAGTTTTTTGATTTGTTGTTGTGGCTGATGATAGGAAAATGTAACCGTGGCCTCTCTGTGGTCGATAGCTATAAGCTGTTGAAAGGTGCCGATAATCTGGGTGAGGAGGAGATGTTTCTTGCCTGCACTCTTGGTTGGTGCATTGAATGGGTAATGTTTTCTCTGCAGTGTTGTTCTGAAGAATGGCTGTAAAGCAACCAAAATTGGTCCTCTAAGCTTTGCTGTTGTCGGTGCAGCTTCAAGCTTTCTTTCTTGTGCTTGATGATATCATGGATGATTCCCACACTCGACGTGGCCAACCTTGTTGGTTTAGGGTGCCTCAGGTCGGTGAAGCCGAAATCGTCCTCCCTGAACACTAAAATTTTATCTATTTATAGCAAATTACTTCTTTTGTTAAGTAACTTTGTTTGAGAACACTTTGCAGTACCTTTTTTTCACTTATACCTATGAAGCTTATCCCTGTCGCTGCCCTTTGTTACGCAACAGGTTGGCTTCATTGCTGTAAATGATGGAATTATCCTTCGCAACCATATTTCACGAATCCTTCGGTGTCACTTTAAGGGAAAACCTTACTACGCTGATGTCCTTGATTTATTCAATGAGGTAATTATATATTCTGATGTACATATATGTTCGGTCTGAAGTTACAGATTAATACGTGTACTAATTATCTTCTTTTGTTTTTTTAGGTTGAATTCAAGACAGCTTCCGGTCAACTGTTGGACCTTATCACAACTCACGAGGGAGAAAAAGATCTAACAAAATATAACATATCAGTGTAAGTTAATACTGTAATAACCTTGAAAAAAAAAACTTTTTGCGTGTTCTATCCTGCCTATTCTTAGGAGCATTAATCTTCTTCTCATGTTTTTGTAGCATATAACTCTAGAACAAATTGCTTTTATGTAATATATCTTTGGTAGTTCTTACTTCTGATTTGGGACATACCCTTTATGTATTGTTTATTCAAACAACTGATATTTTTGCAGTCACCGCCGAATTGTTCAGTACAAGACAGCCTACTATTCATTTTATCTGCCGGTAAAACTAACATTCTATTTTCGTATCTTATTTTTATATAAACCTTTTTGTTCATTGATACCAGATGCAAGTGGTACTGATATACTGCTTTATCAAAGGTTGCATGTGCACTGCTGCTATCTGGTGAGAATTTGGACAACTATGGTGCTGTAGAGAACATTCTTGTTGAGATGGGAACATACTTTCAAGTCCAGGCAATTCCTATTTTTGCTACACATAACAATATTAACCATTTTCCTTCCACAAGCATTAGTCTACTGAGCATTAATGTGATTGCTTTCTTACAGGATGATTATCTAGATTGTTACGGCGATCCTGAATTTATTGGCAAGGTTAATGCACTTAACTCTTGTAGTAGCTTGAATGAACATCAGTTACTATATTGATAATTTTTCTTTAGCTCTGATTTGATCAATATTTAATCTTTTCATAGATCGGAACTGATATTGAAGATTACAAGTGCTCCTGGCTAGTTGTGCAAGCTCTTGAGCGTGCCGATGAGAACCAAAAGCGCATTCTATTTGTAAGTCATCTCCACGCTACTTTCCAATGATACGAAGGTTGTTATCTTAACACTTAATGCTCCTGCAGGAAAATTATGGCAAGAAAGATCCAGCCTGTGTGGCAAAAGTGAAGAATCTCTACAAAGAACTTAATCTAGAGGTATGTCTCAACTTTTGATGTTGTTTTGTATTTATCTGTGGACCACCATGGATGCAAACATATATTACACACACACACACATAGGCGTCATGTCATTTCTTTCGCTTAAGCATGTTTAATTTGTGGTAATATGCCAATAGGACATGTTCTGCTGAACACTCATCAAAGTAACATGTCTCCTCTGTTTATGCTGTAAACAAGAACTTCACTTGACGTCCTTCATGCGCACCATGGCCTATGCACATTCATTTAGGGGGTGTTTGCCATAGTTCCAACTCTATCAAAATCCGTGAAGTCAATAGAGTAAAGTATTCCAAGCTCCAGAAGTTTATAGTGCTGAAGTTGCGGGTACATTAAGAATGTTTAGGTGAATCATCTTGTTTACATTTTAGATTAAAAATATAAACTTAATTCACTTTATTTTAGCCTACAAGCTCCAAATCTAAGATGGAGCTAGGATCTGGAGCTCTATCAAACAGGGCCTTACTCTAGTGTGCTTAATTAGGTATGCCAATAGAAACTTTTTCCTTTCCTAGACTTGTCAACATAATCTGATTGTACCTGTGGCTTTCTTGTTTAGTTGCTTGGCATAGTTTGCAAATTTTGACATGTCAACTGTTTTGAGTCCATAACCAAATCTGACATTTTTTTCTTATCATTTCATTCTAGGCTGTATTTCATGACTATGAGAGTGACAGTTACAAGAAATTGATTGCGGATATTGAAGCGCAGCCAAGCATTGCTGTTCAGAACGTCCTGAAGTCTTTCTTGCACAAGATCTACAAGAGACAGAAGTAGGGAGTCTCTTGGACAGGAAGCTGTTCCGTTGTCGCATGCTTGATAGATTACCACGGTGATTTTGATTCATGATTTAGTGCTTCTTGTTTTACAGTTAGTGTTGTATGTTGCACCTTGCTGCTCCGGAAAATAATGATGCAAGGTGCTATTTCGGGTTTGATGGACCGCTTGTAGACATATATTGCTTGTTCTGTAATTTGCATCCTACCCTTTTCTTTAGTGTTTTTTCCTGATTGAATTGGAGAAGTGAATTTCAGGTTTATTTCCGTTTATTTCCGTTGTAAACCTCAAGGTTATAGCTGAGGAAATCGATACTAGAAATAGATGCGTTCAGGTGGAATAGATGGGATGTAAATTGAACTTGCATACTCGATTTTTTGCTTGCAAATGAACGCTAGGCCTCCCCAAAGACACACAACATTGCATTAGCTTGAATACCATAGCATTAAATTAAAGATACTATTTTCTGTAATGATCCTCCAGGACATTGCAAAATTATAGTTTCGTTTATAAGAACACGCAAGTTGCTGTAATCATTATGATTTCTTTAAAGGGTTTCACCGCCTTAGGTCATATTCAGCATATCACAAGATAAATGTTTACAACAATGCAAATTTAAGACAGTCAATCTGTCAATGCTGTTCAAACGTTCAAGGGTTAGTAACACAAGAATAGTTATCACTGGCTTTTCTGAGAATACGGTGACGGTTGCTGTGCGATGGCCTCAGGGAAAGAGACTAGGAGCAAGATCTCTTCCAATCTCGAGGAAGCACACATGATGAAGAATATTAGGAGCAAAGCCTCAGGGCTTGAAGATTATGCCCTCATCTTGTCGTGGTGGGAAAGCACACATGATAGTAGTAGTAAAAGCATAGAAGCACCTCTCGATGGGGAATATTAGGATATATGAAACCCACGAGCTTGAGCAATAATAAGCTTAGCTCATAATATTCTAGGCAAAAGTGTGCTTCTCCAACATTGCGTGGGGTTGCCATGCTCTGTGAATGGCTACAATAGCACCAAAAGAATCTGGAACAAGTGCCAGGATTTTCAATGCAGATAAATGCACTGGAGAGAAGTTCAGAGAAAGAATTCAGGGTGATTATATGTGCGTTAACAATAGAACCATAAGAGAATATAATGGGCAAGTGTGCAATATTATACAAAAATAAGAAAAAGGAGCACTACAGGAAGAATCTACCGAGAATTCTGTCAATGTTTCCACAGATGGTAATAAAGCAAGTGATACTTCATACATGATACCTGCCTTGTCAAACAAAGAACATGATATAAGTTTTTTTTCCGTTAAGTTAGCGTATCCTGTATTCCATCTTTTTTTCCCAGGGACCTAATTCGAATTGGATTGGTTGGGAATCCAGAAAGTTAGTGCAGTTGATGCAGTTGCAAACATTGCTCGGCGAGGGGCCCATTTCAAGGCAGTGATAGGACCAATATGACTGTTCCAACAAGCAACCTGCGAAATATAACACTAAGACAAATAACAACACACATTTAAAGCATAATAATTTAAGGAAGAGTACCTCATGTATTGCATTGATGTTCCAAGCATGTAAGGTACCATCACCAGATCCTGCAAAATAAATCATATATTGTTTTCAGCACCAGCTTTCACCACGCAACCCGAGTCATTGTTTTATGAAAATACATTCTGGTAAATTTACAAGTTTCTGTCTATCTTTGCATGAGCGTATATAACCCTGTCGCTTTCAGCAGTAGTGCTCCAGAACTGTGAATGGGCAACATACCACCATATCAAACAATAATCATCCGCTATGGTTTTTTATTGGACACGAAAGAAGTAGAAGTGCCTCCCTCATGCTGACAAGATATTACTATTCAGATGGCTGGTCAATGGCTAAACACAAGTTGAAAGTGAAGAACATATTGATGATTCTTGTAAGTTCTTGAAGTAGATGCAACAAATACAAAAGGTAGAGGTTACAGATGCTTTTAAATTTTTGAGTTTAAACTAAAGGGAAATCAGTGGGTATAATTTTTTTAGAACTAGTACATATCATAATATATCCTAATATAGATGCCAGAGAAATGGGAAAACAATAATAGTATACAGTATTACCAGAAATTACATATTGACCATCTGGAGTGAAAGCAGCTTCAGTTGTTATGTTGGGAGATGGCTCTAAACTAAAGCCACACCTCTGCACGTTAATAGACAAAGATGAATAAGTAAAAGATTAGCAAAAGGGTGTGAGGATGTCAATGACAAAATTACTTGAAATTATGCACGTCATAGTTCAGTATCTGAAGCAAAATTTTGCAATGATAGCGCTAACTCACCTTATCCCCTCCATATGCATCCAGAACATATATATGGTTGTTAGTTGTTGTCAAAAGCATAGACTTGCCATCATTGCTAAATTTGATGTCAGAAACTTCGGCTGTATCTCCACCGACCAAGAAAGTGTCAAACGGACCCTGAAATTGGATTTATTCCCAACATAAGTATTTCCCATACCTTCTAGAAATATGGTTTCCAGATTCAAGTTCAACACAGACCTTGTCATATGACCGAGAATCAAACAGCTTAATAGCGCCTCCCTCCATAGCTACGGCAAAAACAAGTCCCTGCTGATCATATGCAACAGAAGGCCTACCACGCAAGCGTAGTATACCCTGAATGCCAAATAAGTAAGCATGGAAGGCACTCAAAGGATAAGTGGTACTTTTCATCTGCTAAATGTAAATTATGCACATTTGATTGCTATCATGATCACATTAACTTAGTCTTGCTAAGGATGGGTGGCCCAACCTGACAAGCATTTACCCGAAGATCCCATATTCTGACACTGTGATCAAGTGACCCTGACATAAAGCTATCATTGACAGGCGACATACATAGTGAAACAACCCTGTAATGAAATTAAAAAAAGAAACTACCTCTCAGCATCTCTCCCTTGAAGTTGTTGCTACAAACAAAGAGGCAAGGAAAAAAATACCAAACCTGTCTTTGTGTCCTTTGAAATATCGTAAACAGCGGTTGTCATATAATGATAGATAACGAAGTGACTCTGCTGACTCTAGACTGTATCTTGATGAGCATAAGATTGAGCTTGGATGATGAGTAAAACAGACACGGTCAGCACCATGTTTCCTATGATATGTAGTCTTCAACAATCTAAGACAATAGTTCAGGTTCTAGCATTAGTTACTAACAAATCAGAAAAGTTACACAGTGAATTACTTAATAATCAATACTTCAATTACAAGAAACAAAGAAAAATTCCAGGATCATACAGAGCTTATTTAAAACGGGTCAAATCTAATGAATATAAAAGGAACGAATACAGGAGTAGGAAAAAGGAGACCATCACGTACTACAAAACTGAAGAGCAAATACGGCCAGTGTAAGCACCTCGCCTCTAGCAATATGGTCCATACGATACAAAACGTCTAAAACGACTCATCAAACAGACTGTAGTACTTTACTAGTCAACATGCTACATCAGGCTACCAGGGTTGACATCAATAGCTGATGATATTGTACATGTCCAGTATATCGCCACGAATTTATCAACATCAACCAAAAGAAGCATCACCGCAAGATACCATAAAACAACAAAGTACTGAAGTCTAGTACCAGTATATTGGCATCCTCTAACAGTAGAATCCACCACAAATCACATCCCCAACACAAAGCTGATCGTTAAACTGTCATATCTATATGTCAATACTAAAAATGCAGTAGATTCCAGACTCTTTCAATCGAGATGCTGCAATCTCTCTTATACACCGAGGTCTAAAGAATACAGAAGTAACAGAACAGATGCAGAACCAAGCGGGCACAGCGTACTCACGTCGCGCTGGTGATGTTGTAGAGGCGTATGGAGTCGTCCTCGCTCGAGGTGATGAGGAGATCCTCCATCCGGTGGAAGTCGAGGCAGTTTATCTTCCCAGCCTGCCACCGATGCGGGTAGGAATCGCAGCAAATTAGTGCGGGCAGAAACCTCGGAGGAAGCAGGCAATTTGGGGATTTTCGCAATGGAACTCACGTAGTCGGTGAAGACTGCGCCGATGGCCATGCCGTGGACGATCTCGTCGTCCAGCTGCGACAGCGCCGCTGCCATCTTCCTTCCCCTCAGTGGTGTCTGCTCGACTCCGCCGCCGCCGCCGTTTCTCCTATCCTCTGTTCCGGGTTTGATTGGTTGATTGGTACTACTAACTGGTAACGGAGGTGGATGTGGCTGGGTGGCTGCGGACTCCAGTCGCATAATCGGGGCCGTTGGTTGTGAACAGCACAATTGCTTACACTTGTACGGTGGGGATTGTTTCACGAGCTTGTAAAAATTGGACGACGTGCAGAACTCGCACTAATCGCTGATTGTCCTATGGGTTTTGTATTCGGCTATTGTAGGTGCCACCGTATAAATCTTACTAACAAGGGTTTGCGCATTCCGCTGCGCCGTGCGAAATTTGATTGTGTGACGCTACGCTGTACAAAATTTGGTCCGATGATTATTTATGAAAAAATAGGTGTGAGGACGTAAACGCAAATTCTTTTTTTTTCTCCAAAATTTTCTAAAAAATAAGCTAGCTAAGAGTCATCGGTGAATTTGCGGCACCACGAATCATCTGTGTATGGTGAGGAACCGTTAGGAGTCATCGTCGAATCTGCGAAAACGCATGTTTTTTTTTGCGTGATTTTAATTTTCTCGAGTTCTTTTCTAAAAAATGGCATTCTTTTTTCGCGTAATTTTGGTTTTCTTTTTATTTAAAAAAAAAGGGTTGCTAGGAGCCATCATCGAATCTGTAGATTGCTACGAGCCGTGGGTGAATCAGTAGCCTTTTTTTTAAAAACGCGAAGGGACATAAACATAATTTCATTTTTCGGATCAATTCAGCTAAAAAACCTTTTTAGGACCAAAATGTAACTTTATTTTTTTCTCGAGTATATTCTATTAAAAACCGACATGAGGACTTGAACGCAAACCGTAGAGGGACCTAAACGCAATTTTGATTTTTTCGGTTCTATTTTATTAAAAAAACTGACAGAAGAACCTGAACATAATTTTGAAATCTCCAGAGGGCCTTTTCGCGAGAAAGGTGACATGGCATGACTGTATGGCCGACAATCTCTCTAACTATAATATAAGTATTGATTATTGTACGGAAATAAATGTTTTATAAAGAAATCTTAGCGGCCACCACTTTAGTCAGGCATATACTAGCGGCTACATCCAATTAGGTTTGCATCAAGGCATATGGGAGATCACAATCTTCCCCAACGTGCAGCCTCCCACGACAAGTTACACCGATCTTGAAACAAAGAAAAGGATTAATAATTATCGTTTACCTTTTTTATTTATATTTTTATATTTATGTAACTTTTAAATAATAATACATATAAATGTCTCCCAAATAAAAACTGTGCCGCCACCGACCATAGTTAGTGTGGCTTGCAAGAGAATGGAGATAAAGGAAGAAGATATGGGAGGAGGGAGCAAAAGAGTTTAGGTACACATTAGGGGTGCGTTTGGTTGGAGGAATCCTCTTAGGAATATCAAAAATCATTTAGTAGTCCCACTAGATTATCTTGTTTGGTAAACGAATCATGAATCTGAAATAGGAACCTAAGATTACCTCAAGAATCATATTACCATCAATTCCAGAAATGTGTTTCTTATAGAAAATGATGTATATCCTAGATTACCATGGGACAAGAATCTTTGTTGTTGCATTTTTTATCATTTGCTTTAATTTGTTGTAGTCAAATTTTAAACTTTCAAAATTCAAAATCCAAATTATGTTTTTTTTAATATTTGAATATCAGAGTTATAGAATTAATATTTTTCCAAAATATGAATTTTAAAACCCAGATGTCAAAATTGAATTTTGAATTTCATAATCTTAAATTCAATCAATTTAAATTTTTTAAATTTCAAAGATCCCAAAATGAGATTTTGAACCATAAAAATTGAAAATTTGAAGGTTGGAATTTGAAATTTGAATTTTTTTTTATTTTTAATTTAGAGCTTATAAATATGAACCTTCAAAGTTTAAAATTTTAAATACAGAAATTTAAATTTGTGGACTTGTTGGTTCGAGATTTGAAATATTTGAACTATTTTTAAGACTATTTTATAGTTTCCTTCAAAGCAACCAAAACATTGGAATTTTAGATTACTAGTAATATGTTTACCAGTAATTAGATTGAGAAGAATATTAAATTTCAGAGGAATATAAGATTACATGTACCAAATGCACCCTAAAGGTAACGTGAACTCTCCACTTACTACACTAAGGGGGCATGGCTCACAAGGTAGCGGACTAGCGGGTGCAAGATATAGTGTGTGTTGTTGGTTTGATAGGTCGAGGTTAAAACTGATGAGATCTTAACTCGTGAAATTGGATATGTTACTACGTTATTTGTGCCAACGTTGCTATTGTATATTTATGAGCATGCTAAAATAAAGCTACGAAATTTCTATCATATTTTTTTTTGCACGCACATGATAATTGGGCTTTAGCTATCATCATATTAGGCTAAGTGCAATATCGGGAGGACCAAATAACAATGAACATCAAATTCAAATCTATTGAGGTTGTTTTGCAACTTCGTCTAGAAGTAGCCCGTTGGTTGAAGATGTGATTTCGTCTTGTGATCGATGCAATTCTATTTTATAAACTTGACTCAGCTTGTGACGACGGTGTTACTTGTATAATTTTTTAGGGGGAAGACACGTGTAATTAACCGGAAGTTAGGACCAATCATCCTTTTTCAATATTGTTACGATCAAGATTTGACACAGCTCTAACTCCATCAAAATCCATTAAGTTAGTAAAGTAGGATATTCTTAGCTTCAGAATTTATGGAACTAGAGCTATGGTACATTAAAAGAGTGTTTAGGTGGGTCATCTTGTTTAAATTTTAGATTAAAAATATAAACTTAATTTACTTTATTTTATCCTACAAGCTCCAGATCTAAAGTGAAACTAGGATCTGTAGCTCTGCCAAATAGGACCTTACTATGGTATAATATGATTCTACGATCCCATAAAACCTGGGTGACATAGATCACAATATGGATCGATTTTTATATTATTGCACCTGGATCGCTATGCAGCTCGTAGAACCGTTAGAATCGCGACACAGAAGCAATATCATACGATCCAATATTCAGGACAAAATTTGTGTGTTTGATCAGATCTAACGGCTAGAAATCTATTAGGTTGGGTACAAACCCTCCAAAAGAGAGCATGAAGCAAACCTACACGCATCGAGGCAACGGTTCCATGTCTACGGCGTGCCAAATCTGTTCTCCACCAGCGTGTGCGGCTCGGCGGCTCCGCCACCTTCACCGACGGTTGCGGCTCCGCCGAATCGCTCTTTGTTGCGATCCGCCGCCACCTCAGACTGTCGAAGCAACGTGCAGCGTCCACCTCGCCCTCCGCTCTTGCAAATTGGTGGGTGCTTCATGTGATCTCAATGTGCTGCTCGTGAAATTGGTCAATTTTTTTTGAAATAATTTTATCAATAAAAAATTACAGAAATAATATGACAAATTAAAAAATTACAAATATACACCTCTGTTGCCAAAGGTTACAGAGAGCTGTCGCCAATGGTCACAACTCTCTGTCGCCATTTCAATTGGCGACAAAGACTTATCATCAATTCGAATGGCAGTAGAGGTGTATATTTGTAATTTTTCAATTGAATATATTATTTTTGTAATTTTTTATTAAAAAATAATTCAAATTTGGTCGGTAGCATAGGTCAGATAAGTGCCAGCATGAATCCGAAGAAGACAATGATTGGCTTGCACTTTTTTGCAAGAGATCTGCACATATATTGGTAGTTCATCTAAGCCAAATGAAGTAAATGACGTAGGTGTTAACTTGAATCGAAGAAAATACATCTAAAGATAATAAAGTTGTAATGATGCATAATTTTAGGGTTTCCATTTTTTATCCAAATAAGACTAATAAAAATAAAGGTTAATAAAAGAGTTAGTCTCACAATGATTAGATTTGTCGTTAAATAATGATTAATTATTAATCCAAAACTAAAAATGAGTTTGAACTTACACCAAGTAGGTCCATGACTGCATTGTATAGCTCAGGATGCGCCTCTCCATGCACAGTCTCATTCATGGCGACAACTATCTCACGAACTGTATCAGACATTGTGTTTAGTAGCATTGCTTCATCCTCGGCCACAAGAGGAGTCCTATTCCTCATCCTAGTTGTGCTGGAGTTTTCCTTACCACCTCCTTCAGAAGCACCAGCAACAGCAACAGGAGCAACAACACCACTACCAAAGGCATCAACAGTAGCACTAGATGTAGCACCATGATGCCAATCCATCCCATTAGCAACAATGCTAACACCATCAGCACCAACAGATGTACTAGTCTTGCCAGAGCTATCAACCACCTCAGAGGGAACACTTAAAGCCTCATTGGAAGCCATGGCATACGTCCCCATGGCCTATCCACTATCAAAAGATTGTGTTAATCTCAACATAGTTCTCTATGGGCACATCGAGGAAGTCAACATGCTTAGGGTGATCCTAAATAATGGCAAGAAGGTTGCCAACTATTAGTATAAGAAAACAATAGGGTTTGGTTGTCAACGGGTTAAGGAAAGACCTTGATGTTGCCCTTGTAGTGCTAATCATCGAGCACTATCACGTTGAGGTTCTCATCCCAAACAGCAACACTAAGATCCCTGAGCCTGCAAACTTTCACCCACCTAGCATGCCACACCTGGCTACCAGAAACCTCAACACCAATGTGTTCAGTTATGCCCTTAGCAACTTGATTAAGATGGACTTCTTTGAATCCTTTGTCAGTCTTAACCCCTTGCCCGATAATCTCAACCAATCGATGAAGCATGAAACTAGACATATAGCTAGTCCAACACAGCTTTTGCCTACCTCCTACCTCATCACCCAAGTCAGCCATCCCCTAATGCATAAATAAGAGCAAGTATAAGTTAGGCAAGTAAAAGTCACCCAAGTTAGCCAAGTATAAGTAAAACAGTGATAAATAACATCATCATCCCCTTATTACACAAGTAAGTCATGAAAATTGAAAGTAAGAGATTGTAGAAATTTGATCATCATTGCAAGCAACCATTAGTCTCAGCTCATGATGCATAATTCAAATGTTTACGATGCAATTTAACTAGTGCAACACCATCATAGTAACATATAACACTATCTACCACATAAGATTAGCCTAGTGATCCTTCTTCTAAGCCCATGTTCCATTGTATTTTGCAAGTTCATTGTGGGCTTCTATCTCAACAGGGTTTGCAATCTATGTGGACTCTGGTGGGATACAGTCACCCATTCCATAACCCAACATCCAATTGTACAAGATAGCACATGCAAGGACTAGCTTCACTTGAGTTGTGTATGGATGAAAATGTTTGTTATAAATAATCTTGAATTAGTTCTTGAATGGGTCGAAGGCCCTTTCAACCGATACTCTAAGACTGGAGTGACGTAGGTTGAATAATTCCTTCTTGTTTTGAGAATAATTCCTTCCACCATACTCCATCAAGTGGTATCGAGTGGCTCAGTATGGTGAAAAGAACCCCGGACGAACAACATATCCAGCATCGACAAGATAGAATTTGCCTACCAAAAACCCAAGATCCATTACTATTATGAACTTGAATGTTATCATTACAAATTTCAAATAAACAAATATGCTTTAGGTCAATATCTAATTACTTGGTGGGACCACAAGGCCATCATCTCTCTCCAACGCATCTGTAAGTATTAGAGTATCGTAAGATGACCCCTACCACCTGGCAAGGACATAGGTAAATCTAAGATAGAAGTCAACGGTAGCCATAACATTTTGGGTAGTAGTGCCCTTCCTACCCCTAAAGGCCACAGACATTTCTCGTGGGACTCTTGCAAGCACAAGGATCCCATCAATTACCCCAATGCAATCCTAATAAAGACATAAAATAGTTTTATTTATTGCTACAAATAAGTTTTCAAGTTTTGGGTATTAACTAAATCTAAGGTGACAATCATTTTACTTTGAAGTAAGGGTACTACCTTCTACTGTTAAGGATTTTAGGGTGCACATCATTTGAGGGTGGCCAGAGCATCTCGTTGCACAACTCGCCAACACCATACAAAGCCTCATGAAAGTACCAACTTATGGTTTTAATTGATCTCTTGAAGATAGGTTGCAGAGCTCTAAGCCTATGGTTGTGGCCAACAACTAGGAGAAACATGACGACTTGTTCCTCAACATAGCAATGAACGATGTCTCGCAGCATTTGCCTTTCACAAAACAAACTACATAGCTAAAAAAAGGGGCCCTCCTCATCTTGAGCTGCTCCAAACAATAGGTGTTATCTGAATGGTATATCCATCTTTGGTTGGATTGCCTAGCTATATCCCTTTCTACCATAGGACCATAGGTGATGTGTGGACTACGTTCCCTAGCTCTTCGTCATGTAGGCACACATAACATCCACTAGATCAGCATCTCTAACAATTAGCATATGACGTTCACACACCAATTTATCCATCTATGTACAAAACACAATTCCAAAGTATCAGTAACAGTAATACATGATGGTATTGTCACTAGCTTAATGCATTCACATCTATAAAATATGCATCCAAATTCATGTATGCCACGGTTGCCACATCGAAGCGATGTCCCTCCAGTGGCATATGCCACAACTGCTATATCACAATGCTCCTCCAGTGGCATAACATCATCAGCCAATAGAAGCATTGCTCAAAAAAATTAACCATGCTGAGTATAGTACCATGTTCTCCCGAATTTTAGCATCACATCAAGTGCATCAGATCATAGTAGGATGAACCAATGATTTACTCAGCAGAAAGATTGACGTGAAAATATGCTTGGTGTTAGTAATCAAGCTCAAGTGTTCCGCACAGCAAAAGAAATGAGGTGGTAGAATCAAACTTATAGCTCTTGTGGACCAAAACTTAAAGCCTGATACCATCCCTCGTTCAACTGAAAGCAATCATAAGTGATCAAATCAACAAAGAAAAGACCTTGACTAGTTCATATGAGAAATACTACACCTTGATCTATCAGTCCATAATAGAAAATACTACTAGATCTACCAGTATTGAATCGGCACAAGATCATTGAATCAACACAAGATGCCTTGCAGAGTTATCTAATAACCATTGAATCAGCACAAGCCAATACCAGCATAGCAAATACTCTACTCTAACCAACTAAACAAACCCTAAAATACACCAGATCTAATCTACGTGTGGACGAAACAAAACCAGCATGGTGGAATACACCAAATCTAATCTACATGTGGACAAAACAAAATTGAGGCGACCATTAAACAAAATCAGATCGAAAGAGAAGGGAAATACACTAGAACTAGGGGTATCAGTAAGGGGAATACAACAAACCAATAAGTCTCGTGGAAAGAGGCAAGGACCAGATAATGGGAGAGAAGGGGAAGTACCTTGTGGTCTTCAGTACCCTACTGAAGACTAAGAGAAATCAAAACTTACTTGTGGTTGTCACCGAAGAGATCGAGTGGAGGGAGGCAAGCGGAGGGAGGGGAGCGAAAGGAGGGGAGCGGAGGAGTCGAGCAGATGAAGAGCGATCAGAGATGCATCCGAGGATAATCGAGCGCTGCATCCCACGGGCCTTCACCCAAGCAAAGGTTTTCGACCGCGTTTCCACGGGCCTGGACACCGAATGCAAGACTGCATGCGTTGGGCCAAGATTGATTCAATATACATGAAACCAAACAATTGCATTAGATGATTTAGTTGCATTCACTCATGCCATACAGTTACATCCTGGCAACCAAATACACCCGTAGTCTCTTGTATACCTATGAACACCAATCCATTTTCTATGATTCTTTCTCTAAGAAATTTCCTCTTTTCAGGATAACAAAGACCTCTACAATTCCAAATTAAACCTCTCATTAGGAAATTGTGGATTTTTTCCTTCTCACTTTAGGTTTCACACAGAATAAATCTGTTAATCCAGCTTTCTTTTTCTTCCTACCTAGAGAAGCCAACCTAATTTGGGTTGGGCACGATTCCCCTAGGTTATCATAACTTTCCTCGTCATCTACTAGTATCTCCTGAAGAACATCATTTTTCAATGTTTCCATGAACTATAGTTGTCTCATTTTGCTTTTGTGACTCATTTTTCCTATTTTCCAATAACAAAGCCACTCTAGCCTGTTCTAGATTTGTTATTGCTTCTATAAATTCCAATTTTTCATTACAAGTACTACCCAATTTACATGCCTGAGCTTGCAGACCTCTCCACTTAGCCCTCTCTTTTGCTTTGTCAATGATGGGTATATCTTCAGTTGTTCTAAATCTGGAATTCCTGCGCAGTCCACCTTCTGGCCCACCCTTTGATAACTTCATCATGCCTTCCTTGATTTTTTTTAAAATAATATTATTTTATTTCAAAATTGCGACATTAATACTAGCATTAAAAAAATTGTAGAAATAATATACGGTCGCCAAACCGTTTGGCGAAAATAGTGTAGTCGCCAAACCGTTTGGCGATAATAGGGTAGTCGCCAAACCAGTGGGCGACAATAGCCTAATCCCACGTTTTGAACCGTTAACAGCCAGGTCAGGCAGTTGTCGCCAAACAGTTCGGCGACCATTATATAATCGCCAAACCACTTGGCGACAACTAGTAGGCGCCGAACCGTTTGGCGACTCCTCCGTTTGGCAACCACTAGTTCCCCCCTGGTTTGGCCACCATCCTAAATATTGGTGTTTAGTTTTTGAATTTTTTTTAAATAATATATTTTTGAAAGAAAATTACAGAAATAATATGCCGAAAAAAATTACAGAAATACTCGTGGCCACGAAACCGTGGAAATCGTGGGCACGAAACCGTGGAAATCGTGGCCGCTTAAGGGTTTTCGCAGCCCCGCGGGACAGGCCGAATCCAGTCCAAAAAATACGAGAAAAATCAAGAGCGACTTACGCAACGCGGGCTACTACTTACGTATGGGCGAGATAGCCAGACGTTGCCCCAGCATGAAGTTGCGAAAATCGGAAAAGGCACTCGCGGCCATGAAACCATAGAAATTGTGGCAACTTAGGGGTTTTCGTGAGGCCCATGGGACAAGCGGATCTGACCCAAAAATCTGGAAAAATCAAGGCGACCCTCGCATACGCTGGCTACCACTTACGTATGGGCGAGATAGCGGGCGTTGCCCGTGGAAGTTCGAAAATCGAAAAAGGCACTCATGACCATGAAACCACGTAAATCGTGGCCACTTAGGTCACGTGGTAAATTAAGCCTTTTTCGATGGGTTTGGAATATATAGAGGAAATAAAAAAGCGGAGGAAAGAGCCGGAATCATTATTCTATATATATACGACATAAATATCTGAAAATAACCATATTAAATCTTGTTTAACTTAAAAATCGTTACTTGAACACCGTGCGTGATAATGTTGACGAAGTCGAGAGGAGTTTGCAAAATGGGGAATTTGAGCTAAGAATTTTTTGCAGATAATAAGATAGGTTAATCTCTTTATTACGACTTCAAACGGGAGGAGCAGCACGAACAACGAAAGTAGTAAGAGCGTACATAGTGCATGAAGAACAATAGAACTGGAGGAGCATTACGAACAACGAACAACGAGACGTCTGCTGAGTGCATCGAGGCCACTTCCCCTTATCCCATGCCTCCGGTGGGGCTTCTCTGGCACGACGTGCCCTCTCTCGTTTCCTTTCTCTCTCGGCCTCCTTCTCCTCCGCTTCATGTCGTGCCTTCTCGCGTTGGCGTCACGATCCTTTTGGGCTGCCTCTGAACTCCCGGTTCGGATCTCTTGATCGAGAGCCTTTGGTCCTCGGTCGATCTCCTCGTCGTACCACTTCTCAAATTCACCGCATGGCGGGCGTCGCATGAAACAAAAATTAGGAAAGTTCCATGTAGAAATATTAGGAAACACGTATGATTATTACCATAATGCGAAGCTCCCGGGCCTTCTCCGGCGGGTCGAATTCGTAGTTGCGGCACTTCCAATACCGCCTCTTCCAAGTTGGAAGCTCGTACGAGCGGACAAGCCTGCAACGATCGCCGCACAAACACATCGGTGCGACAACCCCAGTCGGTACGAAGAGATCCTGGTACGCTGTGCGCGGCAAGGTCGAAGAGCCTCCCTCTTGTTTTGCTTTGCCCTTTCCCTTTGAACTTGCACGCCTTGGCATTTTGCCTTGATCCTGAGCTAAAATGAACAGATATATCTTAGAGACTTCCTCACCTTGGTTGTTCCTCTTCTGTTGTGCTTCTTAGAACACATTGTCCCTTCTTATATAGGCCTTAGGGGCACTCGGAGAGCAAACACGAAGTACGTGAGCCTCCGTCCCAAAGATCGCGTCCCACGGTTTCTCGGTAGAGTTGACAACGCTGCTGACCTCGAGCCTTTTCAGCGGACTTGACAACACTGCTGCAAAGACATCAATGTCTTTTCAGGCCGAGTAGATAATACACTGCAATGTCAGAGTCTTTTCAGGCCGAGTAGACAATACACTGCAACGTGTTGTCGAATCGGTCTAAGAAAGCTGCAACGTTCGTGTTGTCATGTCGCATTGATGTCGAAAAGGTAAAAAAGCGTGAACATCACTATTAACATTGTAAAACAGTACGAACAAAGTAACAAAGCGAGAACAACACTGTAAACAATGTAGAATAGTACAAAGTAAGAAAAAATAGGACAACACCACATCAGCGAGTCCCTAATCGGCCGCACCCTCCTCGACGACCCTCTTTGGCCTCGTCTTTGGCGGTGCATCGTCAAGAGGCGTGAGTGAAGCTCTGCGATGGCCCTTTGCTCTGCGATGGCCCTTTGCCCGTAGTCAAAGGGTCAGATGTATTGCACCGGTTAGACGGTCTTGGGAAACAACGTGTCTTGGTAAATCACCGTAGTCATTCGCGTGGTAATGTCGGTCTGCGGCAATGCTGCGTGGCTCTTGTCGGTCTGATGGGCGTCTGGCGTATGTACCGGTAATCTTGGTCCGTGAAGAATCTGCTCGGCGTGGCCCGAGGAGTCGTCGACCGAGAGAATCCTCCACCCTCGGTAGCTTTGCGTTCGGATAATAGCTTTTAATTGTAGTTACGTGATACTAATACGAAACGTGAGTAGCTCGACTTACCTGGCGTGGGGACCATAACGGGACCTCGGGGTGGTGACTGCCAGTCGGACCCTCCAGCCACGGCTGGGCCCGGAGGCAAAGGAGTGTGGAAGCTGCACTCCGCCTCTGCTGTGTAATGAGGAGCTGGGGTCGGTATGGGGTGTGTAGGCACACGCGGCGGTCTCGAAGAGGTGGCACGGTCGGTAGCATCGACGTGCCGACAAGAACCCAGCTCCACGATCCTGCCCAGGCCAGTCACCACGCGTCTCCAGGCCTCTGCCATCTCGTCCAGCGAGAGGGTAACTCCGTCCTGTAGCCTAGACAAGACACTGCTGCCGTGCACGTGGAGCTCCCTAGCGTGGTCCACCTGCCACATACGACAAACTGATATGCATATGGACATAACGTCAGGAATACATAATGTAATTTACAAAATTAAGACTTACCATGGCGTGCATGGCGCTCTGCTGCACGGGTACCGTCGTACGCTAGAAGCGTCTGGCGTGGGCGGAGGCTCCTCCACCAATGGGAGGCAGACGCAGCGTCCGGCACGCGTCAATGCAGTCTTCTTTGGTAGGACGAGTCGTCGTAAGGTGTGGCCTCATCGACGACGTGCTGTTGCGCCCTGGCCCACTGCGCGAGCCACGGCTCCATCCTCTGTAGCAAGGTGGGCAGGCTCTTCGGAGGGCCATGGGTGTGGACCCTGAAAAGAAATCCAAATTATTAGACATACGACGTAACTATTTATCATGTTTTTGGTCGGATAACTCACGTGTGTACCGCCTGCGGTACACGATCCCCCCAAGGAACAGGGATCGGCTGTACTTGAACGTCGAGGTGGAGGTGACACGAAGTCGTCGTCATCATCATCGACATAGTTACGAGCAGGCCCTCCTTCTGTGGTGGTTGCACATCGTCTTGAACTTTCTGCTGCAGTAGCGACAGGTGGACCTTTTCCTTGTCTTCCACGCGAACCAGTCATGGTAAAGTGCGTGTTGTCGCTTTAGTCTGCAAAGGGTCCAATGTACTCGCAAATACCTAACATAGGATAAAATGATACATATTACACAACTCAATACAAATTACATAATTCACTACATAGACATGACGGAAGATCCAATATACCCGCAAATACCTAACATAGGATAAAATGATACATATTACACAATTCAATACACATTACATAACACTACGGGCATTGCGTTGCCTTGTGCCCGTACTCACCGCACTGAGAACACCTCCTAACAGGGCCACCCACTTCAGATTCATCCATGTCATTGCAAATGCGCCTACACTGTGGACGGCCAGGCTGCCCTTCCGCACACCTCCGCAAATTTGCATCCGGTAGACATATGCGCACATCTCTGTTAATTGCAGTGAAATCACCATGTGCTCGAAAACCACGGAACTCACTGGACCATGTATTGACAAAGATGACCCTTCGGTAGAAAGGGACACGTATTGCGACGTGTTCATCCCAATTTGCCCACAAGCTACGATCACATGCGAGCAGGGAATATGAAGAAGTCTTGACTTGTTGCAGGTGCATTCACACCATCCAGTGGCCCATTGGCCTAGGTTAATCTCGTGTGTAATAACCGCTGTGTCGGTTCCCAATCCCCCTTTACACCGAAGAGTCACTTCGAAGCGGTACTCAGTGACTTCGAAGCTACGCACCATATGCAGCTGAGTTTTACTGGTGCGTTCCTCCATGTAGGCCATCATCCGCGCACAGTACGGCGTTTGCAATGTCGTGGCATGAAGTACAACCTCCGCATGCCTTTTCTGGAAGTAGCCAACGATGATGTGCAACATGCCTTCCAGGATGGCCACAAATGGTAGCGGACGCAGGCCTCTGATGACCCAATTGTAAACCTCAGCTATATTCGTTGTCATGACACCGAACCTGTTCAAACATATCAGTTAGCACAATAACTCTAACTTTCAATCGTCACAGCTATGTTAATTTAGTATACTAACCTGGCGCCTCCAGTGTCATGGAGCAATGCCCACTTCTCCAACGGCTCCGCCTCTATCCAGTGCGAGAAACACTTAATGTTTCTTGACGATCGTCTCCTCAGATTTTGAGGATCGAGCGCTCCAAGGGGTGATAACCTTTTGGGTGGGCAATCGTTCGGCGTTGCTGGTTGCTTCTTCAGCTCTTCAATCTATGCGGTAGTGTGCTTATCCAACTCGGCCAATATCGCGTTGAACTTACGTGCCTGGTTCTACTTGCATAACCTCTTAAATAGGTTCATGATCAGCTTCTTACTCTTGAACTGCCTGAAAAAATTTGCTCCCAAATGCCTCATGCACCACCTGTTATGCATGTCACGCCATGGAAAAGGCTCATCAAGGTCCTCCTGTAGAGTCTTAATTGCCGAAATGATACCTTTATGACGGTCATGGATTATGCGCACGTTGGGCCGATCACGAACTACCCGAACTTCAAATATCGAAAAACCACAACCGACTATCCGGTTCTCACCCTCAACAAATGCAAAGGCCAATGGAAGTATGTGGTTGTTCCCATCAACCGCAATGGCCGTTAGAATCGCCCTTGTATTTCCCGATCGAGGAATGTACCATCGGCGCCGACAATGAATGGACGGCGATGACTGAATAGCGCAATGCAAGGACCCAATGAAAAAAAAACCACGACGAAATATCGAGACCCCATTACCATCCGCTTCACTTTCTTCAAAAGCGGTGTGCGTGCGAGATTGGTTTCCTTCAAGACATCAAGCACACGAGGTAGATTACAATCTGAAGCCTCGTATGTGCCAAACCTCTTCTCTAATGCCTTTTGCTTCGCGCCGCCAGCCATCAAGTAACTTATCGATACTTAAATGTTCTCAAGATTGCTTTACGAATATAAGAACACTCAATGTCCGCTTCTCGATGATCTCATTGAACATCACGCTAGCAATTACAGCCACATTCAAGTTGCGGTGTTTCACCAGAACATTTTCTAGTCTGCATGTGTGCCCATCTACTCGTGATGCAATCCAAAATGTCTCGTACTTCGGCTTGTATGCATGTACTCGGAATTCACATCCTTCGGTTACGCACTTCACTGTATCTATCTGGACTGGACAAAACAACTCGAAACTCTCTCTGCTGCGATAGTGCCCACAGCCTCACTGCCAACTTCAACTCAGAATTATTTGCGAAAACTTGATTCAGCCGAACGGCATTGCTAGCATACTCCCAACGCGACTCATGCCCCCACAAAACTTCCATACCAGCTTTGTTTTTCTTGTTCCACTCGTCAGGGATGGGTACATCCGTTGCCCCAGTACTACCATGCATTTCATCATCATCTCCTCCCCCTTCCTCATCTTCGTCGATGTCATCATCACACTCCAACATTTCAGCTTCATCTTACGTCGCCATATGGTCCACCAACTCCAATTGATCAACAAGTTGCTCGATTTCCTCCCCTTCATCTTCCCGACCTTCGCGCTTGTCGCATCCTGTTATCATCCTCATTGCTACCTCAACCGGCACCACTTCCTGAACTTGTTCAGCTGTAGCCGACGTGCTGCTTTCGCCTACGCCGCTAATATTCACCTCTTCTATAGGGCAAGCCTGCACTAGCATTACACATTCAATGCTAGATCCCTTGCATCACCTTAACCATTTCTGCCACAAGTACGTCCGATCTACTTTCTTCAACTCCCACAGAGTCGGGTCACCCTTACTACGCGTGAATACGGTTTGAATGGTAACAGAGTAAACACTTGGATCCAGGGAAAAATATTTGGTCAACCAAAGCTTTATATCACGGATGCTAACTCTATCGGGGAATAAGTGTTCCACCATTGTATTCGCAAAACCTGCTCAAATCAACACCATTTTGCCCAATTTTTATTTCACCATCGCCATAATATACCCTAAATTTCACTGCATCCGACATTACTGTGACGACATAAACAAAATTGATTTTTAGATCACCACTAACGTTTAATATCACTAACTAAACAAAATTAATTTTATATCACTCCTAACATGTAATATCGCTAACCTAAACTAATCAATGCTAATATACTATCCGCTACCAATACTACAATAATACAATACACATCTAATATAAGCTAACTTTGGAATATCTAATATAGCTAGTTACCAAAAATATTAACTACAACGACAAAATTATATTACACATGTAATATCATTGAAGAAATATCTAATATCACTAATTAACAAGAATATTAACTACAATGACAAAATTTTATTACACATCTAATATAAGCTAACCTAGAACATGTAATATAGCTAATTCACGAAAATATTAAGTACAATTAATTAATTATATTACACATCTAGTATTACTAACATTGAATATCTAAATCGCTAATATTCTCGCTAACATTGAATATCTAAATCTTAATCGCTAACATTGAATAGCTAATTCACAAAAATATTAACTACACAACTAATTATTTATAATAGCCACTATCAAATTAAAAAAAATTACGCATCGACGATTTTACCTTTTTTCTTCTTCCTCTTCTTTCTTCCTCTTCTTTCTTCTTTCTCCCTCCTCTCTCTCTCTCTCTTCACCTCCCCCTCCCGAGCGCTCTCTCTCTCTTCCCCTCTCCCTCCCGAGCGCTCTCCCTCTCTCTCTCTACCGCGCTCTCTCTCTCCCTTTCCCTCTCTAGATCTCCCTCTCTCCCTCTCCCTCTCTTTTTCTCGCCGGTCGCCGCCGCGCTCTCTCTCTCTCTCTCTTTTCTCGAGCAGCCTTTCGATCGATCGATCGTCATACGCAGCGAGCACTAGCCGCATATTATCGCCACACCGTTCGGCGACTATTATATAGTCGCCACACGGTTCGGCGACTACTAGTTGTCGCTAAACGGTTTGGCGACCGGATATTATTTCTGCAATTTTTTAAATACGAGTATTAATGTCGCAATTTCAAAATAAAATAACATTATTTAAAAAAAAATCTGCCTTCCTTGGTAGCTAGTGAAGAAGAATTTTTGTAAAAAATAATACATTTTTAAATAATTTACAAAAGCAATTCCCAAAAATTACAAAAAATACCTTTATTGCCAATTCAATTAGCTTATATCGCCAAGTAAAATGGCAATATTAAGATGTACTATATATCGAGGAATATATTACTTCATGACAAGATAATTTACTCAAGATGTATGATATGAGACCAACCTGTTTGCCGTGTTAATTAGCCACCTTAAGATGTACTATCACTATTTTTTTCTCAAGCCTTGTTTATATATTTTTCAGTGCGAGATACAACACCACCCCTGCCTTACAATCAATCAACACGCATACATACGGTACGCACGTACTGTGTGGATCCCGTGCTAGTGTGATGGATGGATTGTTCAGACTTGCTTGATAAGTGATGCGATGCCAAGGGCGTTGGAGACGACGCGGGCGACGTGGTTCTGCATGCGCTGGTAGGGAGACTCGATCTCCCGCTCCTCAAACCAGTTGTCGCAGTCAGTGGCGTACGTGCTAGCCGCCGACATCTTGCTGACGAGGTTGGTGTGGCTGTCGTGGGCCTCGATGCTCCGCTGCACCTGCTCGAGCCCGTCCACCAAGTCGTCGTAGCTCTTGCTACAGGACTGGAGGATTGACGCCATCGGGTTACCCTCACGCGAGGTCCTCATCGCCTCGGCAAACTTGCCCTTGGCCATCTTCGCCTTGCTTATCGACACCCGCACCGCCGCCTCCAGCAGCGAGCGCGGCGTGGTCACCCCAGGCAGCTTCGCGACGGTGTGGCACATCCTCTTGTAGTGCACCTGCGATGGAAAAATGATTGGAACAAATCATGGCACATGCCGCACATCCCCGTTAAGCTATCTAACCATTTCACAGCCTTGTGCGTGCATGTCAGCATGTGTACAAGAAAAGTTGCCGCTGTGGTGCGGGTGCCTACATGGTCGCATGTCCACGCGCACTCATCCTCGCTGGTGAGCTTGCGGCCGTCGAGGGGGGAGAGCATGGGGTCGACCACGCGGATGAGCTTACGGCCCTCATCCTCGTCGGTGAGCTTACGACCGTCGTGGGGGGAGAGCATGGGGTCCACCATGCGGGTGAGCTTGCGGGGACCGGTGCCGCTGAGGGGGTAGAGGACGGGTTGTACCACGTGGCCCTCGGCTGCAACGAAGGTGATGAGGAGGAGGGAGGCAACGGTGAACCCACTACTACACGTTTACACATCACAATCGGTTCTTTTTTATCATCGCAATCGGTTTTGGTGGCGACACTAAGCGGTTAGACAGAGATGAGGCGCTATTATTACAGTCGGTTCTTGCCCGATAGAGATGAACTCATCATCTCTATCGGTTCTTCGAAATAATCTCTATCGCTTCTTTCGAAGAACCGATAGAGATGATGAGTTCATCTCTATCATTTTCTTGTAGGAACCGATAGAGATGTAAACATTATCTCTATCATTTCTTACAAAAAACCGATAGAGATGATTCTTGTGAGAACCGATAGAGATGAAGGGGTGTGCTACTTTCCAATTGACCCTCCAATCAGCACATATTTCACACAAATATATATATGCACATATCACAAACATACAGCATGTATATCACATTCACATTCATAGAAAATGAATACAACTCATTCACGAAAAATGAATACTTTAATTGTTACAACAAATACATATCACATTAGAAAATGAATACTTTGTTACAACCGACACATGCTTAACCATCATGTACACATGTAATCCCATTCAGATTTGTAATATTGTTCACATATAGCCTAGTACGAGCTTTGGGATCTCTAAACCGTCAGTCCTCCACCATACATTCCATCCAAGACTACCACCGCATAAGTGGTCCCTTATCTTGTTGGCGTAGTGCGGTCTATACTCTTGAGGGGATATTGAGAGTCGCAAAATAGAAACGAGTGTTTTAATTTAAGTTTTGAAATTTCTATGTGAAAGGCTACTTGTATTATTATGCATGTACATATATACAGGGGAAAGCAGTGCGAGAGGCTAATCAAGATCAAGATGTGATGCATGACGTACAAACCGCGATGGTGGTCGCCGCCTGTTGATGGCACTGTGAAGAAAGAAAAAGAAATTAAGAGCGAAGAAAATATGTCGAAATCTAAATCTTATATAGGGAGCCACTTGTACCTTGAAGCGCACATACTCGACTTGGAGCCCTTTTTTAGATCGTGTTTCCTCATACTGCGGCGTGGTCGGAGAAACCCCTATATACATTGGAGAGCGGCATTAAGTACAAAATAATGAATGTCGTAGTTAAATCTGAAAGTGTTACATAAGAGTAGTGCACTTACTGCTCCAAAGGAGGCTTGATCGCGTAGGCCATCGGTCTCTTCTCAATGGAATTAAAAGTGTAGACCACGTTGTTACTCGGAATGATCACGAGTAGGACCCAATGGTTGCTTATTAAATGGTATGCAGCGAAGGAAATAAGTTCACATACGGTTGAAGTGCGTACAAGTAATTGAAGGGTGTAGTAGTACTTACTCCTCGTGAGTGCGGGAATAGAACGAAGTCCTTCTTGGCCTCGACTTTCAACGCACCCTTGATGTAGCCGGCAAGCCATTGCGGTTGAAGCCTAGCCATCGTTGCGGACACCACTTCGGTCGGCGAAACCCAATTAGTTGTCGATTAAATCACGACTCATTGCCTCATTGCCACTCGCAACTCGTATTGAATATTCTGAAGCATAATGCAAAATCCTATGGAAGTTCTAAGGTCATGCTACGTGGTGCGATACTCACGGTGTCGAGATCGCCAAATGGAAACGTCGATGGAGATCATTTGGTAGAGGCGGACAGATCCTCAAAAGCCGACCGAAATGTCCGTCGTCCTCACGGTGGAAATGTCCTTTTGTACCTAACATTGAAGTCGACCCGACGCTCGTTCCCTTTCACTTTGTCAATGTACCATCCATGGGCCGCGAGTCCACAAGCCTAAAGTATTCAATTTCGCGAGAGATGAAGGGCTTTCCATGTTCATCGCCTTAAAATTATAGGGCTTCTCTGTGGCTGTCTTGCCGCTCTCCTTTCGGGTGAAGGAGTCTCCGGGCGGGGTTGGAGGCTTTTCACTGTACTGAGAGGGCACTGTGGTCTGTGTGAGCCTTGGCTTTTTAGCGGAGGCCTCCGGTGGTTCGTGGCTGTCTGGCTCTCCTTCTGGGCGAAGGAGTCTCCGAGGCGGGGTTTGAGGCTTTTCACTGCACGAGAGGGCACTGTGGTCTGTGTGAGCCTTGGCTTTTAGCGGAGGCCTCCGGTGGTTCTGTGGTGTCGTGGTAGCCCTTTATGCACCACTCGATTACTCTGCAGGACTCGTCCCGATCGTGGGAGGAGGCGCAGTACTGCAGTATGAACCTACAAAGCAGCGTATGAACAACTTGTTGCAATACTCTTTGGAATGGTGCAGAAGAAGCGAGGTTTTTACCTTGACCAAGATCTGGCGCTGCGTGGGCCATTTGATGAGCGACATGTGCGCTTGCCGAGAGTGGTGATCTCTTCGTTGGGGAACTCGAGCACATGTGATAAGAAGGCCGTGGGCGTAGTCCACCGGACCCTCATGTAGCCCTTCCCCAAAGGTGACCATGCCTTTATGTCGGTCTCGTTGCATGGAAATGCAACCCGCGTGCAACCTCAGCGAAATCCGTCTTCCGTCGGCGTGAGTAACGCCGTGGCGCTGCAAGAGGTGCGCAACAAGAGAAAATATTGGGGAGTTACCCTCGCACCTCGAAGCCATGCAAAATTAACTATTACCTTTAGTGCGGACCCGGCCTTATCGTTTTAGACCCTTGTTCTTTGGTCGCAACCTGAGTTTACATGCGGTGGCGGGGTCATCGCTCGACTCAGGAGAACATCGCCATCATCTCGGCCCTCAGCGGTCCATCTCTACCCTCATCTCCTGCTCACGTGCCGTCATCTCCCCCTCATCTCCTCCTTGATCTCCTCCTGGCGTGTCCTTCATGCGCTCGTGCGTGCCTCCCATGATCTTGCCTGGCACTCCTAACCTCGTCTTGATCGTCTTCTTCGATGCCCGCCCCTCGGCAAGTACCGGCCCTTATGGTCGGACTTCCCGATCGCGGAGGACAAGATGTCATTTGACCCTTGGCTAACAAAGGTCCCTGCTCTTTCCTCTGGTGACCTCCTCCTGCAAGAGGGGAGTCTGAATTAGATCTGAAATACAACAGAATGGTTGGTCGCAATGTAGTAAGTTTGCTGACTTACGATGGTGGAGACGACTTGCGCGATAGCGGGTTTGGTACTACCACCGCCTGGCGTCCGCGGATTTCTTTGTCCTCGCTAATACCCAACACGTGCCGCTCCTCACATATGTGGGAGTAAGGCAACGCTGTCCCGGAGTTCGCGCACTCCTCGGTTACTCGCGCCCATTCTGCTTTCTTCCCTTCGTAGCCGCCTGAACCGAGGTGGTGCGGGTACGTGTTCTGCCTCTGGATACCAATGTTCTTGTCTCAGCTCCTCCGCTTCGGGCGTACCCTTGATCCTCGTGAACTCCTCCCAAACATCGGGAGTCACGAACGGATACCTCTCGAATGGTGTAAGGCCTTTCAGCACGTACTCACTATGCATGTAGCCCCTAAAGTGCCTCAAAGCCACACCCATCCTCTTCATGGCGTACCGCCTGGCATTGTTTTCGTCCTCCTCTTCTATAATCCATTTGCCCTTCACCTCGTCCCACAGTAGGTTCTTACGCTTTCGTGGCCGACCTCCTTTCTCCGGTCCTTAACTGTTATGGCAACCCTCTCCCTCACCAATTGGCGAGGAATGGCGGTATCGCCCTTGTACTTAGGAGGACCGTGCAAACCCGTGGCATTGAATCGGAGAACTGCGGTGTTCTCCTGTGGCCCCTTTACTCGGTCCTCGGGCCTTCCTCACCTTACTCGGCCCCTCGACACTTGGAAGTTGGCTCGGCTCGACACTTGGAAGTTCGCTCGGCCCCTCGACACTTGAAGTTGGCTCGGCTCGACACTTGAAGTTCGCTCGGCCCCTCGAGAGCAGCTAATTGGTTACATGCAGCGATGAGTCGATGCTCTCTAGTTGCGACATTTTCGGTTTTCTTATCGACATGGTCATATATTTGACATGAGATAAAGCAATTAGTAGTAATTATGTGAAGTTGACAATAAATCATGTAAAGCAACAGCTCATTGACAACAAACAGAGAAACGAATGATCTTCAACGATGACTCCTAACCTCTAAATAGGTTTGGTCCTAATCCCATTCGAGGATATGTGGTTGGGCAAGTTCCTAAGCCGTTGTACTACTCGAGAGAAAATTTGGCAACATCTCATTGTTCTCCGGATACACGTCTCGACAACAAGTCAAGAGGGTGTGTATCCGGAGAACAATTGGGAGACGCTACGAAATCTACTCGTGAGTTGTACAACACTTCAGAACTTGCCCAACCACATATCTCGAACTCCCAAAAACGGACAATTCGAGGCGCTTGCTTATAAATATGCTATTCCAAAGATATTTATAATTAACACTCTCGAGCAGGAGACGAGGTTACATAACCTAAACTCTAACATATCTTTGAGATAAAAAAAGTAATATGCAATTGAGATTGAAATAACTATACCATCGGCATACTCAAAAGTTGCTACAAGCCATCATCTTGCATATATGAACAAGCAATCACTTTGCATATGGAAAGATTATGCTACATAGAAATGTATGAATACTTTTGCGATGCTAACTTTGTAAAATACCGTGACTATCCAAGAGATACACCAAGCATAGAGAAAATCGAATTGAGAATCATATAAGGACAAATAAGACCATATATGTTGCGGTTGTTAAAACTAAGACAACGAAGATAAAGTAATCCACATATATAGCAACAACACATATACGGCTTAACATCGGGTTTTGGTAGTTTGCAAACCGTTGGTATCGAAGTCCACTTTTGCTAAACTAAACTCGTAATTGAAGTTTGGAAATTTGGTTTACGGATTTGTTGAAATATTTGCATATGAGCATATAATGAAACAATGACTTAACCCATATATAACTAAGCACACATTATCCATTATGCGAGAACATATGATAAAATCATGACTTCAACAGAACAGGCTTTTAAGCAAAGTAATTCATGATCGATCACAAATAAGCATAGCATCTAGCATGGATAATAAACAAACTAAACAAACCAAAGACATCTTGCTCATGGTTGATTTAGCAATTTTGCTCTCAGATTTCATAAATTGATGGGTTGCTCCAAATGAGCCCTCCAACACCAATTTCAGCGGATATATCACAGAATATATCAATATGAAATCGGTGAATCTACACAATTCAACCTTGTTTTAAGAAAATTGATTCACTAGAACTTCGATTATGGACTTATGACAAACTCACGAACAAAGAAGACAAACATTAAAATGGTCTAACACACGGGCACCGGACTAGTAACAATAAGTTCCGAATGTACCGATGATAACAAAGCTATTCAAGCCATGTAATGTAACTAATCACAGGATGACATAGCACATATCCGTAAGCAACAAGGCCAAGATGAAGTCTAAACACAATGATCTAAAACAGTCTTGAACTACGAAGCATTCACTAGCTAGCGAGATCAATATAATCTCAACTATTTGAATCATCATTGGCGGCGTGATATAACAAACTTCGGTGTTTCGGATCAAGAAAAACAGCCTCTAGCTCGATGGCTAGTTCCCCAAATTTCTCAATCGGTCCATGACACAATACCAACAGAGGGATCGAGTAAAGTTCCTTACTCGGTGCGGATCCGAGCCCACGAAGACAATCTACCAAAGTGATTGGTGCGGGAGGAGTCGACAGCGTGGGAAGAAGAGTCGTGGCGGGAGGAGTCGGCGTGGGGGCGACTTCGGCGTGGGGAAGAGTCGACGGCGGGGAAGAGTCGGCCGGGAGGAGTCGACGGCATGGGGCGATTCGGCGGGGAAGGAGTGCAGGCGTGAGGAGGAGAGGAGGAAGGAGTGCACGCGATTCGGCGGTCGGGGAGGAGTCGGCGGCGGCGTTGGCGGTGGAGGCGAAGAAATCGTGGTGCGGAGAACAATTCAGAGTGGGCGGAGCTAGGGCAAAAAAATGGAGGCCGCGAGTAAATTGTTCACTCTCCTCATTACTATCGGTTTTCCAAAAACACCGATAGAAATACTTGTACTAAGGAAAACCACAGGAGGCATATTCCTATCGGTTTTCAACTAAAACCGATACAATTATAGTATCTCTATCGGGTTTGTAAAAGAAAACCGATAGAAATACTTGTACTAAGGAAAACCCTAGAGTGATATTTCTATCGGTTCTAAATTAAAACCGATACAAGCGAAGGATAATATTACTATCGGTTTTATTACAAAACCGATACAAATGATTATGTATATGTGTAAGCTTTGAATAAGAACCGATACAAATATAGGCACTGTTTGTTTTCCGACAAACCATACATCTGAATTCTGAGATATCGATCAAAGAGTGAAAAGGCCATATCTTTTGCACACATAGTTGGAATTATTTGAAAGTTTGCGAAACATACTTTGTGATACTCTGATCTTTTCTAAAAGGATTTTGGCAAAATGAGTAAGCATTGAAAATGAAGCCCAAATTCACTTTGTAGGCATACTTTTTGGTCAAAGAGTAGAAAAGTCAAATCTTTCTCAAATAAAGTCCAAGTATTCTGAAAATTCGCAGAAATGATTTGATGTAGAGTGCCTTCTTTTTATTCCATTAAGTAGCTACATACCACAATGCATTGACAAAATTTGTGAAAGTTTCATACGTACACATAACCTTTGCAAACACATATCAACTGATACAATGATGTACTCCTTTTATTTACAATATAACCCTTCTTGATGATCTACACGCATATAATTTACTCCATGTGTGTCGTTGTCACCGCTAAGACAGGCCCCATCCGCAAACGGAGGTATTTCATCGAATTGGTCGTATTCTTCTTCATCTATGACATTTTCGACACCAACGATCCGCCGCTTACCATAAAGGACGACGTGCAACCTCGGATTGGCGGATCACGCACATAGAAGACTTGATTTGCTTGCTTCGAAATACGAATGGGTCATCTTTATAGGCGAGTCTGTTGAGATCCACAAGAGTAAAACCTCTCTTGTCGACCTTCACTCCATGTGGAAGTCCCACCCACTTACATCGAACAATGGAATCTGGTATATTCCGTAATCGAGCTCCCAAATTTCTTGATCACCCGTAATAAGAGTTCATTGCCATTGAGGATCCTCCTTTCGATGATGTTCATCGGACAAAGCATCTATCTTGACATCGCTGTTTTGAACAAGACTCTTCGCATCGACTTTCGATTAAAAGGTGTACCCATTAATATCGTACCCTGCCATATCTCGTACATTAAATCTAGGTCCGTCGACCAACCATTTGATAGTATCACTAACGAGACCTCTGCCTCTGTTTGAACCATGTTAGAAATCTATCGTTGTGTTCTCGCATGATGGAAAGCTCATCCATATGTGGATTCTCTTCTCGTAAAATCGACTTGTCTTTTCGATATACCTCGCAACTTCTTTGTCTTTGTCAAAGATCGCGATCGCTTTGCAATACATATCAAATTGTGGCCTCGTTAGTTTAGCCCCAACAGTTCCTTTGCGGATAATGCGCCCTCATGGCGAGATAGAGGAACACCGATTGCTTGTCTTCTCCGAGATAGTCCACGCAGAACTCAATAACCTCTTGGTCCCATAACCTTCCACAATACTACCCTCGGTTTCGACCGATTCCTCACGTAGGACTTTAATATATCCATGTACCTCTCGAGCGGATACATGTAACGTAAGAATGCGGGCCACATATCTTAATCTCTCGACAAGGTGAACAACAAGATGGACCATGGCGTCGAAGAACGATGGTGGGAAATGCATCTCAAGTCGACATAGAGTCTGCACCACCTCACTCTGTAAGTTGTCTAGCATATCGGGGTCAATAACTGCAGGAGATCGCATTGAAGAAATAACAGAGCTTCGTGATTGCAAACTGACATCCTCGGTGAATATTTACGATATGCAACAGGAGCATTTGGGTCATCAAGACATGGCGATCGTGGGACTTCATGCCCAACAACTTCAAATCATCCATGGACACCACTTCTTAATGTTTGCGGAGTAGCGGATGGAACTTTAATACCTTGGAGACATTTGCAGAGATCTTCTTTCTCCTTCTTGGGCAGGTGTAGCATGCGGCGGGGATGTACGGACCTTTCCCATCCTCCTCTATCACTTTGCAAGCTGGGCTCGATTCCCATGTAGGCCATGTCGCGACGAGCATTCACACCATCCTTGGTCTTCCTGGTATGTTCAGCGGATACCAACCAAATTGTCGCAGACATTCTTCTCAACGTGCATGACATCAATACAATGTCGGACATCTAACTCCTTCGATCGGCAAGTCCCAAAATATGGACCTCTTCTTCCAAATTGTCCTAAATACGAACAGATTTACGACTCTTTCCGTCTCAAGTTCAATATCCTCCACACGTGAATATACTTGCCTTCCACTCATAGGTCATGGGGTGAACGGACTTCCCTCTTCCCATCAAATTTGTCATCCATTTTACGGTATCGATGACTTGAGGTAGAAACCTCGGTGACCCATATACACGGTTTTCTTGGAATTCGGTAGCCATAGGCTCTCGGTCTCCTCTTCACAGATAGGACACGCTTTGGCTCCTTTCGTACTGTACCCCGCCAAATTACCAAGCGCCGGAAAATCATTTATGGTACAAAATACCATAGCTCGTAGGGTGAAATACTCTCTTTTGTATGCATCCCACACCACGACCCCCTCATTCCACAATTGTACCAAATCCTCGATCAATGGTGCAAGGTACACATCAATATCATTTCCTTTGTTTGGGTCCCGAGATTAGCAAGGACATCATGATATACTTCCGCTTCATGCACAACCAAGGAGGAGGTTGTAGATACACAATGAAGCGCCACGTCTTTGTGGATTTGCTCATGTTACCAAGCGGATTCATTCCATCGGTACTCAACCCAAACCTTATGTTCCTCATTTCGCACCAAACTCCTCATGTTTCCAATCGATGTTTCTCCATTGAGCGAATCGGCGAGGTGTCTCGGCTTGCCATCTTCCTTCGAGACTCATAATGCCAACACAACAATTTTGCCTCTCTGGATTTGCAAACAACCGCTCAAGGCGGAATGATGGGCAAGTACCACAATACCTTGGCGGTGCACCTTTAGTGACCTCTTCACCATCGTTGCCTCGGCTCTTACGCTTCTTGTCGTTACGCTTCTCCTTTTGTTTGTACCGGGGCACCGCATTGCTTGGGACAAGCGTGCAGCTCTGATATGCGTTACGGTACAAGATGCAATCATTAGGACATGCATGTATCCTTTCTATTTCCATTCCCATGGGACACGAGCTTCTTCGCTTCATAAATGCTTGTTGGCAACTCGTTTCATACGAAGCACATCCGATAGAAGAACTAGAAGTGCATTGAAACTTGTATCATCCAGCGGTGTTTTGCCTTGATTCGAACAATGCAAGGACCGAACCCAACTTGGTGTATTCCGCTTTGCAACTTTGTGAGCAGCGGTTTGGCATCGCTTCCATCAAGCTTTTAAACTTTTGAACTCTCTTTCCGTGTAATTACCCTCCACATCCCGCAACATTTGCTCCAAATTCTCATCCTCAAACATATCATCTTGCAACTCGTCATCCGGTTCCACCGTATCTTCGTTACACGGAAGGTACCACTGTCTCGCCGTGATGGATCCAACACGTGTAATTCCTCACAAAGCCACGTCGAATCGGTGGTCCTCGATTTGAGCCGAGTTGTTAAATCTTCTCAGATTGGTGCAATCAATGCAAGGACAATATATGAAGTTTACACCCTCCTCACAATGTCCTCTTCGCAATTTTTTGAACTCCTTAACACCCTCTCCTAAATTCAAACTCAAACGACTTTTACGATACATCCATTCCTTACGGTCCATCTGTAATTAAACTTCGCACAATAAATATTGAGACACCTAGCTAGCTATTTGAAATATTGAGACATCATTTAGGTTAATATTACCTTTGCGAAATAGAGGACGAGTTCCAAGATATATAAAATATGTACTCCGATCGATATCTAGATTCTTCTCGGTTTAGTGCTTTGAATTCCTTACATAGGAGACCTACATTTTAACATCAACAATGATATCAAATAATCTAATTATATAGCTATTGTAGTACTTGCAAATCTTTTGACTACAACAAAATAAAACAAGGGTACCAACGATGACTCCTAATCTCTAAATAGGTTAGGTCCTAATCCCATTCGAGGATATGTGGTTGGAAAGTTCTAAAAGTGTTGTACAACTCGAGAGAAAATTTGGCGACATCTCTCATTGTTCTCCATATACACGTCTCGACAACAGTCAAGAGGGTGTGTATATGGAGAACACCAGGAGACAGTACCAAAATCTACTCGAGTTGTACAACTGACTCGAGAACTTGCCCAAACCACATATCCTCAACTATCAATTAAAAACGTGGACAATTGAGATCGCTCACTTATAAATATGCCATTTTGTTCGCATATTTATAAACAAGCATCCTCGAGCAGAGAGGCGTGAGTTCAAGCCTAAACTCTAGCATTTATCACATGATAGAAATTAACAATAATTCCATATTAACAAGAGCACTACAATAATTAAATAGATGTGTGCTTGACAAATTAATAGAGAGTGTGAAATCGATAGCATATACTCAATTCGATTACAACTTAAACTTTATTCACGATGTATCAAAATTACCTAGTGCAAAATTGAAGGGTTTAATTTAAAGGCGGATTGCTCACATTTTGAAGAAAACAGCAAGCGAGGGTAAAAAGAAGGAATCTCCTCAAGATAAGGCTTCAAATTTGCCCTCTTAACACCTATCCTTGAGGACTTCAAATTTTATCATCCAAGTATTGCTTCCAAGCACGAATATATGAGCTTTGTTTTTCTTGGTGGCGGAGAAATCTCCTCTGGAACAACAACGAGATCTTGTTCCCGAGTGGTATATATAACCTAGCGAGGCACATCACAATCGGTTCTCAACTAAACAATGATAGTGATTTCACGTTTATCACTATCGGTTCTTTCCATAAAGCGATAGTGATGATCACGTGAACATCACTATCGTTTCTTTCTTGGAACCGATAGTGATGTATACCCACATCGCTATCACTTCTATAAAAAGAACCGATAGTGATGTATACGTGATCATTACTATCGCTATTTTCTTGGGCACCGATAGAGATGACGATCCATATCACTATCGCTTGTTAGTTGAGAACCGATTGAGATATGTCGAGTCCATATCACAATCACTATAATCTCAGAACCGATAGTGATTATTACTAACACCCCGTCCGAAGTTATCTATCACAATCGTTGTTTCCTGAAAACTTAAGAACCGACACAGATAAAGCGATAGTAATGTGCCGTTCTGTAGTAGTGACCGCACCATGGTGTTTATGGTGCTCTTTTCTCTTTGACCGCCCCCTCTGCAATATTATTGAGGAGTGTAGAGGGCGGGCCAAGAAAGAGAGACACTAAGGCTGAGAGGCAACTGGTTGATCAATGGCTTTGCCTCCGAACTGAATCTGGTTATACAGGAGAGGTAAAGGAAGGCCAGAAGGCTAAGCTGTGAGCTTGCATGGTTATGGCTTTTTTTGGTTTGGTGGTTTCATGCCATGGGCTCGCCTTGGTTTTAGGCTCTCTCTAAACCAAGTAGTCTAACTATGTATAGTGTGCTTTAATGAAGCTATTTTTGTTGTGTCTTGTGCAGTCTCATCTTGTCTTGCACTCCAAATAGGGATGGCAATAAGACCCGCAAGCTCAGGTACCCGTGGCATCTGTACTCGATTGGGTCGGGTTCGGATTCTAATTTTCACCCGTAAGCTTATCGGGTTGGGTTTAGGTTCCAATTTTTACCCGTGGGTACCCATCGGCCATCGGGCATCCGAAATACCGCACATCCCTATCGGGTACTAATCGGGTTCCGGGTACCCGCCGGGTTTGGGGTTTGGTTCCGGGTACTCGTGAGGTTCGGCTCTGGTTTTTTTGTTTGGGTTTCTTGTCGGATCGGGTTTTGCAAAATCCACCCACATCCGACCCAACATATTGCCATCCCTATAACTGTAGTATTGCACAAACCTGTCGGATTTCGAGTACCTGCCGGGTTTAGGTATAGTTTTTTACCCGATAGAGTATTCGGGTTCAAGTCGGGTTTTTCAATTCGAGTTTTCTATCAGATCAGGTTTTGTAAAACCCGCACCCGATGTTCCGACCTGATCTGTTGCCACCCTAACTCTAAACAAAGTCTCCAAAATACTCGCATGCATATGTATGCGGGTACGTTCAAGTATGCAACGCACAACAATCTGACACAACATAACTTTCATGCCTTGACACAACAATCTGACACACAAATGACAACACTAAAGCTGCACAAATAATGGAGTACATCAGATTATGAAAACACCAAAGACGGTAGCAACATGTTTCAGTGGAAACAGCTACCTACATTTGACCGAGGTAACAAGAAGAACTTGTACGTCAAAACACAATTACAGTCTTCTGCGCTGCATCTCATACTACACTCATTAAACTATGAGGAGTTCTGGCTCTCTCGTCGTATCCATAACGGAGTTAACAAAATCGGTATGAAAAAAATCGCTCGAAATTCAAAATTCGAAAATCCAAAATATCAAGCCGAAAATCGGGCAAAAATAGTAGAGTTTCAAAATCAAATTTTTTAATAAATTTAGAAATAAACTATTTTCATGTAAAATCGGTCAATTTGCATGGAAAATCGACCGATTTCCATGAAAAATCGACGGACTAGTTGATTTTTTTTTGCGATCGTTTTTTTGAGCGATTTTCACCCATTTTCAGCTAGTTTACGTCGAACAAAGTTTTCTATATTTTTGAATTTTTTTAATTAGATCGATTTACCAAACGGTTTTAGAAACCGAGCCGCACCGATGCATCAAAAATCATGATTTTTCAACATGATTTTTCAACGGTTTTCATCGATTTTGCGAAACTTGATCCACGTCATCATTTGTGCGTAGAGCTCCCCGAGCTTTGCGTGAGAGCATCTCCAACAGTGTCTAAAATCCATTCCCAAAATCTGATTTTGGGCTTGATTGTAAAAAAAAGTACTCCAACAGTTCCTCTTTCTAGCTCCTCAAATTTTGGCACGCTCAAAAACAGCACCCCGACTCCTTATTTTTGTGCGCTCTGTCTGCGCTCCCAATCAACATTATTTCGCGCCCAGGATGGTCCACCGGACCAATTCAAAGGTGTTTTTGGGAGAAAATATAGGAACTGTTGGAGAACAAGGTATTTTGTAGACCTAAATTTTTTTAGAAAGATCTCAATCTAAGAATATTGGGAGTCTAAATATTAGGAACTGTTGGAGATGCTCTGATTGCGGGAGGGCTCCGCGCGCGCCGTCGTGACCCACAATCGCGCCCTTCACTCGTCCTGCTCCGCGTGCGGCGTGCCCCGCGCGGCCTTCGCTCGTCCTGCTCCGTGTGCTCGCTGGTGGGCAGCGCGCGGCCCCTTGGCGAACCACCGATCGTATTCCCGCAGTGCTATCCGGTCGGCTCCCCTCTTCCCCTTCTGCTTCCCCCTCCTCCGTCCCTCCTCGCCAGGTGAAAATCGACGCCGTCGACTGCCCTCCTCCGCTCGTCCTCAGCCTCCTCCCTTCGCATGCATCAGCCACCGCCTCGGCTCCAACCGGTGGCCTCACTGCCTCCGTCCGCCTGTAGGTGCTGTCCCAGCCACCTTACACCCTCATCTACCTACTCCCTTGCCCCCCTCCGCCTCTACGCGGCCTCCCCGGAGCTCCACGCCCACGTCTGCGTCCGTCAGCGCGACGTCCAGGAGCGGTAGCCGCAGACGCGTCGCCGCGCGAGGGAAAGCTGGAATTCTGAAGTTCATTGGAGGTGTTATCGAGCACTAAGGTGGTAAGATGGGGCTTAGATTACATGCACAGTATGCTTTGCTACCTCCTCTTTCTTCCCCTTTTGTTTTTAGTTCCTTCTCTTTGTCAGTTTGCATTCCCCATTTATTCTGTGATGTTTGTTTATTTGATACTGTTCTTGGCTGAACATCCTTTGTTTTCTCCTCTTCGTGCCATTCTCACTTGTTTTAAGTTTCCTCGCAGATTAGTGGTCTTCTCAGGTGGGGAGAGCTACATGTGGCTTCTTCTTCTTACCGTGTCTGTAAATTTTTCATGTAAGCGCATGCTCATGAAGATGAGGAACAATCTTTTCTACAATTTGCTTGCCACATCATCTGCTCCCATCTTGCCCTCTTCCCCGCTGTTTCTGTCCCCATCAGACTGAAACACTATCGTCTTCCTCCTCTACTTCATGCTAGCATTTTATGTATGTAGTGTGTTTGATGAATTGCCTAAGCGATTCGTGTTCCCATATGTATAGGTCATTGCCTTATAGTTAATGAAATTGACAATAATGAGCATAGTTCTCTACTTTGTCTGCCATTATTTATATTATTTACATTCTAATTTTGGTAAACTTTATCTGCCTTTTGTTTTGTTTGTTTCCACCTAAGTTTTGAGAGATCTACGATGGTTCAAACTGCTTCATTGAAGGGGCTCTGGAAAATAGCATGGCAGTCTGGCAGACTAGAGATTAGGTGTTCTTATTTCTAACTAGAAGCTAGGGATGGTTCCAATAGTTTTTCACATTATTGTTAGATAGGTTGGTCTATTTTCATTGTCTTTATTGTAGTGATAAAGTAGTAAGGGGTTTTTCCCGTTTCAGGTTTGCATTAACAGTAGATAGTATGGCTTTTACTACCAGGACACAAAGTGCAGTCTGGGCGTTCTTTGGGTTGTTTGTTATTAATCTTGGTGTGTTTCTTTCTCTCACTGGTGATGTAGAGATTAAAGCAACAAATCATTGATATTTTACTAGAGATACTTCATTGAGCTATAAAAAGGTGGTAACATTTTCCCTCAACCTTTTATAATGTTCCCCCTACCTATTTTCTGAAATAAAGAAGGTAATATTGTTCCTATTGCAACCTTTCTCAAGTAGTATTTAAGTTTTTTAACAAGATTAATAAGCATTACTTGTTTCTGTATGCATAATGTCAGAGTGCCAAACTCAGAAGATCTTTTTATTGATAAAATGCAGCCTGTTCACTTTAGCATGGGCGGTGATTTTGCTCCATTACCTGAACTTCTGAAATTACGCAGGAAGTATGGGTTTTTGTTGGTTATCGATTATGTTAGTATTTTATCTCCCCTCAGATACATTTTTGCAGAGCTTGATAGTAATCAAATTATGTTTTAATTTTCCTTTTCAAGGCACATAGGACAATTGTTTGTTGTGAGAATGGTGCTGTTGCACCCGAGCTGTTTGAATGTGATAGTGAAATTGACATTAGTGTTGGCACCTTTAAGCAAGGCTACTAGCTGCCAGGGTGGTTTTATAGCATGCAGGTAAGTCGTACTCATACTATCTGCGAACGATAGAGCTGCTCATAATGCATATTAAACTACGCAAATGAAGCATGCAAGTCTTAAAGGAATGCATGAAATGTCTAGGACAAGTCTTACTGCGCTTTTTCCTCTGCACGTTGGGTGCATATTATGATCTCTCTTGATAGTTTTACTGCCCTTATAATTGACAGTTTCCAATCTATTGAGCGGCACTTGATGGAAGAGACTAATTCAATCGCAGGGTTGTTCATTCATATTTCCAACTGCTTTACCAGTGCCAACAGTTGCTTCCGTGCATTGGTAACATTCACAGCTTACCACCAGTGTCACAAACTCCCAGTTATTCTAAAATTGGATATCGAACACCAATATCATTGTTAGATATCAGTAGATTGACCTGGTCATCCAATATTTATTTCTATCAATATTTTCTGTTACTTTCTTTTTAAAAGAAAAAGGCGTAACATGCTGTTGCTGTATTGCTTTCCTATTAGTCAATAGGAATGGGAATTTAAATAGACCACTTCTACTACCTTAAAAATTACAGTATCTGAAACTCGCTTTACCTTGTTGACAAACAAACTGACATTGATTTATATATCAGAGATTTTCTCTAAATAAAATCAATTTATTTCAGTGGCCCTTTATCTCTCAAGGAAGGAGGGTAAACTTTAGAGAGGTTGTGGACATATCTCAGTTGCGATTTAGCTATTACAAAAATGTAAACTTTGGAGAGGATGGTGGTTGTCATTTATTTTCTCAGGTATGCTCCCTTCAACTCAAGAACTGAGAATTCCATTTCCTTCATTATCTCAGTTTTTTTTGTGGCTAGAAACAAATGCGTAGACTCGTTACCCTTTTGCAGCGTCGTGCCCTCGCGCGGCGTGACGCCGCGCATATGCAACTAGTAATCTATATATATAAAAACAACCGGTGATATTCAAGGCCCCTCATGGTTACACCCTTTAAAGCGCTAAAGAATGCTGCCCTCTCAGACAAGCCACCTGTCGCCGGCATTATTTGCAAAAAAGTCCCTCCGTTTTCTTCAAATTACGGATAGGTCCTTCGTAATTTTTTGTGAGAGAAAGATTTTTTTACTTCCATCGCGTTTAGGTCCCTGCCGCGTCATTTTGCAGAAAAATCCTCTCGTTATGTTCAATCGCGAACAAGCCCTTTTCTAATTTTTCAGGATAGCGAACAGGTCCAAAAACGTAACATTCAGGTCCTTGCTCTTTACGTCTGGGTCCTTTCTTCGTTTTTCTCAGAAAAAAATGTTTTCGTCACAAAAAAAATTTCCTAAAAAACGCGGGTTAAATCGAAGGTTTATAGCGACCCATGGATTAGCCAACGGGTCCTACCGAGCCTATTTTATTTGAAAACTCCGTTTTCCTGCAAAAATGTTTTCGCCACCAAAAAACTTTTCTAAAAAACGCGGATTAAATCGAAGGTTTATAGCGACCCATGGATTCACCAACGGGTTCTCTGAGCCCATTTTATTTAAAAACTCTGTTTTTAGGAAAAAATGTTTTCGTCACCAAAGAAACTTTTCTAAAAAACGCGATTAAATCGAAGGTTTATAGCACTCATGGATTAGCCAACGGGTTCTCTGACCCATTTTATTTAAAAAATATGAAGATCGAAAATTCGACCAAATTTTCCGTTTTCTAAAAAAAACACAGATTTCAGCGAGGGTTTATAACAGCCCATGGATTCGCTGGTGGGTCCTATCGACTCTGCAGAACGGCGCAGCGTAGCGCGCTATTATTGCTAGTTCGTTTTAAAGGCAAGAAAATCCTACAATGATGCTAAATTCTAGAAATTCTCATATTTATTGAAAGAAAAAGAGAAGGACCTCCACCACTTATTTTAGTGGCGCCAAATTATAATGGTGTAGATTAATCATATTTAACAAATACAATTTTATTTCAACCATTAGAAGTATAGTTGTATATCAAAGAAAGAATCTCCACCACTTATTTTGGTAGGGTCAGATTATAATGGTACAAATTAATCATATATAAATAAAGTTATATAATAAATACAATTGTATTTTAATAATTGGAATTAGAGTTGCATATTAAAGACAACTAGCCATGTGCCCGTGCGTTGCAACAGAAACTCAATTTGCGATAAAAAGCTTATTTGCAAAGAGCACTATCAGTGGCAAATGTGGGTAATTAAAGAGCAGCGACAAAGGTGGGTAATTAAAGAGGGGAACATATCCAGTGCTAATGGGCTACTCAGTGTTAAAATGCTAACTCCTGTCATTAGCCATCGGATGAAGAATCAATTGATCTAATTGAGCAAGGTGGGAATCCCCTGTACCACTTAATCCATTTTACACAAAAACCCCCTAAAAACTCTCGCGCCTGTTCATCTTCGTTCTCTCGCGCAAAAAACTCCTAGGAGATCGATCGCGTGCGTGCTCCTCCGGTCTCCCCAACCGATCGCACGGCGCCCTCCTCCCCACGCCCGGCTCCGGTCCTCCCCAACCGATCGCACGGCGCCCTCCTCCCCACGCCCGGCTCGGTCCTCCCAACCGTCGCCTGGCCCTCCTCCCCACGCCCGGCTCGGTCCTCCCCAACCGTCGCCTGCGCCCTCCCCACGCCTGCTCGGTCCTCCCCAACCGATCGCCTGGCCTCGCCCGGCTCCTCCTCCTCCTCCTCGCGCCTCCTCCTCCCACGGCCTTGGCGCCCGCTCTTCCACGCCCGGCACGACGCCCGCCTCCTCCCACCGTGGCGCGCCTCGCCTCCTCCCACGTCCGGCTCCTCCCCGCCCGGCGCTCGCTCCTCCTCCCCAATAGCCGTGGCGCCCGCCTCCTCCCACGGCCGCGCCGCCCCGCATCGTATGCACGATACATAGTCTGACATGTCAAATTTAATCCTGGTGCTATTTGTAGATGAGTTTCTTTTTATCTTGCTCTTCCCCCCTTTCTTTCTTTCAGGAGCTTGTAGAATTTGAAGAAAAAAAATTGATGTTTTGGTAGAACATGATAACAGTCTTTTCTTCCCCATTTTCATGTTTTTTTCTCTATCTGTGGCTTTACAAAACAAGAATATCAACATTGCGATTTTTCTGCAGGAATTACTCTAAGAAATCCATATCTACATCTCGCTGAACAGAAAAATGTAAAACCCCCAGCAACCATAATTAAATCCTTCATGTTAACTTGATATGTTTAAGCAAGTGCTGATCATTCTATGGCCACTCGATAAATGGTGTTTTTTCTTGGATACTTGATTGACAAATTTGTGCCTGCAGGAAGCAATGGTATATTGGATGGATAATAGTAGTGTGTAGTTGTTCTGTATGAAATATAAGTTCACATTTATGGTAGGCTTCTTTAGCATGCGATGAATCTGTGGCATCTTTGTTGATCAAAAACTGATTATATTTCTTTTATGTAGGCTGTTGAGGATTCTGTTGATCACAGCTGCCAATGATGTTCCAAACAAGTTAGTGAACAGCCTGTCAAATATGTCATTACTCATCTTTCCATGGGCCATGTGATCTTTGTCCAGTGAGGAGTGCCAAGTGAAATTGCTGCTGTGACGCTGATAAAGTAGGACTTGCATGGCAGTTAAACCCTTTTTACGTTTATCTGGGCTTGGATTACTCTATGACACATTGGTACCAATGCAATGCCGCTGAAAGCAACTGAGGACATCTGAGCAAGTTGGGCGTGCCTGGCATGTCCTGTAATGAGATTCTTTTCTGAAATGAAGACCCATCTTCTACCAATGCTCTTGAAGAACCACATTCTGTTGTCAGCGCGCTGCTTCAAAAGGATATTTCTGCATATAGTAAACTGGACGTTTCATGGTTCACTCTCAGGCTCTCAGCTATCTGGAGTATGACTAGTCATCAGACTTATCAGTTGCTGCATGAAGAAAACTCATGAGTTTATTTCATGGCTGAACATAAGATGTTCTGGTGACTAAATTCGTAGGTTTTTCTTTGGAAGCTCTACCACTTTTGCCTCAAGTGCAACATAATATAATTTTCTCCCTGTATGAGATAAATTTATTAGGCAATGCTTTATGTACTTGATAGTCTGAACTTGGGAAAACTAAGCAGTCAATTTTGTGCCTTGCATTCTCTCAGAAGATAAAGAAGGAAGTTGGATGAACTCAAAACAACGAAATTCAGGACGCAGCTATGGACGTAGCCAGTCAGAGAGGTCTGGCATGAGGTCTCATAGACAGACAACAGATGAAACTCAGTCTTATAGGCAACGGTTTGTGATAATTTATTTAAATAGCTATTTGCCAGCAGTTTCGTTTGTCTTGCTGACACCACACCTTTTCTTTTCATCTTTTGCTGACATACAGATCTGTATGAGAAGACCAAATCATCATTTAGCAGGTTGAAGTACCCAGCTCCTGCAATGCTTGCAGCACCATGGACAGCAGCGCTCTGATGATCCTGCTGCTACTGCAATGCACCAGTCAGAGAAGATGAAGTTCTTGGTCTGCTGCTGGAGCTAGTGATCAAATGCTTGCAGCACCATGTACTGAATTCATCAATTTGTATGAACAAATGTGTAAATCTAAATGGATATATGAATGTGAAATTACAGATTCATTTCACACGTGTCAAAATTCTCACATCTTTTGTGTATTATGAAATTTATCTCTAATTCATAATGGAGCTTCCAATGTGGCTTGAAAGAGTTGGGATTTCTGACTTGTTAAATATAGTAATGCACAAAGCAGGCAGATATGAAATGAATGATTCAGAGAGAGAAATTAGACAAGTGAGGAGCACTTCTCTTTTCAAATTTCGCTGTGACCAAGCCATTTGCTAGACCAAAGGAAGAGTACAATGGTGAAGTAAAGCTTGACAGAAATTGTCAGAGGATATGCTATGCATATAGAATAATTTCTATGCTACTAAAACCTATCACTTCAGGTAAATGACTAAATACAAACTGCGGATGCCGATGTTCCATTGTAGTTCTTAACAAGCTCCAACTAAATCATGACAGGTAAAGCTTGACAGAAATTGTCAACAAAATGCAGCTTGACATAAGTGCCTCCTACAGGACCCATCCTCCCTCATAACATCTCCCTGCCATTAAAAAACAGTGTTATTGTCTGAACAAATCAAGTTGACAAATTAAAATAAACAATTAAAATATTTATTAACCTTAATCATTTTGTTGTATTCACTCTCAAAGGGCAATTGCGATTGTCATGGTAGGTGATCTCTTTGCATGACCTGCACATACGTGCTTCTCTTTTTTTTATTATCCATGTTCTCATCTTTCTTATCATCCTTCTTTACCTTCTGTCCTGGCCTTATTCTCTTGCACCTTCCCACAGATTTTACCTCATTAGGTGGTTGAATGTTCACTTCATTTGGGATGGAATAACCTACAAACGCTTCAATCTCTTCGGTTTGACTTAGCACATTCTTACAAAGTAATGGAGTTATCTCATCCCCAAATGCAAAAAACCTATCTCGAAGAATATGCAAGCCTTCATTTGTCCCTCCAGCTTGGTGAATTAATTCTTCCATTTTCGTGCGTATTTGCGATGACATCTTTTCATTTACTGTTTGTACCATATTCCTTGGTTATTCTTTCAACAAATTGCCCTCTACATCAAAGGCATTATCCTTAGTTACCAATTTGGTCCACCTCTTTAACACAAATTGGCTTGGAACCGCCTTGAGCAATGGATTTTGCAACACGTGGATAATATGGCAGCAAGGAATACCAAATGACTCAAAGAACATACAAGAGCAACTAGCGTTCTTTGTTGAAATATTGTAGCGTACCTCTCTCACCTTCATGGAGCCATCATTAACCGTTGAGATCTTCCACTCCCCACAAGAGCAATGCTCTCCATGTTGCAAATATCCCTTCTTTGCTATAATTTCTTTACGGAATTCGAGAGAAGATAATGAATGTGAAAACCTCACTTGCATGCTTCTCCATTGCCCAACTAGTCTGTAACACAGGCATTGTATGCAACGTGGCATTGTCTGCTTCTAACTGATTATGGCGTTGTTCCTCCACTGCATTAACAAACCTTATCCAAAACTCCACCAATGCGTTTTTATATCCAATGAAACGGTTGAAAAAAGAGTTTGTACTTTCTAACCTCGAAGTGGTTCTAAGGATTCCTGCTAAGAAGACATCTTTAAAGAATGCTGGTACCCATGATGCACGAATTGCATACCGAGTAATCAACCATTCATTACTTTCCAAACCAAACTCACAAATAATAGAAGACCACTGATGCTCAAATTCCTCTGGTGTTTCTGAGGCCTATACACATGAGTTAAAACGTTGGTAAAGTAAAGGGTTTTCCCTCATATGTGATGGTATCTTTGATGGAAGCTTTTGCAAAATGTGCCACATGCATAACCTATGTGTGCTAGCGGGGAATACACTAGCAATTGCATTCTTCATGCTAGTAGCTTCATCGGTAACTATGAGCCTTGGTGCAACTCCATCCATTGCTTTCAAGAATGTACGAAACAACCAAGTGTATGTCTCGGTTGTCTCGTTGCTTAACAATGCTGCACCAAACAAGACACTTGCCTTATGATGATTAACTCCATTGAATGGCGTGAATATCATGTCGTACTGGTTGGTGTTATATGTAGAATCAAATGAAAGAAGGTCTCCAAAATGTGAATAATTCTTTCGACATGTAGGATCTACCCAAAATACATGAACTAACCTTCCCTTTTCATCAACAACATAGTCATAATAAAAAGCAGGATTTATTTCGCTTTTCTTACTTAGGTTGTCAACAAACATCTGAGCATCGATGAATTAATACTGACTTCTCAACTCTTTATGATAGTTTTGCAAATCCCTTCGTGTGCATCCTACATTCTCAAATCCTCCCTCACTGATACGAAGATATCTATATGCGCCACTTGTGCCTATGCCTCCCTTGTGACATGTGATTAATGCACGCTTGGCCTTCTCATTAATTTTTCTATTGGACCTTATGAGGTGTTGTTTGTTTGGGTGACACAAATTCATGTGTATGGGATTCCACGAATGTCTCTACCCTAAACTTATTATCTTCATTATGTTTCTAGAGAATTGCCTCACAACCACATCTAGTCAACTTTCTAATATATTTCCTTTTCTTAGAATCCACCTTGTCATTACCTTTTTCCGACCGAAAGCCTTGTTTTGAACACATCCATCGCTTCCATCGCGTGACACCATTGACGTCCGTATGTGGACCAACACGAACTCCAAACCCGACTGAATGCACATATGCCTTATAGAATTCCTCTGCTTCCTCCAAGTCATCAAATTTTTTTCCTACAAATGGCTTTATAGATTCGTCAACATTAGGTGTATAAGAAGCACCCTGCAATACAAAATAAAAATTTGTCAATGACATGTTCGAAGATTAAATGAAACAATTCTATGCAACAATGATACTTACTATAAACGGTAGTCCCGGATTACTAGTTTGAGTAGTAGTGCCGGTGGAAGGGCAGGGCGACTCCATGGCAATGGATGGGACTACGATAGTGTTGAGGGGCATCTGCACCGAAGGGCAAGGCGACCCAATGTCAACGGCCGGAAGTGCAACATCACGTGGAGGACTGTTTGTTGCTGGCTCGAGCGCCGAGCACACAATCGGGGGAGTAATCCAGAGCGGTGTGGACATTGCACTAGGGCAAGGTAGACCAGTATGCACGGGTGTTCCACTAGGGCAATGCAGGCCAGCATGGCATGGTGACGCTGGCGTCGTGGACATCAGACTAGCAGAAGAAGGCGTCGACTGCGTCGTGGTCCTCCGACTGGCACAACATGGCGGCGCCATCGTCGTGGGCAGCAGACTGCCAGAAGCAGTCGGCGCCGACGTCGTGGACTTGGAACCGGCAGAAGCAGGCGGCGAACCATCACAAGCAGGCAGCGACGCCATGAGGGCAAAAGACGGTACAAGCAGGCGCCGCGCCGCGCGGTGGGGACGATTTTCAAGACAATTCCTACAAGAAAAGCTTGATTCTTAAGTATACAGAGCTAATGACAAGGAAAACAGTTTGGGAAAAATTGTCTTCCTATAAACAACAGAGAAGTAAGGAAACACAAAAGATTTGAAAAAAATAATAACGTCAGATCGGAGAGAAAAGTGAGAGATGTACCAAAGGCTTTGTCAGTGTTTGTTGCATGGAAGATTCCAGAGATAACAGACCCATTTTGACATGCACATCCACATGATGCCCAATAAGCTGTGTCATAACATAGACTAGTCGATCTCGTGAAGGGCTTGCATGCCCTAGTTTACCTCCATTTTCTAAACCCAAATAGAATGTTATCAACACAAGCTCTTGAACATTATAACATGTAAAATGGGATAAGATATTCACCTACATTGGCGGTGGGGAGGAGGCGGGCGTGGGGAGGAGGACCGGAGGAGCCGCCCGCACGCGATCGGTTGGGGAGGACCGGAGGAGCCGCCGGGCGTGGGGAGTTTGCACGGGGAGGAGGAGCCGCTGGGCGCGCCGTGCGATCGGTTGGGGAGGACCGGAGCCGGGAGTGGGGAGGAGGGCGCCGTGCGATCGGTTGGGGAGGACCGGAGCCGGGCGTGGGGAGGAGGGCGCCGTGCGATCGGTTGGGGAAACCGGAGGAGCACGCACGCGATCGGTCTCCCAGGAGTTTTTTGCGCGAGAGAACGAAGACGAACAGGCAGGACGCGAGAGTTTTTAGGGGGTTTTGTGTAAAATGGATTAAGTGGTACAGGGGATTCCTACCTTGCTCAATTAGATCAGTTGATTCTTCATCCGATGGCTAATGACAGGAGTTAGCATTTTAACACTGAGTAGCCCATTAGCACTGGATATGTTCCCATTAAAGAGCTGTGATAAAGATGAGTAATTTTAATAAAGTGATGCGAGAAAAAACTCTTACTTTATACAGTAGAGATTACATCATAACATCCAGACGCACAGGTAAACGCATAAATATGCTAGATCACATTACAACATCACACAGGCTTTGCCACGGGCGAACTGCTACAGCCGGCTTCACCAATCGGCATCTTCTTCGTCCTCTTCTTCTTCGGCTGCTGCTCTGTCTCCCTGCAGCATTCCGGTGCTCGGGACTTGTTGGATGTAGTCTTCCTTGCCGAGGCACGACTCAGGGACGACAACACCAATGCTCTTCCCGAACGCATGATGGCAGTAAGCAGACGCGGTTTGCCCACCAACCCTTGTCAGGTTCACGTTCTTGAGCGACAGGCGCTTGCACGGCAGGACGTCGCTGCACGAGAATGTGACCGCCCGTTCCGACGCCGACGTGCCGGTGATGTCGATATAGTTGACCTTCGCCACTGCCACTGCGCTTCCCGTCTGCAAAATTTCCAATGAAATGTTCAGAGATATGGTGCTTTGTGTACATTCATCAGATGATCAGACGGTGATGGGGGTTTGTGAATTCAGCGTACCGGGGTTCCACAACGGATTCCTCGGTTGGAGTAGGAGTAGTATTGATCGATTATGATGGGATTTGAGACGTTCTTCATTAAGATGCTCCCGAACTTCACTTTCCGGGCGACACCGCAGCCATCCTGAATAACACGAGTTAGACAGTTTCACTTCAGTATCATGCCGAGATCCCTACATCTACATGGCTGTTCTTGGTTCAGGTAGAGAAATGGACACTGCTTTTACCTGCCAGGTCTTGATGCGAACACCGTTTGCCGTGTTTGAGATGAACAAGGTATCCATTTTGATCTTTTCTACGCCGTGAAAAGATTGGTTTTCGCCTAAGCCTCCAATACTGAGACACACACATTGTTAGCTCTACCAGCAATCTAAGAAACATTTAGTGTGTGTTTGGATAGGAGAGATTTCTTGGGATTTAGTTCAAAATTTGATGAAAATTCTATTGAGTTGCATGCACCAGCCAGTTCACCCAAAAGCTTAAGCTGATGAGGAAGGATGGGCCGTGCTTTATATTTCCAACACTCCCCCTCACGTGGAGGCGCCTTGGGCAGCACTCAACACGTGGAAATAGGAGCGGACGCTAAATTGCGTCTACCAGGACTCGAACTCGAGACCTTCTGGCTCTGATACCATATTAAGTTACATGCACCAGCCAGTTCACCCAAAAGCTTAAGCTGATGGGGAAGGATGGGCCGTGCTTTATATTTCCAACACTCCCCCTCACGTGGAGGCGCCTTGGGCAGCACTCAACACGTGGAAATAGGAGCGGACGCTAAATTGCGTCTACCAAGACTCGAACTCGAGACCTTCTGGCTCTGATACCACATTAAGTTACATGCACCAGCCAGTTCACCCAAAAGCTTAAGCTGATGGGAAAGGTGGGCAATTCACTTATACTTCAACACTCCCCCTCACGTGCAATATTGAGTTGCATGCACCAGCCAGTTCACTCAAAAGCTTAAGCTGATGAGGAAAGGTGGGCAATTCACTTATACTTCAACACTCCCCCTCACGTGCAGGCTCCCTCAGGCCTAGGACGTGGAATAGAAGTGGACTGCAATTATTGTTTTTAATTGCGTCAACCGGGTCTTGAACTCGAGACCTCTTGGCTCTGATACCATATTGAGTTGCATGCACCAACCAGTTCACCCAAAAGCTTAAGCTGTTGAGGAAAGATGGGCAATTCACTTATACTTCAACAAATTCTACCAGCAAGACGAAACACCTACCTGATACCGTGGCCAGGTCCACATGAGATGGCTCTTAGACGGACATCTGTGCAATTGCCCACAATCGAGACACAATCGTCACCTGAAAAAGGCAGGAAAAATAAGGCAAAAACAGCATCAAATTTATCCCCTTCTTGGGGAGAAAAAGGAGAAGGCGAATTTATATTCCTAACTTGAGATTAGCGCTAAAACAGGGCATGCCATGCTTAAACGAAATGGAAGTCTCAAGTTTCAGGCTCTCAGAAATATGTATTAAGTGTTCTAGTGTCGATTCCATACCAGCTAAAACCTCTAGTCAGCTACAATCAAACGAGACAGCTTTTTCAGCAACTGGCACTTTGGCCAAACTGTGTCTGTCAGAGGAAAGTGATGACAACACAACACGCACACATACCTGTTGAGATCAAGTCATCCATGATGTGAACATTGTAAGAGCTGACGAGGTGTACCCCGGTGGTATCGGGGCTATCCTCCGGCGAGGTCACCCTCAGGTAGTTCGCCTTAACATTCGAGCATCGGGTGAACGTCAGGTGGTAACTCTGGCTGTTCTGCAGAGTGATGCCCTTCACACTGATATCTTTGCAATCCTCGAAGTGAAGGGCCTGCAAGGAACAAATCAGGCAAATGATGTATGCCTCTGGTGATTCCACTCAAGCTAGCGAATCTCCAATTAAACGAGACGCGGGAGTTCACCTTTGGAGCAACTTCAGAGGTGCAATTCTGAAAAAACACGAGCAGAAATGCAGAATAGACAAGCCATTAGTGTTTAGAACTTCAGATCTTCCACAGTGCAATGTAAAGATATATTTAGGGGCATTTTGGCCATCTCCTCGGTCCTCACCATCACAATTCACAAGACATTAGAACACCATTACCTCGGTCGTGTTAAGCTGTCCCTTGCACGACTGCGCCCACCACTGCTGCCCCCTGCCGTCGATGATGCCGCCGCCGCTCACCGACAGGTCCCTCACGCGGTGGAAGTGGAGCCATTGGCTGCGGTCGCTGCCCTCCCAGTCGTCCGGGTTCTCCGGCGCGATGATATTCCCAGAAATCTGACGGAAATTCAAGGCAAAAGTAGATGAACAAAAGAGTGCACATGTAGCTAGGCAAAAAAGATGAAAGCTGCAGACGCGCACGCACAAAGAGCTTGATCTCGTCCCTGCAAGGGCCGGTGAGCGTCACCGGCCAGATCTGGTACGACTTGCCGGCGGGGACGTTGAGGAAGGTGTGGTCGTCGGTGGCGCAGGCGGCCTTCCAAGCGTCCACGAAGGACTGAAGAGAGGAGCAAAAGGTAACAATTCTTCAGTTCTTGCACTAATTGTCGCCAAGGCAAGGTTGTTAGGTGTCTGCTGGGAGCCTGCGTATGTACGTACGTACTCGCATACCTGAGTGTCGTTGGCAATACCGTCGCCGACGGCGCCGAAGTCGTCGAGCGTGAGCAGGACGCGGGACTCGGCTGAGTTCGGCAGGAGAAGCGCGACGACGCCGGCGACAGCCGCGAGCAGAAGCGGCGTGGACACCCGCCTCGTCGTCGTCTCTCCGAGTGCCAGCGCCATCATCGAACGAAGCCAGTAAGCCTGTAGCTAGCTAGCAACATAAATGAGGGGAGGAGCACTGTGGGTGGAGGATAAGCTTTATGCCGGTGGGCCATGGGCGAACGAGCGGACGGACACGAAGGCCAAGTGCAGCGTTGTACGATTTGCTTGCACTTGTACGATTTGCTGCTACAAAACAAGACCCAGCTTGCTCTAGCGATCTAGAATCGCCTGCCCCTACAGTACTCAGGGTAAATTCAGCCGCGATCAACTGTCGGCAGCGCAGCTAGCCTCTGAATCCCATGCATTGCTGGTGTACTACTTTTGTCTAGCGATTCTTTTTTTTAAAAAAAAAGAAAATTGCAGGAGTTCTACCTTGTATTAAAGAAGATAATCAGAGATACAGTAAGATAGTTTGTAAAATACACTTCGTAACTAGAAATGAAACAAGATCAGTGACCAATAGAAATTGGCGGAACGCCTAACTGAACTCAAGGCCTGACCCTAGGAGGGTCTAGCGATTCATTTGACTTTGCACAAGATCATCGCATGACGTCTCTACTGAATATTTTAACTGATAAGGTCTATCTACGGAAATATTTGTTCGAGCATCTGGATCCACGAGTTTCGGGCGGCATCTGGGCCGGACTCGGCTACCAGCAAGCGGGCTGGTGGGTTCAGGAGTCACAGCGTCGACGGCTGCTCGGCTTTGGTCCTAGGCGGAACGGGCAGAGAAGCCGTCAGCTGTGGTCGAAATTGCCCTGTCCATACTTCGCGTGTCGGCGTCAAATGGCCCCACTGCTGCCCGTGACGATGGGTACTGCCTCTTACAGGCCGCCCTGTCACCCCCGACTGGCCCACCGATAATAAACATGATGGCTTAGTAACTTTTTTGAAAAGCTATTGCTTGGCTTTGTGAGTTAAAAAAAGTCTGTAGCTTTTTATAATAGATTTTTTAATAAATAGTTAATTTTTTTAGTAATAAGCTGTAAAAGTAGATACAGCTCAATTTTTAGTTTTTGGTTTTTGTTAGTTATATATGATTTTTGTTTTATGTCAAAAGTTGTTTAAAAGCTGAACTGTTTGAAGAGTTTACTGACTCTTTAGAAGCTGAAATTGGCTTTAAACCCCTCAAACAAAGTCTAAACTGGTGAAGTTTCTGGCCTATTTGTCTCCCTTTACACTTTTTTCATCTTTGATTTTTCAATAGGACGGGATACCACGATATCTGAACTCGGCAGTACAGGATACCACAATATCCAAGCTCGGTGGGACAGGGTACCAAGTTTGGTAGATACATGATGCGGTACCCGAACTCAACAGGAAGGTGGAATCATAGGACTCAACTATGGATTGATAATTCATGACTCAGTTATGGGCTAATCGCAGGACTCAACTATAGGTTGAGAATATAGATCTCAACTATGGGTTGAGATACAGCTATAGGCTAAAGTTAGGGGAATTAGCTATGAGCTGAGATTTTAGAATGCAGTTATGGGTTGATAGTTTAGAATGCAGCTAAAGGCTAAAATTGTAGGACCTCAACTATGGGTTGAGACTTTAAGATTCAGCTATGGGTTGAAATCACTAGAACTCAACTATGGGTTAAGATTTCAAAATTTAGCTATGGGCTAGAATTGTTGGAAGGGTGCAAATTTAATGCTGGATTAGTGATAAATATTCTGAAACCTCATAGGATGGGGTCACTATGGGTAAATTAGTATAAACCTACGTAGGATAAAATCATTAATTCATGCATCTTTCCTGAATTGGAGGCTACAGAAGCTAAGTATGCCTTATATATGAGTACTAGTAGCAATTTCAGGAATTAAAATCGAAAACTCACGTTTTCCTAATGAAACCCTATTTTTCGAGAAGAGAACTAGAGGATGGTATTCTTGAGATAGATGTGGAAATGAAGACAAAGTTCATCTATTGCATTTTGTTATTAATGCTTGCTACTTGCTCTTGCTTACCCCCCACTTAGAAAATTACTTCGGAGGTCATGCTTATGATTGGAACACGGATCCCAATGAGTTCGACTACGGGGCATAGGGTGAGAGGCAACCGCAAGACCAGAATTGTAGGATGAGGGCTATATGGAGGATTATATCGCTGGGTAGATCGTACCTTGGCTTTATCAATTTTTAGTGTAATTAGTATTTATGTATTATATTTTTGTTGTACTTGGCATTTGTATAATTAATGTGTTGAACTTGTAGCCATACGTGGCAATAGAATATAATGTAATAAAGTTTATAAAGTTTTTATTTCAGTCTCTAATTATTGTTCTGCTGCAATACTTTGAACACAATCTACTAACTGATAAAATGCCAGGCACGCTCGATGTTTGATTAGTTAATATGTCGAGATTTACGTAATTATCTCAGAGTAATGACGGTGTTACTATCGTTACCGCTCAATGTTTTGATTATCTAACATACCAATATTCATATAATTATCTTAGAGTAATAATTGTGATAATGTCGTTGCCTTAGATTAATTAAGCGGGTGGCCACACATTCGCTAGCTAGTCACGCCTTGAGCTCCTCCATCCCCGGGTCCTGCCTGCAATGACAAGGGTAGGAGACTACCAGCTGTCTACTTTCGTCATAGCTACACACGGGTTCATGGACTCGTAGGACATACAGATACTACATATGTAGACTACCATTACAGTAAAACATCGATCTTCGTCTTCAGCCAGAGCATCACCATGAGTCTGGAACTTCTTCATCTTCATCTACTGCATCACCCTGCGGCGGAGTTTGCTGGATGAAGTCTTCCATGACGAGGCATGACTCCGGGACGACGACACCGGCGCCCTTCCCGGACGCCTTGCGGCAGTAGGCAGACGCCTTGTGCCCACCAATCCGGGTCAGGTTCACGTTCTTGAGCCAAATGCGCCTGCACGGCACGGTGTCGCTGCACGAGAACGTGACCGCCCGTTTCGACGCCGATGTGCCGGTGATGTCGAGGTAGTCGATCTTCTCCACGGCCACCGCGTTTGTCGTCTGCAAAATTTTCCAATGCATAGTTTAGAGATGTGCTGCGCGGTGTGCATCAGGCGATCCGATGGAGCTGGGGGCATGTGAGTTCAGTGTAGTATACCGGGGTTCCACAAGGAACTGGCCGGTTAGAGTGGTACTGATCGATGATGATGGGATTTGAGACATTCTTCATCACGATGCCCTCGACCTTCACTTTGCGGGCGAAACCGCAGCTATCCTGAACAACAGAAGTTACAGTATTTATACATCCTGAGCTCCGGAAATGGCTGCTGCAATTCAAGTAGGGAAATGGACATCGCTGTTACCTGCCAGGTCTTGATGCGCACACCGTTTGTGGTGTTTGAAATGAAAACGGTGTCAATTTTGATTTTTTCTACTCTGTCGGTAGCTGGATTTTCGCCTAAGGTTCCGATACTGACGAACACGTAGTGTTAGTTCCACTAACAATTGAGGAACATGTATTGAGTGTTGTAAGAGGCAAGCTACCTTATTCCATGGCCAGGTCCACATGAGATGGATCTTACACGAACATCTGTGCAATTGCCCACCATCGAGACGCAATTGTCGCCTGAACAAAAGGGGAAAAGCAAACCAAGGGCAAATGACACGACGTTTTTAACGAAAGAGAAGACTCAAGTCTCTGGCAATAATGCTTTAACACCGCTTGTAGTTTTATAGTGTTCGTTCTACACTAGCTTAAATCCCTAGTCAACTACAATTAAACATGACATAGCTTTTTTCTGCAATTGGCGTTTTGGCTAAACTGTGTCAGACAGAGGAAATTCCTTTCAGGAAGACATGAATCTGCATGCTAACATCAGTACATACCTGTCGAGATCAGGTTCTCCATGATGCGAACATTGTACGCGTCAATGAGGTGGATCCCATTGGTGTTGGGGCTATGCTCCGGCGAGGTCACCCTCAGGTAATTCGCCCTGACGTTGGAGCTCCGGGTGAACGTCAGGTGGTACTGCTGGGCGTTCTGCAGAGTGATGCCCTGAACTCTGATCCCATGGCAACCCTCAAAGTGAAGCGCCTGCAAAGAACAAATGCAAATGACGATTGCTTCTAATAGCTGGTGATTCCAGTGAAGCGAACCTCCAGTTAAACGGGACACAAGGGTTCACCTTGGGAGCAGGTTGGGGTGTACAATGCTGTTGAAAAAAAAAAGAACAAAAGAAAACATTAGTAATGTAATTTGTGAAGCCATATATTTGTGAATGAACTACACCATTTATTTGCTTTAAAATTCGTAAAGTTTTTTTTTCAGTACTGAAACACTCCTCACTGATGGTTTCTTCTCCAATGTAATGTCAAGATTTATGGGCAGTTTGGTCAAAGTCCTCACTCCTCACTCCTCACCAGTCACCACTCACCAACACAAGACATACTAGAATACGCTAATATTACCTTATTGTTCTCGTGGTGCTTTCCCTTGCAGGACTGCGCCCACCACTGTTGCCCCCTGCCGTCGATGATGCCGCCGCCGCTCACCGACAGGTCCTCCACCCGGTAGAAGTGGAGCCATTTGTCGCGGTCGCTTCCCCGCCATTCTTCCGGGTCCTCGGGGGCGATTATATTCCCAGAAATCTAGCCGGCACAAATGAAAACTCGATGAACACAAATGCACAGGCACTACTAGGCAAGAAAGCTTCACACGAGCGGACGAACGTACAAACAGTTTGATCTCGTCCCTGCAGGGGCCGGTGAGCGTCACCGGCCAGATTTGGTAGGACTTGCCGGCGGGGACGTTGAGGATGGTGTGGTCGTTGGTGGCGCAGGCAGCGTTCCAAGCGTCGACGAAGGCCTGAAGAGACAAGAAGAAGATATCGTTGCTTGCTACGCTAGTTGCTTCCCAAGCTCTGAAGCCCACTGTAGCCAAAGGTTCTGCTCTCGGGTGTGAGCTGGATGCGGTGATGTTCCGTGTGATTACCTGAGTGTCGTCGGCAATGCCATCGCCGACGGCGCCGAAGTCGTCGAGCGTGAGGACGACGCGGGGCTCGGCGGCGTTCGGCAAGAGAAGCGCAACGACGCCGGCGAGAGCCGCGAGCAGAAGCAGAGCGGACGCCGGCCTCGTCGCTCCCAGCGCCAGCGCCATCTGTGAACGACAATGTGGCATGTACTGCGCTACCACCAGACCAGGTAAAGCTAGCTAGCTCGGCCTCGGTGCCACCGCTACTTACTAGTCAGTCACGGGAGCTAAGATTTAACGAGGTGCGGAGCAGCGGGAATTAGGGTTGAAAACGGTCAGATATCTCCCATCCGATCTGGTATCAGATCTGGTTGGGATCAGATCCGAGATCAGATTTTACTATCCGGTCGGATCCGGGAACGGATCTGGATACTTGAATCCGGATTTAAGATCGGATCCGGAGCATCCAATATCCGGTAAATACGGAACGGGATCTAGATATTCGGATATCCGGATTTTTCCTATTCGGATATCGGATCGGATATTCGGATACCAGTAAGGTTCTGCCCATTTTCACCATATTTTTTTCCATATCAGCCCATTTACATTAACAATTAGTTGGTTCTATTGATTCTTAAGTAGCACATATTTTCTACAACGTTTGTTGAGTTTGATTGATATATAATTTGTTACTATAGTCATGTACTCATATGATTTTAATTCAATATATATATGCGTGCATTATCCATATATCTTTATCCGTTTCTGATCCGGATCCGTCATATATCCGTCCCATATCCGTATCCGAATAATCCGAATCCGTATCCGTATCCAGCTAGCCCGTATCCGGTTTTGAATCCGAAAAAAAATATGAATTAGGATACAGGAAGAGCAATATCCGTTTGTATCCGACCCGTTTTCACCCTTAGCGGGAATACAGGGAAAGAGATGACCGGTGGGCTGTGATAACCCAGAAAGCCAAACCAGAAAGAAGCAGGAAAAGGGGAGAACAGGAGAGTACTTGGGCGAGAAGAAAGAAGACAGGAGAAGATAACAGTGGGGAAATTTTCAGTTCATTTCACGCTGCTTGTCTCATTCACGATTACAGGTTTTTATACTCTGCGCCAGAGTTACCGCCCGATCACATATTTACAAGTTACCGCCACAGTAAATTGTCGACAACACTGTTCACCGTCACCTGTACGCTAGTCACCGTCCGATTTAACTAAACGCACACAGACCACTCGATCAAACTTCTGAAGACTCAGTCACCATCCCACCTGAATTGTTCTTGGCGCCAACTCCTTTCTGCTTCAGAGCCGTTGCGCTGACATGGGCCATGCCGCATTGCCGCGGACGGACGGACGCGCGGCGTTCATGCACAGCGCTGTACGAGGCCTGCTGCACTCGCTGCTCGCTTTTCAGGAGACGCCAGGGGGTAAACATGAAGCAACAAAACAGCTGATTCACGTGGGCGGATGGACGTGCCACGCTCGTACGTCCAAACTGTTGCGCGCAGCCGGCGCAGGCGCTCGAGCGTACGAGATTTTTTTATCCTGACGTGCACGATGCAGAGGTGCTGGGGATAGGGTGGGCGCCCCGCGAAATCCCGCCAGAATTCGGCTATCACAAACAAGGCCGCGCACTACTCCCTTCTATCAGGGCCGAGCGGGAATACAGATGGGCTTCCCACGTTTTTACCTGCCGTCTCGAAGCCTCCGCGGCTCGGCTAACATGCTGCGTAGGCTGCGCGAAAGTCGCTTGGGAGTCCCTTAACAAGATCGGCCAGCAACCAAAATAAACTTGCGTTGGAGTACTCCCCCTACAAATTTATAAGCCGTATCTATATAAATAAAAAATGGTGATATTTAAGACATATTATTTGTTTTAATTGCAAGAAAATTTTATAATAATTTTAAAAGATAAAACTTATAAGTTCTCACATTAATCAAAAGAAAAAAATCTCCATCACTTATTTTGGTAGGGCCAAAATATAACGATGCAAATTAATCATATATATAGATAGTAGAGTTATATAACAAATATAATATGAGCTCTGGAGGGTTGCGCTCGCCTTGGCCGATGGCAACTACATCGGCATGTTCAGCTTTGATCACATCGGTTGCTTCAGCTATGGAATCAGTGTTGGTGTATCCATCAGGGATTAACTTTTCGTTTACTGGAAAATTTCGTTAACCTCCGAAATCCAAAATTTCGTAATTTCGGCCGGAGTACATTCAAAATTCAAAATTCAAATCCGGTTTGATTTCCACCGAAATTTTGCCGAAAATACCCGAAATTTCGGTCAAAATGAACTGACTGAAAATTGGTTCAAACGATGTCAAAAAATTTTGAAATTTTTTTGTAGGTTCCTGACACATTAGAGATATTCTCATAAAATTTTCAGGTGATTATCAGTTCTGTGAATTTTTAAAAAATTCAAACATTGGTACTGTCCCGATGAAGCATTGATCGGCAAGTTTGAACTGGATGAAAAATAGTACAAAGGACGTTAGAATATTTTGAAATTTTTTTATGGAGATTCCTAACATATTTATGATATTTGTGTAAAAATTTCAGTTGATGATAAAATGTGAGGAATTTATAAAAATTCAAACATTGGTACTGTCTTGGTAAAGTGCTGAGCGGCAAGTTTCATCCGAATGAAAATTAGAACAAACGAGCTTGTAAAATTTTGAAATTTTTTTTGGATAGTCCTGACACATACATAATATTCTCATAAAATTTTCATATGATGATCAAGTGTCATGAATTTTCAAAAATGCAAAGAGTGCAACTATCCTGTTAAAAGACCGATGATCAATACATAGATTTAATTTAGCAATAAAAAAGGTTTAAATTTTAAAAAAAATTACATAAGGGTGGCAAGGAAATGGTTAATATCTCATAAAAATTTGGAATCATGGTCACGCTCCAGTGAATTTATAAAATTCGTAGAAGGCACAGTGCCATTTATATTCTTTCTCTGTTTAATTTTTGAAATATAATACAACAAATTAAGTTCAGTGCTAACTGTATTGATAGATTTTATTGAGCAAACCAAGGAATTTGAAATTTTTTGAAAATTTTATATAATGGTACTGAGGAAATTCTTAATCTGTCATAAAAAATTTAGATGATGAACACACTCGAGAAAATTTACAAAAATGTAATAAATTTACTGTCCCAATTATGTCCATTCTGTTTTTGATTTTTTAAAGATAACAAAAGATGTTAAATTATTTTGAAAATTTGTTTGTATGATCCTAAAGTTATATGGATGGTACCATAAATTTTTGAAATCATTATCAAGCTTGTAAAATTTTTTCAAAATCTGACAGTGTTTCTAACCAAATAATAAAAAATCTCAAAAAATTAGTTTTTCACCATATTTTCATGCAATATCACTTTATTAGATGTTATTGGACTAATTCCGGTCATATCCGGCCGAAAAAACTCAAAATCCGGATTTTAAACCCGAAATCTCGCCCAAATTGCACTGACTGAAAATTGATACAAACGATGTCAAAAAATTTTGAATTTTTTTTTAGGTTCCTGACACATTGGAGATGTTGTCATAAAATTTTCAGATAATGATAAAATGTGATGAATTTTTAAAAATTCAAACATTGGTACTGTACTGGTAAAGCGCTGAGCGGCAAGTTTAATCCGAATGAAAATTAGAACAAACGAGGTTATAAAATATTGAAAAATTTTCTGCATGGTCCTGACACATCCGTAATATTCTCATAAAATTTTCATATGATGATCACGTTTCATTAATTTTTAAAAATTCGAAGAGTGCTACTATCCTGTTAAGAGATGGATGATCAATACATAGATTTAATTTAGCAATAAAAAAGGTTTAAATTTTCAAACAAATTTACATAAGGGTGAAAAGGAAATTATTAATATGTCATAAAAATTTTGAATCATGATCACGCTCCAGTGAACTTATAAAATTCGTAGAAGGCACAGTGCCATTTATGTTCTTTCTCTGTTTGATTTTTGAAATATAATACAATAAATTAAGTTTAGTGCTTACCGCATTGATAGATTTTATTGAGCAAACCAAGAAAGTTGAATTTTTTTTAAAATTTTATATTATCTTACCCAGAAATAAATGCATCAACAGTAAAAATATCATAAATTAATAAATTAATTTAAGATATTTAAAAATTCGAAAACAGAGAGAATTGAAAACTAGTACTTTGAATGTCAGAATTTTTATAAATTCCTGGAGAAATATTTTGAGCTGAAAATTTTACGTAAGTATCCTTAGCTCAAATAAATTTGAAAAACAAAATTTCAAAAAGTTAAAAAAATATTTGCATTGCCTGATAAATCCAAAACAGAAAACAGAAATATGTACACAGTACATTGTCAGAATTATTGTAAATTCTGTGAGTAATATTTGCCTCTGAAATTTATACAGTACGAAGATAACTCCCTATCCATCATGCATTAAATTCATTAATAAATTTAAGACATGATTACTAACTGATTCAATGAATCTATTATAGCTCTGTTCGCTGAATTGATTTTTGAAATATAATACAACAAATTAAGTTCAGTGCTTACCGCATTGATAAATTTTATTGAGCAAACAAAGAAAGTTGAAATTTTTGAAAATTTTATATTATATTTATAAGAAATAAATTAATCAAAATTAAAATATCATAAATTAATAAATTAATTTAAGATATTTAAAAATTCAAAAACAGAGAGAATTGAAAACTAGTACTTTGAATGTCAGAATTTTTATAAATTCCTGGAGAAATATTTTGAGCTGAAAATTTTACATAAGAATCCTTAGCTCAAATAAATTTGAAAAACAAAATTTTAAAAAGTTATAAAAATATTTGAATTGCCTGATAAATCCAAAACAGAAATATGTACATAGTACATTGTCTGTGAGTAATATTTGCCTCTAAAATTTATACAGTATGAAGATAACTCCATATCCATCATGCATTAAATTCATCAATAAATTTAAGACATGATTACTAACTGATTCAATGAATCCATCATAGCTCTGTTCGCTGAATTGATTTTTGAAATATACCACAAATTAAGTTTAGTGCTTACAGGCTGCATTGATAGATTTTATTGAGCAAACTAAGAAAGTTGAAATTTTTTGAAAATTTTATAGAATGGTACTAAGTAAGTTCTTAATCTGTCATAAACATTTTAGATGATGATCACACTCAAGAAAATTTATAAAAATCTAACAACTTTACTGTCCCAATTATGTTCATTCTGTTTTTGATTTTTTAAAGATAACAAATGATGTTAAATTATTTTCAAAAAATTTTATATGATCCTAAACTACTAAGGATGGTACCATAAAGTTTTCAGATCATTATGAATCTTTAAATTTTTTAAAAATCTGACAGTGTTTCCATCCAAATTTTAAAAAATCTCAAAAAATTAGTTTTTCATCAAATTTTCATGGAAGATCACTTTCTAATAGGTTATTGGACCAAATCCGGCCAAATCCAGTGCTCAAAATTCAAAATCCGGACTCCAAACCCGAAATTTCATCGAAATTTCTGAAATTACTGCAGCATTTTTAACTTTTTTTTGAATTTGCCCGGCTTCTAAAATCTCGGGGGGGGGGGTCCGAAATCCGAAAATTTTGCGAAATTCATCGAAAATTTGAACCTTGGTATCCATCCACATCGGCGATGGTCACGACGTCAAGTTCAGCATCGACGAAACCATGCTCAAGACGACGTGCTCTAGATGTTATCGCCTGCTAGAGTGCGGCCATTTGTTCCACGGGGAGTGCGTCGACCCATGGCTCCGGCAACACCCGACATCATTGATGTTGAGCCCCATGCCGATGCTGCTCATCGAGGTCACGCCGTAGGCACTAGCGAGGATGTCATAACCATTGGCACAAAGCTTCTCATTTGGGGAAGTGAAGGTGATCGCCGTATTCTGTTCATAATACTATATAAACTCTGTATTCTGTTGAAGATAGTCTTTTTTTTATGTAATCAGTTGCATACTATTTTCTTGTGCAAGCTTTCCAAGCTATTATTTTGTGCCACAAATTGATCTTCTCTAATAGCCGTGGATATCTTGGTGAACTGAAAAAACAAATTAATCAAATCGAAATATTTGGGTTAATTCGGTTCTGTTTTTGAATTTGTTCGATTTGATTTGGTTCGGTTTGCAATTTTCAAAAACTAAAATTTTTTTAAACCAAACAAATCGAACCAAAAAAACCAAATTAATCGAATGTCCACCCCTAGTGGACGCCACCGTCATCGGTACGTCACCGTGGACAGCACCGAGGACGAGGAGCAAGCGTCAACGAGTAGCAAGGATATGGTACGCACAATTATTTATGGGAATAACTAAATTTATTTATTCATTGGGAAAAATACTACTAGATGAAAGGACAGGAGATGTCGCCTAGAGGTGGGTGAATAGGCGAATTAAAATTTAAAATTAAATCGCAGCGGAAATTAACAGTTCGGAATATCCGAAATTTACTTCGGACTGTCCGAGTTGTTCGGATAGTCCGGGGTAATATTCGGATAGTCCGAATGCTTATTCGGATAGTCCGAGGATTAGTTCGGATATTCCGAATGCTCCAGAGCACACAGCTCGCAAAAAGGATCTAGGCTATTTGGGGAACATTAAATACACCAAATTAAACTAGTTAGCCTAGAATACTTGAGACAAATAGAGATCTAGCCGAAAACTCACTAGAAAAGTAGATCGGGCAATTTCAAGATTCAAAATCAAATACTAAAGTAAGAGTAAGAAGCAAACTTGGAGACGATGATTTTTCACCCGAAGTTCGGATCCTTGAGGGGATCCTACGTCTCTGTTGAGGCGGCTCGGTCACACTTGAGCCGGGGTCTCTTTCAACCCTTTTCCTCCCGGTGTTGCACAAATGCACTCGTCGGTGCGGCTCGGTCACACTTGAGCCGGGGGTCTCTTTCAACCCTCTTCCACCCTGTTGCACAAATGCACTCACGGACTTCACTTCTTTGATTCCTTCCCTTGCATGGCGGAATCGGCCTTCACAAACTCCCACGGCCAACCACACAAAGCTTTGGTGGCTCGTAGGCAACCTCCTAGCCGTCTAGGAGTCCTCAACCTCCAAGAGTAACAAATGCTCACGAAGAACAAGTTAGGAGATGAAATCAAGTGCTCAAACAACTCAAATCTTACTCAACACACTCCTCTTCCAACTCTCCTCAACACACACCTCTTCCAACTCTTCTCAACCCTTCTCACTAAGGGGATCACTTAGATCTAAGAGTAGAGAGGATTTGGGGCTCAAGAATGAAGGAATAACACCTCTAAACAATAGGGTAAGAGCCCCTTCAAAATGGGGGAGGATGGGGCTATAAATAGAGCCTACCAAAAACTAGCCGTTTTCCTCAACGTTCAAGTCAGTTCGGACAGTCCGAGCTCAAGTTCGGATAGTCCAAACGCGTCAAACTCGAAGTAACAGAGAATTCACTTCGGATAGTCCGAAAATATATTCGGATAGTCCGAACATTCGGATACTCCGAGTTCATCTTCGGATAGTCCGAACTGGCATTGAGCAGCCCGACGAAAACGAGCATAACTTTTGACTCCCGACTCCGATTTTAGTGATTTTGGACTCTATTGAAAGCTAAGAACAAGGGCTACACAACTAACAAGGTCTCACTACTCAAATCTCAAAGGATAAATCCAGATTTCACAAAGAATCCAAGAGAGACCTACAATTCTCACTTTCCGGCACCACCAACACCACACTCTCTCTAAGTTTCACAAGGATGGATCACTTGAGCACTTGACACATCTAAAAGTCATTCGACGTCGCATCCCTTTTAATAGTACGGCAATCCTTAGACTCAAATTAAATCAAAGATAATACAAGTCTAGAAATAATCACTTGCCGTCTTCTTTCTTAATGCTGGATGCATGAAGACCTTTACCATATAATTGATGACATCTTCGCCTTGTCCAACTTGACTCGATTCACCTCATGAAACTCTTGTCCTATCAACCTTGACTTGATCATCCTCTCCGACGATCTCCACGACAAGTCGATCTTGACTTAGTCCTCAACTCTTGGTGACATCGCCGTCTTGTTGACCTCGGCTTAACGGTCATCCTTCAAGATACCTTGGTCATCATGCACACACGTGACCTAATTCTTCCCTAACCACTCATGAAAAGCATTAGTCCCAAAAGCTCAATAGATATGAATAAATTGATATTTGTGAGCAATTGATTACCACAAATGTTTCATATAAAGAAGCACAATATAAATGGAAACACTTGACATAAGAAATGTTCTCTACTAAGTGCATCATGATGAATATGTAATTGATCTATATGCACTAGAGAGATAATTGCCAATATGATGAATCAATTAAATCATGGCAATGATCACAATCTTTACTTAAATGAAGCACATGATAGAATATACACGAATTGTACATGTGCAAATAATATTTAGAATAAGAGTAAATATGTGATCCAACTCTAGATTAAACTTCACTAAGAGAAGTGCATGAGAAGATACACAACTAAGACATGCATGCACTAAGTCAATCTATAGCAATGTGAAGTTTAACTCTAGTTAATATATGCATACTAAAAACAAAGCACATAATGAACTCAAATGAATATATACGCACAAATAAATATGACATGAACCAATGTGCATATATATAATCAACATGCTACTTGGAGTTCACTATGCATTTGCACAAAAGGAATGCAATAACAAATATAGAAGAGATGCCAAAATTGCATACCTTAACTTTGCTTAACCATTCCACTTGATTTTCCTCTAAATAGATGAGACTAATACTCAACTTGGCAATAAACATATTAGTCTCATAGCAATATAATCAAATTAGAGGTTTGTCATTTGTTAAGCACTAAGTTAAGCATTTACACAATTATATAGATTGTCATTATATGCGTTTGTCATTAATCACCAAAATAACATAAGTGCCTAGGTGCCTAGGTGCACTTTCACTAGATCCAGCACCGAGGCGGCAAGGATCGTTGAGATTTAGTGCTATCGCCATCTTCTTCATCTCGATTGTCGCTGAAGCTAGTGGTGTAGTGTGGCAAGGATGTATCCGACGATGATGTGACTAAAGTCCATTAGATTTGGCACCGATGAGGCGTGGCATGGTGAGGAGGGGATGCGTGGGATGATGGAGGAGGTGGTATGTGGGGGAGGAAGCAAAGGTGGATGAGAGTAAGAGGAGAGAGAAAACAACAAAGGTACAAGGAAATGGCAACTGTGTCGGATGGGTCGTGGGAGGAGGCAAAGGGAAGATATAGCATTTGATGATGTATTGTGTCGCTAGGGTAAGGCAGTTGATAATAGGTTAGACCGTAGATATGATTTTTTTTAATGAAAGGGTCACTTTCATGTCGTGCCATGCTTTGGGTTGTGCTCAACAGTCGTTCCTAGGTTAGGGATAGCAATATTGCTCGATTACCTACGAACCCATAGGTAAAAACCCTAATAGAGATAGATATGTTCCATCTTTATTGCCAGTGGGCATGTTCGTGGGAAAATCTTTACCTGACGGGCAAACGGGCATGTATATAGGGGAGCTTCATCTATGCCCGTTCTACTTGATTACTTGACAATAAGCACTGATAAGTAGTCCATGTTTAACTAACTCTAGAGATATCACACAGTTCCACCCTTCTCACCCCACGATTTTCCATCACCAAGTTCATTTTTCTTCTATTCCTTATCCTAAATCCCAATGTGTTGCTTATGATTTGTTTTAAACTCTCAGATCTGTGAGTTATATTACATATTTCTCAGATATAATATACCCGCAGGTATCGGGTACCATGGGTGATGGTTATGGGCAAGGTTTTTTTGGCACCATCCTTTGCAGGTATACCTATGAAGAAGATTTTGACTTATATATATATAGGCATAAGTGAGCACTAGTCGTATCCACTGTGTCCGATTGCCATCTCTAGCCTAGGGTCATTTCAAAAGAACACGGCATGGTCTGGGGTGTTACTGCAAACTCGTATATATCATGGTACTAGCTATGTGCTCGTGTGTTGCAATGGAAACTTAATTTGCGATAAAAAGTTTATTTGCGAAAAGCACTAACAATGGCAAAGGTGGGTAATTAAAGAGCATTGGCAAAGGTGGGTAATTAAAGAGCAGTGATAAATATGAATAATTTTAATGAAGTGACACGAGAAAAAAATCTTGCTTTATACAGAAGAGATCATGGTATTTCCACACTTAAAACAAGTCACGGAGTTGTTCTGGGCTGGCCGCCCCTTGAAATCCCGCCCGGATTCGGCTATCAAAAAGCGGGCCGCGCACTAGTCCCTTCCGTCTGGGTCGAGGGGGATGCTGATAGGCTGCCCATGCTTTTGCCCGCCGTCTCAGGCTTCGGCAGCCAGGCTAACATGCCATGTGGGCCTCACGAACGTCGCTTGGGCGTCCCCTAAACTAGATCGGCCAGCAACAAAAATAAACGGGCCGCCCTCTTTTTAACACATCTCTCGCGTTGGAGTACTCCCTAAAAGTGCATCTAGGCCCCTTAATGATTTTGGTGATTAATGACAACAAGATTAAGTGACTAATGAGCTTTGTGAGTATTATGTATGATGAATACGCCATGGGAAAGTCGCTAAGGAAAGAGGTCCCTCAAATTCGAGAAGAAAAGGCGTCGGTTAAACTCAACGGATGTATATGTTTTAAATTTTATTTGAGTTTAAGGACGGTAGTACTATTAAGAGGATGTGGCAAGAAATAGTTTTAAAATGATCCAATGTGCTCAAAGATGAATCCTAGTCTTAGTATGGGTCAATGTGTGAAGTCCTAGGGCAAAGTGTTCAAATTTGTTCAGAGTATCCAAAATTTGTTCGAATGTCCGAGCCGGACCCTCGGTTGCTCTGCAAAATTCGATTCGAATGTCCGAACCTCGCCTCGAGTATCCGAGTGACCCTCTCTTGGTCCAGCTTCTATTTGGTTCGAATGTCCAACACCGGTTCGAGTATCCGAACGACCCTCTCTCGTTAGGGCTAAGTCTTATTGGTTCGGACTATCCGAAGTTTCGTTCGGACTGTCCGAACAGTGCGTTCTGTTGCCCTAGTTCAAATTAGTTCGGACTATCCGAAGGGACGTTCGGACTGTCCGAACTGAGTGTTCTGTTGCCCTAGTTCAAATTGGTTCGGACTATCCGAACAGTGTCGGGCTGAAGTGAAAAACGGCTAGTTTTGGGGGGCTTTAAATACCTCCCCAACTCCCACCTACCATCAAACAAGTGCATTCATTTCATTTTGAGCTGTGCTCCCTCTCACTCTTGAGCTCTAGTGTTCTTCCCTCTTGATCTCTTGATTAGCAAATCTTTTGGGGGAAATCTAGTTGAGAGTTTGAAGGAGCTAGAGGTTGTGATTCATCTTGAGCACTTGGTTCATCTTCAAGCGAATCTCTTGCCGGATCTTTTACTCTTGGAGGTTGAGGACTCCTAGACGGCTAGGAGTTGCTTGGTGAGCCCCCAAGCTCGTGTGGGGCGCCACGGAAGTTTGTGAAGGTTGAATCCACCTCCGCAAGGGAAGGATTCAAAGAAAAGTAGGTGAGTGCTTGGTGCAACACCTAGAGGATTAGGGTTGAAAGAGACCCGGCTTTGTGCCTCAGAGAGACGAGGATCCTCAAGGATCCGAACCCGGAGAAAATTCATGCATCTCTCTTGTTTGTAAGTTTTACACTTGTTCCTTTTGTGCTTAGCTTAATCTTTTGGGGATTCAAGGGTTTTGTAGCCTCTTGCAATAGATATTGGGTGGATCACATAATCTGGAAGTTGCCTAGCTTAGAAACTTTATTTGGTAGTAATCTAGCCTCTCAAATAACCCAGATCTACTTTTTAGGGTTTTATTATAAGAGCGATTGAGTATCCGAAAAGACATTCGGACTATCCGAACCACTCGGACAATCAGAAGGTACTTTCGGACTATCCTAATAGTAAATTTCGTTATGCATTTAAATTTGAAATAACGCCTATTCACCCCCTCTAGCGACATATCGGTCCTTTCAATTGGTATCAGAGCCAAATCTCCTTAGTTTGACTTAACCGCTTGGAGAATCAATATGTCGCAAACAGGAGATAAGAATACCGAAGTCCATGACCAAGATAAGGACACCGGTGTTGGGGTTGCAATTCCATATGATTATCGTTCCCTCGGTGTCTCAAGCTCTTCCTCATATGTCTCCGTGCCCTCCGGTCGAGTGCCTCATTTCGACGGTACTCACTATGCGGCATGGAAACATAAGATGAAGATGCACTTGAGATCGCTTCACCCTTCTATTTGGAAGATTGTGCAAACAGGTTTCAAGCCTAATGATCCCGAGAACCTCACTCTCGAAGAAGATAAAGATCAACACTTCAATGACTTGGCAGTCAATGCCTTATTCAACGCATACGAGTGATTCCGATTCAACCGAAGTCGATGGACTCGAGGAAGCAAAGGCTATTTGGGATAGACTCCTAGTCACCATGAAGGAGTGTCAAGCGTCCGAGAATCCAAGATAGAGCTCATTATTGGTGAGCTAAGCCGATTCACTCTGGAAGATGGTGAATCATACACTAAGATGTTTGACCGTCTGATGGTGCTCGTAAATCAAGCAAAAGGTCTTGGGTGCACTGATCTTTCTGACAAGGCTGTGGTGAAGATTATACTTGGCGTGATCACTCCTACCAACCAAGAACCTTGTTCGATTGATCCGAGACCGCCCAACTCGACACCTTGACACCTCACGATGTCATTGGCCGGCTCATGATGGACGAGATGATGGTGAAGGAAGCTGAGGTTGTTGAAGAACTCAAGTCTGGCAAAAAGAAAGGCATTGCCCTCAAGGCTGTCAAGGTTGTGCGACAAGCAGAAGAGAGTTCAAGTGAAGAGTCCTATGGTCCGCTGACAAATGAAGATATGGCCCTATTTGTGCGAAGGTTCAACAAGTTCTTCAAGAAGAAGAATTTCAAACAAGAAGGTCAATCAAAGAAATATAGAAGAAAATCAAAGGGAAGACACACCACAAGAAGATGCTATGAATGCGGCGAAACCGGACATTTCATTGCCGAGTGCCCGCATAAGGAAGATAAAGATGAGAAGCCGCACAAGAAAGACAAGTATCGGGGCAAGGACAAGGAGAAGGAGAAGGAGAAGAGCAAGAAGTACAAAGGCAAGGGCCGGGCCTACATAGGAAAGGAGTGGAACTCCGACACCGACTCCAACTCCGACTCCGACTCGAGTCAAATTCGATGAGGAAGGAGGAATTGCCTCGTCGCCATCGCCGTGCCTACCACCTCAACAAAGTCGAAGAGCCTCTTCGACAACTTGAGTGATGACGACGACAACACTCCAATGTGCCTTATGGCAAAGGGGCACAAGGTATCATCAAAAGACTCTACTCCCTCCATTGCTAATGAATGTCTAGATGAGCACGATAGTGATAGTGATGATGATGATATTAACACTGTGCTTAAATCCATGAAAAATTTCGACATTCACAAATTAAACTTGCTCTTAAAAGACATTAAAAAATTAGAGGAAGTTGTTGAACAAAAGGAAGCTACTCTTGAGGCTCAAGAGGATTTGCTCATCCTCGAAAAGGAGAAAAATCGTGAGCTAGAGAAGAGCTTATCTTTTGAAAGAGAGAAGAATGAAGAATTGGTTAAGAACTTAAATGTAACAAAATCCGAGGTGACTAGTCTTGAGATCACCTCGCTTCACTTGAAGAGGAACTTGCGAAGTCGAAAGATGCTTGCAAGGCTCTTGAGTTGAAGCTTGTTGATCTCAAGAATAGCCCTCCGATTACCTCATCCATTAGTTCTAATTCTTTTTCACCCTCTACTAGCAATGGTTGTGCTAGATGCTTCAATATAGATGTTAATACTTGTGCTACTAACCTTGAGACATTGCAAGTATTAGCATATGAGAATGAGAAGCTCAAGGGATTGCTTGAAGATGGACTTCAAAAGTCCTACAAGGCAAGTAAGGGACTAGAGGAGTTCCTAGGTAAGCGTCAAGGTAATACTATGAAGTATGGGCTTGATATACTCCTCCCAAAGGAAAAAGAGTAATATTGTGATTGCTCCGCTGACCAAGCCCATCCAATTTGTTAAGAGCAAGGAAAACTCTAAGTACAAAACTCATTCTACTTTCTTTGCCTCATATGTACTTAAGAGAACTAACAATGGTCGTGTAGTTGCATGTCCCATTGGGGTTAGACCCAAAGATTCATCTTATGTGCGATCTATTTGGGTTCCCAAATCACTTGTTACTAACGTCGTGGACCTAAACAAGTTTGGGTACCAAAGAGCAAAAACTAAATTTCATTCTCAGAGGCCTACATCTCCGGTGGATCAAGTTGGATTTTGGATAGCGGATGTACGCATCATATGACCGGAGAAAGGCGATGTTCGCACATTTGGAGGCTAATAGATCGAATAGTGAAAGCATCATTTTTGGCGATAATGGAAAAGGTGAAGTGGTAGGTTTAGGTAAAATCCTAATTACCAATGATTTTCATATAAATAATGTTTTGCTTGTTGAATCACTAAGCTACAATTTGTTGTCCGCTCTGCAATTATGTGAAGCGGGCTACAATTGTGTATTTAGTGATAAGGGTGTGGATGTCATTAAGAGGATGATGGTTCAATAGTTAAGGGTCGTTTAAAGGAAATCTCTATCTCATCGACTTCAATACGGATAGAGTGAACCTTGAAACGTGCTTAATGGCTAAGTCTAGCATGGGTTGGCTATGGCATCGCCGGCTTGCCCATGTTGGTATGAGGAACCTTCACAAACTCATAAAGGGCAATCACATCCTTGGGCTAACGAATATTGTCTTTGAGAAAGATAGAGTGTGTAGCGTGTCAAGCGGGAAACAAGTTGGAGCTACTCATCCGCGAAGAATGTGATGACCACCTCGAGACCCTTGGAGATGCTACACATGGACTTGTTCTACCCGATCGCCTACATAAGCATTGGTGGAAACAAGTATGGTTTAGTTATTGTTGATGATTTTCTCGCTTTACTTGGGTGTTTTTCTTGCATGACAAAAGCGAAGCCCAAGGAAGCTTAAAGAAATTCATGAGAAGGGCTCAAAATGAGTTCAAGTGAAGATCAAGAGAATTGGAGGACAACGGCACGAATTCAAGAATACCGTGTTGAGGAGTATCTCGATGAAGAAGGCATCAAACACGAGTTCTCGGCTCCTTATTCTCCTCAAAGAGAATGGGGTGGCGAGAGGAAGAATCGAACTCTCATCGAGATGGCGCGCACAATGCTTGATTTAATACAAGGTCTCCGAGCATATTGCAGGCGGAGGTCACAACACCGCGTGCCACAGCTCCAACCGCTATATCTCCACAAGTTGTTGAAAAGACGGCGTCTGAGCTACTTAAGGGAAGAAACCCAATGTATCCTATTTTCGAGTCTTGAGAGCAAATGCTACATCCTCAACAAGAAAGCTAAGTCGTCTAAATTTGCTCCTAAAGTAGATGAAGGTTTCTTACTTGGATATGGATCAAATGCCTATGCATACCGAGTTTTCAACAACACCACCGGTGTGGTTGAAATTTCGCGTGATGTGACATTTGATGAAACTAACGGTTCTCAGGTAGAACAAGTTGATCGTGTTGTGATTGACAGGGAAGAACCCCCGTGCGACGCAATCAAGAAACTAGCAATTGGAGAAGTAAGGCCACTTGAGGAAGATGTAATGCCAAGCGCTTCAACTCAAGGAGTTCATAACGCGACGATGGATGCTCCGGATGATACTCCTTCGTCTTCAATGCGAGCTCAAGACGGCTCGAATGCCACTCAAGACGATGAGGGTCCCATCCAAAGAACCAACACAACCGTACCTCATCCAAGAGTCCATCAAAGCGTGCAACGAGATCATCCCGTCGACAACATCCTAGGAGACATTAACAAGGGAGTATCTACTCGATCCCGTGTCGCAAATTTTTGTGAATTTTACTCTTTTGTTTCTTCTCTTGAACCGCTTAAGGTAGAAGAAGCGCTTCAAGATCCGGATTGGGTGATGGCCATGCAAGAAGAGTTAAACAATTTCGAACGGAATCAAGTGTGGAAGCTTGTCGAAAGGCCCAAACAAAATGTTATCGGAACCAAATGGGTATTTCGGAACAAGCAAGACGAGAACGGGATAGTGACGAGGAATAAAGCCCGGTTAGTTGCTCAAGGCTTCACGCAAATCGAAGGTTTGGATTTCGATGAAACGTATGCTCCCGTAGCTAGGCTTGAATCTATTAGAATATTACTTGCCTTTGCTACTCACCATGATTTTAAGTTGTATCAAATGGACGTGAAAAGCGCTTGAATGGACCACTCTCGAGATGGTCTATGTTGAGCAACCACCCGGCTTCGAAGACCCGAACCATCCGGACCACGTCTACTTCCTACACAAGGCTCTCTATGGACTTAAGCAAGCTCCGAGAGCGTGGTTCGAGTGCCTTCGTGATTTTCTTCTCGGTCAAGGTTTTGTAGTCGGAAAGGCCGACCCCACTCTCTTTACTAAACACATTGATAATGATTTATTTGTATGTCAAATATATGTTGATGACATCATCTTCGGATCTACTAATGAACATTTGTGCAAAGACTTTAGTAGGATAATGACTAAAAGATTCGAGATGTCCATGATGGGCGAGTTGAAGTTCTTCCTCGGCTTTCAAGTCAAACAACTCAAGGAAGGAACCTTCATATGCCAAACAAAGTACATCAAGGACATGCTTAAGAAGTTCGGTATGGAGAACGCCAAGCCAATCAAGACGCCAATACAAGCCAACGGGCATCTAGACCTCGACAAAGAAGGTAAACCGGTCGTCCAAAAGGTATATCGCTCGATGATCGGTTCCCTACTCTATCTTTGTGCATCTAGGCCTGATATTATGCTTAGTGTGTGCATGTGTGCACGGTTTCAAGCCGCTCCTAAAGAGTGTCACATGGTGGCCGTAAAGAGAATCTTGAGATATTTAGTGCACACTCCTCATTTTGGGCTTTGGTATCCTAAAGGTTCATCTTTTGAATTGGTTGGCTATTCCGATGCGGATTATGCCGGATGTAAGGTGGATAGAAAGAGTACCTCGGGAACTTGTCAATTCTTAGGTAGATCTCTTGTCTCTTGGTCCTCTAAGAAGCAAAATTCAGTAGCCCTATCCACAGCCGAAGCCGAATATATAGTCACGGAGTCAAGTGCGCAATTGCTTTGGATGAGACAAACTCTAAATGATTATGGCCTAACCTATAACCATGTGCCACTTTTGTGTGACAATGAGAGCGCCATAAAAATTGCCAACAACCCAGTCCAACACTCCCGTACAAAGCATATCGATATCCGCCATCACTTCCTAAGAGACCATTCCACCAAAGGCGATATTGAAATTCAACATGTGAGCACAATTGACCAATTAGCCGATATATTTACCAAGCCACTTGATGAGAAGAGGTTTTGTGATTTGAGGAGTGGACTAAATATTCTAGACTCTCGCAATTTGACTTGAAATATGCTCACGTTGATTGGTGATTGAAAAATGTCTTAGAAAACCTTATTCTCTTTATTTCTCTTATCTTATTGTGTTTGTTGGTTTTTGATCTTTGGATCCTGTCAATCATCCTGTGATCATGGTTTGAATTGTTGCATGGCTTGCTGATCACTTGATGACTTGACTCTTTAGGTCCTCTTATCTATTTCTCGCTCCGGAGTCATTTCTGCCTTTGTTTTCATGCCATCCTGAGAAAACAGTTCGGACTGTCCGAAATTCCATTCGGACTATCCGAACTGGTTCGGACTATCCGAACTTAAGTTCGGACTGTCCGAAGTGGGGTCTCGGGCTTTTTAAGTCGCCCGACCCTCTCTCTTCCTCCTTTCTTCCCCTCACTTCATATTTTCGGTTTCTCTCTCCTCTACTCCGCCCTAGCACTTGGATCTAGGGTTTTGGCCGGAGATTTTGCGATTTGAGGGCTTCAAGACCTTCTCCAAGGGCGAGGGGTTCACCTCCATCATCCTTGTGCTCCGGATTTGCCTTGGATTCCCGGTTTCTAGCCTTCAAAAGGTTGGTTCAAACCTCTCCTAATGCCGGTTGTTTTCATATTTATTTTGAGAACCCTTGGACTCTAGACCATCCTAGACCTTGCTAGGATAGTCATCCTATGATTAGATATTAAATTTGTTGAATTATCACCTAGTTTGAAAATTTAGGGTTTATGAATCGTCACCTCGGAATGTCAGAGTTTCCATTCGAATGTCCAAGAGGTTCGGACTATCCGAATGAAAACTTCGGACTATCCAAGAAACTCTCGGACTATCGAAAGATAACCCGGACTATCCGAAGTTTGTGACTTCATTTCAACTCTTTATTGTTCATCAAGGTTATAATTAATGTCTAATCTTGCTTCAACCCTTGTATACCTTTAGATGGATCCCTCTCAAGGTGGCAACCCTCACTCTGGCCAAGCTGACATCGATCGGCTCGCTCAAGAAGGCTAGGCATGATCTTCCACCGGTGGCTCCTCGGCCCCCGCTAATCCTCCTGTTGATTCCTCCTAATCTCCTCTTGCTCGATCTGTGGAAGACCGGCCAAGCCATTCGCAAAAGGAAGAAAACTGGTCATAAGGGTGCTACAAGTCAAGGTGATGAGGGTCAGGGAGGCAGTGGTACTGAGGATCCTAGGGCTGCTATGCCTAGGTTGAGGCGACTAAGTGTGCACTCAACACGGCAGGTAAGGTCTGATTGGACCTTTGGAGATTCACCCTGCCCGTCGTGCTACTCCAATGGGTGTGACTCCAAAGAAGAAGATCGACTACTGTGTTGGGCAAGGGAGAGGCAAAGAAGCCCGTCAGCACAGGAGTCAGGATCCCCTGCTTTATTTGCAAGAAGATTATGTGGACAAGCGATTCTGGAATCACTTCCAACAGGACTTCTATGACTCTGTGATTGCTGAGAAGAAGAACCCAGTGGCATTGATGCAGTACATTGACTGGGATTACATGACACAAAGAGGAGGACACGAGATTCAATGAGGTGATTGCTTGCTTGTGCGCCACAACTGAGAGAGATCATGTCCTTCAGGTGCAAATGGAACAACTAAGTTGTGGCACAGTTCTATGCGACCCTGTATGTCGACACAGATGCTGAGAGCACCATGTGGTTCATGGTTGATGAGCTATACTATTCTGTGACCAAGGCTCAGTTTGCTGACTGCATTGGATTCAACAGAAATTTGGAGAACTTGGACAAACTTCATGTTTTTGACTCTTCCAGCATCAATGATTTGACTCCTCTGTATGATGAATCTCAGAACTTCAAGTTGGGCACCACAAAAGGTTTGAAGCCATTCTATTGCATCCTGTACAAGCTGCTAAGGAAGACTTTGTGGCCCAAGGAGGGAGACGCCACCAACATCAGTTCCTACTCTAGGAACCTGCTTTTGAGGATTGGTGAGGGTTCTAGGCCATTTGATGTATTTGATTTTATTTGGCAAGAGATCCGCCTCAACTCCCTCAGCCCGCGTAGCAGTTGTGGATTCGCTCCATATGTGATGTGTATGGTTGAGAGTATCTCAGGCTTGTGGTTTGCTAAGGATGTGGAGCATGTGCCGTATCGCGTCCGTGTGATCAAGGCTCCACCTCCTCCAGTTCAGCCAGTCCCTCCTCCTTGGCGCCCACTACTGTGTCCGGTGCCACTTGGCGAGGCTCGCTCAGTGATCCTTCTTCTCCCAGTGGCTCCATCAAGAGTATGCTTCGTGCTATCTTTTGCCTTGGGATCAAGAACCGTCAGAAGATCAAGCAAGTAAATGAGAAGATCACCGACACTCGCCGTCAGCTCAATGTCATCAAAGGGAAGCTCAACCTGTCTTGTTCATCTGAGTCCGAGTCAGAGTCTGATTCAGCGACAGTTGAGTCGACAACCCGGCAGCTTTTTGATCTTCCCATTGTCTCTGCTCCCCTTGGCGATGATGAGGCGATTCTGCTTATCTTTGTTCGAGAGGACAATGATGATAGCGAGGAGGCCGACGGCAATGGCGATGCGAGTGACCCTTTGGTGCCTTGATGCCAAAGGGGAGTGAGGAGATTAGATTTAGTTGTTGCTTGGTTGGTTGCTTAGTTGCTTAGTTTGCTTTGTGTTATTAAACTTGTGCTTTTGGCTGTTGCTTTAGTTGAACTATTGTTGCGTATACTGGTTTGCTTGTATTGGATGCTTGATATTAATAGCTTAATTCCATTTCTCTTTGGCAACGCATTTGTGTGATATCATGTCATATTTATTTATGCAAATTATCTGTCATATATCTTGCTATATTCTCTCGAAAACAGAAATTTAGGGGGAGCTCTCGCAAAATTTTCCGTAAATATGTGCGTTTGACATTCCACTCAAATTAGTTCAATGCACACATTTAGCGGGAGCTTCTCCGTGTATTTGGTTCTCCAAATACTCTCTCATTTCAATTTTATCTAAATCTAATCGTGTTGTCATCAACTCACCAAAAAGGGGGAGATTGAAAGTGCATCTAGGCCCCTTAATGATTTTGGTGATTAATGACAACAAGATTAAGTGACTAATGAGCTTTGTGAGTATTATGTACAGATGAATACGCTCATGGGAAAGTCGCTTAAGGAAAGAGGTCCCTCAAATTCGAGAAGAAAAGGCGTCGGTTAAACTCAACGGATGTATATGTTTTTAAATTTTATTTGAGTTTAAGGACGGCCGTACTATTAAGAGGGATGTGGCAAGAAATAGTTTTAAAATGATCCAATGTGCTCAAAGATGAATCCTAGTCTTAGTATGGGTCAATGTGTGAAGTCCTAGGGCAAAGTGTTCAAATTTGTTCGAATATCCGAAAATTTGTTCGAATGTCCGAGCTGGACCCCTCGGTTGCTCTGGCAAAATTCGCTTGAATGTCCGAACCTCGCCGAGTATCCGAGTGACCTCTGTTGGTCCAGTTCTATTTGGTTCGGAATGTCCGAACACTGGTTCGGAGTATCCGAACGACCCCTCTCGGTTAGGGCTAAGTCTTATTGGTTCGGACTATCCGAAGTTTCGTTCGACCGTCCAACAAAGGCGCTCGTTGTCCTAGTTCAAATTAGTTCGGACTATCCAGAAGGGCGTTGACCGTCCGAATCGAGTGTTCTCACGCCCTAGTTCAAATTGGTTGGGACTATCCAACATTGGTTCGGACTATCCGAACGATTAATGGGTCAAGTGAAAACGGCTAGTTTTGGGGGCTTTAAATACCTCCTCAACTCCCACCTACCATCAAACAAGTGCATTCATTTCATTTTGAGTCAGGTTCCTCTCACTCTTGAGCTCTAGTGTTCTTCCTCTTGATCTCTTGATTAGCAAATCTTTTGGGGAAATCTAGTTGAGAGTTTGAAGGAGCTAGAGGTTGTGATTCATCTTGAGCACTTGGTTCATCTTCAAGCGAATCTCTTACTGGATCTTTTACTCTTGGAGGTTGAGGACTCCTAGACGGCTAGGAGTTGCTTGGTGAGCCCCAAGCTCGTGTGGGGCGCCACGGAAGTTTGTGAAGGTTGAATCCACCTCCATGAGGAAGGATTAAAAGAAAAGTAGGTGAGTGCTTGGTGCAACACCTAGAGGATTAGGGTTGAAAGAGACCCCGGCTTTGTGCCGCCTCAACGGAGACGTAGGATCCCCTCAAGGATCCGAACTTCGGAGAAAATTCGCTGCATCTCTCTTGTTTGTAAGTTTTACACTTGTTCCCTTTTTGTGCTTAGCTTAATCTTTTGGGGATTCAAGGGTTTTGTAGCCTCTTGCAATAGATATTGGGTGGATCTCATAATCTGGAAGTTGCCCTAGCTTAGAAACTTTATTTGGTAGTAATCTAGCCTCTCAAATAACCCAGATCTACTTTTTAGGGTTTTATTGCGAAGAGCAGTTCGGAGTATCCGAAAAGACATTCGGACTATCCGAACCACTCGGACAGTCCGAAGGTACTTTCGGACTATCCGAATAGTAAATTTCCGTTGCGCATTTAAATTTGAAATAACGCCTATTCACCCCCCCTCTAGGCGACATATCGGTCCTTTCACTCCCTCACTCCAAATTATTAAGACATTTTTTTTACATGTAGAGTCATAGACTAACAAGATATTAAATATGAATAAATAAACCTTAATTTTTATCTAAGCACTATTACTAACAAGATATTAAATATGACTAAATAAACCTTAATTTTTATCTAAGCACTGTATTTACTATATGCATGTAGAGTATAGCTAGATATTTTATTAGAGATATAAATGGAACATCACAATAATTTTGTATTAAAATATAAAACATATTTTATATTTATAGACAAGACCTTTAAAAAAATACTCTATATTTTTTGAGTACCTAGTGAACTGTTCTCCAGAGTAACCAACTGATCGATCACACACTAAAGAGAAGCAATCTGAGCCGTACCCGTGTACCGCTAAAAAAACGATGCAATAAGTATACTCCTTTCTGTATTCTTCTTCACGCCAATGTCGTGTACAATTGGCGATTTTGTAGTTTGTACCTAGGCAATGCCACAGCCTTTCAGTACGGCAACACCTTATACGTCTCGTTCAAGCCGACAATGACAAAATGCGGGTAGCCGGTGCAGATGGTGCGTGGTCGTATCATTCCACAGCCATCAAGAATCGAGCTCGTCCGCCGTTGCGTCTCTCAGCACTCTGGGCTGGGCGTTTGCGGATGCTCGACGAAGCCGTGCTTGGCGAGGCAGGACGCCGGGACAACGGCACCGGCGGTTTTGCCCCAAGCCTTGTAGCAGAAAGCGGACGCGTGGCCCCCACCTTGTAGTGTTAGATTGACATTCTTCAGCTCCAGCTCACGGCACGGTACGGTGTCGCTACACGCGAACTTGATCGCCTGCTTCGTTGCTGACGTGCCCCTAATGTTGACGAACTCAACCTTGCGCACCTGCACCGCCTGCGTCTGCACATGCACGAGATTGAAACGCAAAGCGCTCAGACTTGCGAGACGATATGCTTGCTTTTTGCATCAGTTGATTCATAAATACTCATCCATTATTTAAAAAAGGGATTTGATAAACATCAATCGGATGTTTTTTTGGTTGAAATCATCTAAATCTAGAACCATTGGATCATTATTGAGATTCGGGAGTATCGATTACATCCGATCCTATGATTTGATCCAACGGCCCGGTGAATTTGGATCCGATCCTATGATTTGATCCAACGGCCCGGTGAATTTGGATGTTCGGGAGTATCGATTACATCCGATCGTATGATTTGATCCAACGGCCCAGTGAATTTGGATCCGAAATCCAATGGTTCTAGATTTGGGTGATTTCAACCAAAAAAACATCCGGATGATACCTATACACTCCCTTTAAAAAAAATAGTCAAAGCTCTACCATTTATTAAAGAAAAAAAAACAACAGCCAACTACACACATCTATACACGCTCACACATGCGCACACACGCTTGCATTCAACCCTCGTTAGCGCTCGCCGGGCAGAGCTCGAACGCGAACGAGCGAGGCGTCACGTGACGCCCACAAGCCAACTAAGCTGAGCTCAGTTCTCATGCTCATCCATTATGAAACGCACACCAGAATGATTCTCTCTAAGTCTATTTTGTTACTTGTTAGCCTGTTCGAAGCTTCATCAACGTGTTAGGTAGCGGGGGCATCGTCCTTCCCTCGGGTGTGGTGTGTGTTTTGCATGCGTGAGAGCTGATTAGTGGTTCGGAGTTGTGCTAGATAGCGTATGGCTCCTTGTTTTTACTTATTTCTGTTTTATCAATATAATCGTTAGCTCTCTTGCGTTAGTTTTAAAGAAATTAAATTCTGAGTAGTGCTTTCATACGTCATCTCTTAATATAAGTTGTATAAATCTTAAAATAAACGAAAGAATAAGGAAACATCACCTGTTCTTCATTCATGCTTTAATAGTTATGCAACTTTTAAAAATAATACATAATAACACGTCCCAAAAATTATAATGTACCTGATTTGCACACGGCGTTGGTTGGTCGCAGTAATACTGGTCGATTATGATGGGGTTGGATACGTTCTTCATCGCGATGCTCTCGAACCTCAGGTTATAGGCAAAGCCCATGCCTCCCTGGACAGAAAGGCGCACACGTTGTAACGAGGGTACTCTTCTGACAAGATTGTTCTTGTCAGAGTGGAGGCTGGAGAAGTGGGCATGCCCTGCTCTTCTTACCTGCCAACTTTTGATCCGTACACCGTTTGTTGTGTTTGTAAGCAAGCAGGTGTCCACCTTCACATTCTCCACTCTGTCGGTGGTCCGGTTCTTCCCTAGGCTTCCAATGCTGACAAACACGTGCCCGTGTGTTGCATTGTTAATTCTAGTAGCAGAGATCAGGGGGGAAACAAGAGATATCCTAGATAAGAGTAGTAAGCTGCGGTACCTGATACCATGGCCAGGTCCACATGAAATGTCTTTTACACGGACATCGGAGCAATTACCGACCATTGAGACGCAATCATCTCCTGATAAAAGGCGATTAAACGGCAGCTCAATCATCCAACTACGAGTGCTTTTAACGAGGGTGCGCGTATGTGGTTGTGTGCTGCAGAAAAGCTTAGGAACCTAACCTAAGAGCGATAATGTGGGACTCGATTAGGTCACGTCTTAAGTAGTAATTTACATATCACATCTCATCAATGTCACGATATGATCGACCTTTATACTATTGATTTGACAATTCTTTTGTCCAGTCAACTAATTGCTGAGTCTGATCTTATCTTGAAGAAGAAAATACATGCAGAGAATGTAATTGGATCATTCACACGTACGTTCACGTGTCAAGGATACTGTCAAGGCGTCACCCTCTGATAACGAAAGCTTAGTGCTAGCTTTTAAGCAAGTACATGGATTTATACGGACCTGTCGAGATCAGGTTATCCATGATCTGGACGTGCGAGGAATCGTTGAGGTGGATCCCGTCGGTGTTGGGGCTGTCCGCCGGCGCGATCACACGGAGGAAGTTGGCCTTCACGTCGGAGCACCGCGTGAACGTCAGGTGGAACTGCTGGCCGTTCTGCAGCGTGATGCCCTGCACGCTGACTCCCCTGCATTCCTCGAAATGGACAGCCTGAAAACAGCAAGAGCAACAGATCAAGCGTGATCATTTCATCCATCGCCGCCGGCGAGCTGACTCTGCTCGAGTACGTCACCGGTTAGAAGGCGACGCGAGCGTTCACCTTGGGAGGAGGCCGTGTGTTGCAAGGCTGCAAGAACACAACCACAGAAAACCATGGTTCAGAAAGTTCAGTGATGCGCAGATAAGAGTTATGGCTCAGAGTTACAGGTAGGATAGGTGGTTGGTGGATAAACCTTGGTCTTCTTGCGCTTGCACGAGCGCGCCCACCACTCCTGCCCCATGCCGTCGATGGTGCCGCCGCCGCTGACGGACAGGTCGTCGACGCGGTAGATGTAGAGCCATTTCATGGGATCCCTGCCGGCCCACTCGTCGGGGCTCACCGGCGCGACGATCGCCCCGGAAATCTAGCACAAACGCCAAACAAAGAGTCAAGACTGCACGGGAGAAAGAAACGCGATCGGTACGGACAGAGTGCGCACCATCAGCTTGAGCTTCTTCTTGCAGGGGCCAGCTAGCTGCACCGGCCAGATCTGGTAAGCCTTCCCGGCGGGAACGGCGAGGACGGCTTGCTCCTTGGAGGTGCAAGCAGCGGTCCAAGCGTCCAAGAAAGCCTAAAAAATCAGAGTGCACGATCGAATCCGAATTCTTGGCAGCTAAATCACGGCGATTTTAACGCGTATTGAGTTGGACCCAACAGTACCTGGGTGTCGTTGGCAATGCCGTCGCCGACGGCACCGAAGTCGTCGAGGGTGAGGAGGACCCGGGCGTCGGCGCCGCCGGACAAAAGAACAGCGGCGAGAGCAACGACGTCCACAAACAGCAGCACTGCAGAGACGGGGCTCTTCGCTCCAAGCGCCATTCTTGCACAACCTAATTAGCTAAGCTAGCTCGGCGCTGCTACGCACAGGCACCGAACTGCGACGGCGTAAAAGAAGAGGAAGCGGGCGGACGGGAGAATCGAATGCTGGAAGAAACAGGTAATAATAGTACGACACCTAGCAGCTACCAGCTAGCATATGCATGTGCCGCGTTCGTACCGTGGTGAGGGGCCCGGCTTGCTTTTCCGGGAGGAAGCTGGCGAGTCATTCACGATGAGTCCAATATTTCTGCATCTAGCAATGGGGAATGGCTAATCGATTGATTTGTTGGCTGAAAGATCTTGCTTTGTGTAGGTAGGTGATTAAGTGTGCGTGGTAAGTGGTGAGTACAGTGTATAGTAGTGCAATCTTTTTGCAAAGATGCATACAGTAAGTATATATATATATACTGCATCTAAATCTGTTGGAAAGGTGCTTTCCCTTTGTGCAGTAATTGAACGGTAACAAGCCACAAAGGCAGCAAGAATTTCTCCAAAGGGGAATGGAATTAGGGGCATTTGGTGGCAAAGTTGCATGAACCATATAAAATTCATGCCTTTTATAGTAAAAAATAATGGGCTATCCTAGGCAGTGTAAACCGTGCTTATGTTACGAGGACTTGTATTTGTAGCAGAGAGTAGAAAGCTGCTCGCCTCGATAGCGCAATAGTTCCGCTGTTTGGGGTTGGACCTAGCTTCAGCTTCCAAAAAGACAGAAACAATTTTTTTCAAATAGCTCAGCTTTTAAGTAACTTTTGATAAAATTTAAAAGCTATATATAACTAGCAAAAGTCAAAAGATAAAAGTTGAGTTGAATATGTTTTTACAATTTATTACTGAGGAAATTAGTTATTTATCAAACAGTCTTAAATATAAAAAAAACTGCAACTACTTTTTAGTTTAAAATAAAAAAACAGATTTTCAGAAAAGCTATAATTCTCTAAATAGACCCGTAGGCAGACTTGGGTAAAGGAGGAAAAGCGCTAGACCCGTGTCTGGTCCAAGGACCTCTCTTGTTCGTTCCTTTTCCCCCCTTTTCATCTCCTTTTTGTTTAGTATTTTCTCTCTTTTTTGTTCTTTATTAGTCCTACAGTAATTACCAGGATGATATTCATCCTGCAGCGGATCGTGTTTATTTCCGGAGAAAAGTCCATAAAAGAGCAGGCGGAAAGAGCATGAAGCATGTTTCCTTACGTTAAGATTCTATAGATAAATTAGTTTATTTCCAAAGAGTTGTATTAGGAAAAGTAAGATAGAGTTGGGATCGGACTCTGCAAAAGACCACTATAAGTATTTCTTCGTGAGTTGATAAAGAACGGCTTGAGTTGATTGATAATTTGGTCTAGACGGTGGCTCCGACTAACAGCCAATCTACCGAGTTCTTTTCTTCAAACATCACGGCACCGTCCAGCTATTGTTCCCAGCGTCGGCCGGTGACTCGAGCGTTAGCTCGGAAGCAGGGAAAGGAGGCGCTTATCACAGGATTAACCCCAGCTAGCAACAATCAACGCTTCGGCAGACGGCAGCTCTTCTGTTATTGTTGCTAACCATTCCTCCATTAATATTGCTCCGATTAGACACCACTGCCTTTTTCCTCTCCAAATCATGTAACTGCTCCTACTCCTGTATCTCTTGGAAAGCATCAGTGATCGAATCATCAACAGGACAACATAATGACCCTGTAGAGTAATTTTTTTTTAAAAAAAACTTGCTAGTACCACATTTTAACTGAGGCAAAGGTGTGAGAGAGAGGTATAAAACCATTTGATCTTGCTACTGACACATCAGATGAAGGGCTCAAGCTAATCTAAGCCTTCTATTGATTGTCAGATTTTAATGAAGGCTTTTCACAAGTTGCCATTGATAGAAGGTTTTCTGCATGATTTTTAATCTGCATACACGTAATTCGGTAATCAGCATCATCCTTCCAAAAGAGAAAAAGGGGAGGAAAAAGACTCAAGATCATTCAATCGATTTGGTGGCATGCAGACGCAGCCGTCTTATTTACACCACCGCGGGAAAGCTGAATCGAGGCCTTCGTCTGCAAGATAAAACGCATCAGCCACCAATACAGTTCAGTTCATTATGTAGCTGCTACCGTATGGTTTAGCATTTACAACCATGAACAGAACGGACGCCGAAAAGTCCACCGTTCAACTAATCAAACAAATTATGTGATTATACTTTATAGTACGGTTCTTATGTGTGCCAAGAACAGAGAATTTACGTGCCAAACTGCATCAATCTGAAAGTTGTCGGGACTGACTGCTGAGAGTCTCGGAGTAACTGGGATTCTGGGAAGAGAACCGTGCCTGCATTGGAACCTCCAGCTGATGAAGAATCGTTTCCAGGATCGCTCAGATGACATTCCTGAGTTTTTTTCTTATCCGCGGTCAAGCTTGAACATGGTCTGCCTGAGTGCAAATGGCCAACTGGCTAAAGTCTGAATGAATGCTCAGTCTTGTGACTGCTGAGTGCTGACTGCTGAGCCGTCAAAGAAAGCAGCTCACCGTCATCGCGAGTGCCGTGCGTCAGAAGAACGTGGGAAATGAATAATTCCATGCGTAGAAAGAAAGAAAGACGAAGAAGTATTATTCATGATTCCAAATTCAGAAACGGGCAAACAAGTTTCTGGAAATTCAGAAAATTGTCGATTACAATACCAACACAGCTGCCGTTCAACTTGGGTGCCTTCCGGTTTCAGCATCGCCCTGGTTGCACAGATGCGAAGCCATCGGATAGAAATGTATCTGCAATCTGCATTGAGTTCTAAATTCCTAAACCAACGTCTGAATATCACATAGTGCCATGCAATCTTAAACGCCCCGAGGCTTAATGTCACCAAACCTTTGGATGTACAAGCAGGGAAGAATGCGTTTTATGGATTATCACTGCCATAGTACTAATTCTATGGTGCTACAAGTCCACAACTAACACATGCATACATGCAAAAAATCTCTCGCAAAAGGAAAAAAGAATGGAACGCTGCACAATCCAATCCATGAGAACACATAGGTTACTCACTTGAACGGTATACAATCATGCATCTTACAACTTTCTTCTGCTAGTTCTACCTAGATATGGAAGTCTGAAGCAATGAACAAGAAAAGGAGAGTAAAAACTACCAAAAGCTATCAAATGGAGTACACGTACAGACATACTCCGATGGATGCTGCAGGTACAGATCAGCCATTAGCTCAGTGGCGCCTGCCTTTGGCTTTCGCGTTGCCGTTGTTCTTGCCCTTGCCGCCTCCGAAGAACCTGCAGAATCCGCACACGGCGACGCGCGGGGACGGCGGGTCGAGCGCGGGCGGAACGCGCCCCGCCGCCTTGTACCCGCCGTGCCCGCTCGACCGGCTCCGCTCCACCACCAGCGCGGGCGCCGCGTCACCGCCCCCGCCCGCCGGCTTGATCTCCCCGGAGAGATGCTTGTCTTCCCACACCAGCCCCGACGAGCCCGACCGCCGGAACGTCTCGCTCGACCGCTGCAGCCCCGCCATCTACACGCCGCCGGATTCTCCCGCCCGCGTGATCGACCGGTCGACGCGGCAAGACCGAGAAGAGCAGAGGAGAGAAGCTACGCGTCGTGTCGTGTCGTGTACTCGTGCGCGGCGAGCTCAACCAGAGTAAAACTTGGCGCGTACAAATACAGGCCGGGGCAATCAACGCGGGGAGGAAGTATTAACTAGAGAGAAGCCGTCGTCTCCTGGGTGGTTGCGAATTGCGATCGAAATTTTATTGGGTAGGACGAAACCGAAAGGGATGTCGACGTTTGACCAGGGGATAAAAATGGCCACCGGTTATGGAGATAATCTACTCTGATCATCAATCACTTGCTGCGTTTCATCATTAACTCACCTGCTCCGTTTCTGTCAGCAAGATGAAATTTTTATAAGAGTTTCGATCAGCTGCGTTGCTTACGACGGAGGTTGCTGCCGCGCGCGCGAGCAAGCGGTGACGCGTTCAAAGAAGGACGCGAAGTACGTAGGCAACGTAGCAGCCGGCAAGCTAGCCACCCCGCGTGTGCGCGCCATCAGATCTCCTGTACTTTCTTCCACTCCCACCATGATTTCCCGTTGGCCCGAGCGTCTCACCAACAGCTGCCGCGCGGTGTTAGCAGCCGCGGCTTGGTACAATACAAGACCGTGGACCTAGAAAGCACTCGATCGTACTACCCGTGTGTACGTACATATGTTATGGTTGGTGTTTGACCATGGAAGTAGACAAGTGGTATTAGTGTTCAACTCCATTTGGTTTCAACTCCAAGTGATATGTATCGTTCAACTTAAACCTATTACTATGCCTAAACTAGTGGCAATCATGGGGCAGTCGAAATCCTTATGCAATTTGTGAAGAGACAAAGACAAATGAGATGGCACACTCACGAGCCCAATCACTGTACATGGTCGAGCACCGTCCAGTCTCCCGCAGTGCCACTACAGTTTGAAACTTGAATTGCAAGTTTGCAACACAATTATTGGACCAAGGTGGTGTCCACGGTTTCATTGGTTCGCGTACAACACGGCTCCGAGCTGACACAGTGACGTCCAGACCCTAATGTACAATGATATATGTATATTATTTATAAAAGTATACTATCTAAGATTTAAGATAATGTGAAGGAGAGAGAAAGATAATGTTTACTATTTAACAGATAGCTTTATAGACGATTTTATATTATATATACTATTGTACAAATAGTCTATTAATTATATAAGAGATCATTATAGACAACTATATAAACAGTATATTATATGAGTTGTCTTCAATACTATCTATAGATAATATGAAGGTATATTATAGATAACCACCGTCTATACTACTATACATGCCCTAACTTAGCCATAAACCATTGATCAGGTGTAAATTTTTTTAAGGGTAAAGGACGTACACATCGTACACACTTCACATGCACATATACACACTAAGGGTGTGTTTAGTTATCTGCACCATCCTAATCCGTTCCATATGAGCCATCCAAGCTAGTTTTGGTTTATATAAGTGAATACAAACTAAGTTGTTTGGTTGCTTGTTTATGCATCTTATGAGTCTGCATTAGAGAGAAGCCTAATTTTTGTATTTCCTCCGTCCTGCATGAGTGAATGCAATTACATCCATCTAACCTGAATGAATAGAAAACCAAACACGTGTCTAACAGGTACAATTGCATCCACTCGGACGATTCAGACACCCAACTAAACGCACCCTAAGAGATTTTTTGAGGCTCTAGTGGCTCCAGAGCATAGATGCATGCCATCCACTAAACACGCATGCTTTTTCACCTGTTTTGTAAATTTAATTGGTAGTTCCGTCAGTTTTCCAGGCCGATCGCATACACGAGATTGCACGTCACAACTCCGTCAAGCAACAGTATGACGCTCACAGCCGTGTTGACTGCAAGCCCGTATGAATCCAAAAGTTTGCTTCTAGTCAATGTCCCCCCACTTCGGGTGAAAGCTCCGGCATCTTGGCAGCAAGGTGTGCCTGAACATTTCAACAATAGGATTGGTACAAGAGTTTATTCACTTAGAAAGCAAAGACAAGATTCGTCTTTGCCTGACTGAGAAATATTGCAGCATAGCAACAGCCGTTGAGGAAACCAGTCTCCCCGTTACAGAATAAAAGCTCAGGGCAACCATACAAAAGGATTTGGCCTGACTTCCACAACAGCACAAGTGCTGAAAGGAAATGGATATGTACAGCGGCACTGTACGCGACTTCATCCATCGCAACTGCCAGTATTCATCAAAACAACAAGGCGAGCAAATCAAGAAGCCTTTCTCTGGCTGCTGTAGCTAGGACTTCTAGGGCTCCCTTGGTTTGCGGAAGCGTACTTATCCTGGGCCATTGGTGAACCGCTGCCACTAGTCCCATGATATATCAAGCGACGAGGAGAATTATTTCTCATGCTTTGGGTCTCGGCCTCAAGTTGTTTAGCCTCGTCCAATAGCGTAGATAACTGTTTATGTGAGCAAATAGCTATTAGTGCCTCTAAGACAGAACAGTATCGGAAGGGCAAGCTAGTCTACTCACCCAAAGTTCATTTTCCTTCAGACGGTCCTGAAGTGCAGTTATAGCTGGGCTCAAACTATGCAGCAAAATTGACATAACAGATGATTACACACTAATACACTAATTTTGGCCAACAAGAAACAAGGAGATTTTGTTCTCACCAGTATTCCATTAGTTTGCAGAGAGAAGAATTGTACGTAGATGTATGGTGAATAGATGTAAGTGGGTGAATCCTCCCATCACTACAAAAGAAACGTGAAATGCTTACTACGGAACAAGAATGCAGTATTGCATCAAGTCATGAAGGAACTTAAATCACCAAATATTTTGATCCATGGCTTGCTTATATGCTGATCGTTCCTCTTGAAAAAGGACATGTTGCATATCACAGTAAGAAGCCAATGCAGTGTCCAGCTTTAGCAGATGCCTTGTTGGGAGTACATAAAGTGGCACCTCCTTCCTTACATACTCTGCACCACTATTGGCAAGAATTGTACGTTAGAAACTGTAAACTAATGTACGGTTACATTAATAAAAGGACCGTAAATTATAACAAATTTGTATAAGAGAACATGCATAGAACAACACTACAGGCCTGTGTAGATATAGGGGATTTGCACCCAAATCCCTAGTTTGAAATAAACCCCAACATTTCTCAAAGACCCCCCCCCCCCCCCAACACCAAAACTGTCATGTGGGGCTGCACATTCCAGCTTGAGGATGACCTGTTTGAAAAGGACGGGAGAAATGCCATATGGGGACGCACATACAGTAGGTGTGCCAAGGGCAAGTGTACGGCAGCAGCATAATCTTAGGAGATAAGTTATTTGCTTTGGCCTTAAGCCACCTAGGGATAAGATTAGTTATTTAATTAGTTCAGTTTAGATGTGGTTTGTTATGGCCACTCCATCTCTATTAAGGGAGTCGGCAGCTTATTCAAAAGGGAAGGAAGAAGTTAGGGAGGTGCTCCTATGTAGCCATGAATGAAAGGTAGATTGTGATTACTTATCCCTTCGTTAGCTTCAATATTTGTGCAACTTGTATTAGGAGATGATGCATAGAAGCACCACTTGAGAAGTTATCTCTAATTATCCTTCCCTGTTTCTCTCTACCTCTCCTGCCCCTCATGCGCCCTCCCCCCTTTGCATTGCTTTTCTCCAGCTCCACATTGCCATCAGCGTAAGCCACAACACCTACACATAAGCCGGGGCCGAAACCTCCCACCAACCACAGTTACCACCTAAGGCCGCTACCCTCGGGTCATGATAGAAACACACCCTAAGGGCGCAACAAAATCTATTTGATAATATCTTAGGAATTGACAATGCTTTGCTCAGAAAAGATTGCTGCCAAAGCGATAAGGTGACCATTGGGAAACTTGAAACACACGCCACATAGCTTGTTTAGAACTAAGCCACATAATTATTTAGTTTGTTTTAACATGGAACCTGTAACTGCAGCTCCATGAGAAAGGAGTCATCATATAGGAATCGTGCTTAATGCATTTTTAGCTCATAGACAAACATTTTGGGAAGAATTCCTAGTCTCAGAATACATCTTTCGTTTACAAATATTTTTAATCGCTCAAAGAGTCCTATAAAAAAGGGAATCTCGCAAACTAAAGTGGAGCTTAATCATACAACTGAGATTTCTAAAACATAAAAAGAAATTAATATCAAGAGTGAAAGCTAATATACATTGCTTAATGGAAAAAAAGGTTTTGGACAATCCTTTGGATACCTCATGTCCATAGTTGACCGGTGCAAAGCCTCCTGAATGCTTGGTGTCATATCTGAATCATCTTGATCAACAGAGGCTTCATGTGTGTTATCAGGATCGTATGGAAATATGGCGTTTTCTCTGGGTTGATGTTTTGCTGAATGGTTTATGCCATCTGGAGATCTTCCCCAGACCTAAACAAATAAGCACATGTGCTCATGTACAATCAATTTGCCAATGTACTAGTAAGTAGGCACATGCAAAAGTCTGTATTAACTATGGATCCTACTAAAGAGTTCAGACGTGAGAACCACTGCTAGTTTATTTTCACTATACAAATGCAAAGCTGAAGTATGTCACTGAATGATGATGTCCAATGCAATTGAAATTCAATGGCTAAAGAAGCTAATGAGGAAACCTTCTAAACAAAATGATCATCTATTTTTTTTCTTTTTAGTATACAGACACTTCCATACTCCACATCCGTCACAGCACAAGGAGTTCCCATAAAATGATACTTACAAGCTACACAAATTCAATGAAACAGCCTAAACGAAGCTAGTTCCAGATAAACAACTAACAACAGTGGCAAAAAAAATTGTCCCAATTCCAGGTGAATAGTAATGTGGGATTGGTATTTAGTGAACATGTGGCCAAGAAATCAAGAATTACAGTCTATAAAAGCTAACTAGGTTGTTAATAATGAATGACAAATGGATTTGGTTTCTTGCACAAGCCTATTGACCCAACTGTTTATTCTTTCTTGAATCTTCTTAAACCCCCCAAATTGTAGCAATGCAATTGAAACGCCCTTTTTCTTGCATATTATGCTTACTGAGATATCACAGAGCAACACCTAAGATCGCCACATGCACAGTAGGTACCAGTTACCAATATGGTTCTAAACATTCTCCATCCAATGGGCAAGTATGCAACGCTGCATGAATGAAGCATAGCTGTACTGCCACCCAAGGGGAAAAGGTCACCTTGCATCTAAATGGTATCAACAAGAAGGAAGGAGTTTCGCAGAATTAATTTCTGTAACACCACAACAAATGGTATCAAAATAAACCTTGCTATTTTTTGGAGCTCTCGAATCCCCTGTGTCCTGTTCGATGCCCTCAATCAATGCATACTGTGATGTTAATGAATTATCTGATGAACTCCAAGATGACTCAAGGTCAATGACAGGGTTGGTAACAACAGGAATGACAGAACGCTGTTTTCCATCAAGTGACTGGAAGGCAATCACTTGGATTTTTCCAACCTGTGGGCACATCAAAATCTGATTCAGCAAGGTAAATTCATGCATATGTGCCCCCAAATAGGAAGTAAACATATTCTCTATATGAAGTGCAAGCATTCCTACCTTTTGGGCATCTTCACTAAAACAAGAAAATATTAACCCCATGAAGCCTGAATCCAGCAACTGAAACATCGCCTGGGTACGAACATCTGAAAAACATGGATCATGAAAGTTATATACAGCAAGCAAAGTCTAGCCATCACTGCAGGTGGGCAACAGATCACAAGAGACAAAAAAAAACATAAAAGCAGATGCGCTAGCGAATTCTCTATATTTCCATCGTCACTGTCAATTGGTCCGTAATGGACCCTCTGCTGCCTTTTTACTCAGGGCAGTAAACGTTGGTGTCATCACAGAAACTCTGGAGCAAAGCTGCAAGACTAAATATAGCATTCCCTATCCCAAATACTTAAAAAGCGTCGATAATTACCTACCAACGGCCCCTAACATATTTGGCTCCATTTTCCAAAATGGCAAGTAAAAATCAGTGGGGTTAATAAGGGTTACATCACTTAAAATAGCACGGCTACAATAACTGACTCGCTAGTAAATCCCCAAACTGCATAGCCAAAACGTAGTATCATTTCACAGCGTTGCGAGTATGGAATGCGCCGAATAAATGCACACCATAGGGTCATCGGAAGGCACTCGAGCTTAGCGAAGTACAGCCCTAGGTACGAAATGGATCGCCAATGGGAGGTAATTTGAATCGCTTACCTACATGGGAAGGCAGAACAGTGATATGCGGGTGCGAGTGATACCACCCGATCACCCTCGTGGGCTTCCCGATGGTGGCCGTCATTTCGTGAGAGCAGAGTTAAGTCCAACACCCAAAAAATCCCAACACCACACAGCACCAAACACGCTAAATGGAATGGGGGAATAAAAGGATATCTCGGCCTGCGCCGACGCCGCGGCGAGCAGCTCGGGGTTGACCTCGACGCGGTCCTTCTTCCGCTCGCACCTCATCTGCGGCGACGCCCCCCATATGACAGCGGTCGCCCGGCCGCCCGAGGTCTGCAAGTAGGCAAAACCACCGCGTTCTCAAGAGAATAGGCGAAACATTTAGGAAAGGAGGAGTGGAGAAGGGAGGCGTGGGATGGGATAGAGGGGTAGGTGGGGTTTGAGTTGAGCGTCAGTGCGTGACCTCGACGTCTCCGAGGAGGAGCCCCATGACCTCCTCCGTCTCGGTGGTGAGGGCGTGGGAGAGGCAGGTGAGCCACACCTCCTCGCCGATCTTGACCGAGGTCAGCGACATCTCCGCCGCCGGCCGCGGCCGACGATCAGCTGGGGTTTCGGGGCGGGGTGGCCCGTTCGGGCGTTGGGCCCTCTTGGCTTGTAGCCTTGTGCCTCTTTTGAGCTAGCTCGAATTTAAAATAAACATTTAAAATAAATTTATATATATTAAACTATATCAATTCCAAAATAGTTTAGCTCGATAGCCAGCTGTGATTACGCTGGGACATGGAGCCCGCGACACGCTGTCCGACGTGGGCCACAGTTCCGGATCTTATACTCCGTTTTGACTTGGGTCGGGCCATATGAGGCCCGTATGGGCCGGATCGACACAGCACAAATATATTTTTTTAGAGAGCGATAGGCAGATCTTGTACTTGAGAATTGCCCGGCTCGGCGCAATCCTGAACGACAGGCCGGGCTGAATGTCTCATTCCCACTCGGTTAGCACAAGACGATTTTGGGCGGATCAACTCGTAACGAGGCTCTTGTTTGGAAATGTACAGCACAAATATTTGCAGTCGATTTTTTTTTTTTAAAAAAAACTAAGAGCAGAGCTCTGTCATTCATTTTAGTATGAGAAACAGTAATAGTAACCTTCAGAGAGAAATCTATCTATTACAATATTAAAGAAGAAGCAAAAAAAAAAAACACGTTCGCTCTCAAGGGTAAAAATTCCCACATTAATCGGAAAAAAAAGAACCACACCATTGACCACAATGGGTCCAGATTTTATAATGGTCTATATTAAAAAAAGAGTTTGTGTTACGTACAATACAAGAGTTTGTATCATATACAACACAAAAATAACTGAAATTCGGAATAAAAAAAATCAGAAATTTGATTTTCATACGATTGAAACAAAAAGTCCAAGTATAATACAAAATTTGGAACAAAAATAAAAGATAATTAATAATCTATTTTCCATACGAACATCAAAATAAAATTGAAATTCAGAATAAAATTTTTAAAAATTTAGAATACAAAAATAAAAGATAATTAATAATCGATTTCTATATGAACATCAAAATAAAACTGAAATTTAGAATAAAGATTAGTAGTTGGATTTGCATACTAATTCCAACATAAAAACCTGAAATTTGAAATAAAAAATAAAAAATGGGAATTTGATATCCATACGAACATCAAAATAAAGAGTCCATGTCAAGTATAAAAAAACCAAAAATCCTATAAAAATAAAATAAAAGTAGCAATTTGAATTCCATACGAACATCTAATTAAAATTAAATTCAAAATAAAAATAAATTGAAAATTAGTAATTGAATTTGTATACAAATACCAACCTAAAACTAAAATTTAGAATAAAAAATAAAATAAAATTAGCAATTTAATTTCCAAATGAACTCTAAAGCGAAATAAAAATGAGACAAAAAATACACCAATTGGATTTGGATATGATTCCGACCTAAAACTAAATTTAAAAAAATCTATGTCATGTATGATCCAACAACACACAAATATAATTTGGAATACAAACAAACAAAAAATGCTAATTTGTTTTGCACAAGAATTCCAATTCGATTTCTATATGAATTTCTAAATAAAATCCCTAATAAATATAATTTGACATAAAAATTAAATAAACATTAGCTATTGGATTTTTGTATGAATTCAACAAAAAAACAAAAATTTAGAATAAAAATAAAATAAAAACAGAAAGGTCAAATCTGAAGTAGCCAAAAGCCGCGATGACGAGTGATGTGCGTCTGCATTGTTGAAAAAGTCAGTAGCAAAAGAAGCTTAATAATCAGGTAGGCGCTGGTAGAGAGAAGATGAAACTTTGCATAAAAGACAAACTACTGTGTGTGTGTGTGTATATATAGGGTATCACACACTATGGTGAAATTATGCATATTGTTAGATAACGACTAAAACAAACATGATAACATCATAGAAGATGGGAGGTTGCCGCTTTAGTGAGGAAACAACATCATTGAGTTGGCAAACATCGAATAAAAGAAGCGACCGATATGGAATAAGCGTAAATCAAGCATATTGTCGGGGATTGGGAAATTCCGTGAGCGACCATCGGCTTGGGACAACGCATGCAGGACCGACCTTCAGGCACCGACCCGAAAGAAGCCATTTCGGGGTCTCGACTAAAGCGACGTGGCATTAAGCGCATGGCGGCTCAAGGATCGCGCGCCCGGGATCCGCGCCGCCACGGTGTAGGGTCGAGGATGCGCCTAGAGGGGGGTGAATAGGCGTTTATAAAAATCGATCGCTCACAAATTCAATTCGCTCTAATCAACCCCTTTGTCAAAACCTACACAATTATAATGCGAAGCGATAAACTCGGTTTTGACAATTAAGGCCTAAATCAACTAGGCTTACTATGTGCACTATCTAAATTATGTCTCTACACAAGAATTGCTAAATTGATCAACTAGATAATACTAGCAATTCTAATTCAAGCAATTGATAAATAAACAATAAAGTAAAGTGCTTGAATATAAATGAGACAAGAGACAACCGATATTTTTCCGTGGTGTTCGGAGACTTGCGGTCTCCTAGTCCACGTTGAGGCAAGCCCACACTTGGACCGGCTCCGCTCGAGCACCGCCTCTTTCCACTAGTCGTGGTTTTCACGCTCGCCGTAGGCTCAACCCGAACCTTCACAAACTTAGCCGGGCTTCTCACACCTCGAGAGCTCTCACGCCGACGCCTTCTGCCTGTCTAGGAGGCGCAACCTCCAAGAGTAACAAGCCGCTCCTTCGCTTGAACCTCACCGGGCACAACAAATGCGCTCCTCGGTGATCACCAAGTGCAACACATGCACAAGGCCTCCTCAAGTGCAACACATGCACAAGAGGTACCCAAACCACTTCCTAATTGCAACAAATGCAATTAGTCTCACTCTTAAGCTCAAGAGGCAAATGGAGAAGAGCAACACATGCACACAACTCCCACACCCTCAACAATGCCAGCAACACTTGCCCCAAGCCCCCCAAGGGGGTATATATAGCCCCCACCAAGAAAACTAGCCGTTTGGGGGCAAAATGGTAAATCGACAAAGTCTTGGTACTACCGCCCTCTAAGGGCCAGAGTACCGCCCTCTCAACAGTCATTATAACCATAATCCCTACTATCGCCCTCGAGGCGCAGTAGTACCAAGCTACTTCTTGGTACTACCGCTCCCCGAGCGGTAGTGCTTACCAAAGACTACGGAAAATCTTGCTCCTTTGGAAAATACCTCACGATGCCTTAGGCCGGTAGTACCAAGATTCTTGGTACTACAGCCATGCTGCAATGAGTAGTGCCGCCACCTACTGGAGAAAAAACCAATTTGACTCCAAAATCTATTTCTCCAAAAAGCAAAACATATTCTTTGAGCCTCTAGATGATCAACACATGATCAAACACACGTGCAAAACACATTTGCACCAACTTAGCTCATGCTCAAAGAATTCAAACCAAATTGCGAAAACACATTTCACAACCAACTCAAGATCTATTTGCAAAACGTATTAAGCAAATCAAACCCGAGTTTATGAGATTAATTCCCCTAGCCATGTGAAGGTCAACACGAGACCCAGTCAACTTGCCAACACCGGTGCAAGCCCTACTCACATGCTCTCGAAATCCGGACTCATAAACCTCGGTTTATTCGCTAACGAACTTGCAAATAACACAATAAACATATTTCATGCTTGAGCACTACTCTTTGCAACACATGCAAAAGTCTAGCTCCAAGCAACATCAAATCAAGATGCATGAACTCTCTAATTGCAACACATGCCATTCTCTAGTCCCATGCAACACCAAAACCAAACTTCAACTAAAACCAAATCACACGTATGAGCTCTTTACTCGCAACACATGCAAGCCTCTAGCTCCATACAAACACAGAAACATCAAATCATGCTTGAGCTCTCTCCTTTTGCAACACATGCAAAACTTAGCTCCAAGCAACCACACAGTTTTATAAAGATTTGTTTTGCGAACTAAACATGAAGCTTCAACTAATGCAACACATACAAAAGTGAACTTCACGCAAAAGCCAACGCACTAGCTTATCACTTCTTGCAACACATGCAAATCAAAGCATTATGCGAAAACCAAATGCATATACTCTTTCATCTTAGCAACACATGCAAATCAGAGCATAATGCAAAACAACCAAGCATAGGCTTAACACATTTGCAACACATGCCAAATGGTTAACCCATATGCAAAAACCAAATCCAAATGGTTTGAGCTCGAGTGAACGCAGAATGAGATCACCAACACATGATGAAGCTCAAGCAAAGGAACGACCCTCTTAATAGCACGGCGATAAAACCTTAGACTCAAAGACTACAAAAGTCCTTAGCCTATCTAATTATACCTTCATGGCAAGACAAGCAATCCCCTTTGGGGTCTTTATGATCATCGCCTCGATACTCCCCCGGGATCATCACCCTTCTTTATCTTCGGGATCCATTCTTGACGCCCATCAACTCATGATGCCGTCCTTGTCCCGTTCTCATCATCTTTGGACCTACCTCAAACATAACTCAAGAAACTTGTTAGTCCAAGATGCATGGTTGTCTCAATTATCTTTTGCACTCCATTAACACATAATGGATGCCTCTAGATCAATTGAGCACAACCTAAATCAATTGAGATGATTAATTGTGTCTTAAGTATAATAATGCAACTCATGCTTAATTATACTTAAGAACTATTCATTTGTCCTCAATTAATCACGGAACACCATCAACACATGATGAAGTGTTCGTTAATAATTAATTAAGACAAATGAACTCAATTTAAATTATCATTTAAATTGATATGAGTATATATTAACTACACAAGTTTTCAGTATACTCATGTTGATGAAAAGTAATGATCCATTATTTGTAAACTATATGGAAATGATCATTACTCTAAGTCATCAACTATAGAATAAACTCCACATGTATATGTGCATAAATATGATTGACTTGGAGATAATATGCACATATTCAAATTGATCGTATTGGAGTATATCCTATATTACCATGAGTATACTTATAACTAGGTAATTCAAATATATACTCAATGATTTAGTTTCTTTGTCTTGATCCTTATATGTGTCCATAAAGAATAGATCAATACAATGAAACTATCAAGTTAAACTCTGAACTCCCCTAAGTATGTGCATCCATGTAATATATGGATTGGGAAACATGATGCACATTTTGTGGTTAATATAATGGGGATATTCATATTTTAACTTGACTCCAAAGTATGCAACTAATACTAGAATGAATACATAAACATACCTTGGGTTTTCATTTTTCAATGCGATGAGATTAATCAAAGATATTCTAACTAAACAAGTTAGTCTCGATATAAGATTTGTCATTAATAACAATATCGCATTAGGAGATAATCACAATATTAGATTTGTCATTAACACCAAAACCATAACTAATGAAGGTTGAACTTACACACGTCATACGACTTGGTCGCGCCCACTATCTTACGTCGCGTGGTTCCCGATGGGCGGCGCCTTTCTCACAGTCGTCCTCTCTGATGAGCGCCCCTGTAATAAATGATTTGTCTCTTGTAATTCCCTATAAATACTCCCTCTCACGATGGATTGAGGGTGGAACCTTCGGTACTACGCACCCACTTATACACATCGCTTGCTTACGGGAGTCCTTAGGATCGCTCAGGGCCCCCCGAGCAAGCGCATTGTAACCCACTTTCGCATACTAGTGCAATCACTGGACGTAGGGTTATTATCTCCCCCGTGAGAGGCCCGAACCAGATAAAAAACGACCCCCTGCGCCTTACGATTGTCCGATATACCTTCGTTCCATTGCTCGGCATACTCTCAGACGTATAACCCTTGCGGAAAAGGGGCCCCGAGTTGATCCCTCATTCAACAAGTAAGCTCGGCGGGGGACCCTGTCCCGAATCGTCGACAGCTGGCGCCGTCCGTGGGGACCGACTGAGTCCTTTCGCGAGGAATCCCTGAGGATGCCGAATTCTCAAGTCAATCGAGACCTCTACGTCTTCGGCGACGTGGAGGACGACGACGTGTGCTACGCCGGCGAAGGCGTGGCCGGTGTGACTGATCCGGAAGGCCACACCGAGACCATGTCCCGCGCTGAGCACGTCCTTCGCTCGGGCGCGAGTCTCTTCCCCGAGTACTGCTTTCGCTCGGTCATCCATGTTCCGCCGAAACACGTCCTTCGCCGGCGCGAAGTCTCTTCCCGAACGCTGCGTTTCGCTCGGGGGCGTCGTGTTCCGCTGGCAAGCGAGCCCTTCGCTCGGGCGCGAGTCTCTTCCGCGCCAGTTAGTTCCCCTGGGCGTCTAGTCCATGTCCAGGATGCGGCAGTTCGAGCATGTCTCGTCTGTCAGTTCCTCAAGCATTTGACTCATGCTTGGGATGCCGCAGTAGCTCTTCGCTGCGAGATCCCGAGCCTGTTGCTTTCGGATGCGCATAGCTCTTCACTGCGAGATCTCCGAGCCCTGTTGCTCGGATGCCGCAGTAGCTCTACGCCGCGAGATCCCCGAGCCCTGTTGCTCGGATGCCGCAGTAGCTCTTCGCTGCGAGATCCTCGTCCCCGAGCCCTGTTGCTCGGATCGGCGATAGCTCTTGGCTGCGAGATCCTCGTCCCGAGCCTGTTGCTTCGGATGCGCGATAGCTCTTGGCTGCGAGATCCCGAGCCGTGTTGCTCGGATGCGCAGTAGCTCTTGACTGCGAGATCCCGAGCCGTCTTTGCTTTCGGATGCGCGGAGCTCTTCGTTGCGAGATCCTCGCCCCGGCGGTGTTGCTCGGATGCCACATAGCTCTTCGCTGCGAGATCCTCGTCCCCGAGCCATGTTGCTCGGATGTCGCGATAGCTCTTCGCTGCGAGATCCCCGAGCCCTGCTGTTCGGATGCGCAGAGCTCTTATTGCGAGATCCTCGCCCCGAGCCCCGTTGCTCGGATGCGCGAGAGCTCTTCGATGTGAGATCCCGAGCCGTGTTGCTCGGATGCCGCATAGCTCTTCGCGCGAGATCCCGAGCCGTCTTTGCTCGGATGCCGCAGAGCTCTTCGCGCGAGATCCTCGTCCCCGAGCCATGTTGCTCGGATGCCGCAGATAGCTCTTCGCCGTGAGATCCCGGCGGTGTTGCTCGGATGTCGCATGATAGCTCTTCGCGCGAGATCCTCGCCCCGAGCCTGTTGCTCGGATGTCGCAGAGCTCTTCGACTGCGAGATCCCCGAGCCGTCCGCCGGATGCGTAGTAGCTCTTCGCTGCGAAATCCTCGTCCCCGAGACGTGTTGCTCGGATGCGCGCAGAGCTCTTCGCTGCGAGATCCACGAGCCATGTTGCTCGGATGCGCAATAGCTCTTATTGCGAGATCCCGAGCAATGTTGCTCGGATGCCGCAGTAGCTCTTCGCTGCGAGATCCCCGAGCCCTGTTGCTCGGAAGCCGCACTAGCTCTTCGCCGCGAGGTCCCCGAGCCTGTTGCTCGTATGCGCGCAGAGCTCTTCACTGCGAGGTCCCCGAGCCCCGCCGCTCGGATGCCGCAGATAGCTATTCGGCTGCGAGATCCTCGCCCCGAGCCGTGTTGCTCGGATGCCGCATAGCTCCTCGCCGCGAGATCCCCGAGCCCGGATGCATGCTGCTTCGGATGCCGGATGCATAGCTCTTGCGCCTCGAGATCCTCGCGATAGCCCGAGATCCCGCCGCTCGGATGCCGCGATAGCTATTCGCGCGAGATCCTCGCCCCGAGCCGTTTGCCCGTCCCGATACTTTGAAATTCGGATGCCGCAGATAGCTCCTCGCGAGATCCCCGAGCCCTGTTGCTCGGATGCCGCAGTAGCTCCTCATTGCGAGATCCTCGCCCCAGTAGGGGTGGCAATGGGACCCGTTCCCGATCCCGATGGGGAATTCTCTATTAGGGACGGTATGGGAAAAATCGTCCCCAGGGGATGGAAATGGGGAAAATTATTCCCCCGTCGGGGATGGCGGGGACGGGGACGGGGAATTTTTTTCCCCGCGGGGACCCGATTGGGGATCCAAATTTAGTTTAATTCAATTTGGTTATTAGATTGCAAACATATTCTCTAGCCCATCATATTCACATTTTCATAAACGGGACAATATAATCTTCAATGAATGTATGTATTCTTTTTTTCCTTGTTTGTTGATATGATTTTAGAGTTAAAATGGCTATAAGAGCTCTTCTCTTGTGTGAAATTTTCGTGGGGATGGGTCCCCGACGGGGCCCCGATACCCGAACGGGGATGGGGATGGGGGGATTTTCTCCCCCGAGGCGGGGAACGGGGACGGGGAAAATTTTGGATCGCGACGGGAGGCGGGAGGCACTCCCGTGAGAATGGCCCGTTGCCATCCCTATCCCCGAGCGGTGTTGCTCGGATGCAGTAGTAGCTCTTCGCTGCGAGATCCTCATCCCCGAGCGGTGTTGCTCGGATGCCACAATAGCTCTTCACTGCGAGATCCTCGTCCCGAGCCTGTTGCTCGGATGCGCGATAGCTCTTCGCTGCGAGATCCCCGAGCCGTGTTGCTCGCACACGACCACCCCTCATTCCACAATTTTACCAAATCCTCGATCAATGGTGCAAGGTACACATCAATATCATTTCCTACCGTTTGGGTCCCGAGATTAGTAATGACATCATGATATACTTTCGCTTCATGCATGTACCAAGGAGGAGGTTGTAGATACACAATGAATCGCCAGTCTTTGGACGATCGCTCATGTTACTAAATGGATTCATTCCGCTTGGTACTCAACCCAAATCTTATGTTCCTCATTTCGCACCAAACTCCTCATGTTTCCAATCGATGTTTCTCCATTGAGCCGAATCGGCGAGGGTGTCTCGACTTGCCATCTTCCTTTCGAGACTCATAATGCCAACGCAACAATTTTGCCTCTCTCGGATTTGCAAACAACCGCCCAGACGGGAATGATGGGCAAGTACCACAATACCTTGGCGGTGCACCTTTAGTGATGACCTCTTCACCGTCGTTGCCCGGCTCTACGCTTCTTGTCGTTACGCTTCTCCTTTTGTTTGTACCGGGCACACCGCAAACCGGACAAACGTCAGACTCGATGTGCGTTACGGACAAGATGCAATCATTCGACATGCATGTATCCTTTCTATTTCCATTCCCATGGGACATAGTAGCTTCTTCGCTTCATAAATGCTTGTTGGCAACTCGCTTCCCTCCGGAGCGATCCGATAGAAGAACTAGTAGTGCATTGAAACTTGTATCCGTCCAACGGTGTTTTGCCTTCGCTCGAACAATGCAAGGACCGAACCCAACTCGGTGTATTCCGCTTTGCAACCTGTGAACAGCGGTTTGGCATCGCCTTCTATCAAGCTTTTAAACTTTTCAAACTCTCTTCCGTAATTACCCTCCACATCCCGCAACATTTGCTCCAAATTATCCTCCTCAAACATATCAGTCGCAACTCGTCATCCGGTTCTACCGTATCTTCGCTGTATATCGGAGGGTACTACCGCCTCCGTGATGGATCCAACATGTGTAATTCCTCACGGCCACGTCGAATCGTGGTCCTCAATTTGAGATGAGTTGTTAAATCTCCTCGATTGGTGCAATCAATGCAAGGACAATATATGAAGTTTACACCCTCCTCACCATGTCGTCTTCGCAATTTTTTGAACTCCTTAACACCCTCTCGAAATTCAGCACTCACACGGCTTTTCCGATACATCCATTCCTCACGGTCCATCTGCAATTAAATTTCGCATAATAAATTAAGGAAAAAGCGAGCGACAACTAGCTATAGCTATTTTAAATATTGAGACATCATTTCAATTAATATTACCTTTGCAAAATAGTGGACGTGTTCCAAGATATATAAATGTACTCACGATCGATACCTAGCTTCTTCCCCGTTTAAAGCTTCCAATTCCTACATAAGAGACATAAATTTTAACATCAACAACGATATCAAATAATCTAATTATATAGCTAGTGCAAGAGCTTGCAAATCTTTCTACTACAACTAAACAAATCAAGGGTACCAACGATGACTCCTAATCTCTAAATAGGTTAGGTCCTAATCCCATTCGAGGATATATGGTTCGAACAAGTTCTAAGCCGTTGTACAACTCGAGAGAAAATTTGGATCTCTCATTGTTTCTCCGGATACACGCCTCGACAACAGTCAAGAGGGTGTGTATCCGGAGAACACCGAGAGACGCTACCAAATCTACTCTAAAGTTGTACAACATGTACCAGAACTTGCTCGAACCATATATCCTCGAATTGTCCAAAAACGTGGACAATTCGAGATCGCCGCTTATAAATATGCCATTTCGCTCAAAGATATTTATAAATAAGCACCTCGAGCGGGAGACGAGGTTACGCCGCCTAAACTCTAATAACAGTTATCACATGATAGCAATAATAATTCCATATATATAAACAGAGATCGTGACTACAAAATTAAATAGATATGCGCTTGTCAAATAAAGAGTGTGAAATCTGAAAGCACGCACACAATTCCAAAGGCAACCTAAACTTTATTGACGACATATCGAAATTACCAGAGCAAAATTGAAGGGGTTTAAAGAATTGCTGCTCACATTTTGAAGAAAACCGCAATAGAGGGCAAAAAGAGGGGAATCTCCTCAAGATAGGGTTTCAATTTTGCCCTCTTAATACCCACCCATGAGGACTTCAAATTTTCTCACCCAACTATGGATTCCAACCACACAATATGAGCTATTTTCTGTGGCGGCGGAGAAATCTCCTCTGAGCAAAAATAGAGAAGAGTTCAAGTCTTGAGTGGTATATATAACCTAGCGAGGCACATCGAATCGGTTCTTTTCAAAAGCGATCTTGATGTGCACGCCATCACTCTAGACATAAGCACGAGCACATCGAATCGGTTCTTTTCAACAGTGATAGTGATGTGCACGGTCATCACTATCGCTTCTATAAAAAGAATGATAGTGATAACCATGTCTTGTCGTAATCGGTTCTCTCTAAAAAGTGATAGTGATGTGCGGTCATCGAAATCGGTTCTTTTCATAGAACTGCTAGTTAAAGAGAAAAGACTGACAACCATCCCAAACAAGAAAACACCAGCAACAGGTTGAGAGCTCCAAACCTTGAAACTCTTTCGGTACACACGAAAACACCACAAATGTTTGCAGTGGAATGAAACCTTCTTTCGGAGAGTACGTGAATGACCAGTTGATTTTGAGCTAAACTTCGTGAATGACCAGTTGATTTTGAGCTAAACTCCCTGGTTGATACAGTACAGTGGAATCAAGGGAATTAAGGTCCCTCGATTTGTCAGCTCGCATCCACATTTTTACGGCCATAACACTCGGAATGAATGGACTTCTGGAGATCGTGTCCAGGGGATCCACATCACTCGACACTCTGAAGTATAAAGCAGCTGCTGATCGTTCGCTCCCTGCTGCCTCCAGATTATGGACCACAAAACATGAGATCTTAGCATGTGTTGAGTATGATCTAGCTCAGATTTTGCTCGAATTTAACGTTTCGTTGTGTAGTGATAGTTCAGATTTTAGCTCGAACGTTTCGTTTTTAGATTCAGACTTGCCCCAGATTTCCCAAATCTTCCACGGACTCCATACTTCGAGAGAACCTTTTTTTTTTAATTTGCTCAGTCCTGTGGCTGCGTTTGTTCACCGAAATAAGCATCTCTTCGTGGTGTGTCACCGAGACACCGAGCGAAGAACAACTAGGTGATCAGAACACGAAGTGAACACATCGAAATCATAACCACATATGCAGGCTTAAGGCCCAACTGTATTATTACACCATAATATAACACAAACTGAAAGTCCGACGGACACAAAAGATAATCTCTCGTCAGGCATTCTCACCCCACTCGACACAAGATCCATACAGACTCGGGACATACATTCGAAAGCAAACTTACACGCATCACGTACATGCGTATGCATGCAGAAATCATGCAAGTGAAAATATACATACATAGGAAGACCCAAGAACAACCAAACGAACGAAAGCATGCAAGGGCGAATTAATGCATCATTGCATCTAGCGATCCCTGGTGATGGTCTCGGTGGTGGTATTTGTGGTGCTATCGTCGTTGCCTTTGTCTCCCCCCATCCCCAGGGTGTTCATCACCGCGTCCTTCGCGCCCACCGCCGCGCTCTTCACCTGCTCGCCGGCCTAAAAACAACAAAATTTCTCAAAAATTTCATCATCCACAGCTCAATAATACTGTACTTCTCAATGAGAACCGAAGTATATATATGTTGTGTATGTCCCAAGTGTGTGCAAGTGATTGGTTAACCTGTTGCAGGACGCTGCCGGTCTTGTCCTTTCCGGCGACGGCGGAGTCCTTAGTGTACTGGGCGGCGTCGGAGGTCTTCTGCTTGGCGGCCTCGGCGGTCTCAGACGCCTTCTGCTTGGTGGCCTCGGTGGCCTCGGAGGCCTTCTGCTTGGCGGCCTCGGTCTTCTGGCCGAGGAAGCCGCCGGTCTGGTCCTTGCCCTCGCAGGCGCGGTACTTGGCGGCCTGCGCCGTCTCGGAGGCCTTGTCCTTGGCCTCGTACGCCATGCCCTTGGTCTCCTCCTTTGCGTCGTGCCCTTTCCCGGCCGCGTGCCCCGCCGCGTCCGACGCCCGGTCCTTGGTCGCGCCCATCGCATGCCCCGCCTTCTCCTGCAACCATGCAAGAAACATCTCAGGGACGAACAACTGAGCATATGCGCATGCATGCAGCAACTACATGTAATACGAAAATTATCTCGCAATTCGAAAATTGTCGGTCGAGATGAACACCTCGGTGCGGGCCTTGGTCTCGCCGGCGCGGTAGCTAGCCTGGTCCTGGTTGGAAGCCATCTCTCACTAGCCCAAACAAACTACTCTCTCTCTTTCCCTCTCTCTCGCGAACACACCAACACGAACTGAAGTCGCTCGGAGATCAAAATCACTTGCTTATCGCTCAGCTCAGCTTCAGTGTACTGCTGATGGCAAGGAGCTTAGAGCAGAGCAGACGACATTTATAAGCTGCAGCTACGAGACAGGCCGGGGACACGTCGCACGCGGTAGCTCGTACATGACGGCCACGTAGAAAGGACACGCGTTGTCATAGGTCCGTACCTTCGGGAATTTTGCCCATGATTCCATCTTTATAGCGGAAGGAATTGCTGTGAATTCAGCCGAGACACCTGTCCCTCAAGCCAGTTTTGCAAAAAATCCTTCATTTCTTCGAATTACGATAGCTCTCTGTGGATTACAAATAGATCCTTCGTGATTTTTTGTGAGACGAAGATATTTTTCCTTTCATCACGTTTTGGTCCCTGTCGCGGTATTTTACGGAAAAACCTTCCGTTAAGTTCAAATTGCGAACAAGCCCCTTTTCTAATTTTTCAGGATAGCGAACAGGTCCAAAAAAATAACAAACAGGCCCCTGCTTCTTACGTCTAGGTCCTTTCTCCGTTTTTCCAGGAAAAAATATTTAAAAAAAACGCGGATTCGTCGAAGGTTTATAGCAGCCCATGGATTCGCCAACGGGTCCTATCGACCCATTTTATTTAAAAAATACGAAGATCAAAAATTGGACCAAATTTTTCGTTTTCTAAGAAAACACAGATTTCATCGAAAGTTTATAGCAACCTATGGATTCGCCGATGAGTCCTATCGATTTTATAGAACGACGCAGTATAGCGCGCTATTATTACTAGTATAGATGAAGCTGGTTCGAACCCATGCAGAAGCGAAAAGCCAAAAGGGAGATAAACAAGTACTACTCTTTTGGAATTGATAAACAAGTGCGTGATGAAGAGAGAGTGCGAACGAGGGTATGAGCTCCACGTATCGAGGTGTACGACGTGGCAAGATGGGCTAGGGGTCAGAGTCAGAGATCATCATATCGGATGATGAGAACAATATATTGCAGTGGGTGACAGGGTGAGTACAAGTTGGATGCGGCTTGCTGCGTGGTTAATTAGGCCGTGACGGCCGGTGACCTTCGTTTTACGCTTGGTGCCTTGGTTGTGCGGCGGAGCATGTACGCGCCATGCGCGTCATCTCCCTTTGATGAACGTGTTGTAACCTCAGTGCAAGCCATGTCTTTGCGAAATTGGTAAAAAAATTTAAAAAAACAATCGAATTCAGCTGTGAGATAGGATTTAAGATTTATCCAAGCCCTCAGACTTGAGAAAAGTGAGGACGGTGGAGAAACAACGAATTTTTTTTTAATAATACATTTTTTATTCGAAATTTCAAAAATATTCGAACGAAAAAAAAATCGAATATACCTCGTCAGTCTGTCTGGGCGCATGACAGGGTCTAAATAGAAAATACACGGCATAGCAGTGCCTGTGGGTCGACCAGTTTCTGCCGCATCCACAAAGTGCGACAGAGTGTCTGCTGCATCGAAACGCATCTACCTAACGGCGAAAGGAGCCGAAGACCCCGTCGCACTACTAACGTATGAAGGAGCTGCTCGATGCACTAATTCAAGACAAGAATATCGAAATTTTTGTATTTAATATTTTTGTTGACAATTTTTGTTGTAAATTGATTGTACATAATTGATGCATTGAATCGAATCAAAAAATTATTTTATTTCGTTAGTGATACGATTTCACTTAGGGGTTTTCGTAACCTCGTAAGGTCCGCCGAATATGGGCGAAAAATGACGGAAAAAGCACGACGGCCTACTTAACGTGGCATACCACTTCAAAGGTTTGCGAGATGGTCGGACGTTGCCCCGCATTTTGTTACCAAAATCGAAAAGGCACTCGCACGCACGAAACGACGGAAATCGTGGCCACTTAGGGTTTTCGAGTCTCACGGACACGCCGACATGGTCCAAAAATACGAAAAATCAAGGGCGCTTACGCAATGCGGGCTACCACTTACGTATGGGCGAGATAGCCGACGTTGCCTCGGCATTTTGTTGCGAAAATCGGAAAAAGCACTTGCGCCACTTAAACCATGGAAACTTTGACGACGCCGAAAAATTTTGGAACTTTTTATGAAGGTTCCGATATATCGATGATATTAGCATAAAAATTTCAAATGATTTGAAGATATGAGGAATTTTTAAAATTCAAACAATACATATATAGGGCACATACTGAAAGTTCGTGATGATAAAATAAGCAATAGATTAGATGATATTACAAGGGCATTACAACAAAGGATATCGGATGATGAGAACAATATATTGACCACAATGAGCGAAGGCGCGGCCGCTCTCCATGGGTAGATTGCATCATCTTCGCCGTAGGTTGCGCCGCTTTGGATCGGGCAACTCCGCAGAATCGGGCCGACGCAACTCTCATCCAGATATTGGCGGTTGGATGACCTCGCTATTCAAGAGGCGACTCAGAGAACGACATTGTGCCCTAATTTGTATAGATTCACCGACGCTTATTGCTGGGTTTGGCGGTGTTGGATGTCCACCCCTCGCCCTGCTTTTATAGTGGTGGTGAGGGTCACCGTAAAACTGCTAGCGCAGTGTTGTCGCTCTCACCGCTATAGTCGATAGCGTGAGTACTCACATCGCTACCGAGAAATTCGCTATGCGGTGTCGCCGTAAGGTGGTGAAGCCGCTAGAAGCGAGTAGTCACATCGCATACCGAAAAGTCATGTTATGCGGTGTTGTCGTCTCACCGGTAAAGCCGATAGCGTGAGTAGTCACATCGCTACCGAGAAAGCCGCTATGCGTGTCAGTCGTGGTCGTCGCCGGTAAAGTCATGAAGCAATGAAAGTAGTCACATCGCTACCGAAAAGCTATTATGTGTTGTCGCATAAAGTACGAACAAAGTAACAAAGCGAGATCAACACCGCAAATAATGTAGAATAGTACAAAGTAAGAACAAAAATAGGACAACAGACTATCCACGAGTCCCTAGTCGGCCGCACCTCCCACGCTCGAGGAGGCCTCCTCCTCGAACTCCGTCGCGAGTACGCCAAGCTCGCAGCAGGGCGCGGTGGGCCTCTGTGGCCTCAGCCGAGGCGCTGCGACCCGGCCGAGTAGCTCGCGGCTGCTGGAGCTCAGTCGCCGAGTAGCTCGCGGCGGCTGGAGCTCCGTGATCACCGACTAGGGCTGCGTTGGCTTGGTGGCGCCCAGACGGCCAGGATGATGATGCCCCACCCCAAAGACGCCCGTGGAGAGGTAATCACGGTAGTCCTCCGGTTCGGGCATCGCCTAGTCGCCGAGTCGTGAGCGTATCCAGATGCGCGGCGCGAAAAAGTGTGTCATGGGCCTGCACTACACATAAAGAATTGTTTTGAGCATTGTAATACACGATTGTAACACTTGAACAAAGGCATTTCAAGATTACACGAAAGCTCCGCCGGCCATGCGTGCCTTCTCGCAGACAAGGGCGGGGACCGTGAAGTCTGTACCGCGCACTCGCCCCCGCTAAGCGGCACGCCTCAGGACGGTAGGGAGGCCGCACTCGACAAATCGAGGGTGCGTGTCGAGCTGTCCGTAAACTCCCGACGCAAAGGGTGACGCCCTCGTCACGGGCTTCCCGGTGGTCACCGATCGATAAGCCGCGAAGCCCTCGTGGTGATGGTGCATCACGTCACCGCAAAATAAATTACGAATTAGTTAGCAAAATAAATTATGAATTAGTTAGGAAAATTAATTATATCGAAGGTATGATGCAACGTATCAAAGCGCGCTTAACCGAGTCCATATGGAGAACGGTTCCGCCACCACGGAACGGTCTAGGAGGATCGGGTCGACATCGCATCAAACGCACACGAAGTCCGGGAGGTACCACGCGCGATGCACGCCCTTACGTTGTACGGCATGATAGTCGACGAGACGCCCTCGAGGGTTCTCCCCCTCCTCATTTCAAGGCAACGATACGTGCGTGTGGTGGTCGCAGTCGCCCTTCCCATCAGGCTGTGGGTGACAAAAAGTATAGCGTTATTAGATAGCATTACGCAAAGAATAATTATAAAAACATCAATACAGGAACTTACGAGTGGACCGCGGTGGATCGCACGGTCGCTCCCACGGAACACTCGTTGCCGACTAAACCGCCTCATCACACGATGGATAACAGAGTCCTCGACGTGGACGCCGAACACGAGGTACCAACGGTGAAACCAAGATCGGCGTCTCTCGTGGTGCAAAGGTGGATAAAGCCACCAACACACGACGCTGCATCAAGGTTCGTTCACAGACGCGCCCAAATAACGCGATCGTCGCAGAGGTGGTTTAACGCAGCGATTTAATCACAGATAGGCTACCCGCAAGACAACAAAAGCGCCTAATTAGGTCAGAGTCACGATAGAACGTAACCGCTAGTACTCGGAAAAGTTAAAAAATATCAAACACATGATTGCAATATCGCATTCCATCGCAGTACCGATGGTGCCCATGGTCGGACCGCCGACGCCACCGCCGCTGCGGCTCCACCACAGTCCGCAGTCGATCTGGGCCGGCCGATTCGAACCTCTCGATGCCCACAATCAGTAGCAAAGATTGGACATCCTCCAAGACCGAGCCCTCGCGAACCTGTACACCCCACGCAGAGTGCACGGTAGGTGGCGATAAAGATGGCCGAGCCCCACGAGTACCGTGGCACGGCGTTAAGGGGTGCGCCCGCGATCTCTCGCGAATCGCACTCAAAGCGTGACACGCTATCCCCATGGGACGCCGTGAACATGGTCGACCAAAGAGCCACAGAGGTACGCCTCAGTGTGGCGCGAGCCTCTCGTCCGTCCGCTGGCTCGACGATCCGCTCATACCAGTAACATAAAGCTCACTTGTTATTTCAAGCAAGATGCATACACAATTTAGTTCGAAATGCTACTTACGCACTGGCTCGCATAAGCCACCTCAAGGTCGGTCCGCGCGTGGTCGAAGGTCTCAGACACGGCAGTGGTAGTACACCGCGAACTCGCAGGCAAAGAATCGCGGCAGCCCATCGGGAGACGCCCTGGGCACCACAAAATGCCTGCGCGATCGAGAGGCCGAGGAGGTAGGAGACGCCCCAAGTGATCGCCATCTCCCGACAGGAGATGGAAGGTGTCGTCTCGGCCTCCACCGATCCACAATATATTGCAGTGGGTGATATAATGTACAAGTTGGATGCGGCTTGATGCGTGGTTAATTAGGCCGTGACGGCCGGTGACCTTCGTTTTGGACGCTTGGTGCCTTGGTTGTGCGGCGGAGCATGTACGCGCCATGCGGCATCTCCTCATTTCATTGACAACCATATTTTCAAATTGTCTGCGTCCTCCTACCGGGCACAAGCGGCTTCAGACCTCCTCCATCTTCCTCATCCGACTCATCGCCGCCGCCCCTTCTTCGCTTCAACAGACTCACGGTCTTCCTCTTCCATCCTAGTGTTATTTCCTCAATTTGCTCACCTTCGCAATTTCTGCTGGGGGGGCAACATCCTCTCATATGCTCGCACTAAAAGCACTCGATTCCATCCCCGCTCTCGCCTCACATATGATCTCCACGATGCGTTCACTTTAGCTCAACTAACTCCTAGTAAATAGTGTCGCTTTAGCACACTACATAGGCAAAATACCTTCAACTCACACTTGTCTTCTTCCATCCAAAAGTATAATACAACCATTTCAACACGGAACCAAATGTGCGCTCCAACTCGCTTCGCCATATCTCTGTCCATTCATTCACCCACAATTAATTATCTTCCGTTACTATGTAACCTTACATGATGTAAAAACATCTACATTCCTAATAATTCATATCGATGTAGTTATATCTCATTACATTTCCATCAATATATACCGATATACTCATATCCGTAAAAATTCATTGCTATCAATATATACATTCAGATCGATGTACTTATATAAAAAAATACTCATTCGTAATTATATTTCCATCAATATATACCGATATTCGAATTCAGCTGTGAGATAGGATTTAAGATTTATCCAAGCCCTCAGACTTGAGAAAAGTGAGGACGGTGGAGAAACAACAGCATGGTGACAGGGGTGTCACCGACCACATGTCCGAGGCTTTGTTTTTCAGTTTCTAAAAAAAAGTAAGTAAGCTCTATCAAATAGCTTAGTTTTTAAATGGTTTTTGTATAATCTAGAAGTCACATATAAAAGCTTAAAGTCAAAAGCTAGGGTAGATCTGCTTTTGCAGCTTATTACTGAAGAAAATTAGCTATTTGTTAAATTCTTATAAAAAGCTACAGTTACATTTCAATCTAGAAAGTAAAAAAATAGTTTTTTAGAAAAAAAAACTACCACTCCTCTATTGGACGATGAAGACAGCAGAACGACAAATAATAAGGGGACAGTGATGAGGGAAGTCAGTCGTTAAAAAAGAAAGTGCTTGATAGGGAGTATTTTGCTTTGTGTGTTAGTTACCCTGTTAGAGCATCTTCAAGAGGAGTCCTAAATAGGTTGCTAATTGTAATTATAGGGTTTTGATGGAAAAAAAGCACTCCAACAGAGGTTGTATTTTGAGAAAAATTATCAAAATAGGTTTAGGACTCTGAGCCTCTGCTTGCTATATTTGGCAACGCCCTCTCCACCCTATCCTATTCACGCGTTTAGGGTCTAATTGTCGAGTCAATAGTTATCTTGGGCCTAATTCTTTTAGTTTAGGCCCTATTTTGAGGTATAGGACTCCATTTTAAGGCCGATTGTTGGAGATGCTCTTACTTGGTTAGCTAAAAAAAATCGCTATCTTTGCTCAGGGGCTTGCAGTTTCCCCCCTAAAAATTGTTTTTGTTTCAGCCGTTTTTGGTATTGTTGTGGCTATTATTGTAAGCTGGTAAACCCTAACAGAACCAATGTTGCTTTCAGTAAAGTTGAGCTTTTAGCCTGTTTTTCTAAAAAAAAAAAAGGGGGACAGTGGATGGCGGTGATGAACGCCGCTGAAGACGGGAAGAATGGAGTAAATGTTTTTTTTTATCCGTTTCTTTCCTCGATCTGATGAAGCTGGTCAATAGCTTAGCACAAAAGGAAATCGCCTGAGCCGCACAAATAAATAATGTGAATAAAGGCATTGCGCTTGGGAGATCTCGCCACTCGATGATCCGAAATTTCCAGAAATACCTCTGATACAGCACACGTCGGATTGTGCAGTGAAGGTACAGTAAACATGTCAGGCAAATCTTGCAATTTTACTCAAAAGAAAAAGGAAAGCAGAGAATAGTTTCGGAGTCCGGCGCGCTCGGCCCAATTCGGTCCGTTCAACACGGCTATGTCGAGGAGGAGTGGCCTGCATCATATCACGAACTTTTCCAACAAAATGTACCAGGCCTGAGTGCCTGACCGCCTGACCGGACGCGTACCAGCCTTCACGCGAGGCTAGGTCGGTCTCGTCTGGGCCAAATTAGTATCAGCCGTGCTCAACTTAGGTCTGTTCGATAGAGCTCTAGATTTCAGTTTTATATGAGATCTAAAATTTGTAGATTAAAATAAAGTGAATAAGTTTATATTTTCACTACTACAGAATCGACCTCCACAAGTGACGAATACTTATACCAGAGGTACCCCACAGCGAGGTCTCGATCGGGTCATGAGGGACCCTTCGCTGCGTCAGTGGTCCGCAAGGTCAGCACCGACTGCATCATGGTAAGACTCTTTATAGCCCATACCGGACTTGGTCGGGACTTCCGAGAGTCCGACCGTCATAGAACGGAGTAGCCGCAGCCTCCGACCTCCAGAGTGGTCGGGGCCACCCGCCATTGTTGGTCGTTCGGCCGACCTCGAAATTGGTCAACCGATGTCCCGCCTCCTAAGGCAACATCGAGGCGCCGTCCACACAACGCCTACTCGACAACCGCAGACAGAGACTCGTCGCCACTATCGATAGGCGAACCTACTAACCCAAATTGGTCAACCGATGTTAGTGTGCCCTAAGAAGCCTCATGTAAAACTACTACAAAATAGCACATAGGTGACGCCTTATTTGTGATTTGCTTGGAACCGCTACAAATACACTTATCCCGGTTCTAAAGTTTAAAATGGTGGGAAGACTATCGAGACGTCACAAATAAGTGATTATTTGTGGCACATTTGGAACGCCTAATGTCGACTATTTGTGATTTTTTTGGTCGGAACCGACAACCGTTACTAATAATCACATTATTAGTGGCGGTTCTAGGAACGTGTTATTCCCAGCTAGCCAAGCATCGCCATCGATATCAAAAAGTTATCAATGACGGTTTTAATTTGAAACCGCCACAAATAATAAAAATAGAAAAATTTAAATATTGCTAATTACCTCTCCCGCTTCTAACCATTTAAAATAATTGAAACTACCGAATAGAAAAGAACGCATAAAACAGATTCAAAACTTTGAGGCCGCTTTTGAGGCCCTAAACCTACTAACCCATCATGACATCTGATTTTCAAGACTTATGCAGAACGGCCACTTACGAGTCAAAAGTTATGACCATTTTAACAAAAGTGACTTATTTGCAAGATCGCAAATCCGATGATTCTAAAGCTCAAGGATAGTGTGCCCTAATAGTCGCACATTATATTACAAGCATCTCAAAAGTCCCAAGCCTCATGTTAACACATTATATATCGATGTTATCATACCACCACTAGAGTAATGGATCTCATCTCAAGCTATATAAGGAGGATGGGTGACGGAACCGAATACAATTAGACCTTTAGGATGGTATTAGGATGAGTGACCTCTAGAAAGTCCTCTTTAGTGTTTTTAAACCGCGCACGAACCAAAAACTCCCTCCGTCTACCTAGCGTCCTCCGATTATCGCTCGCTCCCCGATCCGAAGCGGTGGTCCTCCGTCTCCTAGCGTCCGCTCGCTTCCCGATCCGAACTCTCCCGAGCTCACCCTTGAGACGAGCACTAAGGGCCTGTCCTTAGTCCTCGCATGTAACCCGCCATACCTCGATCAACGAGATCCTCCGCCACAAACTGGAAGTAGGGACGTTCAGCCCTAACCAGTATACATCTGAGACTCCTCTGCCCGATAGAGTGTGTGTTCGAGACTCCATGAGTCAACCATTAAGGAGAGGGGACGCGCGGCCCCTTAACCTACAAATACGTCTGCCGGTTTACGAAACGCCGACAACAAGCGGCTTATTACAAGCGGTTAGTTGCGCACCGCTTGTGCTCTCTGCGCTACAAAAGGTTCGTGGGCAACGGACCGAAGGGGGTCTCTAGAAGCGGTTCTAGACACGAACCCCTTCTAGAGATCTACAAGGGGTTGGAGACACGAACCCCTTCTAGAGATTTACAGGGGGTTGGGGACACGAACCCCTTCTAGAGCCCTAACTCTAGAAGCGATTGGGCTCTAGAAGGGGTTCGTGTCCCCAACCGCTTGTAGAAGTCCAGTTTTCGAATTAATAAAAGGAATGCATGCCCTACTCTATCAGAGAGCACGCGTGGGTGGATTGGCTAGATGGGTGAGACGTGGGTCACGAGGAGGGGTGAGGAGGTCGTGGGTTCGAATCCCAGTCCTCACAATATTATTTGTCTTTTGAAGTGACTTCTACAAGCGGTTATAAAACCGTTTGTGATACTGATGGGAGTATCACTCGCGGTTGCTTACAAGCGGTTCTAAAACCGCTTCTGAAAACGGTTTCGAACCGCTTGTGATAGTCCCATCTGCAGTAGTGTTTTGATCTAAAATGTAAACAAGTTGATCCATCTAAACACTCTTAGGGCTTGTTTGGTAGTGCTCCAGATCCTAGCTTTATCTGAGATCTGAAACTTGCAGACTAAAATAAAGTGAATTAAATTTATATTTTTGTCTAAAATGTAAACAAGATGATCCATCTAAACACTCTTAATATACTTACAGCTCCAGCTCCACGGATCTAGTGAAGTTAGGAATACCCAGCTCCACCAAATTCATGGATCTAGTGGAGCTGAAACCCTACCAAACACACCCTTAATGTACTCACAGCTTTAGCTCTACGAATCTGGTGAAGTTAGAAATATCCAGCTCCATCAGATCTATAAATCTAATAAAGTTAGAGTTCTATCAAACAGATGGAATCCTATCAAACAGATCCTAGTCGTGGGTGATACGACCCCACGTTAAGCACTACGCGGTGCTCTGGAATCTATCAGAGAAAGTCCAGACTTTAGTGGCAAAGGTTGATGCCACCGTAGGATGCCAAATTGAGCGGCCATCAGTGGTCGCGCATGCATCCTGGTCATAGTAGCGCTCCTAGCTCGCACACATGGACGCACACAGCCAAGTGCATGTGTACGAAGCACGCAGCACATCCCACTACCTAGAAATTAGCCGCACAAAGATGATGCATGTCGATCGTTCGATCCCCCGCAAGATCCCGTCAGTGCTACTGCACTTGCACGCACGTCGTTGCGCTTGTAGAGTTGTCAAATTATCTCCAGCGGTATCTCTTTAATCTCTAAATCCCTTCACAAATAGATCCTAAACACTTCAACGAATTCTCTTCACGGTTCCCTTCGAAAGGGATTTGGAGTTAGAATCTCTTCAGAAAAGGATTCTCTCTTCAATCCCTATACAAAACCTTTCGAGGGGATGCTGCTGGAAATGATAGAAATGAAGAAAATGAATATGGAGAAGGAAATGAGAGAAGAGAAGGGAATCAAGAAAATTACTGAAGATAACCTTAGTGCCCATCCATTCCCGACGCGCTCTCTCTCTCTCTCGGTGCTCCGGTCATTTGGATCATCTTGTACGTGCGCAGCTAGGCAGCTAGCTAGCTTCTCGTATGCAGCTTGCCCATGCGCACCGCAATCTGCGGTCTCCACTTGCTACAACAACGCGATAGTGAATGCGAACGCTGCATGCATTTCCCTTTGGGTTACTGCACTACTTACCAGCTCAAGGGTTGCACTCGTACTTGCCATGATCTTAGCTGATATCTACGTATGATAGTGTTGCGAATTGCCAGGATGAGATTCGATCCCATATATAGTGCGCGCACTAGGGCATGCATGTACTCCTGATTTTTACAAAACTAAACGTCCATGTATTTCGAGATCAGTAATATATAGGTCTACTGGCACATAGATGGTATGTTAGATTTGTATATGAACGTACTTTCATATCATTATACTTTTGAAAGTTCTATATATTGATGACGAAAGGTGGGCGTTATGCTTTAACGCTCCACCTGATGTTTAGGTTAGGGTGCAATCAGCGGATTTGGTCATATCACTCTTTTCGTATCTTAAATCATATTTTTTGTTAGATTCGAAGTCGGATATGGATAGTTCCACAAACAAATACGGCATTGATAATATTGGTCACGAATTCAAAGTAAATACAGAGTTGAATTGATACGGTACCCAATATCTTTTTTGATGTTGCGTGAAAAAAGATATTGCATATAGCACATATATAGCAATTATTAACCAATCATATGAGTTGAACATGCAACATGATTATCGCAATTTAACAAATCATTTTATCGGTAGTCCAACAAAACTGCAAAAATATCAAATATTCATTTATGTTTTGCAAAAGAATACTAGGTATTCACGTAGGCAAGTGAAAGCATATTCTTTCATATCAAGCTCTGTTGGCGGCGGCACCGAATGGTAGGATGGCGGATGGGACAATATTATGAGGATGAAGCCTTGGAGGGAGGGTCTAACTTGGGCTATTTGATTGGGCCAATTGAAGCTACTAGAATATGGATTGTAGATATCTGAAGAGAGTTATCCAGAATTATCTGACAATATAATCAAAATATTTTTATTCGGCGGATAGTGATATCATGAATCTGATGTTGAGTCCAAAACTGATGTCGAATCTGATAACTATCCGACATGACTATCCGGATTCGATCCAGACAGATCCAGTCGATTGTTCGGCATCTACTCGATCCGATTGCACCCTTATGTCTAGGCTACAATAGGGATAAGATTGGATTCGAAGTGGACCACAAATATATATTTTTTAAATTTCTGCATTAGTCAGGTCTTTCAAGACCTCTATGCTCTGATACTATATCGAGTTTTATATACCAGCTAGTTTATTCAAAAGCTTAAGCTGATTGATTTTTGTAAGATGTCTATGTATTTTGTGATTCAAACTTTCTAATATTTAACTAACAATTAGATCAATAATATATAGGTTTAGTGATACAAAGGTGGTAATGTTATATTTGTATTTGAATGTACTTCCATGTCAATATAATTTTGGGAGTACCATGTATTGAGTTTTATGTATGAATTAGTTCGCCTAAAAGCATAAACCAATGACGAAAGGTAGGCAATATACTCAAATACTCCGCCTCACATTTAGGCTACATCAGGCATAAGATGTAAACTCAAAGTGGACCATAAACATATATTTTTAAAATTTCTACGTTATCCGGGTCTTAAACCTAGGATCTCTATGCTATGATCCTATACCTGATTTTTTTTAACACCAATTAAATCGTCCAAAAACTTAAACCGTTGTCGAAGGCAGTAATATTTCAACACCATGCATGCGCTTATAATGTGCTTCCTTGAACTATCATAGCTTCAGTGCTTCCTTTGTAAGGCCAGCTAGCCAGCTTACACTACGAGAATGTTGAAAACCCTGAAAGAACAAGCACAATTCGCACAAATACGCTCTGCCATTAACTAACAGCGTGCTCTGAAAGAATCAAACACATGTTTTTTTAAGGAAATAACACCTTTTCTTTATTAAAGCTTAATGACTACAACTACCTTAGAAGTACAGTGCCCCTAAACTGAGGAGGAATTACAACATTGCCATAAAGTACACGTGTTAAGCCATGAATTACACGTGTTACACGAAAAGATTGAGATGAAGCCACGCATTCGGATTTCTGAGCCTATCGATAAGAACGCTGGTTGAAACGAGGATGAGCTGTGGCTGAGTTGGTATCGTGCACGTGCACAACCAGCGTTTTAATCCTAGGTTTAACATCGGGGCTTACTAATTTAAAACGGTATATATACACGCTGCACGCTGTACGTCAAAGATTTAACATCGACGCTCACTAATTAAAAACGGTATACACGCTGCACACTGTACTTCAAAGATTGTGAAACCTACAATTAATTTTTTTAACGTACATAAGAAGCGCATATGCGTATAGGTTGAAAGCAGAAATGGAATTTCCGATCGTTTCGAAGAAAAATAGAAATGAAAAATATCGGTACGGAAATGAAAATAATTTTTTTTAATCGAAAACGGAAACGGAAGAGGTAGTTTCGATGGAAACGGAAATTCCATTTAAATGAAACCGAAAATTTGGTTTTCTAATTTTAATAATACCAGAAAATATTGCTTTATAAAAAATATCAAATAGAGTTCAAAATTCTCAAAAATATTTTATAACATTTTAAACTTAGAAAAATTATTTCTAGCAATATTTTGGTTTTGTTTTTCTTAAATAAATTATTTATTTAAATATAAAATAGCAAAAATATTAATTAAATGCTAAAAATTAAAAAAATCATAAAATCAGAATTAAATGCTCAATTAAAGAATTTGTAAATTTGTAAGGTGTTACAATTGAAAACATATCTAGATAGAATTTGCAAATTTGTAAGGTGTTGCAAATTATGTAGTGAACTGCAGATGGCGTCCACTCTTCAGAGGTTAAATGTAATACTCTGATCCGTTAATGTGAATGTCCATATAGCCTATATGGAGTGGTGGTGTGATCCCATGTTGCTTGTCTAGTCAGTTGTAATAGTATATAATGTCTGTTAAGTCTAAACATAATAAACTTAGATTAACTTTTTTTTATACGAAGAGAGGATGGAAGTGTAGTCGAATTAGTATGTGTGCACGGATCTACGATATAAGTGAGATAGGCATTAACGAATTTAGAGCATGGTATTCAATGAGCCCATAACGGAAAGGAGGACAGTGACAGTGAGTAAGTGGAGCGAGGGAGTGTATAGGTATCATCCAGATATTTTTGTTTTAACTAACATCCAAATTCACCGGGCCGTTCGATCTAATATCCAAATTCACCGGGCCGTTGAATCAAATCATAGGATCGGATGTAATCGATACTCCCGAACATCCAAATTCACCGGGCCGTTGGATCAAATCATAAGATCGGATGTAATCGATACTCCCGAATCTCAACAATGATCCAATAGTTCTAGATTTGGGTGATTTTAACAAAAAAACATCCGGTTGATATTTATCAAATCCCAACTAATATTTACAGGATCCTTACCTTGATGGGTCCCCACACCACTCTCAACTCCTGCGAAAGCCGGCGAGGAGGAGGTGAGGGGCCGATGGAGGCCCTGTAGCGGACGAAAGAGAAGAGCCCAGAGCAAGCGGAGAACAAGAGGGGCGTTTCCGTCGTCCTTCTGTGTGGACATAGATTTTGTTTATTTGCTTTTGTTTTAGGTTAGTGAAAAGGCAGATATATACAGGTGACTTCTAGTTAAGAACGAAGAATTTTTCAATATTACTTCTTATTAATATTAAGAATAAATAATACAAAAAAATTACAGAATGAGCAGACTCTGTTAAAAATTTGCTTGGCAACAGAATATGTCACCAATGAAATTAGTAACAAAACCTTCGATGTCAGCCTATCGCCAATTCATTTGGCGAATGGTTAATTGACGATAGGAGATTTGTCATCCATATACTTGACCGATATAGCTTAATTGGCAGGTAGGCCTTTGCCGCCAAAACAATCGGCGATATGATCTTGTTGCCACTTGAACCGGTGACCGAGTATTATTTATATAAAAAAAATGACTATTCTTTTATTATTTCAGAAAGAAAATCTCTGAAAGAAGTTGCTGCTAGCTTCCTGCAGTGCTGCAGGGAAAGCACCGTAGGCGACCCTGTATCATACTAGGCTCACGCATAGTGTTTAAGAAGAAAAATATAGAGCTATTGGTGCTTCCAATATTATTTTCGGTCATGTATATTTAATCACTCCGACAGAAGGTCATTTGAAGAAAATTACCTGAAACCTTTTCTAATTTCCGTTTCAATATTCTGTGCGATGTGCTTCTCTGGTTGCACAGTGAGTATAAATATCAAGTCATATATGTAGTCATGGTTAGATACAATCAGCAGTACATGTTTTAGGGTCAGGTGCTGTTTTATTTACAAACACTACATTGTGTGTGCAATTCATAGTTCCACTTTTCTTTACCGTTCCCAGATGCAGGGACACATCAGGAGGTTTCTGACAGAGGTTCTGGATTATGATTATGGAGAAGCCAACTCTAAACATGATCCACGCAGGAAGCCTGGCAATGGACACTAATCACCTCGCTTCCAATCCTACGTATCCCTGGAGAAGATAAGCCAGGTAACCCAGGGAGCTGCAACCACTAGACCAGTATCTTACTGTAATTCACTAGAAGCAGAATGGTTGGAGCCATGTAAGTTGAGAGATGTTACCTAGTCTTGTTATGAAGTGATTTTACAAACTTTTTGTTAAACCATTTCGGGAAAAAATCACGAACGCACGAAAGCGATTTCACTATATGATAAGATGTTTACAATGAAGTTCTTACTCTTGTCCTATATTATATGGATATATTTATAGTGAAACATAATAGACTCCGTATAGGAGTAGATTTGAAATGGAGCAAGAAACGAATTCGTATCACCCTCAATTTCAATAATTTTTACCTAGAGACGAATTTCTCTTGTAGCCAGAATATATCGCAACTCTCTCTTACCCGTGTTTCCTCAACGTGCCAACGGACTTGGTGAGGTAGGGGGAACCCTGCTCGTACGGGATGCCCTTGCAGTTAGGGATGAAAACGGATCGGATAGTTTCCGACCGATCTAGATATTTTCGGATACAGATTCTGTCGGATCGGATATTTGTCAGATAATATCAGATTGGATACAGATACGGATTCGGTAGTTCACTATCCGTCGGATACGAATACGGATTCAGATAATCCGGATATTGATGGGTCAGATATCCGGGTATATATGTGGGATGGGCTAAGATTACTCTTTTAGCCCAAAAAGGTTTCTTAATTTCAAAATTGTTTTCAAATTTAATTAATCTATAAAGTAAGTTTCAATTATTAAAATTAGCAAACCAACTCCAAAAATTACAAATGTTTTTGAGAAAGTTATAGACACAATCTAATATTTAAAAATTATTTTCAAGATTTTATCAGATTTTAATTTTTCTCAAAAATTCAAACATTGCTATTCTTAATAGGAAAATATTTTAAATAAGTAGCTAAAATGCATAAAACTCATAAATACATAATTTATTATTTTAAAAATAATTCAACAAAGAATATAAATCTTGGGTGATTACATGTAAGTGTTATATACTTTTTTAGAGACATGGTATCTAAGTATTATCAAACTTTTGGTATGTTATGTGTTTACTTCTATTTGTATCTTTGACCAAGGATTATCTTTATTTTATGTTTTGTTCTACGTGTATGATGAAATAATCATATATGTGTGATAAACTAAATTTTGTATAATTTTGTTTGTAACATAATATCTAACTATTGTCTAAGTAAATGAAAATGCTTATATTTGTTCAATTTTCAATAATATTTTGATCAAATCAACTAGTTATATGTTTTCGTTAATTTTTTATGTACAATCTAAGAGGTTATTATGTTGCAATAAATATTCAAAACCGCATCCGATTCGATTCGTATTCGATCCGTATTTGTATTCGTATTCGTATCTGGACTATATGTATTCGTATCCGCATCCGAGAAAAAATATGAAAAAAATATGGTAAAGCTATTATCCATCCGTATCCGATCCGTTTTCACCCCTACTTGCAGCTACGTCGCCACCGCACAAAGCACTCCAAGCTGTCCATCTCCTATGTTGTCCTTCAAGCCCTTCTACTCGCCACGCAGCCATGGATGTCAAGAGATTATTTTTCTTGCGCCACCCTTTGATGTTGTTGCCATGCCAATGTCGCCTCTAGGAGTCCCCGGGATGTCGTGCGGGTACCGCCCCTGCGAGTCTCCTCCTTCTAGAGGCAACGGCTTGAATTTTGAACACTAAGCTCTAATACCACTTGTTTTAAAAAGCACGGCAAAAATATTACATCAGACGAACATGAGACATTGATTTTACGTGAAAACCTTTGTGGGAAAAAACTATGGCGCACGAAGCCTATATCACTATACAAGGAGATATTTATAATGAGTTCTTGCTCTTGTTCTAGGCCGTGGAACATATTTATAGTGATACATAGCAGACTCTATGTAGGAGTAGAGTTGAGACAGAGTTATATAGCAGACTTTGTATAAGAATAGATTTGAGACATAGTAGAAAATAAATTCGTATCGCCCTCAATTTCAGCACGAAGCTTCCACCGTTTTGAATAAAATGGGACTCTGGCTCTTTCGCAGGCCTGAAAGTTCTCAAGTATAAATATCCAACGTACTTCCTTTAAAGTTCAGAACAATGCTTAATGGCCCCCTTCGTTCATGGAAACACCAGTTAAGCTTCATGGATTCCAGTGAAAAAATTTAACAATCTCGTAAACAGAAACCTGAAGCACGTCTCCTCGTGAAACAGTCGTCTTAACCGTTGACTTCACAATTGCGCCGTCATACTCATCATCGCCATCGACATTTGCAGTAGTTCCTCTTCTGAAAAGCATTTGCAGCAGTTCGACAGTAACGGATCCGCTCGTTCCCTTCTGAAGACGAAACAAACATTAGGTGCCAGAAGAGGTGCTTCTTCATCTGATCAATCTCTTGTGGCTCCACCTTACATTATCCTGCATACTGAAGTCTGATCGAACTAGCTAGGACCTATCCGTAGATTCAAAGAAAACGCTCCAATTAGGCAATGTTAGAGATAACTCAATATTTCAACTTATCATATCTTTTGATTTTATTTAAATAGATTGTTAATCTAATTTTTTTTTACAACTAGAACACTTTTGACTATATAAGTCAACCCTCTATACCTGTATATGTAAACATTGGAACAGATAGTGGATTATTTCCCGTGTTTTTTTGCCATAAGGACTTTTCCATGTTAAATCTTTGTCTATATTATTTTGCCATACGAACCCTAAGACAATGTCTTAGAAGTTACATACGACCAACTCTGAACATTGTGCGGTTTGTATCTGTTGTGTGCACGCGTGTATAGACGAGTTTCCGGCTAGAGACCGGCACAAGAGGAGGTGGACGTCGATGCCGTGGCAGCGAATCGACGAATAACTAGTGAACGGAGTTACCGGTCTTGATAATCGGAAGGCACCGCTAAGAGGTAATTTTGTGGCAAATACTACTTGCTCTTTTCATTGATTTTCTCCATACTTATAGATGTAAAATTTCCAAATCCTAACAATGGAATCTAACTAATACTTCGGAGGATAATAACTAATACTTGGAAAATAACAAACCAAAAGATACTAATAACTAATAGTTTCCTGACCAGTAATTTCTCCCTAGCCTGCCGAAGGATCTGCGCCAGAAGCAATCTCCTGCGGTTTGGCAAAAGAATCCCTCCTTTTTCGGTAATAAGCATTATCATAGCTCCTAACAGTATCTATTCAGTGACTTGCTACATGTGGCTTGTTTGTCTATTATCATCTTCCAGTTTTGCATGGCCATTACGGCACCGAAGACAATCGCTTTACAAGTCTTTCTGAACTCTCTGTTCTATACGTACGTGTACAGGCGTACAGCAACTGTAATCTGTCATGATATATCTGACTGAACTTCTCGAAAGTGAAAACTGTGCACCTGTGACTTCTTTGGACTGTTAGGCGAAGCACAGGAGAGCGACAGACCTACAGAAAACACATGAAGGAGAACTGTATCCTGCCTTACCTTGCTGCGCTACTATTTTAATTTCTGAGATTTTCTAGGAGCGATGCCCGGTCAGAAACTCCAACAACCAACGCCTACTTTATTCATGATTAGTCTGCGGTCTTTGCTTCGATATGAGAGAAAGAATGCCCTCGAATTGGGACTTTTGTTAAGCAAGGATGGCCATCTCAGGTCATGGTCAAACAAGATGGCTAGCTTCTTCGGGTACTTGGTCGTTGTACATGATGGTGAGCTATGCTTATCAGAACGGGGACAAATCTCCTAAACCGCTCCGGCTCTTCGTGATTAACTTGGCGGGCGTAGTTTAGGAAGAAGGCCCCGTCACTTTAGACCTCACCTTGATTCGTGATTCATGGACAAAAAGGCATTGCCAGATTGCCAGACAAAACAAGGGGTTTTCCACCGTCCACGTTTGAGCCTGGTTCTCTGGAAATTAAAGAATTATTATGGAAGAGTATGGAAGAATTAATTGAAGAAGGGGACTGTACTTTTGTGTCTGGTCGACCATTTTCCTCTCCGAGACGTTTCTGAATTGGATATCTCATTCGTTTTGTCATCATGCAGGAACAGCCTGTAGCTTCAGCACTTTCATGCATGAGGCAAGTTAGAACTAGTGGATCACAATTATCCCCAAGACGATATTGTTACCTTCAAAAGCAGCCCCCTTTTTTATTTTTGAGATGGTGCTGCAGTAGGTTTCGTAGTTCTTTTAAAATGATGGAGGTGGACTAACAACACCATTTTTGGTTGGCGGCGAGCTAGTTAGCTCATCCTTTTCTCATCTACAAAAATGTGCCCTTGGCTAGTTCCCATTCTCTTCTCTTGTGCACACAGTTGGATTCCTTCCTTAGCCGGTCACAATCCCCCCGGCCGGGAGAGAATCCGAACGTGCAGCCATGCAGCCGACGCATAAGTCGCCACGAAGACGAAGCAAGATTTGGTGGTGATATGATTGATGCACGGCGATGCTCCACACGCAAAACATGGCGACGCATTTGAGAATAAAAAAAGCAGGGCATAGCCTCGAAAAATATATAATTTCCCTCTCTCTTACCTCTGTCGCTGCTTCCTCTCTACCTCTGCTGCGGCTCCTCTAGATCAGTGCACCTCCTCCACCACTCTGCGTCTCCATGCGAACGACGGCGAGCTGGTCGCCTCACCGCGCCACCGACTCCCCCTCACCCGTCGTCATCGGTGATGGCCTCCTTCAACGTGAGCAAGAGAGGAGAGAGATCAAGAGAGCAACTGGGCATGAGATCACCACTGGCACTGCACATGAAAGGGACGAGATCGATGAGCTTCGGTTTCACTAAAATCCGTAAAATCGGTGGAGCAATAGAGTATTTTCAGCTCTAAAAATTTATAGAGCTGGAGCTATTTGGGAGAACTCCAACTCCCAGCTCCAGCTCAGATCTGAAACTTATAGGCTAAAATAAAGTAAATTAAGTTTATATTTTTAGTCTAAAATATAAACAAGATGGTTTACCTAAACACTGTTGATGTACTCACAACTCCAGCTCCATAAATTTCTGGAGTTAGATATACCCTGCTCCACCAACTCCACAGATTTTAGTGGAGCTGGAGTTGTCCCAAACACCCCCTAAGACTCTCTTTAGTAGAGCTTCAGATCTCAGCTCCACCTCAGATCTAGAATTTGTAGGTTAAAATAAAGTGAATTAACTTTATATTTTTAGTCTAAAATGTAAATAAGATGTCCCACTTAAATACTCTTAATTTATCTATAGTTTCAGCTCCATAAATTTCTAGATCTAGGAATATCCTGCTTCACCAACCCTATGAATTTTGGTGGAGCTGGAGCTGGAGCTGTGTCAAACACCCACTAAGCGTATTTAGGTGGGTCATCTTGTTTACATTTTAGACTAAAAATATAAACTTAATTCACTTTATTTTAGTCAATAAACTCTACAGCTGAAGTAAAGCTAAAATCTAGAATTTTGCTAAATAGGATTAAAACAACCAACTGTTTCCAATAGAAAGGAAAAAAGGATGGCGTCAGCGGACACCACTAACAACCACCACCGAACGCATGGAGCGCGGCACCGAGCGGCGGCCGGGGCCCAGGTGGGGATGCAGCGGGCGACAGCCGACAGCGACGGTGCCGGCAGGGGGGCGGCGAGTGGACGGCGACGCCCAAACCGATCGGGACGACTCGTCAGCGCTCACTGTGCCGGCGCTTCACATGGATTTTGCCGCGCGCACCGCACCGCACCGCGTTGATGAACAGGAGCTGGACTGGGTCTGGGTCTGAGTAGCTCATGAGTCATGACTCACGAGACAGCGGCAAAAACGGTCACATTTTTTGTACAGTAGCTTTGTTTAGTATATTGTACTATTATGGATGCTAATTTATTTCGACAAATGGAATCTGTTTTTCTGTAAGTTTTTTTCTTAGGGACGTCTTCCTGTAAATTGAAATGGGAATAAAGGTCCTATAAAAAAAGGAAAAGAAATTGGAAAAAAAGCAATCCACTTGAGCAGTTGAACTGATACAGAGGTAACAGAGCAATCGAAAACTGGACCTTTCCTCATCGAAAAGAAAAAAAAAATCTGAACTTGCCTTACAACATGTGTAGCCGGATAATGCCGTGATCAGCATGGAGCGTGAGGACAGTTAAGCAATTAATCCATTTGAACCGATACCGGGAAATCAAAAGCATAAAGTTTATTTTCTTGGGTAGTTAGCATGAACGGATGATGTGCAAGGAAATAATAACCAAATGATCATACTGAGTTTAAAGAGAAAATATTGTGGAAATAAAGTGTCTTAATCTTTGTATCTCGAATCTAAGACATCTTGCGAAAATTTATTTGATTCTTTGTAATCTTTGTATTAATCTAAGACATCTTGCGAAAATAACTTTGTAGTTTACTCTAGCTTAATTGCTTGAAACAGACTTTTCTTCGATATTTGCTGGAGACAGGCTTCTAACTGGGTGCAAAAAAAGTTACTATTTGATCACAGATAGTTGTTTTCAAGATAAGTGTAATTGAACTTTTGAAATTTTCACTATCAACATGTTTTTAAATATTAAAATTAGATACATGGAAACTATATGTTTAGATTTGTATCGAAAAGTACTTTCGTAATATTATAAATTTATAAGGTTTTATAAATATGTTATAATAAAAATTAATGATCAAAGCTAATCTCTCCGTTCCTAAATACATGTTATTCTAGCTTTCAAATTTTGTTTCTAAATACATGTTATTCTACAATTTCGAGACAACTTTTAACTTTTTTTCTTTGCATACTCCTACTATTCATTATTTTCAATGTTATTTATTATTGTGGAATAGAGTAACACAACCATCCAAGAGCAATAAATGAGCTAATGAAGGAGGATGATTTGATCATTTCTATATGTATCTTCATTAAAGTGCAAAATCCTAAAACATCACCTATTTAGGACCGAAAGTAATATATTTTAGAAATTGTATCGATGTCCAAAACGGTAACTATTTATGATCAGAGGGAGTTTTTGGATGTGTCCAAACCACAAGACTAGAGCATCACTACTAAAGTCTTAAATATAGCATACTACCTGTATTATATCCTATAGAATTCCTGGCCCCTCGCGCTATCCACATCATTTTTCCACTGCATCGCCCAGTTTGCACTCACCGTAATACGGCTTAAGTAATTTTCCTGGCTTTATCGCGCATAAGGGCCGCTTGACACAGCGATAAGCTGTCTCGCTCGTGCTTAGCCGGTCACACGTTCGACTCCCTGTCAGCAAGCCCGCATCGCCCGTGGCATTTTTGCCCACAAGATGTATGGCTCGGGCTCTCAAGGCTAGCGCGGGTGTGACGCGAGACGCCCTTTTTTTTTCTAAAGAAGCTCTGAAAAATTTCTAAAATTATATCTAGATCCCCTTTTTACGGGAAGGACCCTAAAAAATCTAGAATTTCATTTTTTGTGGGGAGGCCCCTAAAAATTCTGAAATTTTTCCCATAGATTTCCAAAATTACGTCTATATCCCTTTTTCACGGAAAGCCCTGAAAATTCCAAAAAAAATTCCCGCACAACGCATGAAGCTAGATTTTTTTATCAACACGGGCATGTGTTGCGAAAATTACAAAATTTGTTCTAAAAATTACCCAAAATTACACTCGAGTTCTTTTCTTCGTAGGAAGGCCTTCGAAGATTTCTTTTTTTTTTGGGGAAAGTCCTCTAAAGATTCTGAAGTTTGTCCTAAAAATTTTCTGAATCACATCCATACCCCCTTCTCAGTTGGAACCCCCCCCCCCCCCCCAAAAAATTTTTTTTTCCACGTGACACATAGAGCCAGATTTTCCTCTCAACCTATGGACATACATTACGTTTGGTGCGCCGTGCACCGTGCCAATCCATCTAGTTACACTAAATACTAACAAGATGCACCGCTTTTCAAACATCAATGCTTATCTACCCTGGTCTAGTTCACAAGAACAAATGCTGGACGGCTACTGTCTTATCTTTCAGCACGATCAAATGCTCCGAAAAATGCGGACCTCAATCTCATAACTTGTCCCATCCATCCGCGAGCCCAACGCGTTTGACTCAGCAGACGGCGACCGGCCGACGTGTCTCCGGCCGGTTCGTATCCAACTACACATCCATCCATCCACGTGTTCCCGGGAATCCTCCACCTCCTCCGCCCTCGCGCCCCGTCCGACGACTATAAATAAACTGCCCCGTTCCTCCGAAGCTCCGCTCTCCACCTCTCATAGTTTTTTTTTTCTCGTGCCTTCGTTCGTCCCTCTCCTATCCAAATCTCCGCCTCATTCCCAATATCTCAAACGACGCTAATCCAATCGCGCGCGGCGATAACCGGAAGCTAAATCAGCAGAAGAGGAGGAAGAGGAATCGCAGGCGAGCGCAATGCCTTACTGCGAGGTGGACAGGTACCAGAACGGCGACAAGTGGGAGGGCGTCCGGCTCTTCTACCGCCGCTACGGCCGCGGCGCCACCAAGGTGCTCCTCGTCATCGGTACGTGAACCTGTAAATCCACCCCGCGCCGCTCTTCTCTGGCGTGCTGCGTTCTCGTTCTCCTGTGAAGAAAAGGACATCTTTTCTTCTTCTGAGAAGTGGTTTGGTTTGGGTGTGAAGGATTGGCGGGGACGCACGACTCGTGGGGCCCGCAGATAAAGGGGCTGACCGGGTCGGTGGAGCCAAACGACGACGAAATCCAGCGGACGGACGAGGAGGCCGGCGCCGCGGCGGCGGCGGAGGACGGCGATGGCGTCGAGGTCTGCTGCTTCGATAACCGCGGCGTCGGCCGCAGCTCCGTGCTCCCGCACAAATCCTACTACTCGTGAGTTTTCCAACCCCCGAAATCTCTCATCGTCGTGTAGATCCAAATTTCCATCAGTTTCGATGATCGGAGGGGGAGTTAGGTAGATGATATTAATGTTCCGACTCTTGAGATGTAGCTCAATTGTGAAGATGTAGATAGACAGAGGTCTGGAAGAGGATAAGAGCTGCGCTTCATGTAGCTTTCGATGAGAATAACTTCACCTTTTACTCCGTTCCTGCCGCGATAGTGCGTTTGGGATGCATAATTTCACATTTCCTTGTAATCTAATATTCTTCTCAATCTGATTTCTCAGTAATATAAGATTCCAACGTATGGTTGATTTGAATAAAACTACAAAATGGTCTTACTAATAGTTCAAACATTTCATAACTTGAACCAACAAGTCCAGAAATTTAAATTACAGGATTTAAAGTTTCAAACCTTGAAGGTTAACATTTATAAATCTTAAATTAAAAACTGAAATTTTGAATTTTACAATTTTAATTCTCACAATTATAATTTGCAACATTCCAATTTTAAATTATTACGATTCAAAAGTTCAAATTTTGGATTTTGAAATTTAAAATCTGAGTTTTGGAATTTAAATCCTCAAAAATCGAAATTCTGAAATTGAAACTCCCAAAATTCAAATTCTCCAAACTAGAGTTTTTGAAGTTCAAAATTTTAATTCGTAAGATACAAAGTTAAAAAAAATGAAAATTTGAAATCCAAACGTGAAAAATTGAAATTTGAAATTTAAATTGTCTAAATTTAACATTCCAAAATTCATGATTCAATATTTGATATTTTGGTTTCAAAATTCATATTTTGAAAAAAGTTTTTAAATTTGGATTTGAATCTTTGAAGTTCAAAATTTGACTATGATAAATTAAAGCAAATGATAAAAGCACAGTTGCAAATATTTCTTTCCCTTGGTAATCTAACACAAACACCATTTTCTATGGGAAATAGATTCCTGCAATTGATGGTAATATGGCATCCTAATTAATTTTGGATTCCTTTGTTAGATTACTGGTTAAATCCTCCCATGATTCTGCTGACCAAATGAACAAAATATGTGATTGAGAAGAAAGATGGGGGATATTTCATCAAACGCTGCCGATTTGTGGAAAAGTCAAATGGGCGGTGGTAATGGTACTGACCATGTGGACTTTCATCTTTGGCAGGACGGCAATCATGGCGAGGGACGCGCTGGCCTTGATGGATCATTTGGGGTGGAAGCAAGCCCATGTCTTTGGCCACTCCATGGGTGAGTCCTTCATGCGCTCTTGTCTCTGATGATTCATCTGTTGGGGCAGTTGTACAGAGTAGGCATTGACTCTGGATCTCTGCAAACAGGCGCGATGATTTCTTGCAAACTGGCAGCGATGGCACCTCACAGGCTGTGTTCCTTGGCTTTGCTTAATGTCACTGGGGGTGGATTTGAGTGCTTCCCGAAGGTACTGGAATGTTGAAATCTGCCTATTTGTTTGGGGAGTTTGAGGAACTGATAAGAGGCTATGGGTTTGAAATCTGGAACAATGCAAGTAAAAATAGTTTCATCAATGAAGTTTCTCCATTTTTTCAGGTAGATGGGCAGATGCTCTCTCTTGCATTCCGTTTCTTAAAGGCGAGAACTCCAGAACAAAGAGCTCTTGTTGATTTGGAAACCCATTATACAAAGGTGAGGATCAATTCATTTGTCATTTCTTAATCAATGTAAAAATTAGTTTTTTTTCTCTGGATTTGTGGTTTAATGTTCACAGTTATGATATTCCATGTACCCGTGCAGGAATACCTTGATGAGAAAGTTGGATCATGCACAAGGAGAACAATCCTCTATCAAGTGAGTGATCTTACTAATTTTAGGGTGGTGCTTGGTAGCAAATTATGTGTAGTTAATGGTGTATCTGCTAGATATCTATAGCGTACTCACATGGAATATTAAGTAGTCTTCTAATGCCATTTTATTATGTTCCTCCAAAATTGATTATGGATGAGATTTGTTGCTTATACACATTTAATGTTTATTATATGTTAGTATTCTGTTCTGTAAAGAATCTCATAACATGGGATCATAGCATTTTGACTAGGCCTTCTTTGATGGAAAATTTGGCATTACGCTTTTGGATCTATTGGCTGATATAGCTACACTTTATTTGTTTGCAGCTTTGCATTTAGTTCCCAAAGTTCGTTTGTGATGTACGTTGTATTTCAGGAATATGTGAAGGGCATATCATCAACAGGGATGCAATCTAACTGTGGTTTTGAAGGGCAAGTTAATGCATGCTGGACTCACAAAATGACAACTAAAGAACTAGATACAATACGTTCTGCTGGTCTTCTAGTTTCAGTTATTCACGGAAGGTTAGTTGCGCATGACCTTGAGTACACACATCCCTTTCTCACAAACATAGTGTGCCTTCCTTTCTCATGTCTTGCTTAAAAATAATGCAGGTATGATATTATTGCGCAATTATATCATGCAAGACGACTTGCAGAAAGGCTTCTTCCTGCTGCTAGAATGGTTGAACTTCATGGTGCACATCTAGTAAGCCATGAAAGACCACAGGAGGTAAGGTGAACTTTCGTAAAATGCTACAACATGGGGCAACTAAAATATTCAGAACACTTGCAAATTGGGATATCCTAAAATAGCTGGTCAAACCACACAGTATCAGATGTTGTGATTCTCTTCGAGCATAATCCTCACTAATATAAATGCGCTGACGAATGCATTTCTTTTGTTCCCAAAATCAGAAGAAGGGTTATGTGTATGAGTATCTTATTGCATGTTGTTGCAACTTGCACAAAGAATTCCAAAGTTGCTGACTGAACAAAGATGGCCTTATGGTTCTCTGAAAGCACCATCGACCACCTAAACTGTGCAAGAGAATATGTTACTTTTGAAGATAATTGTTTGGCCAACTCTAAAACGACCTGTAGAGTTCAGTAAAATAATTATCCCAGGCCAGTAAGTTACCTTAATGTTAACTTAAAAGATGAGGTATGCATCTCATCATTCCATCAGCAGTATACCCAGCAGGCTAGCACTATCAAGTGAAGCATCTTTCCCTTCAGACGCCACTATATTGGAGAAAGATCTTTGGCATTTATCCTAGATTGCTAAGCAATATTTGGCTGTGGATATAAGGCAACTACGTGAAGTTGCCTTACACACTAATTCTAGTAGTAGTCTAGACTTGAACATGTTTAGCTTATGGCAAGTTGGCAACAGGATGTTTGGACAATGATGTACAGACTTGACACTTTAAGGGCATCGCAATTGAAAGGCAGATTTCTTCTGAGAAAGAAAAGCATCTACTCTCTATTATATTTATAAGTGCAGAGCAAACCAACCAACCTATTTTGCCATTGAGATTCTTCTCGTCTACTTAGGCTTATTTCGTCTCTAAGATTGCCATTTGTTCTTTCCAAAGAAAAAGAGAGAATACAATTGAGAACTTGACATTGCTTTATTATCGTTTTGTCATCCTTACAAAGTTACACTAAGGCATAATATAACTCATATAACTACTGCTCTATCACAGGTCAACAATGCTCTAATGGATTTGATAAGGGCTGCTAAATCTATGATGAAACCTCAGGAGTGGTCGTCCCAGTCAGAGAATGCATCTGGTAAGCTTAACAAGGCTGACATTTCTACAAATTTGTGTCAAAGGCTATGTTCCAAGGCACACTTCTTATTCTGCATCTTTATCAGAAACTGGAGCACTTATTTCTTCAAGGCTACGAGCAGATGAAGGTGGAAATGTTGCTGTAGCAGTCTATAACTTACTTGGCAAGCTCCAACTAAGCTTTCTTTATGTCATAGGAGTGATAGTGATGGGGTTTGAGCATATGAGGAACATTGTAAGAGTAATGAAGCCAGTAAAGGTTGCAGCAATTGAGTCATAAGGTAAATTCCTTGAAATACATCGAATCTCTTCTACTTCAATCGTGGCATTTCCTAATTGTGAGCAAATTCTTCACTGTGTTTGATTTTGCAGAAACAAAGACATGTAAATTATTATCAAAATCGTGAAGGAGACGATATTTTCATGTCTCCCTTGTACCGTGGGATGGATGATTTTAGAGTAGCATCTCCAAAGATTCAAAACTTCTTCCGAGAAAACATCTGCTCTTAGCAGAATAATACGACACCACAAGAACATTGCTGAACTACAGTGCGCACCTGGACAGAAGTGTCCCAAGGTACAAATGCACTATTGATGTACCTGTTGCAAGTGTAAGTTGTAACCATACCACGGCCACAGGCGCAGCTGCCACCATTCTTTTGTATCATACTGTGAGTTTTCCCGGGAATAAAATCGATTCTTCACTGCTTTGTATCCATGTGGAGTACCTAAACATCTCGTTTCCTGTAGGACATACAGCACACGTAAGTTGTGAATAAGCTAGCGTTACAGATTTTCAGAAAAGCTAATATAAGAGTATCCGACTTGCATGGACAAATTATTTCGGTGGATTTAATAGAAAGCATGTAAAGCCAGCGCAAAACAGAAGTTCGCATTGTGTAACACCAAAATTATCACCCAGAAGTTAGACGGCGAGATGTTCGCAGATTTTGGCCGTGCTGCCGGCTATGAAACAGCCGCAGCCATGGCCACTGCCAGATACCATCACTGATCTTCCTTGAAAATCTACCGATCGCCTTCTGACCACGCCGACATTGCCACCGGCAGAGCATTCTTGAAGAATGGCTCATGGAGTTGGTCTGGGAGACGAGCTATCAGTTGCCGGTTGATACGTGAGTTCCAGTTCACCGGAGATCCAGATGTAGGCATTCCTGGAAGGCCAGCTCCTACTCACTGACCCTCGCCCCCGCCGGAGCGCCGCCGCCTCCTCGAGCCTCGAGGGGGAGGGAGGTGGGAGGAAGGGGAAAGTATTGCAGTATAGAGTAATCTGAGGGTTCCTGTCACGGACATGGGCCTTGGAGCTGGGCTCGTTCGCGCGGCCCACTCGGCTGGAAGCAAGGGCAGTACAAAAGGCTAACGAGCAGGAGCGAAGAGGGCATCGAAGAAAATCAACGCTGGCCTCAGCTCTTCCCCTTTCTCTGTGTTCTTCCCCAAAACTCTGAATTCTCCATTCTCAACCCCTTCCTCTTCTTGATTCTTGACTCCCTCTTTTCACCAATTGTATCCCAAGTATCTGGTACTTTGTGAATCGTTGTCAATTTAGCACTTGGTTGTGGTTTATCTGTGATGATCAAGAGAGGAACCTGACATTTGGTATCAGAGCCAACTTCTGATCGTTTTGGCCGAGTTGCAAAATTCCAGGCGCGGGTTGGAGGTTTTGGGCACCGAGCAATCGATCCTAAGAACCACCGCAAAAACTTCGGTTACCAAGCTTGGTGAACTCGGCCAGTTGATCCGAAGGGGCGATCGCACCTGGGAGAAGAAATCGTGGCCTTACTCTTCCGCTGCGCCCTTTCCTTCCGTTCTGGCGCCGAAGAAGAAGCAGACCCAGCAGGAGACAAGGATGGCTGCAACCATGGCTTCCGTGGAGAACCAATTTGAAGGTATTAACACTCTCTTGAGACAAATCTTAGAGGATGTGCATGGGGTGAAATCAGAGGTTGGAGAGGTTCGATCGGCCCTGGAGAAAGTACGGGAAAGGGTGGAAGTTTTGATCGGACCTGAACCGGGAAACTTGATGGCGATCCCTGGAATGGTGGTATCACCGGCGCCTATTCTATCAGGAGAGCCTTCGCTATTGACACCGCCGGAGGGCCGAAGCCAAGAGCAAGTCTCAGGGCAGTTGAAAAGGATTCTCGGGCCTCCTCCAACGACCCAGGTATTTGATAAGAGAGATGGGGAGCGATCGGATTGTATAACTAATGCAGATGCAGATAAGTCTTCTGTTGGTAATGATTATTTGGTGTGTACCAAGTGTTCGAGGGAATGCCCTGTCCCATCAGGCATAAACTTGCCAGCAATTTATAGGTCCGGATTCAAGTGTTCAAAGTGCAACAAGTCCTTCACCAGCAAAGATGTTTTCTTGGACCTCACTGTTACTTCAGGAACAAAAGACTATAGCGAATTGAAGCCTGCTAGAATGGAGCTGTTCAGGAGCCCAATTGTCTCATTTCTTTACGAGAGAGGGTGGCGCCAGAATTTTAATCGAAGTGGCTTCCCTGGTCTTGATGAAGAGTTTCAAATGGCTCAAGAGTGTTTCCAACCAGTTGCTGGTGGTATACTTCACGATGTCAATTGTGGCAGTGGCTTGTTTACAAGGAAATTCGCAAAATCTGGGGCATACTCAGCTGTGATTGCTTTGGATTTTTCTGAGAATATGCTTCGCCAGTGCTATGAGTTCATTAAGCAAGATGACACTAAGCTTTCCAGCATCTGGGAATGTGTTGGACGAACCAAGGAAACTGAAGCTACTGATTTATGCAGGCAATTGGATGGGTTAAAGCTTGAAAGCTCATATCTGGATGGTTTTCTATCACACCTGTATATCGAGTACTGCAGGCATAGGGTGAACTTGTTGCGGCACCATGGCGTCAAACCAATTCTTGTATTTGATGGAGGTCTTCTGCCAATGAAGAGCGGTCAAGAGACAAAACGTGCAAGGTCAAGAAAGGAAAATCTTGAGCATGCCAGGGAACATGAAGCAGCTGGGAATTCACGTGCTGCTTTTGAGTGTTATCAGAAAGCTGTTGACATTACGCCGAGACTTGCGTCTGAACTGATCCAGGTACTGAAGCAAGAAAAGGTTGATTATATTGTTGCGCCTCATGAAGCAGATGCGCAAATGACATTCTTGTCTGTAAAGAATCTTGTCGATGATGTAATCACTGAAGATTCAGATTTGATACCATTTGGCTGTTCAAGAATTATTTTCAAGATGGACAAATTTGGGCAAGATGTTGAATTTCAAATTACACGATTAGAACGAAACAGGGATCTTGACTTTAATGGATTCACAAAACAAATGTTACTTGAGATGTGGATTTTATGTGGCTGTGACTATCTTCCGTCATTGCCAGGAATGGGTATGAAACGTGCTCACGCACGCATCCAAAAGCTTAAGAGTCATGATAAGGTAATCAAGCACCTGAGGTACAGTGCTGTTTCTGTTCTAACTCAATATGAAGAAGACTTCAAAAAGGCAATATGGGCGTTTCAGTTTCAAAGGGTCTATGACCCTGTGACAGAAGATATTGCTCATTTGTTGGGCATTCCTCATGACCTCAGTGAAGACTCGGACTTTGTGGGCCCATGGTTACCACAGATTGTCGCTAAAGTCATTGCTCTAGGGAACAGTGATCCAATTACAAAGGAACCATTTGAGGCGAAAACTGACTACAGTACACCTGCAGTTGATAAAGTTTATCCAATCAGAGAGTCTAATGTTCCATCAAATAGAAAGAAGAGGCTAGAAAGTATAGTATATGATGTTCTGAACAATCATGCACCGAGGAAGAATTCTGACGATGAAACTTTTGTTGGAGTTCCAGATATTGCTGTGATTCCGAGCCCACCGGTAGATGGGTTCACTGCTGAGGTGCCCATGATTGGTCAGTTTGGTGTTGGGTTCTACTCTATCCATCTTGTTGCTGAGAGAGTTGTTGTGACGACTAAGCACAACGATGACGAGCAGTATGTGTGGGAGTCTCAGGCTGGTGGGTCCTTCTTCAAGAATCTGAAGCTTGGCATCCATGAGGACCTCTCGAACAGGAACAAGATTGCTGAGCTCCTGAGGTACCACTCCACCAAGAGCGGAAATGGGCTGACCAGCCTCAAGGACTATGTGATAAGGATGAAGGAGGGCCAGAGCTTCATCTACATGGTTGACCAATGTGTTGATCAAGTTGGGAGCAGACGCCTGTACTTACAGTTGCCATGGGATCCCGGTGGTGACTACATGTACATTCCATGGTTTGCTATCATCGGCTTGGGGACAAGCCGAAATTCAAGGAGGGAGGAATGTCACGGACATGGGCCTTGGAGCTGGGCTCGTTCGCGCGGCCCACTCGGCTGGAAGCAAGGGCAGTACAAAAGGCTAACGAGCAGGAGCGAAGAGGGCATCGAAGAAAATCAACGCCGGCCTCAGCTCTTCCCCTTTCTCTGTGTTCTTCCCCAAAACTCTGAATTCTCCATTCTCAGCCCCTTCCTCTTCTTGATTCTTGACTCCCTCTTTTCACCAATTGTATCCCAAGTATCTGGTACTTTGTGAATCGTTGTCAATTTAGCACTTGGTTGTGGTTTATCTGTGATGATCAAGAGAGGAACCTTCCTTTCTCGATCTGAGGGTTCCTTCCACAAATAGTCCTCTCGCTTCCTTCCTTTCTCGATCTGCATCGCACAAGTCGAATCGAACGGCAAAAGAGGCACCAGAATGGGTTGCGCTGGGGATGTACCTCCTCGCTCTTCGTTGTTCCCATCTGGACCGCGCATATCCGATCGGACGGCTCACGGTGTGAATCGCGCATCTGGGCTTCTGTGAGTGACATGTGGGGTATTAGTTTAGGTGGACCCACCGCTCGGGACGCTCTGTCGGGAGACTCGGGAGTCGGGACTCGGGAGAACGGCTCTTGTACCTCTCGCCGCCGCCTCCCGGCCCCGGCCGTCCTCCGCGTCCTCATCCTTCCCCCCCGGAGGCATGTCATCTGCATCTGCTTGCTTCATACTGCTGTGCCTAGTCCGCCTCAACGTCTCCTTGGAGGCCGCAAAACCGCCTGGTTCTCGGAAGAAAGAGACGCCCGTGGTAGCAGCATGTATCAACACGCGGGCCTGTCCCATCAGGCTCCGGCGAGCTCCACTGCCGGTCGGCCGCCACTACGGAGAATGGAATGTGACTGCGAGTGAGGTGTTTGTGTTCAAACGTTAACAGAGAAAGCTGTTCCTCTGCTTTCATTTTCCAAGGTCTGAAATCTGAATGATGGGACTATCGGCCGTCCCATCTAAAATCTGAATGATGGAAGGTTCGGTCCAGATGATGCGTTTGGCACATGATCAAATCGATAAAGACGACATGATTAACTGCCACTGTTACAATGGAACGGCGGAATTCAGGGTAAACCGAAGCCAATGGCACATCACGACTAGGACTCATCACTCGTCGATGCTGCTTCACTGCTCTTCCAATCAGAAACGGTTCTGACATGGTGTAAGAAACCAATCCCAGTCTGGAAGTATAAATGGGTGTCACTTCATATACGCAGATTGCAGAGGGCTTAGTGGCTTGCATACAAGAAGAAACAAAGCAGAAGATCACTAACTACTTGCATTGCACACACACATGCGGATCTCGTATCCCACGATCGCGAAAAAAATAACCAGAATTGATGTTTCAAGTGAGAGACAATACGGGGGCTAACCTTGTAATCATGATGGACGGAGGACCTGGACGCTTGTTCCCGGCCGGTCACGGACGCGTCGGCCACCGACGGCTTCGAGAGAAGACAAATGAAATGAAATTGGAGAGAGAAGTGTACACCAAAGAAGGAAGAGGAGGAGGAGAAGAGAGGATGGGTGGCCGCGCCATGCAAGACAAGCGATAAAGGGTAGCGGCGAGGGTAGATTCGCTCTTCCCGGCAAAATATTCCCACTCGGGAGAGGATATTCCCCGGGCGATGCTGAATTTGCCGAGTACGTTTCTTTCTCACGAAGGCGTCAAGGAAAATCAACTACCCAAGCAGGCCCAACTAAAGGTGGGCTGTAGGCCTTGCTCGTAAACGGGCCCGGCAGTGGACTTCTCGGGATTGTAAAGGGGGCCCACATGCTCAGATCGCACAACGCTACTCACCCATCTCCCGCGACGACGGCGAGGAAGAAGCGAGAAGAAGGCGAGCGCCGAGCCGGAGCGGCAGCCATGGGCGTGATGGAGAAGCTCAAGATCTTCGTGGTGCAGGAGCCCGTCGTCGCCGCGTCCTGTCTCATCGCCGGATTCGGTAACCTCCCGCTCTGACCCAAACCCTAGTAGCTACAGTTCGTTAGATCCAGGATTGGAGATCGCTAGCCAAAGCCTTGTTCAATAGCTCTGCACATGATTCAGCTTGTTTCATAGCTCATGACTCATGACTCATGAGCTACACATTTTCCCCCTCAAGATAAAGATCCAGTTGTTCCTTCTAGCCGAACAATTGACTGTAGTGGAGGACACAATAGGAAGCACCAGTTTCAGCTCAAGAACCATGCATCCATTTCCTTTCCTTTTGTACTTTTTAGTTAAACGAATTTAGTTTGGCCTATGTGAGATAGGCCTTGCCGATTTGGCTGGATTATTCTGTCTGCTGTGTTTGGTTAGAACAGGTGGGAGGTGATAAGGGTTGCTCTGAATCTCATGCCAAAATGTAGTCATGCTGCCCTTTTTCTTTCTTCCTCTGGAACTGTGTTGAACTTCTCTTATCTTACCTGTGGATACGGTTTGCATTAGGCTGCCATTTATGAAATTGACAGAATTCTCCAAAATGTTGACTTCATTACGAACACGACTTTGTACCAGTAGCAACAATAGCTCATTTACCGGATCCAACTTCTGGTTTTTTCCTTTATCGAATTTGCCTGTAGAAATTGGCTTTGTGTGAATCGTGATCCAACATGACATATCGCTACATAGTGTGGGATGATGACATAACTAGACTATGTACGGATTAACTTTCTTCGAAAATAAAAAGACTGGATTTTTAAAGTTGTGCTTGTTTGCAGAATGCAGACACATGTAGTTTGTTGCTTAAGAAAAGAAACAAGGTTGTACCTATAATTATTTAAGATTCCAGAGACACATTTAGAGCAGTCTGTGATACAAGATTAGTCGAATGTATGAGATCCAAGTTATTTTCTGGACCATTCTACTATCAGTTTATTTTCTGCTTCATAGCTCCTTACCATCTATTTTGATTAATTATTTGTATTTTTATGCTTCTCTGTGTCAATCTTGGTTGCTGGTACTACTGCTCTTCCATGAATGTTCCTAATTGGCACATAGTTGTCTCTGTGTAGTAGGCTTTGCCATGACTTCCTTGTCAAGATTTGTCAGTTGCTTTTCTGAGAGTTTGTTCAGCAATCTAGATGCTAAAGGTCCTGTATACATAAACTCAGAACAAGCACAGGAAAGCGTTTTAGTACAACTTCATTGTAGGTGTACGTGTACCATATGTCATCTTGCATGTTTTTACAAATGTTTGCTTATTTTCTCCTGCATTGAAGCACAACTGGCCTGTGTTGTTCATAACTTCAAAACTGCCATGATGGTTATACTCCAGGTATGGTACATGCCACGGTGGAAACTCTAGTGCTTTTACTAGTGACTCAGAGTTCCTTTTTTTTTGGGTGGTGGCAAGTGAATGCGTTTTGTTGGCAACCAGTGCGGTTAAAATTTAGTGTGCTGCATCACTAGCGGTAGGCACACATTATTTGCCATTCTACTTTTCACCAAAAAAGTTTCAGCACAGAAGTGGTCAAAATCGAAAGCACCTCATGTGTCAAGCTCCGTTGTAATGTTCAACCAAACTATAGGCTTTGGTGTTGTGGTACAGTGGCAGGACATTTGAGTGGTGGCCCATTGTTGCCATTTATGGTTGTGAACCAAACCATTCTTATGTTACTCTTGACATTTCAGGATGAAACTAGAGCAAGTTTGGCGATTGATTACTAAGATTTTCTGATTTGCCTACATGAGCTTATGGAATTATTTAGGGGTAATTCATACTATACCACTTCAAAGGTAAGCACTGGACCTACATGCCATTGAGACAACCAGTGGTATTTCTTGATGTGACAACGAATAGAGTGGTATAGAATGAATTATCCCAATTATTTTATCGGCAGTATAACTAGCTGTCTGCCATCCTTCTGCCAAATATTTTCAGCTGACCTTATAATTTGCAATTTCAGGTCTATTTCTTCCGGCAGTTGTAAGGCCAATCTTGGATTCTTGGGAGACTGCAAAACAAGTTCCTCCACCTGCGCTAAATGATGTATGTGATTCCCTCTGTTTTCAGGTGATTGTTTTGTGTGTGCTGCATAAAGTTCATAAAAATGAGCTTTATCAATATATGAGATGCAGTCGCATCTGATTTTCCAACCACACCATTTATTATTTCCCAATTTTATCATGTTCATCGTGTGTGACCCGAGATATTGGCAAGTCTGTAGACGGCCTTACCAAGCAAAACTTTCTATTTGGCTCAACTGGGCTACAAAATACCATGAAAGGACTGAATATTTGACTGGCAGCTTAGACTGAATTGCACAGGGCAAGTGCATTGCATGACTGCTTCCTTGTGTTGTTAGTCTTGAGGACTTGCCATAGTTCAGCTGGCCATTTTCAGGTTTCATACTTCTGAATAATCTTGCTAAGAAATCATGCCCGCTGCAACCATACTTTCATAGTTTGTTGCATTGAGAATGTGAGTAATGGTTGAGACTTGAGACAAACGTTTGACTCCTTGTCTTTTGGTACTTCAACAGGTGGTCGCTGGTGTCACCGGCAAGAAAAATGAGTGATCTGCAACTTTTCACTAGCTAATGTTGTCGGCACATTTTCCTTGGCTCGTTTTTGGCACAAGGATGGGAAGGCTCTCTCAGTCCGGATGGTAGTTGGATCGGCTCAAATAATCGTTGTATCTGAACTTATTTTCTCCATACTGCAATTCTGCAATGTGACACGGTTTTAGTAAGTGGATGTGAGGTCATTTACCTCCCTAAGATTCTTGTCGGAGTCATTTCTCGATTTACCGGAACAGCGGGGGGAGATGTGCCAAAATCCCGCGATTGTGCTTCGTGCCGTCTCCCGTGCTTGTGCCGTGCGATTTACCCGGCGCCGACGTCTCCCCAACCCTCTTCCTGCCCGCGCCACGCGTCCCACTCATGACTTCTGCCGGCGTCCGCCCGTGCCGCCCGCGGACTAGAAGGCACGCACGATTGCGAACTTCTGGCCTATTCTCGCACTTCTTTTTTTTTTATCGTACACTTTTCTCTAATAAGATTCTAAATGTAATTACTTTTCCGACCGTCAAAGCATAACAAGCAACACGTGTTGCCATTCACTCTCTGCTACGGTGATAGGTCACGCACATCATACTCACCATGACAGATAAGTTATCGTGATACTTAAGCTCTCTAGGATATAGTAGACTAGTAATAATAAGGTATTCTGTCAAGGCTTCGCTCAGAAATCGATAGGACCCATCGGCGAACCCATGGGCTGCTATAAATTTTCGATGAAATCTGTGTTTTTTTTAGAAAACGGAAAATTTGGTCGAATTTTCGATCTTCGTATTTTTTAAATAAAATGGATCGGTAGGACCCGTTGACGAATCCATGGGCTATTATAAACTTTCGACGAATCCACGTTTTTTTGGAAAACCACAGCTAGGACCCGTCGGCAAATCGATAAGTTGCTATAAACATTCGACGAATCTGTGTTTTTTTGGTGACGAAAACATTTTTCCCGGGTTTTTTTGTGACGAAAACATTTTTTTCGAGAAAAACGGAGAAAGGACCTAGACATAAGAAGCAGGGGCCTGTTTGTTATTTTTTTGGACCTGTTCGCTATCCTGAAAAATTAGAAAAGGGCTTGTTCACGATTTGAACTTAACGGGAGGTTTTTTTCCGTAAAATACCGCGCCAGGGACCCAAATGCGATGAAAAAAAAAATCTTCGTCTCACAAAAAATCACGAAGGACCTATTTGTAATCCGGAAGGATCTATCCGTAATTCGATGAAATGGAGGGGCTTTTTTGAAAAAACGGTTTGAGGGACACGTGGATGAGGTGAGCTCTTGGCAATCTCTTGCGTTATAATGGGTGCAATCATACGGTGCCAGTAATCTGCCGATGTAACAAAGCACGGTAGGTAATATATATCCCTGTAGTATATCCGCGATCGAGAAACACACTAAATTTGCAATTCCGTTCGACTAGATCGCAGACTGGAAAAAAAATGTACTGACTGATCAAATACACGAGGCCTCCACCATTGCACGAACCGGCAAATGGGCAACCGCGATTCATGCGGATGGATGAAATGGTGTTCGGGAATTTTTAATTTAATATTTATTTTAATTGTTTTCTGAACTAGTCAGTTTGTGGGAAAATTTTGGAAAATACCCGCCAGAAGCGATCGCTCAGACGGGCGACAAAGTGTCATGAATGAAGAAAACTCGCGAACCTAATGGCGTATAAAAATATAAAAATGTACCGATCAGATCAGAGATTTTTTTTTGAATTTTTTGTTGTAAATTGTTTGTACAATTGTTGTATTGAATTGGGACGAATTAGAAAAAAACTTATTGTCATGTAATGAACCGGAAAAATTGTTTTAGTTCGTTAGTGATACGCATCTCACTTAGGTATTTTCGTAGTCTCGAAGGGTCCGCGAATACTGGTAGAAAAATACGGGAAAAAAGCACGAGCTACATAGCGTGGGATACCACTTCAAGCGAGATGGCGGACGCGTCCCGGCATTTTGTTACCAAAATCGGAAAAGGCACTCGCGACCACGAAACCACATAAATCGTGGCCACTTGGTGTTTTCAGAGTCTCACCAGACGAGTAGGACACGATCAAAAAAAAAATAAAAAAAATTAAGGCGGCCACGCAACGCGAGCTACGACTTCACGTCTGGCGAGATGGTCGGACGTTGCCCGACATTTTGTTGCGAAAATCGGAAAAGGCACTCGCTACCACGAAACCACGTAAATCGTGGCCACTTAAGGGTTTTCGTGTCTCATGACGTGCCGGGACATGGTCAAAAAATACGGAAAAAATCAAGGGCGGCTCACGCAATGTGGGCTACCACTTACGTCTGGCGAGATGGCGGACGTTGCTCGGCATTTTGTTGCTTAAATCGGAAAAGGCACTCATGACCCACGAAACCATGAAAACTTTTACGAGGTCGAAAATTTTGAAACTTTTATAGAGGTTCCTGATAAATCGGTGATATTACCATAAAATTTCAAATGATCTTAATATATGAGGAATTTTTAAAATTCAAACAATACATATATAAGGGCACATACAAAAAGTTCGGATGATAAAATAAGCAATAGATTAGATTATATTATATTACATGGCATTACAAGCAGTGGACGAGGTTAATAAGGAAAGCATCGTTGTTCGTGGTGGAACAAATGATTGTTCCGCCTATCCGGTATAGCCGAATGATGTAAGACATTTTCGCATATTACGACGACCCGTTCTAATATTGCGACGTGTCATCGGACACCGCTCAATCCCTACTATGAAATAACTCCATGGGGTTCCGAGCTTCTCCCAAATTGCCGCCCATTGGGTGGCCTATGCCGTGTGCGTCTCGGGTGTATAAGACTTAAATTTTGGTTGTTGTTTATGTGGATTTCGCCTCCCATATGGGCATGTCATCCCGATTCGGCGTCCCCTATGTTAATACCACCGGGTTCCCGGATGGTCCGCGAACGAACGTCGAGATTTGTTGCGTGGTGCGGACCTCGGCACCGCTTCCCTTGTCCCTTCTTCTTCGAGAGGAGGAACCCTCCCACCTCTCTTGTGTTGGCGTTGGCGGAGACATGCGAGACGCCGCCTGTTTTGCTCGCACTCCACTATATGGTGCAGGAGGTGTATGTTGGGCTTATGCTTGGACAACCGGAAGCGTGCCTGCGCAATCAATGCAAGATGCCCGCTTTGGTGGTTGCATAACACCGTGAACGTGCTAAAGTCCGGCTTTTCAGGCGGTAGTGGCACCACGGAGAGGTTGCTCCCCGGTTATCCCATGCGAGTTGTGCGAGATGTGGGTGGTACGTCTCGGGTCCACCAGTTGAAGTACCAAAGACCGCTCATTCTCGGCCAAGGGGCCCGGTAGAATCTCCGGTCCGCTAGATCACCGTGGCGGTATCAACCATCGCCTCGAGGCCATGTACGCAAACGTCGGGCTTTCGGGTGGCCCTGGAGGAGGTTCCTCCTTTGACTTGTTGATGTTTGCAAGTGTCCTTTTGAACTCCTGTGTGCGATGAACTGGTTTAGAACTACTATTTTGTGAGTTCAACATGAGTATGTCGCATGAAACTCACCGATCGGTTGGCCCTTGCACACCGCCCTAAGCTCGGGTCGATCTAGAAAAGGGACATATCTGGCGGCCTCTCCCACCGGGTGAAGTTCTCGGCGAGGGGTAGTTGTCGTGGCGCTTGTTGAGAAATTAAGTAGTCACGTCGTTCGGCCGTCGATCCATTGGAAGAAGCAACACCGCCTCGTCTTTGAGAAAAGAAAGAACGATGCATGAGATGGTAGTTTTACCTGTATTGTGTGGACGCCTTGATGGGTTTACCTTATGCGTGCGGCCACAGCAGATGATAGTGTGGCGGCCGTCTCTCCATGGGTAGATTGCGTCATCTTCGCGGTAGGGTTGCGATCGCATTTAGGTCGGGCAACTCCGCAGAATCGGCGCCGACGCCATCGGCATCCGGATATTCGCGGGAGGACTTCGCTTCAAGAGGCGACAGTGAGAACGACATTGTTCTCTCTCCTTCCCTTCTCTCTTGTTCTTTCTTGTTCTCTCGCCTTTGGGTATGCGAGGGGCGTCTTGAGCGAAGATTATAAAGGGTAGATATCGCTTGGTATGGGCGATCGCCTATTTCGGCGATATTTACCTTGAGCGATGTGCCTCGACATATCGAGGCTATCGCCCTATTTAGGCGAAATTTACCTTGAGGCAAGGTGTGCTCACGACATATCGGGGCTATCGCCCCATTTCAAAGCGAAATTTACCTTGGGCGGTGTGCCTCTGGCATATCAGGCTATCGCCCCATTTCGTATTAAATTTACCTTCGGCGGTGTGCCTCGATATATCAGGGCTATCGCCCCATTTCGGGCAAAATTTACCTTCGGGTAGTGTGCCTCCTTACATTTTCACAAAGAGCTATTTGTTCATCGTTTATTAATAGCCAATTATATATTGTCGAGCTATGCGACGTTGTTCGACGAAGTTGCGAAAATCGAAAAAATAAGTTTGAACGACATGGCTAAGAAAACATAACCTCACGCAAATGCAAGCACTTAGTTCGGATAGTTAGACAACATGGTGTTGAAGATAAATACATTACAAAAGTACAAGCGTACAACAAGTCATCCACGGCGACGCCTCTGATCGCTTTCGGTGGGGAGTGCGTGAGTGGCGGCGGCGGACGGACGACCCTCCTAGCCCTACCGCTCCCGAGGGTAGCGTAGTATGTCGGCGGCTCGGTGTCTCGCGGTGGTGGCCGTGCTCCTTGGTGGACATGAACGGTCCACGTCGAAACTCATCCTCGTTAATGTCGTGCATACCTCGAGTAGTCGACAAAGACCATGCGGACTCGCGTCACCCCACCCTCGACATCTGCGGCCAGTCGAGAGACGAAGACTGGCCCGCGTCACCCCACCCTGACATCTGCGGTTTGTGGCGAGACGAAGATCGGCCGTCACCCCACCATACATACTGCGTCATGGAGGACACGAGGCACGCGTCTTGGGTGACGTCGGGCGGTGTGGGCGACTTCGGCGGCGAGGTGTGGGCACGCCTCCACTAGGCGGGGGAGGTGCTGGCTGGCGGGCCACCACGTCTCGGCCCCCCCGGCAGGTGAGTAGGCGGCACATCCGCCCCATCGTGGCGCGCCACCGACTAATTGTTTCCCGCTGCTGAACGGGGGTGAGCACGACGTCCGCGTCGAGGCCCGCCAACACGGACTCGAACTCCCCGTACATCTGCCCTGCAAGACGTGCCTGCAAGTAATGCCAGCTTGATATGAGTTAATTTACATAAAAAAACATACGTGTAGGGTTTTGGGGGTGACCCTTACCGTTCTCCGTTCTGGGACATCTGTGAAGGGTACGTCTCCGACACCGATGTCGAGCTGGGACATACTCTGTGGTGTGTACCCAACCCTAAGCCGAAGTCGTGGCGCGAACGATCCATGTAATCGCCGTGCGTGGCGCGATTAACGGCCGCATGGCCGGTCTCGTCCACCACATCTCGCCCGCCTCGTCCCCATCATCGTGACGCGGTATCATTACGGCGCAAAAGAACGGAGTGCCTAGTGCATGCCCGACCGGTCATCTCGCAAAGCAAAACGGCAATTTACATACAACATTCATTCATTTGGAATGGTAAGTATTGTGCTCAGGACACTTACTTGTACGCAGACGTGAGGCAGTGTGAGTAGTCTGCGGAAAGTCCGGAGAGGCCGAATCGCCGCAAGACGGTCCGCGCGGCGAGTACTCCTCGACGACAAAGTCAAAGAGGAGGACCTTACGGGTGAGCAGAGCGATGGTCACGCCCGGCAATGCTCGGACAAACCGTGAGGTGCTTTCGGACTGGACGTCGCACAGATGTTGACGGTGTCCACCGCGACGTCCTCGTCGTGCATCATCAAACTCCGAACGAACTCGAGTGCGACTTCTTGGTCTGGCGGTGGGCGTACACATTGCTTTGGGCCTCTGGCCGGATGTTTGGTGCGCTTGGTCGGAGCGCGCACAAAAGGTGGGGTCATCTCCTTGCTCGTGGTACACCATAGGGTTCCTTGACGAACTAGCGCCATCCCTTGGATTCAGTGATTGCTTCTTGGTTAGTTTATCCAACGTCCTCCACAGCGACTCGAACTTCCTCCGCTGGTTCTGTTTGCACAGCCGCTTGAACATGTTCATAAGTTTCTTGTTCCTGAACTGACGGAAAAAATTGGCACCCATGTGCCTCATGCACCACCTGCTCTTCAGGTCTGGCCACTTTGCTGCTCCCACGACGTCGAACCCTTGTTGCATATCCACGATCGCCCTCAGCAACCCTGCATGTCAGTCATGGATGACACATACATCGGGTGGTGTTGCTGCTTGCCATCTTGACTCTTTCAATCCGTGTTTTCCCCACGAAAATGCGAAGAATCGGCCCTTGTATTTCCTGTGAGAATGTGTTGGAAGGCATTAATGCAGATAAAGACCCACTTACTCCGAAGGTCGATGACCGCTGGATTCCTACTTGATATTGCCCGAGCAAGTATGGAATATTCCGCCTCGATGTCGAACCGTATTTGAAAAGCCTTTCCGTAGCTAATCTTGTCTGAAACCTCTCCTCCACATAATGGATCGAGGTCGTTCGACGATCGACCATAAACACATTTTCCACCCAAGATCGGTGTTCAGCGATTATGCTGGGAACATTTCCAGAACTTCCCTTGTATGCATGCACCGCCAATAGCACGAATCAACTACGCACTTCACGTCGTAGTCTTTTTTTCGGACTTCACTACCTCGAATTGGCGACCGCATCCATCACGGCCTCCTTGTCTTTATATATGGCCCCTGACCTCGTTCTCATGATACTCCCATGCATCTCTGTTCCCTTCATTCATTGTCGTCTTGAAATTATATGTAGTCCACGACCGGGGCAGCACCTCAGAGTATTGTCCTCCTCGTCCGGCGTTCGCCATCGGGGACTTCCTCATCCGCACGGTCCTCCTCCTCCATCAACTCAACTATGTGCTCCACCTCCTCCCTCGTCGGCCACCCCGCCTCCACGACCGCTCCTCGCCTCGATCCGTCCGCCACCACCTTCATCATCGCCTACCCGACATCACGCACCATCGCACGAACCGGCAAGTGGGCAACCGGCGATCCGCGCGCGGATCCAAACCGAACATCCAAATATCCACTCCATCAAACCCTCAGGTCCTATGGGCCTGTATGGTGTTCGGGACCCGTGTCATTTCTCCATCTAACCGGTGGAGGTGGATTCATACCGGCCGGTTCGATGGATTCTTCAGCTTTGTCGGGCTGGATTGGAGGGCTATACATTCGAGTACGGGCCCAACTGATGAAGAAAGCCCACAACGTGTGGACCAAAGCTAGGGTTTATGAGCACGACCTGCTATAAAACCCAACCTCGTGAGCGCTCCAACCATCCGCTGCCACCACCCGAACACCGGAAAAGAGCAAGGCGACGCCGCAGGCAGCACCCGCAACTCCGGTGAGTAGAGACGATCGTCTTCTCACCTCATGTGTTCGATATACGGATCTCGAAGTCGAAGCTTGTATGGCTATTGGCCTAGCTTCGGTAGAGTTTGGCTCGCTGTACTCGTGCTTGTCTCTTGATGATTCTAGTTTCGACTATTCTGTTCGCTGCTGTTGCAGTGATTCGCTCCGCGCTAGGTGTATCGTTGTTCAAAGTATCTGTACAATAAAGTAAAATTAGTTTGGGGGGTTCGATTCTTTTCGTTGGTTAGATCGCCTCCTAGGTTAAATTTGGCCGCTATGCTTGTTTCCTCTGTCAGTTAGATCTAGTAACTCATGGATATTCATGCTTAGAATATTGATGAAAGGCAGAAACTTTTCCGTCGTGCGAAAAGCAGCTCCCATTTGCAATCGGCATCCATTTTATCTGCAAGTGGCCAAATGTAGCCTTATTTTCTTGTTTCCTGCTGCTACTCTTTTACCTGTAGAATCTTAGTTTTGATCGTTTGTTTGGTGATGTAGGCGAAGGGAAATGGCGACGGTTCCGGGGCCTCTGATCTGGGAGATCGTGAAGAAGAACAACTCCTTCCTGATGAAGCAGTTCGGCAACGGCAATGCCAAGGTGCAGTTCAGCAAGGACTCCCAACAACCTCTACAACGTCCACTCCTACAAGCACTCTGGTCGGTAGCTGCTTCTGGCACTGCTTCTATCCTTTGATACCGACCACTCTAGGTGTGAAGAACAAAAAGACCGTGATGATCCAGCCGTCTGGCGGAAAGGACATGGCTGTGGTCCTCTCCATGACCAAGACCAAGAAGCAGAACGCACCTTCGAAGCTCTTCCACAAGTCTATGATGCGCAATGAGTTCTGGAAAATGGCCATGGCCGTCAAGAACCAGGTATTAGCACGAGAAAAATACTTAATTGCTTTGCTTGATGTCACTGTTATGATTTGATGCTACTTTGTGATTCTAGTGGCCATAATGCTAAGTTATTGATGTAATACATCTAATATTGTCTTAGCAAATTATTTATGTTTATTTATTGCTGCGATTAGCCTTCACAAGGACCATCCATCGTGTTGGGTCTTACATGAAATACTTTGTTACGCTTGGCTTCTGAGCTGCAACAACATTTATTTGTGCATGTGGTTTTTACCTGCATATGTCAAAGCCACTTTTCTGCTGTGATAAATAGGCCAGGAACCTTCCGGTTCTTATGGAACATTGATAGCTTTACCCCCAATACAATTGATGTTCCTTTGTGTCGAAAGATAGTTATCGGTTTTGTGAGCTGTACTGTAGGATGTAAGAATTGTTATTCTTGTTAAAGAATCTGATCTGTTTGTGTCTGGGTTTTGTTGCTTGGTATTGCTGTGATGAGCTGTAACACGTAAGAAGACAAACTGATCAATTGTTTCTTCAATGAAATATATTTGTTACACTTGGCTTCTGAGCTGAACCCGCAGGCCACTTTGTCTTATCGTATAATAGCATTCTTGCATGTACCTTTTCAAAGAAATTGTCTGTACTTCAGTCTTTTACTGTTTTAGTGTGCATCATATTCTTGTTGATTTATTGCTGAAATCTTCTGGTTCTTATATGAAACTTTGAATAGCTCTTAACACCACTGTTTGCATCAGTTAATATTAGTTTGCTTTTTGGGAGGTCAGTTATTTGCTTTGTGCACCAATGTAGCATGTGAGAGCTGTTGTTCTTGCAAGAGAATCTGTATTGTTTGTGTCTATTTGGGTTTCATTGCTAACTCACGGTATTGCTGTGATGAGCCATAACACATAAGAAGACCAACCGATCAATTGGTTCTTCAATGAAATATACTTGTTACGCTTGGCTTCTGAGCTGAACCTGCAGACGACTTAGTATTATCATATAATATCATTCTTGCGTGTACTTTTTGGAAGGATTTGCTAGGGCTTCAGTCTTTTTTGGATCATCAAATTACTTTGTTGATATCTTATGATTGTGTGTGGCTTTAATGAGTAGTTAATCTGCACTCCAGGTCAGTGACAACTACTACAGGCCTGATCTAACCAAGCTGGCTCTTGCTAGGCTGAGCTCAGTGTACCGCAGCCTCCAGGTTGCCAAGTCCGGTGTCAAGAAGAAGAACAGGCAACCAACTAAGCTGTAAAGCGAATAACTCTTGCTTTTAGTTGAGGGGGCCTCTTGGTGCTCATATTTCAAGCTTATTGCCTTTGTTCCAACAGTTTTGAGAAGAACCATGTCACAAATCTGCCAGGTAATTTGTACTGTCAGTGTTAGGCTGCTGCTTGTCGCTCTATCATTATCATTTGCTTTGCACCTAATGGTCCCTCTATAATTATGTTGTCAAAATTGTTGGTGCTGATGATTTCTCTGCGTTTAGATTTTACTGTCAATATTTCATTTCTTCCAGAGAATTAACTTATACTGTGTCTGACCTGGAGCTCGATTTTTTTTTACTACGCTGTTAGAATCTGTGTGCTATCTCTCAAAATCTGGTCATCGAGTTCGCCATGGTTTCATGTGTGTAGCAGGAATGGCCACGTTTGTTTGAGCAGCCTGGGAAGTCAAATGGCTTGCAAGCGAAATGTTTGATCATCCAGGAAGAAACCTCGGCGCCAAACTCTTTGCAGACGTCCGGTATAAGAGCCAACCCCGGCGTTTCGCCATGGGCACGGTGGCTAATCGGACGACCTACCAATGTCGGCCGAGAGAACGGGCATAGGGTCACCAGCCGGCGCCGGCACTATGCTGAAGCCGTCGCGCATTGCCAACTTCAGCAGCCTCTTTTCCGGGCTGGACGCCGGCCGGCTCAAGGACGTAGAGCCTGACAAGCTGAAGGGCGAGATCAGGCGGTGGGCCAAGGCCGTCGTGTCGCTGGCGCGCCAGCTTAGCTTTGGGGCGCCGCCGGAGAGTACCACTTTGACGTTAGCTATCAGAGAGCTGAGGTGACGGCACTGGAGTTGATCGCTGCAGAAGTCATTCCAAAGCATATCTTAATGTAGTAAACTCTCGCTATGTTAAGCATTTCAAGTAGACTAGATTTATGCCAAGCTGAATTAATCTGTACAGAGACCTAGCCATGTCTGGCACTGGCATTCTGACCACTGAGTAGTGACTACACTGTCTGCTAGTAAGCCTTGCGAGTTGTCTGAACAATGCCGTTCTGGTGTCGGACCTGCTCCTGCTCGTGTTGTTGCTGCTGCTGCTGAGGCCCAATCCGGTACATGACCGACCGGTAGGCCATGAGCCCCAGCTTCTGCACCTTGTCGTACATCGTCTCCGGGCGGAGCGGCGCCACGTACAGCCCGACGGCGTCGAGTTGCCAGCCGCTCCTCCCGTAGAACCCCAGGATCACCCCTCCTTCCACCGGGAATGTGAACGGCGTTCCCTCCGCGGTGCCGAACGGCCCGTACGCCCTCTGGTTGGTCTTGAAAGCCAGCGAGCGGATCACCGATGAGCCGCCGTGCGCGATCGGGAAGTAGTGGCCACTGACGGTGGTCAGGTACTCGTCCGGGAAATTCAACTTGATCTAAGCACGCGCGCAATTCAGTCGAGAAACTCAGCCGTGCCATGCCATCACACAGTACCTATTCTATAATATAGTTTTTCTACTAATAAAAGTCATGAAAAATTCTAAAAAATTATAGATGTATTTACAGATTAATAGACCTTATGAAAATTTTTGAAATCAAATTATAGATATACTTTTTATATTACTCTATATATGAATTTGAATTGTAAGTTTAAATTCATTTTTATCAACTCTTAATATAAATGAATTTGATCTTGAAACTTCATACATAGGTAGAGTAATTTATGAAGTATATCTACAAATTTTTTTCAAAATTTTTTATGACTTGTATTAGTTAGTGTATATGGTGTGAACACGAAAGCCCTATATACACAAGATATGTTGCCATCTTGTCAAGCTCATTATATGTGATTTGTACGGTTGTACCTGAGTAGTGTGATTGCCGCCGGTTCCTCCGTGTCGCTCGCCGGGGACGGGGAGGCCGTTCCTGTCGTACTCCACGCTGATGGAGTCGATGCACCGGTCGTAGGACATGGTGATGCTACGGATCCCGGTGTGGCCGCCGTCGTCCCACGGGTTCCCTGCGGTGCCGCCCCATGGGCCAACCTTCATAAGCTTCTTTGACACAATCATCTTCTTCTGAGGTTGCTGTTGCTGAAAAAATAGGGTGCAGTTTGGTATTCAGTAACGGAATGTATGAGTTGTTAAGCAATCTATGCATCAATATAGGTAAATAAGTACAGAGAAATGCTCAGGAAAGGTGTCAAAATTCAGATGATTCCTATCTGAGAAAGACTGAAAAGCAAATGAATACAGTACTAGTCTGATCTCTTGTGTACCATGATTGCCTACAGATATGTGCAGGGCTGCACCAAGTAGTAAGATGAACAGGTAAGCTTCTCCAAGAACAAATGTGCTTATTATCAAAACAGGTAATGGAGAAAATGGCAGAACAACCCAAGAAATGTCACTCTTACAACTATATAGTGGCAGCTGGGTGATAAGTGGGGATCAGAACTAGATGCTCTGCTGGAGCAATACTGCTTTCCAGAAAGCTAAGCATATCGGACAGGAATATTTTATTCTTCACCTAGAAATTTGGTAGACGAATCTTGAAACAATTAGGTAATTTGCAGTCGATGTTAGCATGAGCCGAGCTCATATGAAATTTTTGAATTTATTGAGCAACCCTCTATGAAGTTAAGTTTTAGGAAAAGAAAGATGCAACATTTGACCAGGCAGCAGATAAAGCCTACATTTAGAATTATGAACTGCTCGCTCAAACCCAATGCTCGTAAGATTGTGTACGCTTACATCAGATGGAAACTTAAAAACATTTGTTCAAGGTCATGTCATGTCAACGAGGATAAAGATGAAGGTGGGGCATGGGTTCTGTAACAAATAATTATGAAAACGAAGAATATGATGCCGATTGGCAGAGGGCATCACAGGTATGGGAGAACAACATAATTGGCCTATACCTGAACTTTTATTGATTCCGATTTTTTTTTTCTTGAACGTCTGACAAATCAGTTTATCGGCACAAACTGTGATAAGGCACAACAATGTTCATCTGGATTTAATTATCCAATTTGCATGTATGTGATAAGGATTACAGATTTTGCCTCGCATGTGTTTGTGACTTGTCCAATAATAATTATGGAGAACTGGTTATTAGAAATCCCTTTCATAAACTATAAGGAAAAGCCAAGCAGTGCTTCAATACTTTCCCTTCTAATACAAGTTGTACAAATTTTAAAGCAAGCGAATGGGTAAGTAATCACTGTCTATTTTTCATTCATGTTTTAATATTTGTGCAATTATAAAAGAAAAGAAAAATATGGAAGCACCTCTCTCTAAAAAAAACCAGTAACCGTCATTTTCTAACTTCAGATAGTGCTTCACAGCGTGTACCCTGTGGCTTCAAGTAATATCTGTATCAATAGCTGTTTGGCCTTGAGATACATCAACCTCTTGTCTGAAGACAAATGATTGAAGTGTTTGTGCAACTATGAAAAAAAGAAAAGCATGGAAGCACCTCTCTCTAAAAAAAACCAGTAACTGTCATTTTCTAACTTCAGATAGTGCTTCACAGCGTGTACCCTGTGGCTTCAAGTAATATCTGTATCAACAGCTGTTTGGCCTTGAGATACATCAACCTCTTGTCTGAAGACAAATGATTGAAGTGTTTGTGATAAGGCATCCAATCCACACTTGTGCTATGCGTAACTCAAATTGCCTGTCCCTTGTGACATTCTGCCATCCATCTACTTTACTGTAAGATTCTTGAAGTTGTTCAGCTGTGCAATCCATCATCTACTCCTCACTTTATCAGAGCCAATGCTCACAGTGCAGCCAATGCCTTCATTCCTTTCCTGAATCAATAGAAGGCCAATTTGCCAAGAAACAAGTACAAGAGTGACAACCACATCCCATTGGCATATGCACACATTGGTCTCATCACACCAGTGTATCAGTGTGCTGACACCTAAAGCTTTGCTGATCTGTTCCGTTCAAAGAAGCTATTCAGATTTAAGCGCCCAAAAGAAGAGTTGAGACCCCACAAGAACATCATAATCCTCTTTGACAGGCGTGTTCTTATCTGGACTCTGTTTGGACCACGATGCTCTTTTCTTGCACTGGCTGCCGAGTATTAAAAGCAAAATTCCATTTGCTTTGCCTATGTTTCAGCCTACCATACACTTAGAGGAATTTTACAATGCATTATATGGTAGGTAATAGCAACTCCAACCCAAACCTTTATATTTTCCCTCTAAATCACTCATTTAGGGGTGGTGTAAAAATTAGGAGCACCCTATATCAAATTAGTCTTCAACCCACACTCCCTATTACTCACCCCTATTATTTATCTAAACATTATTATTACTTTGTACCTATGAATCATTTACTAAAAATAGAAATAACAAATAAAAAAATGTTGAAGAAAATAGTAGGGGGAAGGAGAAAACTCCTAGATGTAAAGGTGAGAAGGGGTCTCCCTAGAATAGGGGTTTCTTATAAGGATTGGGTTAGAGCTCACATTTTTTCAATTCTCCTTATAATTTAGGATAGGAGGAGGTTTAGGGGGTGGGTTGGACTTGCTTTAAGAGCAACTCCAATCCAAACCCCTATATTTTCCCTAAATCACTCATTTAGTCAAATTTGTCTCCAACTCACACTCCTTATTACTCACCCCTGATCTAAACATTATTATTACTTTGCACCCATGAATTATTTACTAAAAATAGAAATAACGAATAAAAAATGTTGAAGAAAATAGTAGAGTGGATTGACATTTTTGTAGGGATAGGGAGGTTTAGGGGATGGGTTGGGCTTGCTCTAATAGAAGTCAGATGTAGGCATCTAGTCATAGATTTATTGAGGGTTTTTCTACTACCCTATTATCAAAGGAAGTATAAAAAAATACTAACTAATATGATGATCAAAACGAACGGTCCTACTGAATTTACTGTACTGTAAAAAAGAGCTATGCACCTATTAGGAGCTTTTAATTATAGCTTGATACGTATCATTCACAAATAGCAGTTTCCTATCTTTAAGCTCTGGACTGAAGCCATCGATTATGAGCTGTCTGATGGAAATAGGCCAGACTGTGAATGTGGGGCCCAGAGATTTTCCCTTCTCACCTATATAACTATATAAGGCACACGCCCCCTTCTCTGATGGCCCCTCACACCTCCAATTCTTTCACCGTTCCTCTACAAACCTACAGCACAAAACACACACAAATCTCTCGTAGCATACAGCATCATGCATTCCAAGATGTTCTACGCCGCCGCCGTCGCCGCCGTCGCGGTGTCTTCCCTTGCCGGCGTTGCGTACGCTGCTGACGCCCCCGCACCGAGCCCCACCTCCGGCGCGGCCGCCGTCTCCTCGTCGCTCGTGGTGGCCATTCTGTGCCCGGCCGTGGCGCTCCTCTTCGGCAACCTTCGCCACTGAATCGAGCTCGCCTCGTAGATGAATGCTGTTGTCAACGTGCATGCTATCCGTCGCATGATATCTTCTATTTGCGTCGCATGATATCTTCTATTGATTCAATTCAGACCATTTCTATAGCAGCGTTCATTCAGTCTACTGATTATGATGTTTGCCCAGAGTCGGACAAACTTTGAGCATTGAGGGCAGTCCTAACCCTCCAACTCAGCTGGTGTCTATAGAATTAATTACGCTGCCAACTAAACAAAAATCTGATGTGGCATAGGAATTAAGGAAGGGAGAGAAGAAAAAACAAAGAAACCGTGTCTCATATAAGAAACTGGGTCGACGCGAGTACCAAGACGTAAAAAACGAGCAAAATCGGGGTTGGATGTTTGTGCGCGCTTACCAAGCTGTGTTTGCGGTGCATACATTGGTTTATTGCTCTCTCTCCTCTAGACACTGTTCATAAAAACCATAGGTTGAGAAACTATGCATTGGTTTACTGCTTTCTCTCTCCTCTAGACATTACTCATGGAAACCAAGGGTTGGGACTATCCTGAGAGATTGATTTTATCACGAGATAGGTTGCTTCGTTGAGAATTGTGAATGGCGATTCTTTTCATGCTAGCTCGTGACCTTCTTCCTTCTTTCGTAGTTCGTGTCTTGCTTTATTCTTTCTGCTAGGACAAAGCACGTACGTATGTAACGACGTATCGTATTCTGGGGTAATTACTTCTCATTTACAGAGAAAAGTGGCGCTTTAGTTGAGATAAAAAGCGGTCAGCTGCACAGCTCAAATTAACAAATGGGATAAAGCGTAAAAGCAGGTAGCAAAGCAGCTAGCAATAGCACATCTGTTTCAAAAAGAAATCATCTTAGCTATCTCATATTCTCATTGCTATAAAGCAGGCGTACACGTAAACCTTGCAACCTAACCTTTTTTTTAACTCTGTTCGACTGATCGTCGAATTGCTTTCGAGTTGTTTAGGATGGAAAAGCAATTATTTTTAAGAGGTGTTTCCATTTTTTTCTTTTTAGGTTACACAAATATTAAAACGATTACTTATCTCTTGGTCTACTTGAAGATTTATGCAATTTGTGTTAGGATTTTTTGTTTGTTGACGATTATGATTTGCAGTCCCATATTGGAAGCTAGGCCTGTAGGCCACTACCTACCAGATCATTTCGTCAATTCTCCAACTTCCTCCCACCGTGCAAACGTACACGAACAATTCGATGCAGACGTAGTTAATCTCTTGTTCTATTCTCTAGCGGATGAATCGTGGTTAGGGGTCAAATGTGGTTCTCCCTAAAATACTTTTGAGATTGCTGCCTGATATATTCTGGATTAATATCTTAGCGGAAGCGAACGGCGGAAGCGCGCCTGCTACGGGTGTTAATGTTAGTATTGCGACTATCCGCCGGAATTTACAACATGAATATGTATGTATGTACACGGCGGGGCAAAGACTGCCCGGGATCGCAACGCACGACGAGGGTCACGGAAGTTTGCGAGCGTTTCGGCGGCTGAGGGTGCGCCGCGCCGGGCTGCCGACGCGCGAAACCCACGGCCGCGTGCGGGAAAGTACGGGGAGCGCGGGCGAAATACGCACACCGCCGCGCGTGCCGGCCCGAGAGCTGGGAGACTGGCGCGAGCGCGTTGCATACTTGCATTGGTTGGCGGGAGGCCAGCGACGGGTATCTGGCTTTGCATTGGCACGGGAAGTTGCGTCTAGGGGTGAAAACGGATCGGATACGGACGGATAATAGCTCTACCATATTTGTTTTTATATTTTTTCTCGGATCACGGATCACGGATAGTCCGGATCACGAATCACGGATCTGGATAGTATCGAATCGGATACGGATCGAATACGAATCGAATCGGATACGGTTTCGAATATTTATCGGAACATGATAACCTCTTAAATTGTACATAAAAAATCAATAGAAACACATAACTAATTGATTTGATCAAAATATTATTGAAAATTGAACAAATGTAAGCATTTTCATTCACTTAGACAATAGTTAGATACCATATCGCAAACAAAATTATATAAGGTTTAGTTTATCATACACATACGATTAGTTCATCATACACATAGATTAAAATACAAAATAAAGGTAATCTTTGCTCAGAGATACAAATAGAAGCAAACACATAACATACTAAAAGTTTGATAATACTTAGATATCATATCTCTAGGAAAAGTATATAACAATTACATGTAATGACCCAAGCTTTATAATCTTAGTTGAATTATGTTTAAAATAACAAATTATGTATTTATGAGTTTTTATGCATTTTTAGCTACTTATTTAATATATTTTCTTATCAAGAATAGGAGTTTTTGAATTTTTGAGAAAAAATAAAATCTGATAAAATCTTGAAAATAATTTTTTAAATGTTATATTGTTACTAGAACTTTCTTAAAAAAATTTCATAATTTTTAGAGTTGGTTTGCTAATTTTAATAATTGAAACTTACTTTAGAGATTAATTAAATTAGAAAACAATTCTGAAATTAAGAAACCTTTTTGGGCCAAAAGAGTAGTCTTGGCCCAGCCCATATGCTATCCGGATATCCGACCCACTATTATCCGGATTATCCGAATCCGTATCCGTATCCGACAAAAAAATATCCGTATCCGTATCCGATCCGGTACTATCCGAAAAATATCCGATCCGACAGAATCCGTATCCGAAAATATCCGGATCGGTCGGAAAATATCCGAACCGTTTTCAACCCTAGTTGCGTCACATGAGTGGGCCTGCGCACGGAAGCTTTGGCCTATTTGATTTCACTGCGCACCTTCTTATTTCCGCCTTGGACCGTTTGTCGCATAAAATTACAAATCTAACTCTCTTTCTCCATTACGAAAACATCAGTAAACGATATGTCACCTACCATAGTAAGTCGTTGGCACCGTAACACCTCTCGTCAACATAGTACGTCTTGAAGGCCTATCGCGGCAAACGAGCTACCACGGTACCCGAGCTCGGCAAGAAGGTGGGGCCCGCTACCTTCCACACTTGTCAGGGAGTTGCCATGGGCGATCTACCATGCAGAGGAGCACTGTTGTTTCTGTGGACCAAGAAAGAGGTTAGATTTATAATTTCGTTCCAAAAAAATCAAAGATAAAAGAAGTTGCGGCACATGAGTGGGCATGCACACGGAAGCTTTGGCCTATTTTATTTCACTGCACACCTTTTTATTTCCGCCTTGGACCGTTCATCGCACAAAATTACAAATCTAACTCTCTTTCTTTGTCACGAAAACATCGGCAAACGACATGTCACCTACCATGGCAAGTCGTTGGCATCGTAACACTTCTCATCAGCATAATACGTCTTGAAGACCCACCGCGCAGCATTTAGCCATCATGGTGGTGCAGAGCTTCGGCAAGAAGGTGGGCCTGCTACCTGCCACACTTGTCGGGGAGTTGCCATGGGTGATCTACCATGGCAGAGGAGCACTATTGTTTATGTGGAATAAGAAAGAGGTTAGATTTATAATTTCATTCAAAAAATTCAAAGATAAAAGAAGTAAGCATAGACCAAATAAGTGGAGGTCTCCTGTAGATGGGCCCCATGGCCCTAACTGGTTCATTGCGGCCGCTGGCTGAGGCTTTTGCGCAGTCATGGGTGGCAAGAAGAGGCAATAATGCAAATACAATAAATGCAAAGAGCACCTTGAAGGACTGGAAATGATGATTAGAGAGGTAAATGATCAACATAATATTTTTCTTTCAAAAGAATTAACCTAAAGCCCCACTTGATTAAATATGAGCGAAAATATAAATTTTTAGAGAAACTCAGTCTAGGATGGCACTAGCACCATACAGAGTGTGGTACTGCTATATGAACAGTAAAATCAACGCGAGTTTAAATCCAAAAATTGATGTAATTTTTTATTGAATGATTCAAAAGTCGTGAAACTTTGCATACACCTGCACCTCCTATGGATGTAAGGAACCTATTCTAGCCTTTCAATCACAAAGATTGACATCAAAATTTTGACTTTTTTCAAATTTAAAGAATATTACACCAAAATTGGATCAAATTCATAAACTTTACCATGAGCTTACTCATGGGGTTTTGATAATTAAGATAATCTTAGATGACCTTCCATATAGCACAATAAATAAGAACACTAAAGAATCATCTCTCAAAAGCTCAAGAACACAGTCTACCACAAATCTTTCTTTCTCAAGTCAAAAATCGATTTCTTGAGAAATCTCTTGATGATAACGTAAGAGCTTGCCTAGATGATTAAGATATAATCTACAGAGGATTCATATATCAACCATTTATTCTTGGCAACATAAGATCAAGAGAAAAAGAAACCAACAAAAGAGATCAAAAATCAAGAAAAAAATATTACAACAAGACCACTATCTTGAGCACGAATTTATTTTCTATTTCAAATCAAAATGGATGATTATAAAGCCTCTCTAAAGAGGGCAAAACTCCTAAAGAGCACTCATACATATAAGAAAATCAAATTTTATGGAAACTCTAATCCTTCTCCTAGAGCTTGCGTGTCACTACATCTCAAGCCCTTTATGTAGTAGAGGCAACACTAACTTGAACACACAAGTGGATACCATCTACATTTACATGGGTTAACCCGCTAAACGAACACATAACTTGTTTTACTCACTCACATGCATGCTTCTTAAAGTTGTCTTCTCCATGACGCTAAAAACGGCTCCACGAGTCCAAATTTGCATCCATAACCTCTTTGACTTGACCTAAACCACTTAGGCCAGCACGGCTTTTCAGACCGCATCGATCGCCAGTAATGGTCAAATTACCAATTTGTTTCATGACTAGCCTTTTCATTTCACTTAAAGTATCGTTCATGCTTCGTCACCTTTTATGTGGTCCCAATAACTTACCACCAAGCCTCTAACGTGTCTAGACAGCCCCGAACCAATAGCACTTGCAAACAAGTCCAAGTTACTTGGTGCGACATGTGTCCTTGATAGCTTCACCATGACGTTTTAGCTTCTTTGACTGTTGTGGACCTCGACTTCTCCTAAGCCTAGTCCTAGTCTATACCATTGCCCGCCATGTCCATCATTTTAGTTCCTTGTCTTTCTAGCTTGCACCAACTTCTCAGTCTAAGTCATCTTCAACGCTACTCTGATTGTGTGGACTTTAGCTCTCCTAATCTAATCCCAGTCTCCTTCACCTCACCATGACCTAGCTCTGAAATCCTGCAACAAACATAGACAAGAAAAATATTACATACCACTGTTCACAAAATATGTAATAACCATTACATAGTTCAAAATGTGCTAGAAAAATCGGCACTACTGCCCCTCAAGGCCATTAGTTCTACCCTAGTAGTGCCACATTAGGTGAATCAACAATGCACGTTCTGAAAAATAACTACCATCAACTAGAGGTCGGTATTGCGATATACTATCATTTCCGGCGGTAGTGCTGATTTCTAAGCCGCCAACCCTTCCTTAAATATAACTACCGCCAGTACCATAGGGCCGGTAGTACCACCCACATTGACAATAACTCAAATTGCTTCCAAAATCAAAATGAACTCAAATCAGAATGCCATAAGCTCAAACACAATCAATTACTTATCACAAATATAAGTAGACCACCACATAATATCTCACCCCTGCAGTTCCATTTGTCGCACCCAAGCAAGGCTTGCAATGAGAACTCATTCAGCTTTTTTTTAAATGTAAGCCATCTCCATGGGAAAAAAGTTTCAGTCGGTTTCAATCACATAACAATTCAATAAATCGCTTGACCTAGCATTGCCAGTGTCAATTCGCAATGCAAGGGATCCATTTGAGACAAATCATACGGCGGTATTCATAAACTGGCTCAGATTGAAAAGGTTACATCAACTTTGTCTGTCCTGAATTACACATATCACCGCATTCACAAATTTCACATCCATTTGTGCTGCCCATCATTCTATGCTTGACATTATCTGTTGCTACGAATTGGATTTACAGTGGAAGTTTACGGCACCAGGAAGTAAATTATTGAAGGCCCTTTCAGGTTCATGTTGAGTACTATTGTCAATGCACGCAGAGGGAAAATTACACATCCACCTGTACTGGAGTAAGTGACATTTGTTTGATGTGCTCAAGTGGTACTAACATCAGGGCCTTGGAAACATGGAGTCTCGCCTTACTGGGAGGCATATTATCGCCAATGTTCACAGTGAAACAGAAGCATGCCTGAAAATAACCTGCAGCCCCTTCATGTTCTTCTTTGCAGCCTCGGACAATACAGTCATTCTTGATCTCCCAAAGTAAGCACGACAAGTGGTCAGCCCACTGATTATTCCATTCAGAAAGCTTAATTTCAATCTTCAGCTACTGGATTTGTGCGGTTTTTTCTTTCTAATGTTCAGCTGCTCATGTTCAGCGGTTCTATTATTCCGAGTCGCTGTCCATGTTGCGCATAGCTCTCAATCCCCTGGGGCGCTGTGAAATCAGATAAGAATTTCAGGTGATTGCGTTACTACTAGTACATGATCTAGGATTTGCAGGATTGAAATCAATATCGACATGTCAGTTCACTCACTTTTTTGGAAACCTTCTTCTCTCGTACTTCGTATCTTTCCAGAGTCAAGTCGCATAACCATGTTCCTGGGCATGCAAGCTGCTAAGGATGAACAAACCTTATATAAGAATTGCAGAATGGTGACAGTGTAATGCAATTTCAAAACAAACATATGAATAAAATGATAAGACATCAACAGTTCTGTTTTCAATAAATAGACATCAATAGTTTTCTTAAGCTTAACTCCAAGCATGCTTCGAATACAAGAACTAATAATTGCTCCACCATATACCTCTTGGTGAGGTGGTGTTGTGGTTGTCTGACTCTACCCACTAGAGTTCAAATCCTGGTGCCCGTCTTTTATACACATGAGTGTGTTTCAGTAAGAATTTTATGAGGTCACAGATTATCCATAGTCTCTGTCTGTCTAGGTGTGTGCTAAGAGAAATGCACCCGTGTGTGTGCGCGTGTGCATCTTCCCTGTAATCGAAAAAAAAACTGAGTTGGGCAGATGGCACAACATCTCTGGCCAATGGCCTACCAGGTTAGCTCACTGATACAAAAACTGTAACACTGTCACAAGATATATTAGAATAGCAATTAGTTTGGTTGCTTCAAATAAAGAAGGCAAAGTTAAGTGGACAGTACAACACATCGAGCTTTGAGGGGACAACCAAATGGAACGCATCAGCTTTTAAACAGTCTTATATTTGCTTCAGACAGAAGCATGCTATGGTATTATGGACGCCGCTTGGCAAGCAAGTTAAATCTCAGGTATGATAAAGGTGGTATCCACCAAATATTACTATTCTATTTGTCTCCTTTGGTCAAGGAGCAAGGCAGGCGGCGTGCACAGAGGTGGCCCTATGGTCCATGTGATCTCATGCCCTGTATGACTGTATCTATTAAAAATGTATATCCAAATCTATTTACTCCTCCCGGTAATTCCTTGTTTTGCTGATCTAGCACTTTCAAGTTTGGAGTCCATAATTACTGTCTACTAGTAGTATTGGGCAATGAGTTTGGAATCTCTGAGCAACAAGCAAGGAACTAGTTTATTTACTTTCTGTACCAAGGTAAGAATCCTATGTTGCATTGATGTGAACTGAGAGCCTCGAATGTAATGAGAGCAGTTTCTTAGATTGAAAGCTAAGAAGAAAGGGTCATACATTCACGGTCCTCTGGATGACTTTGGCTCTCTTCTTAGGCCTTTGAGGCAGCTTGGATCCTTTGAACACCAAGAAGTCCTCTTCCTTCTCTTTGTTCGTCAGGGTGACTGCAAACTTGGGCCAAATTGACCCCTCGCTCCCTGACGACGAGCCCTTCTTGTCATCTGGAGAGGTCGGTGGAGATCCATTGGTGGTGCTGTTGCCCCTTGCAGGGCGCTCCCTGTCCGGTGACGCAACCATGCGGATCCCGTTGTTCTGCTGCTGCTGCTGTGCTGACGGCTTCATTGCTCCAGGTTCCTCAGAAGTCCTATCAATTCAGCAACTCCAAAGATTAAAAACAATACAGAAAAATGGTAATGCTACAATGACAACAGAAAAAGAGAGAAAAGGTGTGTTCTTGTGAATTTGGTCTTGTTGTGGTTGCAAGCAACCAGTGTAAGATTCGGAAGCTTCTCTAGACTCTTAGAGGATGGAAAAGGGGAATCTACATGAATTCATTGACAAATTTGTCACCTCGCAGTAAAGAAAAGGAATACATTGAACAAAATTGTTCGTTCAATTCTCTTAATGGGAGAAGTCTGTTGCAAGATTGAAATCTGTAGCTATTCATTAAGTACAGTAGGTGATAATTTAATTAGCAATAAGAAATCCTGTGTATAGTCAGATCAGTCAACAATGAAGGCAGATCAGAGAATAGGTAATGTACTTGTCTACTTCTAGAAAGAAAGGGAACCATTCAATGGTGACGACAGCGAGAATGGGATAAACAGAATAGCTCTATTAACTTCTTACTGCAAATCATTCTTAAATTCTGAAATAGGGGGAGAATGGACACTAAAAAATTCATGATTAACACACATTCAGGAGAAAGGGACAGGTAGCAAGCAACAACTTCCAGCAATTACTTATATCATGCTTCGTGGAAACTAGGATTACAAGAAAAGGAAAGGGAAGAAGAATGAATGAACAAGCTATCACCATCCACGTTATGAGTGGTGGTGACTGATTTGAGATAAATATGGTGTTTCCTTCTGAAGCCAAAATTAGTCAAGGAAAAACAGCTGATGCGACCGTCCAAGGACATTAGCTGTAATTGCAACAAGCCATTGGCATCATCCACATAATGAAAACCTCATCTCACAGTTCTGGCAACAATTTCAATAAGCGAAATTATGGATCAGATTAAGAAACATCGTGCCAGCGAAAACCCAGGTACAAGATGAAGCAGTCAAAATGGAAAATGAGCTAGCATTCACAAATCAGTAGTCCCGTTTTAGAAGAGAACTCTTGACAATTCAGAGCTTGAAAATTGAAATACAGCCAACCCAAGTCAGCTAACTTGAAACTATGGAGCTGGATTGACCAAAAGACAGATAACAAGCACCAGTCTGCTGGTTCTTGAAGAGGAAAATAACCTAACCCTCAAATTTTAGCCTAAAAAATCAGGTTCTCCTACAGTTTCAGCCTTTCAAGGACCCAAGTTGAGCCACAAGAGGAAACAGTATTTAATCCCAGAATGAATGAACAAAATTAGTACATGCCTCAACTCCTCAAGAATATCTATCAAGGTTAAAGTGGAGAAGACCACAAGGTCACCATGGTCTTCTGAGGTAATGTGCATCATACTATACATTCACAATAGCATTTGACCTCCGGAGCAAAACCAAATCAGATCAGGAACACCAGAACTTCTAGTCACGTGCCCACGACAGACATCACGTGATAGCCAGTTGCGTTGTTTCAACCTATAGCTATTCTTGATCCTTATCAACAACAGTTTAACAAGTGATTTCCAAAAAAAGATCAACAGTTTTAACAGGTACTAACCAGAAAGGGATAAGGCTTCTGTACAGTCTCTACGGGACTGTAACTTAAGTTGTTCTTGTAGATCAGTTTTAATAGATCGGAACTGTCGTTTTATCAATGATAAATTTGGATATTTGCACTTTAAACATGGATCGTAAATTTATTCTTGATCGCATTAGATAGTTTATTCCGTATCATCGTTATTTCAGTGGCATTATATCTAAAGGATCATATTTAAAGGAAATTTCAATTATTTCAGAAGCGCACAGCAACAACGCAAGAAAAAAAGGGCTAAGAGCAGCAGGGAGACACAGACCTGAGGGCGCGGTGGTGGGCGTGGCCAGCTGGGTGATGCTGCGCGGCCGCAACGGCGGCGGCGGCGGCGGCGCGGCGCTGGCCGACGGCGGCCTTCTCGGCTGCCGCGGTGGCGGCGGCCTCGACGTCGCGGCGCTGCACCTTGACGCAGCGCAGACGCTTCCGGTTGCCCCACTGCAGAAGCGGGTCTCGCTCGGCCGCCGTGCCCCCGCCGCTAGTGGAGCCTCGCGTCTGGTAGTGGTTCCTCGCCTCCCTCTCCATTGCCGGACTAGCGCCGCGCTGCATGTGTCACAATCGCGCGCGCGTCAGAGAGCAAATTGTAGAAGAACTTTAGCGAAGGGTAATGCAGAGCACGGAAGAAACGAAGAACTCGGTAGTAGAAGGGAAGGGAGGAGATTCATGCCGGCACAGGAGTTGAAATTTCAGTCAAGTGGAAATCAATAGAAGTTGTGAAATTTGTCTCCTACTTTATTCATCTGGCCAATCAAAAACATCGAAACAAAATGGGATGGACACTTATGATTCAGTTCAATTTATCTGGCCGATCAAATCAACCAAAGAAAGTTGCAGACTTTGGGAATTCTGTGTATGAAAAAAGGTGAGCTTCGAACAGAAAAATCAGGAAAATTAACAGATCAAATCAAGGATGAAAAGTGTATCGCCTCGTGAAAATTCAGCTCAGTTCAACATATTTACTCGGAATAAATTAAACTAGAGAAAGGAGAGAAAAACAAAATGAATCAAATGTAAAATTTGGGCAATTCTAGAGCACGGGACCAAAATTTTCTGCTCTCTTGCAAATTGGACCTAGAAATGGAAAGGCAAAATTGAAAGAGAGACGGCAGAACAGACACACTTGACTTGAGATGAGAACAAGAAAACGTCACAACAAGCAGAGGAAGAGACCAATCGGGAACAAAATAAGACTAAAATGTGCCAAGTCGAAGATGATAAAGCATCATCAGAAAAAAAAGGAAAAATGGAGAGAGATCCAAATCAACACCAGCACCCCACCTAAACGACTTCCGATTTCAGCTCGCTCTTTCCAATCGAACTACCGCGAGAAAAACCAAAGGAAGCACATAAAAAAACCGCAACTTGAAACAAGCTGTAAAAGATTGTTTCGAAATCGCTCGATCCTAATCAGATACCTCCCAATCACGCAAAGGTCGCGCGAATCGACAGGCAAGCAGCTCAGGTTGTGCTCAATCGTAGCGCAACTTGATGCAGCTCCGTGAGAATTGGTTTCGAATCATCCACTCCAGATCACCTCTCGCTTCATTTGGAATTGCAAACGCAGAACCAGAATAATTCCAGCACAGGAAAAACGTAAAGGAGCGCAAGTGGAATTCAATCCAGGCAAAAAAACAAGAGAAGGAACTAGATCTTTCAGATCAAATAACCGAACTTGAGAAACCAAGAATTCAAATAAATCACAACATAGAACTGCAAAAAAAAAGTGAAAAATTCAAAGGAAATGAAAAGCTCATCGGAGTGAAAACCTTTGAACTCCAATCCGAAACACCACGCACCGAAATTACCCCGGGAAACAGAAACGGGCAAAGAAGAAAAAATGGATAAATCAAACAGGAAAGACCAATACCCCCAGACAAATTGCGCCTTCAGTTCCTGGTACTCCAATTCACCCTCCAAGACCAAAATTGATCGCTTTCTCTTCCCCTCGAGATGGACAAGAGGTTAATCAAGTGGGAGAATGGATTCTCTCAGGTTGGTGTGAGAAGTAAATGGAATGGGAGGTAATTTGAAACACCTCTGTCTCTGCGTTCTTCTTGTTCCTTCCTCCTCTTCTCCTCTGGCTACCAGAGAAGGAGAAGGCCATCTTATATGCCATCTCTCAGTTCATCACTTTTAGCCTGTGAGTAATTTTTATTTTATTTTATTTTTTTATAAATTTAACTTCTTCTCAATATAATTACAACATAGCCTTTTATTTACCTAATAAAGAACGTCATGATCTTCTCGGGATGAGGCGAGGGCAGAGATGTTGGATTGAGGGTAAGTATATAGCCAAGTGAGAGGGTGCATCTCGCACCCATGTTCTAAAAATGAAAACACCACACATGGCACATATCGTCTTCTACGCTCTTCTATCACGGTAGCCCATTCCGTAGTGGAGAAATATGAAATCTATCACCATTCAATGTTTCGTAATTGGGGATAAGATTAGAAAACCAAATTTAAAAAAAACATATAAAACTAGAAAAGTAATGATTTCAATGTCTCTCCCTTATCTAGACCCCTCGGACACACCAAAACCGGATTCTATCAGCGTAGCGTCGAGCCGTAGTCAACCGTTGTTTGCCGATTTACTACACAAATCAACCTAGCGTGTCGCTTGCCGCTAGGGCCAGCTATCGAGTTTCTTTTAAAATTAACGTAGTTCAACGTAAAATTATTTTATTTGTTATTTAAGTAGTTATTTCAAACTTAAGCTAAAGAGTCACTTCGAGTTGAGTCTGAATAACTTTTTTTCATTTAACATAGATAGTTTTGATTCAAACTAAACTATCCAAACCTAACAGCCTTTCTTTTTGTCGGCCATTTCTACCGCTGTGCTACCGGAACTTACACTAAGATCCTGTTTGTTTAGATTTAGGATTTTTAGTTTATAACTTAAAGCCAACTTTTTGAGTTAAATATCTTAAAAGTTAATTACTTTTATATGTAATAGAGATATGTAATTTTATCTAACTTTAGTGTTATCAGTTTAAAACCAACCATCAATAAGCCAAAAAAATCTCTCTCCAATGATTTTTAGCTTTTAGTTATATAGAGGTTTATGTCTTTTGAAAAACTCAGATTAATAAGTATTTTAGTTTTTTAACTTTTTAAACCGATAAAAAAAACCAAACCTAAAATATCGTGTGCTACCCGGGCGAGAATAAGATTGCGAGACGGCGCCCGTGCGGACGGTGGTTCTCGTGTGATCCGAGCCTGTTGGGCTGGGGCAGGGTCTAGCTAGGCTAGCGCAGCCACACCAACGGTTTCACTTTCTTTCCCCGAGACTTTCTGCAGCTTAATTGCGTACTTTACTCACTGAGTTATTATTAATATAAATCAGAAAAAATTCTATAAAGAAAACCAAGGCATATAGGAAGTTCACGTTCATTCCGGTAGAAATTAGGAAAATTATCACTTTTCAAATAGGGCCTAATTAGAGCTCTTTTTTTTTGGACTATGTGCAGTTTTGTAATAGCGTATGCGTAAATATTACTGTGAAAATTCTTTGCTACTGCATCGACACTGTATAATTATGCATTCGCACAGCTATAAGACATTCAGGAACAAAACTGTCATGTACATTGATACAAATTACTGACCTTCTAGGACGAAAAATAAAAACTGGACTCCCACGGACCTCAACAAGATCCGTACCAAGTCGACCTGTCGATGCTAGTTCTAGATAGTCCTCTTGAAGCGTCTGTTGCCTTGCTCGCATGGACAATGGATGATGGATCCCCTTCCAGCATGAATATGAAAAGGAAAAAATCTTCTGGCTGTAAAGCGTGCACTCTTCATTCTCCTGAGAGATGCATTGTAAATGAAGAAAAAACTTGTGGGTGTCAGTGCACACATCTTCATGCTTTTATTTTGTAAGAGCATCTCCAATAATACTAGCTATAAGAAATATTCATGTCATCTATAGATAGATAGCGTATAGATAACCTCTTCAATAGATTAGCTATAGCATTGTCTATAAAATTAAATATTGACCCACATGTAATAGATAATAAGTGATTTGGAATCAATTATAACCTGGTTATACATTGGTAACCGGTCTATACCTCTCTCCTCATTTTCTCTCTTCCACCTAAGCAAAATACTGAGATGACACCCTTATAGCTAGCTGAAGTGACACCATCGGAGATGCTCTAAAGAAGCAATGGTGTGGTAGATTCCAATGCAAACATCAACACAAAAAGATTTGCAACCCTTACCAAGAAAATGCTAATGTTTTTGTCTTTTTCAAGTTCATCCTGGAAAATAACAAAAAGTGTATTATGAGATCTGAAGTTCTGAACCCTGTTAGTTGCAATAGAGAAAACACTTCTGAACCCTATTTCTGGTGACTGGCGAATGAACGCTACCAAAACAAGGCTATTCTTGCACATAGTTATCTTTCACTCTTTGCATACCAGTGATCAAAAGGGCAGAAGCAGTATGAACTCTTTCAGAAAAGAATGTGCAGCAGCCGGCAACTCTATATGACACAACTAGGGGTGGAAAAAAACTCGTAACTCGCGAGTTTAACGAGTACTCGAAAACTTGACTCAAACTCGTTCCTTAACAAGTCGAGTCGAGCTAGATTTTGAACTCGTTAAGATAACAAGCTTAACGAGCTAAAAAAAACACTGTCTGTAGCCCTAAGTCCTAACCCCGTTCGCTTCAACCTTTAGAGTTCAGACCGATTTCCCTCCCCTCCCCTCTGACGTGCCACCCCGCGTCCGAATTCTAATTCCTCCTCCGACAAGATCCCCAGGCGCGCCTGGCACTGTAGATTGGGTCAGGTCCCCTCATCTTCACCTCTGACTCGAGTTCCTACTCCAGATCCGCCACCTCCCCGCTCACCAACTCGCTCCCGGCGGGGAACATCTGCCCCTCCAGCTGACTTGCCAAACCACTGCCCTCGTCCTCTGCCGCAACCACCCCGCCTCCTCTGCTCCCGCCCCACGCTGTCGTCCTTGCTCCCCACCCCTCCCGGTCGAGCTCCACCGCTAGATCCGAGCTCCTCCCCTCTGGTCGTCCACCCACTGGGCTCCTCCCCTCTAGCCGTCCCCAAGGTTAGCATTTCTCAAATGTTAACTTGCTTCCATGATAATACATTATTTTCCATTACTGTTTGTGCTCCTAGTATTTAGTCAACATCAAGTCATGATCTCTTGTTTGCTGGAACCTTTGTGTATCTCGACTGTTTGGCCATTATGCTTATTTTGCTAAACTCTTTCATATTATAAAGCTTGAAGCTTCACCTTTCCACCTTAGGGATGTCAATTTTCAAATCATTATTGTGGATAATGGAAAGCCCCGAACATGCCCCCTTTCAGCTAGGTGTTCATGTATATGTGGTGTAGTTTTGGTTATTTGGTGCCATGGCTTACTGCAATGTCTTTGACCTAATATAATGCCAGCTACTGCAAGCTAGACTAAGGAAGCTAGGACTTGGTGAGCTTAGATCTCCCATTTAAGTTTAGGATGAATTTTAGGCTTGTTATTTGTGTTAACTAACAACTGGAATATTCAGGTACTGCATGTTTACATGGATTAAAGCATGCCTCAGGGGACTTCATTGTTAGCATTTCCGAGATGTTACCTGATAAATAGCCAATTCATCACATCTCTTGGGCACATTAATGCCACATGAATACTTCAAAGGTTCAGAGCAAACTGAACAGGCCTTTGACCTGTATCTGAAATTGTGCATGAAAGAGGAGAATTTATGTTGAGAACAATTTTCTTGGTAGTGCATACTTACAGCTTACAGGACCAAATGCCAGTGTTGCACTGTTATCGTAATATTTCATTGCAGTCTATATTTGCGAGTTACAGGTGCTTGTGATTATTTTCTGCATTATGTAGTTATAATGCTCTCTATATTACAAGTCATGACTTCCAAGCATCCAATGTGCTGCTAGATGAGGAATTCAAACCAAAACTGTGACATAGCTGTCAAGTTTTTTGCTACTATTTGTCTGTAACGAGGAATTCAGACCAAAACAGAATGCACTTGAAGCTATGCTATGGCTTGTTCTGTAACTTTCTAGACTTTCTTTTGTGTGTTGATGGCTATACTTTAGCAAACTCTTTTGTTCATTGTATGGTTACAATGGTATATTTTATTTGAACTTTGTGTTGTACTTGAGCAAGCCTTTTACACTTTGCGCTGTTATTTGGACTTATTACTATCATGCTATTAGTTATATTTAGGCATTCAAATCTTTCTAATGCATGCACTGTTGCTTACATTCGTAATGAACATAACGAGCCAACTTGAATTTTTAACGAGTCAAACCGAGTTGAGCTTTCAACTCGTTAGGAAAATGAGTCGAGTAGAGTTGACTCGTTATCTTAATGCGTTTAACGAATCGAGTTAAGTTGGTTTGATATACACCCCTAGACACAATCAAGGTGTGGCGACTCATATAATTAACCCTTGGTAACGACTGCCATCCTAGAGTTAATTATACAAATCTCAGCATAGTAACTAACAAAACATCGGGCATCCCGATGCTTTATTAGTTACTATACCATATACAGAGTATTGTAGCAGAACAATAATTAGAAAATGAAATAAAATTCTTTATTACATTCTATTGGCCACACGAGCTATTATACATATCTTAACTTTACATAATAGATATTACAACAAAAAACACTCTTAACCTCCTAACTTTCATCGGCTAGCTAGTGTGGGAATACGGTCTACTAGTACTACCTCCTAACTTTCCTGATGTCGTCGATGCGGCGCAGAGGCAGGTCGCCAGTGGTGGGCGGCGCTGCTAGATTTCACCGCGGTGGATGATGTTAATAGGTTGAGAGAGTCGCTCGCGGGGGTAGGCGAGGAGGCAGTGGAGCTGGTTGATGGGATGGGGCTATGGTATGGTCGGAGCAAGGTGTATAAGTCACGCACGTTGCTGATGGTGGCAGCCACATATAGATGACGTTTACCTTTTTAATGCCTTTGCGCTTATAGAGCAGCAGATGATGCCTCTTTCGGTCGATCGATCGATATCAAATTATAGCGCTACAATTTTACAACTCTAAGTGTTGTGATATTATTATTTAAGTTTGTGAAATTAAAGACGACTAGCCACATGTCCATACGTTGCAACAGAAACTCAATTTACGATAAAAATTTATTTACAAAGAGCAATAACAGTGGCAAAGGTGGGTAATTAAAGAGCAGTGGTAAAGATGAGTAATTAAATAGCAGTGGCAAATGTGGGTAATTTTGATGAAGTGACATGGGCAAAGGTGGATAATTAAAGAGCAGTGGCAAAGGTGGGTAATTTTGATGAAGTGACGTGGGAAGAAACTCTCACTTTATATAGTAAAGATTTTAACCTCGAGCTTGTAAACAGATGCTTGGAATTTGTATGCTTCGATGAAGTGGTTTAAACATTTAAACATTGCATATTCAGAGTGAACATTATTATTCAGATAAGATTAGTGCTTGTTGGGGATTGGTTATTGTCCATAAACGACCATCGGACCCCGGCCACCGTCGACCATGCCCATGATCGGGCGTCGTCCTTGGGAAGGCCCCCTCCCCCTCCCCCCCGAGCGTTCCGACCTCCAAGCTTATCCCATCCTTTGTCAAGCCCGTCCTCGAGCAGGCCAGCTCGGGTAGCTCGCGACCTGTCAGTACGATCCGCCGAAGGAACCTCGGGCCTCTCCCAAAAGCCAGGCGAGATTTACGAAGACGGCATGGCATTAAATGCCATGCGGCTCGAGGCGCTGCACGACCAACTTCCGCGCCGCCGCGGTCTGCGCCCACTGTACCCACGTTGCCTTGCGTCCACCGGGAGGCGTGGGAATAGTCCACCCACGTCCGGAATGGTGGCGCGCCCCCTGTAATAAATGTTATGTCGCCTGTAATTCCCTATAAATACCTCCTCCCACGAAGGGTTGGGGGTTCGACTCCATCTACTTTTCACACACGTTCGCAGAGCATAGCACATTGTAACCCACCTTCGCATATCAGTTCAATTACTGGACGTAGGGTTATTATCTCCCGAGTGTGAAAGGATCGATATGTCGCCTAGAGGGGGGGTGAATAGGCGTAATTAAAATTTGCAATTAAATAAAATCACCCGAGGGTCGAAATCCGGAGTGTCCGGACTTAATGTCCGGATAGTCCGGAGTAAATGTCCGGATAGTCCGGAGTAAATGTCCGGAGTGTCCGGACAGGTGACCTCGAAATGAGACTTTTAAATCCTTGCAAATTTTCAACAATCTAGCTGAATACAAAGGTTCTAAATGAACTCAGGTACCTTTGAAAAATATAGATCTAAAGCCAACCACGGAGATAAAGTAGATCGGGGCACCACAAGTCCCAACACCAACACCAAAACCTAGCTCAAGCAAATGAAGAACACAAACAATGATTTGTTACAAGTTCGATTCTTGAAGGAATCCTCGCCTCAGCTGAGGAGGCACAAAGCCCGGGTCCTTCTTGACCTCTTTCCTCCGGTGTTGCACAAAGCACTCATGGGTTCTTCACTTCTTGCCTCTTTCCTTTCGGAGGCGAGGCTCGCCTTCACAAGCGTCCGAGGCTCTCCACACGAAGTCTTGGAGGCTCCGGTGACTCCTTGCCGCCTAGGAGCCCTTCAAACTCCAAGAGTAACAAATCTGCCGCTAAATCGACTTGGAGGATGATGCTCGTGCTCAAGAATCAAACATGCAAGCTCAAAGCACTTGAATCCCTTCTTTCTCCCCAAAGAAACAACTCAAATCAAAGATTTTAGTGGGAGAAAGAAGCTAGGGCTTGAGAGTGTGAGAGAGAGCTTTAGACTTGAATCTTTGCAATGAATGAGGTTCCTAACGGTTAGAAATGGAGTGAGGGTTTTATAGGGCTCCCAAAATCCAACTGAATTACAAGTGCTTTCTGACAAATCCGGATTGTCCGGACATTATCTTCGGATACTCGGACAATTTCCCAGTGTCCGGACTAAATAACCGGATACTCGGGACTAACGAGAAAAACAACCGAGGACCCTAGCTCGGAGTATCCGGATTTAATCCCGGATACTCGGACATTTTCCTGAGTGTCCGGACTAAATGTCCAGATACTCGGATGACCTCCTCGGCAAGGAGTATCCTTTTCAAAGGAAATGCATGATTTTGAAATTCTTTTGAGATGCAATTTTCATCCTATGAGCACAAGCATATCCTAGAAGCGATTTTCCGTCGTATCCCCCTTAATAGTACGGCTATCCTTAGACTCAATAAAATAAAAGATTTACAAGCTCAAGTCTTGATGCCGCTTTTCAAATTTCAAAGAGGTGGGGTCTCCAATCGCCTTTCCAACAATGATATCTTCTTGATCGCTGCATAGAATCTCACTTGCACCGTTAGCATACTTAATTGTGTTGCCATAAATCACCAAAACACTTTGAGGGGCCTAGATGCACTTTCAATCTCCCCCTTTTTGGTGACTTGATGACAACACAATTGAATTTGGATAAAAGAATTGAAATGATATAGCATTTGGAAAACCAAATGCTTGGAGGGTGGAGCTCCCCCTAAATACGTGCATTAGAGAAATTTGAGTAGAGATAGAAATGCACATATTTAAGAACAAAAGGTGCAAGAGCTCCCCCTAAATTGTTGCGTACGATAGAATATGACAAGATAATCAATAACGATAGAATATGACAAGATAATCAATAAGTAATTTTGCACAAGTAGATATGACATGATATCACACAAATGCATAACGGAAGGGAATGATATAAAGCAATCAAATAGATCGACATCAACAACCAAACATCCAACCACAAGCACGAGCACTAATAAAGGCTTTAGCGAGATCGATAAATAAACGACGCGACAAGCAAGGAAATAAATAAAGCGTCTAGCACTCTCTCCCTTTGGCATCAAGACACCCAAAAGGAAGAGTCTCCGCCTGAACTACTAAATCGTCGCCGGAAGGCTCGTAGTCATCCTCCTCGCTATCGCCGCCATCGCCATCGCTTGCGCCCGAGGTGCGAACGAGGAAGATCGAATAGTTTGTCGAGTAGCGGAATCCATCAGAGATACATGTGCCGACTCCTCGGACTCGCTACTAGCCGGAAGATCCTCACCTCTTTGGCGGCGCAGGCGCGGAACTCACGACGGTGTTCACGCAACTCGCGACGGGTCTCCTTCACTTGCTCGCACACATCTTGACATAAGCAGTAAAAGGCATTTGAGCATCCTCTTGATGGTGTCGCGGCTAGTGCGAGGAGAACCTTCTCCCGTGGGAGAAACGGGAGCTGGAGGAGGCGCTTCTGCGGAAGCCGGAGCTGAAGAAGGAGCCGACGGAGCAAAAGACCGAGTGATGGAGGGCGACCTCGGGCGCTTGTCCACGAGGCAGCAGGAGCTGACTGAGGACGGACCTTGTAAGGCACATGCTCCACATCTTTCACGAAGTCAAGCCCCGTGACGTGCTCAATCACAGCCATGATGAAAGGCGCATACCCGCAGCTGCTGGAGTTGCTCAAAGAGTTGTAGCGGATGGCCTCCCAGATGAAGTCAACCACATCAAATCCATGAGTGCGCTCAACCAAACTGAAACAGCAAATTTCTCACATAGGGCCGATGGTCGACGCATCTCCTCCTTGGGCCAAAGAGTGACCAAGCAATCGAAGAAGAACGGTGCATCAAGGACCCTTGATGGTGCCCATCACAACATCTTTGAGACGAGTCATATAAATCTCAAGCCGCCAGAGCCATGACTTTCTTATCATGCGACTTGGCATCCCCATCGCCAGATCGCAAATGCAATATCCTACCAAAGGTCCTCTTGGTTACCACATACGAGTTTATCATCATCCACCAAATGGCATCTTGCTTCTTGTCAAAGTAAAGAGTGGCATAAAATTGCATGATTACTTCATCATTCCAAGAGTGCATGAAACTCATAATGTCCTTCACTTTATGCCGCCACAAATCTCGATGACTTGGTGAAGATAGGATTTTGAGCCTCGGACATATATAACCAATCAACGCGCTTCATCTTCATCACCGGATTCTCCATAGGCAGAAGAATAGTCTCATAGAAATCAGAGTGAAACCTGTTCCAGAAACGCTTGTCAACGTACTGATCTTGGTGGAACTCGAGCGGATCTTTGTTTCTCTGCGCAACTATGATCTTGCCTTTTCCAGACCCCACACGATAATCAACCACACGAAGCGGCATCATCGGGCCTGGATATCTCCATTGAGGCTGAAGCTTCTCAAGAGGACCAATCGCCAACCTTGACTCTTGAAATTGCTTCTTTTTCGCTCCTGAAGCCTAGCATGCACATCCGGGATGCTCTTGGCCGAGAACTTCCGGGATTACTCTCGGCGGGAGGCGAGGAGACGGAGCAAGGGAGGAGGTGAGGAGGTTTGCACTGCCTTGAGGAATCTTCTTCACACCCCTTCTCTTCTTTGGAGCGCCGGGTGGGAGGGAGGAGGCGACTCAATTGGGCGCTTCTGGCACTGAACCTCCTTGGGAAGAAGACATCTAAGAGGAACAACGATAGGAGTGAAAAAGAGTTGCAAAAGTAGATTTCACAATTTAAAATTTTGGGCGAGAGGTATAGCAGGATACTCAGGACATTTTATCCGGATTTGTCAGGACAATTTATCCGGATACTCAGGGTATTTAGTCCGAGTGTCAGGAATTTGTCCTACTCTCAATAAAATATCCAGGAGACTCGGGTTTAATGATTCAAACCCAAAATCTTAAATTGCAAACAATGTGGGATTTCTAAGAGCACATTCTAGGATTTATTCAAGGAGGTGAATGTACTCTAACAGAGGAGCCCTAACCCTAGAAATTTCAATGGTCAAGAGAGGATTAGGGCAAGAGAAGTCATACCACAACGAAGGACCGCAAGAACGAAGAAACGCGAGGAGATCCTTCCCCAAGCCCTCCAAGGATGATCCGGAGATGGAGATGGAGGAGAAACACGGAGATGGAGGAGAACCGAGGGCGGCTAGGCGAAGGTTTGATGTAGATGCGGTTGAAACAAATGAGAGAAGAGAGAGAAGCCCCTTGCAGACGGGCTTAAATAGCCACAGACCCCCTCGGTCAGGACACTCCGGACATTTTGTTCGGAGACTCGGACAATTTGTCTGATACTCCGGACAATTAATCCGATCGTCCGAAATTTGAAGGCTCGGGACCCAAAAGGAATTTCAAGGAATTGAAGCGAATGATTGACTTGAAGCAATGAGAAAAGTATTCCTAAGATGTCCTTTGCACAATGTGACTAGCGAACACACAATCAAGCAATCCATAATCACATGTCATTGGGCACGATCCGAAGATCAGAGATTTCGAAGAACACGAAAAAGATCAAAGAAAAGGACCAAATAAACTTTTCTAAAAAGATTTCCAAGCATCAATCAAAGGCATGCACTCCTCAAGCCAAGTTGCGAGAATCAAGAATATTTAGTCCACTTCTCAATTCACAAAATCTCTTCTCGTCAAGAGGTTTTGTAAATATATCAGCTAATTGGTCATTTGTGCTCACATGTTGGATATCGATATCGCCTTTAGTGGAATGATCCCTTAGGAAATGATGGCGGATATCAATATGCTTTGTACGGGAGTGTTGGACGGGGTTGTTGGCAATTTTTATGGCGCTCTCATTGTCACACAAAAGTGGCACACGGTTATAGACTAGGCCATAATCATTTAGGGTTTGTCTCATCCAAAGCAATTGCGCACAACAACTCCCTATGCCTATATATTCTGCCGGTGTGTGGATAGAGACTCTTGAATTTTGCTTCTTAGAGGACCATGACACAAGAGATCTACCCAAGAATTGACAAGTCCCCGAAGTACTTTTCCTATCCACTTTACATCCGGCATAATCCGCATCGGAATAGCCGACTAACTCAAATGATGAACCCTTAGGATACCAAAGTCCGAAATGAGGAGTGTGCACTAAATACCTCAAGATTCTCTTTACGGCCACCATGTGACACTCTTTAGGAACGGCTTGAAAACGTGCACACATGCACACACTAAGCATAATATCGGGCCTAGATGCACAAAGATAAAGTAAAGAGCCGATCATCGAGCGATATACCTTTTGGATGACCGGTTTACCTTCTTTGTCGAGGTCTAGATGCCCGTTGGCTTGCATCGGCGTTTTGATTGGTTTGGCGTTCTCCATGCCGAACTTCTTGAGCATGTCCTTGATGTACTTTGTTTGACATATAAAAGTTCCTTCCTTTAGTTGTTTGACTTGAAATCAGGAAGAACTTCAACTCACCCATCATGGACATCTCGAATCTTTTAGTCATTATCCTGCTAAAATCCTTGCACAAATGTTCATTAGTAGATCCAAATATAATGTCATCGACATATATTTGGCACACAAATAAATCATTATCAATGTGTTTAGTGAAGAGAGTAGGGTCGGCCTTCCGACTACAAAACCTTGACCGAGGAGAAAATCACGAAGACACTCGAACCATGCTCTCGGCTTGCTTAAGCCCATAGAGAGCCTTGTGTAGGAAGTAGACGTGGTCCGGATGGTTCGGGTCTTCGAATCCGGGTGGTTGCTCGACGTAGACCATTTCAGAAAGTGGTCCGTTTAAGAAGGCGCTTTTCACGTCCATTTGATACAACTTAAAATCATGGTGAGTAGCAAAGGCAAGTAATATTCTAATAGATTCAAGCCTAGCTACAGGAGCGTATGTTTCATCGAAATCCAAACCTTCGACTTGTGTGAAGCCTTGAGCAACCAACCTTGCTTTGTTTCTAGTCACTATTCCGTTCTCATCTTGCTTGTTCCGAAACACCCATTTAGTTCCAATCACATTCTGCTTGGGCTTTTCGACAAGCTTCCATACTTGGTTCCGTTCAAAGTTGTTCAGCTCCTCTTGCATGGCCATCACCCAATCCGGATCTTGGAGCGCTTCTTCTACCTTAAGTGGTTCAAGAGAAGATACAAAAGAGTAAAATTCACAAAATTTGCAAGTCGAGATCTAGTGGATACTCCTTGTTAATGTCTCCAAGTATGTTGTCGGGGATGATCGCGTTGTATGCTTTGATGAACTCTCGGATGAGGAGTCGTTGAGTTGATCGTTGGATAGGGCCTCCGTCATCTTGTGAGATGTTGAAACCATCTTGAGCTTTAATGGATGAGGAGGATCAACATTTTGAGCACTAATGTCCGAATGTCCGGGTTAAGTCCGGACACTCGGAGATTTTGTCCGGAGACTCGGACATTATCCCGACACTCGGGTTGGGGTGCTCGGATTGCATCTGCTCCACCGGTTTTACCTCCCCAATTGCCAATTTCTTGATTGCTTCACATGGAGGTTCTTCCTATCAATTTCATCACAATTAACTTGTTCTACTTGAGAACTGTTAGTTTCATCAAATGTTAAATCACGCGAGATTTCAACTACACCGTAGTGTTATTGAAAACCCGATATCGTAAGCATTTGATCCATAATAAGTAAAAGTCCTTCATCTACTTTAGGAGCAAATTTAGAAGACTTAGCCTTTTTGTTGAGGATGTAGCATTTACTCCCAAAGACCCTAAGTAGGATACATTTGGCTTCTTCCCATGAGGAGCTCAGACGCCGTCTTCTTTAGCAACTTGTGAAGATATAATCGGTTGGAGCTGTGGCACGCAGCGGTGTTGTGACCTCCGCCCAAAATGTGTCGGAAACCTTATACTCGTCAAGCATCGTGCGCGCCATCTCGATGAGGGTTCGATTCTTCCTCTCGGCTACCCCATTCTGTTGAGGAGAATAGGGAGCCGAGAACTCATGCTTGATGCCTTCTTCATCGAGATACTCCTCAACACCGGTATTCTTGAATTCGGTGCCGTTGTCACTCCGAATTCTCTTGATCTTCACTTCGAACTCATTTTGAGCCCTTCTCATGAATTTCTTCAAGCTTCCTTGGACTTCGCTTTTGTCATGCAAGAAAAACACCCAAGTAAAGCGAGAAAATCATCTACAATGACTAACCCATACTTGTTTCCTCCAATGCTTATGTAGGCGATCGGGCCAAACAAGTCCATGTGTAGCATCTCCAAGGGTCTCGAGGTGGTCATCACATTTTTCGCGGGATGAGTAGCTCCAACTTGCTTACCGGCTTGACACGCGCTACACACCCTATCTTTCTCAAAAACAATATTGGTTAGTCCAAGGATGTGATTGCCCTTAATAAGTTTGTGAAGGTTCCTCATACCAACATGGGCAAGTCGGCGATGCCATAACCAACCCATGCTAGATTTAGCCATTAAGCACGCTTCAAGGTTAACTCATCAGTAGAAAAATCTATAAGATAGAGATTACCCTTTAACGACCCTTAACGGCTATTGAACCATCAACCCTCTTAATGACATCCACACCTTCTCACTAAACACACAATTATAGCCCGCTTCACATAATTGTGCAACGGACAATAAATTGTAGCTTAGTGATTCAACAAGTAAAACATTGTTTATATGAAAATCATTAGTAATAAGAATCTTACCTAAACCTACCACTTCACCTTTTCCGTTATCGCCAAAAATGATGCTTTCGCTATTTGATCCATTGGCTTCCAAATGCGCGAACATTGCCCTTTCTCCGGTCATGTGATGCGTACATCCGCTATCCAAGATCCAACTTGTTCCACCGGAGATGTAGGCCTACAAAATGAAATTTAGTTTTTGCTCTTTGGTACCCAAACTTGTTTAGGTCCGCGCACGTTAGTGACAAGTGATTTAGGGACCCAAATAGATCGCACATGAGAGGCACTCTTGGGCTTACCCCCAATATGATGAGCAACTACTCTACCGAGGCTAGTCCTCTTAAGCACATAAGAAGCAAAGAAAGTGGATTGAGCCTTATATTTAGAGTTTGCTTCCCCTTTTATAAAGTGAATGGGCTTGTTCAAAGGCGCAACCACAATGTGATTTCCTTTGCCCTTGGGAGGACATAACCAAGCCCATGCTTCATGGGGTTACCTTTAAACTACCGAGGAACTCCTCTAGTCCCTTGCTAGCCTTATAGGACTTTTGTAGTCCATCTTGAGCATTCCTTGAGCTTCTCATTTTCATGAGCAAGTACTTGCAAAGTCTCAAGGTTAGTGGTACAAATATCAATATTGACATTATAGCACCTAGCGCATCCATTGCTCGTTGAAGGCAATGAAGAATTGGAGTTAATAGTTGAGGTAGTAGAAGGGCTATTCTTGAGATCAACAAGCTTCAACTCAAGAGCCTTGCAAGCATCCTTTGCCTTAGCAAGTTTCTCTTGAGTGAAGCATTGGTGATCTCGAGACTAATCACCTCGGATTTAATTGATTTTGAATTCTCAACTAATCTTTCATTTTGCTCTTTTCAAAAGATAAGCTCTTCTCTAGCTCACGATTCTTTTCTTTTTCGAGGATGAGCAAATCCTCTTGAGCCTCGAGAGTAGCTTCCTTTTGTTCGATAATTTCCTCCAATTTTTCAATGTCTTTTAAAAGCAAATTTAATTTATGAATGTCAAAGTTTTTCATAGACTTAAGCACGGTGTTAACGTCATCATTATCACTATCGCTATCGTGCTCATCTAGACATTCATTAGCAATGGAGGAGTGGAGATTTTGATGATACCTTGTGCCCTTTGCCATAAGGCACATAGGAGCGTTATCGTCATCGTCGCTCAAGTTGTCGAAGAGGCTCTTCGACGTTGTTGAGGTGGTAGGCACGGCGATGGCGACAGAGGCAATTCCTCCTTCCTCGTCTGACTCGGAGTCGAAATCGGAGTTGGAGTCGGTGTCGGAGTTCCACTCCTTTCCAATGTAAGCACGACCCTTGCTCTTGTACTTCTTGCTCTTCTCCTTGTCTTTGCCCCGGAACTTATCCTTTTTGTGAGACTTCTCGTCTTTGCCTTCCTTATGCGGACACTCGGCAATAAAATGGCGGTTTACCGCATTCAGAGCATCTTCTTGTGGAGTGTCTCCTTTTGATTTTCTTCCATTATTCCTTGATTGACCTCCTTGCTTGAAATTTTTCTTCTTGAAGAATTTGTTAAATCTTCGCACAAATAGAGCCATATCTTCATTTGTCAATGGACCACTAGACTCTTCGTCTTCACTTGTGCTTTCTTGACTTGGCGCACAATTTTGACTACCTTTAGAGCTATGCCCTTCTTCTTTCTCGACTTGAGTTCTTCCACAATCTCACTTCCTTTACCATCATCTCGTCCATCATGAGCCGCCAATGACGTCATGAGGTGTCAAAGTGTCAAAGTTAGGCGGTCTCGGATCACCGAACAAGGTTGCGGTTGGTAGGAGTGATCACGCTGAGTATAATCTTCACCACCGCCTTGTCGGACAAATCGATGCACCAAGACCTTTTGCTTGATTTACAAGCACCATTAGCCTGTCAAACATCTTGTTGTAGGACTCTCCTTCCAATGTGAACCAAGCTTAGCTCACCAATAATGAGCTCTATCTTTGATTCACGAACACTTGAAATCCCTTCATGACTCACTAGGAGTCTATCCCAAATGGCCTTTGCTTCCTCAAGTCCATCCACACGGTTGAACTCGGAATCACTCAAAGCATTAAACAGGGCATTGACGGCCAAGTCATTGAAGTGTTGATCTTTATCTTCTTCGGGAGTAAGGTTCTCGGGATCATTTGGCTTGAAACCTGTCTGCACAATCTTCCAAATAGACGGGTGAAGTGATCTCAAGTGCATCTTCATCTTATGTTTCCACGCGGCATAGTGAGTGCCATCGAAGTGAGGCGCTCGACCGGAGGGCACGGAAACATACGATGAAGAGCCGAGAGAATTGTAATTAAGCGGAATACCCATCCTAAGATCGTCCCCCGTACCCGAGGTGCGGGTAAGGTCTTCGACAGACTTCCCTGTTTGCGACATATTGATTCTCCAAGCGGTTAAGCCAAACTAAGGAGATTTGGCTCTGATACCAATTGAAAGGATCGATATGTCGCCTAGAGGGGTGAATAGGCGAATTAAAATTTGCAATTAAATAAAATCACCCGAGGGTCGAAATCCGAGTGTCCGGACTTAATGTCCGGATAGTCCGAGTAAATGTCCGGATAGTCCGGAGTAAATGTCCTGAGTGTCCTGACGGTGACCTCGAAATGAGACTTTAAATCCTTGCAAATTTTCAACAATCTAGTGAATACAAAGGTTCTAAATGAACTCGGTACCTTTGAAAATATAGATCTAAAGCCAACCACGGAGATAAAGTAGATCGGGCACCACAAGTCCCAACACCAACACCAAAACCTAGCTCAAGCAAATGAAGAACACAAACAATGATTTGTTACCGGTTCGGATTCTTGAAGGAATCCTCGCTCCGTTGAGGAGGCACAAAGCCCGGTCCTTCTTGACCTCTTTCCTCCGGTGTTGCACAAAGCACTCATGGGTTCTTCACTTCTTGCCTCTTTCCTTTCGGAGGCGAGGCTCGCCTTCACAAACGTCCGAGGCTCTCCACACGAAGTCTTGGAGGCTCCCGGTGACTCCTTGCCGTCTAGGAGCCCTTCAAACTCCAAGAGTAACAAATACGCCGCTAAATCGACTTGGAGGATGATGCTCGTGCTCAAGAATCAAACATGCAAGCTCAAAGCACTTGAATCCCCTTCTTTCTCCCCAAAGAAACAACTCAAATCAAAGATTTTAGTGGGAGAAAGAAGCTAGGGCTTGAGAGAGTGTGAGAGAGAGCTTTAGACTTGAATGCTGCAATGAATGAGGTTCCTAACGGTTAGAAATGGAGTGAGGGTTTTATAGGGCTCCCAAAATCCAATCAGTTACAAGTGCTCTGCGCCATATCCGGACTGTCAGGACATTATCTTGATACTCGGACAATTTCCCCGAGTGTCCGGACTAAATAAACCGGATACTCGGACTAACCAGAGAGAAAACAACCGAGGACCCTAGCTCGGAGTATCCGGATTTAATCCCCGGATACTCCGGACATTTTCCCCGGAGTGTCCGGACTAAATGTCCGGATACTCCGGACCGACCTCCTCGGCAGAGTATCCTTTCAAAGGAAATGCATGATTTTGAAATTCTTTTGAGATGCAATTTTCATCCTATGAGCACAAGCATATCCTAGAAGCGATTTTCCGTCAGATCCCCTTAATAGTACGGCTATCCTTAGACTCAATAAAATAAAAGATTTACAATCAAGTCTTGATGCCGCCTTTTCAAATTTCAAAGAGGTGGGGTCTCCAATCGCCTTTCCAACAATGATATCTTCTTGATCATTGCATAGAATCTCACTTGCACCGTTAGCATACTTAATTGTGTTGCCATAAATCACCAAAACACTTTGAGGGGCCTAGATGCACTTTCAGAGTGAGAGGCCCGAACCAGATAAAAACGATCTCCCTGCTCGTTGCGGTTGTCTTGGCCACCTCGATCCATAGCTCGGTAGGATCTCGGACGCTATCCCCCCGCGAAAAAGGGGCCGCAGGTTGATCCCTCATTCAACAAGTAAGCTCGGCGGGGGACCGGTTCCCGAATCGTCGACAGTGCTCTTTACAAATAATTTTTTTATCGCAAATTGAATTTCTGTTACATCGTACGATCACATGGCTATATACTCCTATGGTTTTGATTCGATATATATTACTCTCTCTCTATATATGTATTATCTGTATATCATTATCCATTTTCGATCCGAATACATCACATATCTATTCCATATTGTATCCTAGACCGGATTCGTATTCTTATCCGATTAGTCCGTACTTAATTTTGAATTACAAAAAATATAGATTAGAATAAACGAGCAATATATTCGCTCATATTCTACCCATTTTCACCCCGTAATGGCGTTCTAGTCACATGCTACAGTGTACCCTATGATCATTATTAGGGCTGTAAACGAGCCAAGCTCGAGCGAGCTAGGCTCTCTAGGCTCGAACCGAGCTCGAGTTAGGGTTCAATCCTCCGTCCAGACTCGAGCTCGGCTCAAGTAAACTTGGTAAGCTTGATAAACTCGAGTAAGTTTGGTTATTCAGGTAAACTCGGTAGACTCGGTAATAAATTCAAGTAAACTCGTTAATAAACTCGAAAAAATTCGACTTAAAGAAACTCGAAAAAGCTCGATTCAACATTAAGTAGGCTCGCAAACTATTCACACTCGAATCAAACTCTTGAGCCAAACTCATGTAGCTCGGTCCTAATCATCGTGCGATGCGAATGGGTTACGCGTGGCGTGGGGGGAAGCACCGCCAATTCCAACACGGCAACCACCGCCGTGTATGTGCCCCCTCGAGAGGTCGGTCAGGCATCTACCGGTTCAGCTCAAACTTTCGCTCGATTTGGGAGGTTTCGTGGGTGGGATTTGCATCGGATTTGGGTGCGATTGCTGATTTGCCCGGGAGCGGGGCTTAGGGAGGAGCAGCCATGAGCGAGGTGTTCGAGGGCTACGAGCGGCAGTACTGCGAGATCTCTGCCTCGCTCTCGCGCAGGTGCACCGCCGCCTACGACCTCGATGGAGGTTCGTTTCAGAAAATCTGGTGGTTCAGCGCGAAAAGTTTCCGGATGCTTGTCTAATTTGGTCTAGTTTTTGTCCTCTTTTCTTGTTTTCTTTACCAGAGAAGAAGAAGCAGAAACTGTCCGAGATCCAGTCCGGGGTGCATGAAGCTGAATCGCTGGTAAAAAACAATAGAGCTGAAGTTTCTGTGTGTAGAATTTGTGCTTAATCTTAGCTGTGTTTTGGAAACAATCTGCTCCCCGAGTTGTAGGTTGTGGTATGATGTTCAGTTGTGTAATTACGCCTTAAATTTCTGGGGTGTCTGTAGATTAGGAAGATGGATTTGGAGGCGCGGAGCCTGCAGCCGAGCGTGAAGGCGGGATTGCTGGCTAAAATAAGGGAGTACAAGTCTGATCTGAACAATATCAAGAGCGAGCTCAAGAGGATCTCGGCGCCTAATGCCCAGCAAGCCACCCGGGAGGAGCTTCTTGAGGCCGGCATGGCGGATGCTCTCGCGGTGAGCTCCTTATTGCCTATGCTTATGTCAGTTCGTAGGTAGAGTATGCTTTTGTAGCAAATCATCTGGTATTTATAGTACTCACAGCTGACAGGCATGAGTTTCAATAGATCTAGCGGCTGTAGTATGTTACCCGTCTGGCATATACACAGCTCAGTATTTGCGTAGAGCCTCAGATTATGTGTTTGAAGCCTGTTTCGATGGACTTCAGTTATGTCTTTGATTTGAATTTTTGACTAAAATATCGAATCTAGTACTCCGGTTATGGTTAAGTACAGGCCTGTTGGAATCAATATAAAATTAATACTAATACAGAACCAGACAATGATTGAATTCAGTACTGGAAATTTGGACTCAGTTGTCAAGAAGCGATTTGAGTTGTACTTTCTTATGACATTGTTTTCCTAGTGAACAGTCCTGGATGTATAATATGTTAAAGTTCAAAGTTTGAGCAAACTAGCAAAGGCACACATATTACATCTTATTTGTCAATCGTCACTTTATTTATTACTGAGACCTTAGCTCATGAATTCATACTTTATTTGTTGCAAGAAGGCTCTGTGGCATAATTCCTTCTGTGTACATATTTATGATCTTGCCATCCATTCATTAGCTTAGAATTTAGTTCACTTTTATTTAAGCCTTGTGACATATTAAGAGGAAGTCGTAAATGATTCTGTTAATTCATTATTGAGGATGCTGCTACACTGCTGGGAAATTTTGCCTTATTTCCTTTTTCAGTATTCTACTCTATATCTTTACTATTATTCTGCATATATGAAATTAATATATCATAACACTACATTATTGATTTCTTAAAGTCTTTAACTAAGGCTCGCCATTTCCTTTCTTATGTACTTTTGTTGCTAAATGGCTCAGGTGTCCTCTGATCAGAGAGGAAGATTGATGATGACATCAGAAAGATTGAATCAGTCTATTGACAGAATTAGAGAGAGCCAAAGAACGGTACTGGAGACAGAAGATATAGGCACGTCAATTCTTCAGGATCTTCATCAACAACGACAGTCACTGTTGCATGCTCACACAACAGTATGTGTTATGGGCTTTCAAGATATTTTTATTTGGGACTTTGAGCCACCATTGGAGTTACTACATGCTTGTTCCTTTTCTTGTCCAATTATTTTCGGATTGATCATTTCTGGCCTTACACGTGGATCAGCAACAACAATCTTAGCTAGCAAGATACAGACAAAAAATTTCACTAGTTAGATGCTAATTTGATTTTTGATGTATTTGCACTATCTAAACTTATTTAGGAAATTGATTACTGCATTATGAAGCATGTATATTAAAAAGTGCATTTCTGCTGAATTAGTATTAGGGATGGCAGCTCTGAGGATATAGTTATCCAGCTTTTGTGAACTTTTGCACATGACTTGCTATCCTGGTGATACATGATTCCTGAACCTAGTTCGTTATTTGATTGCTCACTAGTAAAGATACAAAACTGGTAATGTGTTGCTTGTTTTGACATGAGTTGCAAAATGCTTTTGGTTCTATAATATATGCCAAATCTTCAATTAGGCATACCAGTGACACTTGTCTTCCGTTTGTCCCATTGTTTTCTCCCATTGGTCATGGGATTGTGGTTGAGATTCTCCTCTGGTTTGCTGTTTCATGGGACTGTTGACAGCATTGGCAGGGGTACAAATATTCTTGCTTCAATGTAGAGAAAGATGGTCTGGATCACTTGGCTACTTCCGTCAAGAAAGATCTTTTTGATTAGCTGTCTTGTACAAAACAAAACAAACATTTGCCTTTCGATTTGTAAGGAAAATTTCCCAAAGCTAGTGGATTAAATTTGCATATTAAATAGTGCAACTCCATGATCTTTGTGCACAGTTTATTAGTGCAGTAGTGTGTCCAAAGTGTGCTGCAGCATTAACATGTCTTTGGCATTACCTTGTGATTTGTCTGGATTTGATAAGCAGGCAGTGCTCCATTTGCCCTGATACTTAAGAGAATAGCACACATATCAGCTATAGATACGTTTTCCATTCTTTGATGTCGGGTATGTTACGTGTTAATGACATCCTGCTGCTCTTGCTCACAGTTGCATGGCGTTGATGACTACATCGGCAAAAGTAAAAAGATTCTAGTAGCAATGTCAAAGAGGATGGACAGGAACAAGTGGATTGTTGGGGGCATTATCGCGACGCTTGTTCTAGCTATCCTTTTAATATTGTACTTCAAGCTTGCTCATTAGAGCTTGCTTCCCCTGAGATTCTCCAAATGCAGCCGGTGCCTAAAATCATTTGTTCCCCTGAGACAACTTTTGCGTCCGAGTGGGCTTGTGGAATACTGGAATGTGATGTGCAGTGACACTTCAGCTATGTAAAACTTGACTTCTTTCAAAACAAAGGTGTTGGTATTTCTTGTGCCCAGGACATTATGCTGCTGCACCCTTTGGTAGCGTTTGGTTGAGTGGACAAGAGTGGATGGGATATGGCGATCCCTGGATTTGAAGTTATTCTTTTGTTTGGCTGGGTGGATGGATGGGATATGGATATCCAGTTTTTTGGAATATTCCCTCAATATGTTGGATAGAGCCATCCCTAAAAAAATACTGGACGAGTTCATCCAGTTTGCTATATTAAGAGGTGAACTCGTTCAAATTCAAATTTCGCTAAAGTGTACTCAGTCAAATTCAATTTTCGGTCAAAATGTGGTCCAATTTTATTCAAAAATTCAAATTTTGTCCAAAAATTCAGTTTTCAATGATATTTTGTCTGAAATTCAAATTTTGTTCAAAGATTCAAATTTTGTCCAAAAATTTAAATTGTGGTCAAATTTTATCTGAACATTTCAAAAGTTCAAATTTTGTCCAAAAATTCAAAATTTGGTTAAATTTTGTCCAAAAATTTCAAACCGAAATTCAAAACCTTGATTACAACTAGCTCATCCACCCACCCAACCAAACAAAAAATTGTCTCATCCCTATCCACCCAACCAAACAGCCACCTGGATGACTCTATCCCATCCAGACTAGATGGCCATATCCTATCCAACCTCATCCAAACAACCAAACACACCCAAAGCTTGTGCGGTAGGGATGACAATCAGACGGGTACCTCCGGGTACCACTGCCTTAAATCCAAACCAAACCCGAATAAAGTCTCGTCTACCTAAACCCACTAAGCTTTACGGGTATAGATCTGTGCTCATGCCCAAACTCAATGGGTACCCAATACCCAATGGACACCCACGGACACAGATCTGTGCGTGAGCACCAAAGGGCGAAGGCGGAGAGGTGGGGGGGCGCTACGGCCGTCGCATGCTCCTCCTCCCTCGCAGATGCCGGAGGCTATGGCTCAGTCCGCTGGAACACTAGACCTCAAGGTATGCATGGAGAGAAGTGCCTTTCGGGTGAGTAGGGGTCACTTCTCCTTCTATCTTCTTCTCACCTCTCCTTTCTCTCTCTTCTTTTGGGCACTATGCGCGCCGGGCCGGAGGGAGCTGATGGGACGAGTCGGCGGCGAGGGGAGGAGCAGGCGTCGGCCGCCGAGGGAGGCAAAGGCGAGGGGAGGGAGGCCGAAGCAATCAGGTGATGGGGGCAAGGGGAGGGAGGTGATGGGGTGAGGGGAATCAGGGAGGAGCCGACTTAGCTGAGCAGTCAGTGAGTTTGTTTTTCTAATATACCTCTAAAATTGACACCCACAACCATCCTATGGCCTTATCGGGTACCTAAACCCGTAAACCCATGGGTCTAAAGTACTACCCATACCCACTCTTATCGGGTCAGTACCCACAGGTATCCAAACCTATGGGTAAAACTGCCATTCCTATTGTGCGGGCGTGGATCTGAAGATTCTGAAGTGTTGTCACCGTGTAGCTTCCAATCATTGTACAATGACAGTCTAAAAAACATTCTACAGCAAAATAACATTTTAAGCATCTAACGTTCTCACTGCACTATTCGTTTGGATGGTATACTGTGGCTCTATGGAAGGTTCCAAATTACAAGGAGTTTGTTTACCGGTTACGTATCTAGCTACTTCGGCTAAGGTTGCAGGGGGTTGTCTTTCTGATATGTACACATTTTGTAAGCATCAACTTCTCCACAACAAAAAAAACAATACTTCGTGGAAATAACCTGTCTATAGCCTGTATTTTTTACGACTTGCAGAATTCGTCACAAACCGTGTTAGGGTGCTGCTCCATGAGAGGGAACTGCAAGCAACTGGACATACATTATCCTTTTCTTGTGCTTCACCCTTTTCAGTTCCAGTATTGAAAATGGCCGCTGAATTCAATGGATGCATGAATTGCATCACGAACAAGTCATGGTCGAGTCAGGCAGGCTACCATCGATTTTTTTTAATAATACATTTCATAAAAGGAATTGCAACGTTAATACGCATAACAGAAAAATTGCAGAAATAATTCTTCATTGCCGTACGGTGCGGCGAAATTGGTGTAGTCGCCAGATGGATGGACGAACACACTATTTTCGTCATATCATCAACGCCGTTAGAGCAAATTGCGACACGTACCTATTGTCACCGTGCTGTGTGGCGACAACAGGGTAGCCGCACATCGAAAGAGAATGAGGAACAATGAAATTTGAATTTTTGTCAAAAAAATAACTGATAAACAATTTTGTAAAATACTACATGAATTATAACTGACAAATATGAATTTTTCTAAATTTACTAAACCCTGGTTTCAACTCTAAAATTCTAACAACTGTCAAATAACACTGACTTTTAATAGGTAATGCTCACAAATTACATCGAATTTTTGAATGAAATCAGTGCAAAAATGTCTATCATAAATTTAATTTCCTCTAAAATTTTTTATAATTTTTACAATTTATTTTTATGAAGCCTATTATCGCTGTACCATGTGGCGACAATAGGTTATCGCCACACCATATGGCGACATTAGGTTGTCGCCGAACGGTACAACGACAATCTATTGTCGCCACATGGTACGACGACAATAGGCACATGTCGCAATTTGCTATGACGGCGCTGACAATGCAACGCTAACAGCCGGATTAACTAGTTGTTGCCATACGGTATGGCGAAAATAGGGTATTCGTCCACCCATATGGCGACTACACCAATTTCATCACATCATACTGTGATGGAGAATTATTTTTACAATTTTTCTATTACGTGTATTAATGTCATAATTCCTTTTATGAAATATATTATTAAAAAAAAATTCGGCTACCATCAGAAGCTAGAAAGCCCAACAAGCAACAGCTAACTGTTGGAAGCAATCCACAGTGGGTTACCCAAAACTGACTCCCAGCCCAAGGCCACTTAAACAAGCTTCTCTCATCACCCTTTCCCTTTTCTACTTGGACTTGCACGAATTGTTTGTGTGATTAATTATACTAGAAAATTGTACGCGCCGTGATACGGCGCGCGTGTCATTTTTTCATAATTTTTTTTTCGACGGTGTTCTATTTTTTAAATCGGCGAAATAATGAGTGGAACAGCTGAAAGAACACAAAATTTTTCGCGGCGTAACATGCCGCGTGCGTGCTATTTTTTCGTTGAAATTTTGCGTTTTATTTTTTAAATCGTCGAAATAATGAGCGAAACGGATGAAAGGACAAAAAAAATTCCGCGACGTAACACGCCGCGCGTGTCATTTTTCGTAGAAAAAAATTCTTTTTTTTCGGCGATGTTTTTTTTTAAATCGTCGAAATGGGGGAAAAATAGAGAGATAGAGTTGTAGAAATATCTCCTTCGACGAATTATCTGGAAAACATTGGAGACCGAGCTGGAAAACCGCGGTGGGGAAAAAGTCTAGAGGGAAAATGGTGAAAAATTATTAGAGATGATAATCTTTTTTTGTCGAGCTCAACACTCTACGCGTTCGCGGAGTAATAATACATGTTTTAAAAAATATAAGAGATCGACGCGTTCGCGGAGTAATAATACATGTTTAAAAAAATATCAGAGATCGAGGTGGAAAATTGAGCTGGGAAAAAAGTCTAGAGATAGAGCTGCACAAATATTTCTGGCGACAAAAACGTTTTTTTTCTGAGAAAATGGAGAAAGGACATGTTTTAAAAAATATTAGAGACCGACGCGTTCGTAGAGTAATAATATATGCTTTAAAAAATATTAGAGTTCGAGATGGGAAATCGAGGTGGGGAAAAAGTCTAGAGACAGAGCTGCACACGTATTTCTAGTGACAAAAACATTTTTTCCGGGAAAAACGGAGAAAGGACCTAGACGTAAAGAGTAAGGACCTAAATGTTACGTTTTGGACTGTCGCTATCTGAAAAATTAGAAAATGGCTTGTTTGCGATATAAATCTAACGGGAGGTTCTTTTCGTAAAATGGCGCACGAGGGACCTGAACGCGAATTTAGAGGAAAAAATCTTCCTCTCTTAAAAAATCACGAAGGACCTGTTCGTAATTTTCAAAAGGACTAAATCGCGAAAAAAAAATTTGAGCCAAGCCGGCCGGCCGGCTCGGCTCAAATGAACGTGGTGGCGTGAACTCTTCCACTAATATGGAAGGTAGTATGCCTGTGTGGCAAGTGGCAACAGATTCATTAATTCTTTAGACTTGCACACTAAAAAGTCTTACCCCCTCCGTTTTTTTACAAGACATATTTTGACTTTGCACAAGGATTATGGTTGCATTGAAATTGAGAAAGATAGAAGAAAAAATTACTTAGATACCCCCACTTAATTGTTTTGGAAGATAAAAGATATATTTTGTGTGGGTGGTAATGAATAAATTCATATGGATATGAGAAAATAAATAGAGATATAGAATAAAAGATCTCATTAAATCTACATACAAGCTTTACAGTTGTAAACAAGACCATTCAAAAATAGGACTTATAAAAAACGGAGGGAATATTCAATGATCTCAAGTATTCAATCAGTAGAGACGTGAACAATTTGGTGCTTATTAGGGCATGTACAATGAGCATTAATTGCTGGCCCTAAAAATTGCCATATAAGCAGGAAAGCTGACGTGGAGGGGAGAGATGGGAAGGAGAGAGAAACAACGACTCTTGGCGCGGGGATCAAAAAACAACGACGCTAGAGCCGTCTGTTGGAGAGCCAGCCGGCCCTAGCATCTCCTATCATAAAAGAGACACATGTAGAAAATTAATTATCAGACATTTAATGAAGAGACAGCCTTTTGTATACGAACTGACTTTTACTGACGTGGACTGTCTAAGAGATTGAGTCGGGCTCAACCTTTGTATATGCCCTTAGGCTATTCACAGTGCATTGTATCTTGTCACAATATCCAAAACTGCCATGTCATATGATATTATAGAAAATACAACTATCCCAATGCATAGTATCATAGATTGTTTCTTAGTCCCCACAAGATAATTAAATGCTAGATATGTACGAGAGTATGAATTGTGGGCCACTTAGATAATTCAAGTTTCAATGTCTATGATTTCGTGTCCAAGTAGTATCTTCCTCAAGATACAACTTTCTTCTCTCCCCTCTTAATTCTCTTGCCACATCATCAAAAATGCTTATGTGACATGTATTAAATGGGTATATTACTATGCAGTGGGAATAGCCTTAGTGTTGTTCAAGATAAATAAATCTAACTATAGCTATTAATTGTGTCTGAGTCGTAAGGTGGTCAGGTTGCCACGTTAGCAGGTTTGATGACAAGCATACAGTGCACAGATTTTATTAGCCCAGCCAAACGTAAAGTACAAGAGTTCGTAGTAGGGGTGCAATCGGATCGGATAATTTCCGACCGACCAGATGGTTTCGGATCGGATTCGGTTTCGGATATTTTATTTCGGATTCGGATTCGGAAGACCACTATCTGTCGGATCGGTATATTCCGAGAAAAATTTCGAATATATCCGAATGAATTGATTCGGATATCTGGAAGTATTTGCCTGTCTGACTGTCTTAGTGTCTTCTGCTGACCCAGACCGACGCCGACGCGCAAAGAGGCAAAGACTCTAACCCTAGCTCCTCTCTGGGACTCAGACTCTGGTCCAGCCGCCCTCCCCCCGACTCCATCGCCGCCGCCGCCCTCCCCCAACTCCATCGCCGTCGCCGCACTCAGTCGGTCCCTCCCGCCGCTACCTTCCGTTCCCTTCGCCGGTCCGCCCCTTGCGCCGCCCCTCCCACAACCCGTCCCGCCGTCGCCCTTCGCACCTCGCCGCCGCCTCGCCTTTCTTCGCTTTGCCATGCCCGTGGCCGCCCGCCCCCCCCAGTGCTCGGTCCTTCCCGATCTGGAGTCCTCGCCATTGCTTGGTCCATTAAATCGACGCCGCTTTCTCCATTGCTAGCCTTCACGCCCTTCGGCCTATGCCCGTCGACCGTCGTGGTGCCCCCTCCTGCCACCGTCCCCGCAAGTCAGTTTCCCTTGTGCCAGATTACACTAGTTGAATTATCATGCGCTTCACTTTTGTCATACTCTCCACAAGTCAGTTTCCAATATTTTAACAATCCTCTCTGCGATATTTAAAATATTGAAATGGCAATCCAAGAAATTGATTAACCTATGCTTATTACTTTGTATTGCTCTATCATTAGAGCTGTGAACTGACTAGCAAATTTAGATGAGATTTGTCCTGACTGTTTTGACAGGGTTTACTGATTTACCATTTGTGTGGTCTTGTTGTTTGGTGACTCTCCTCGTAGCTGCTAGCTTGCTACATTGTTGGTGTCTGAACTCAATTTCTTATAGTTCAACTTGAAGGAAGACTTAGGGATAGAGATATTGATTATTCGTTATTCATTGTTTCCTAAAACTCATGTACATAGCATCTTTATATAATGGATGTTTGCCTCCTTAGCCTGGGGATGAGCACTAGCTAAGGAATGCTCTGTGATGTTAGCTAAGGAATGCAAGCAAGCACGGGATGAGCAAATGCAAGCAATCTCATGCAGTGGAATATTTTTTGCCTTTTCTTTTGTTAGGTTTGTGGTGGTACTTAAAGTGGGAGTGCTCTTTAATCAAATAAGCAGTTTGATATCAGTATTGTTTCTATTGTTGTGTTTACTAGGAGCTGCACTTAATCGCCTGTTAGGAACCTGGGATAACCCATCACAATGCACATGCATTCGGCTACAAGATGTATTGTGTACTAACTAGGATATTTTTTTTTGTATTCATGTTGGACAAGATATTATGTCAACTACTAAATGTGTACTTTGCTTGATTGGTAAATCCAGCTACATTAGTTCTGTATTGTGTGTAACCCTTAATTAAGACACGACTTCAGAGGTTTGTTCATTCTCCTCCTTTTGTTCTATTTTTGCTTTACTGATAATCTTGGTTTATAAATGTTCATTCTCCTCCCTTCCAAGTGCACAAGAGTGCTATTTCAGCCTGCTATTTCAGCTTGGGTAAAAGTTATTAACTGGACTCTTGTTAGATGTTATTGATCGAACGTAGGTAAGCATTGCAATGGTTGCTTCGGGGTTGGAGTTTTTTTTTTTTTGAAGTATGGTGTGTCACTACACACTAGCAAAGATGTTAAAGCCATTTACGTGTGACCAGGAGGACTTCATGAGCCAAGACACTCAACCATGAGTCATGGCGCGGTAATAAGTCAACAACATCTAGCGGACAAAATGGCACTATTCCAGAAACATAACTGTTTTAACCTCTCTATCACAAGATTGAAGCAGCTCTCTGAATCAATAATTTCTTTTCTTTTGATTATCAAAGATAAAACGTTTGTGCTGTTTCTGTAGTGCTCCGCACCTGCACAAGTGCACATAACAAGCTATTTGAAGTTCATGTTGATCTTTGAAAAATCAATTATTACCATTACCTAGGACAGAGATAGTGTGAAGATTTTGGTGATATAATCTTGCTGCTGATTTACCTTTCTGACTTGTAACTTAGTGATTTAGTCTAAACTCGACATCTTATCTTTTTGAGAGGGAGATGTTGTCTACATTCTGTAAGTATATAACCATTCACACAGACATGTAATCCTTTTATGCATTAACCTTTCGATGGAACATTTACTGACAAGATCTAGCTTAGTTTGTTAGTTGTGATGGTAATTCGAAAGATCATTAATAACTCCAAGCTTTGGGTTTCATTGGATGCAACCCAATGACAAATAAACTTGTCTTATGTTCCACATCATTAAAAAGAATTCTTGGACATATGAAACTACATGGTGGACATATGAAACTACATGGTGGAAGGCTAAAGTGTTGTTGACATGTTTGCAAATTTTTCATAGAAATTATAAGATCTCAGTACAGGAATTTGCATTGTAGAACACCCACGTATATTGTTGAATGTTGGCAGATCTCTACATGCACTTGCCAATTTGATTTGGTTCAGAAAGTATGAGGAAGGAGAAATGTACATACTGCTCTTTTCTTGTCTTGAAACTCCAGAGAAAAAAAATGCATAGCATATGCATATAGGGTTAAACATTAGCTCATCATCTGGTGAGAACAAGAAGAAAAGCATATAAATTCACCGATGTAGAGAACTGGTGATGTAAATTGTGGGTTTGTATTGGGCAAATACTTGTAATTTGCTTAATCAGATAAACAATATATCCATAAGCTCCACTAGATGAATGCTCGGGCTTATAGAAGTGGTTTGGTTGTGGAGCTTATGGATATATTGGTTACTTGATTTAGCAAATTGATTTTTATTGATTGACTTCCAATCAGAGTGCCGATCCTTTTTAAAGGAAACTATCAGTGTATTATGTACATTATGCTTATTTCTTGAGGCTTTGAGCAACATACATATTGCCCATTGTTTAAGATATATGTTTCAGCACGTAATTTTGCTGTGCAGAGTTTAGTTATGATATGTATTAATGAAGTAAATTTTCATGGGTTGCTGTACTTCATGGTCGGCAATGGAATAATGACTTTTATTCTCTTCAAATTGCTTGCACTATTAAACGCAACAACTGACCTCTTCACAGACTGGGGTCAAATGGGTACTAGGATGCATGCAGCTATGTTTTTAATTGCTGAAAATGTAACAATGCAGATGGACAGTGCTGAGTGGAATGACCACAACACTAGGATTGTGTGTGAGCTTTTCGTTGAACAGGTAGCGGCTGGGAATCGTCCTAATACCCATTTATGTAACCCTGGTTACGATGCTATCATAGAAAGATTTGCGGAGAGAACCGGTCTACGTTACACTAAGCGACAATTTAAGAACAAATGGGATAAACTGAGAAATTGCATATTGGCCTCTGCTAAGGCTAAATATACAACACTTGCATCAACTTTCAATCGGAGAGAACAAGCGCCTAACTGTAATATACATCCTCCTGTTAGATGAACAAACCCCATGGTATATTGGCATGTTTATTAGACAAATGTGTGTTGCATGACACTTTTTAATTGCTATACTTTCCATTTTAACTTTATTGTTACCTTTTATTTTGTAGGATGAGACTATGGTAAATTGCATATTGGAAGGCTAAATATACAACAATATAATGATTGACACTTTTTAATTGCTATACTTTCCATTTTAACTTTATTGCTTGAGATGTTGCTAGCCTAATTTAGTACTCCTTAGTCTCCTTATGATATAATATAGATATTATTGATTTGTTGTATTGTCTCTTTATAAAACATGGAGTTGTATTGTCTCTTTATGAAACATGGAATTGTGGACCTCATAGTCATTTTATCGACTTATTGTAATATTATTTACGTATCATTTTATGTTTCGAAACTTATCATCGACTGCCTAATCAGTGTTATATGTGTACTTTATGCGGTATCTGTTTTTGCGCGTTATCCGATAAAAATTATTCGATACCGTATCGATTCCGCTCCGTATTCGATTCGAATCCGCTACCGATATTATCCGCGCCGTATCCGTATCCGGTACTATCCGAATCCGATTCCGAATATAACAAAAAATATGGTTTAGGATATGGAAAGAGCGATATCCGACCAAATCCGATCCGATTGCACCCCTAGTTTGTAGGCACCGACATTTCATGCATATCCATCTTAACTAATAAAAAATAGAGTTTATCTCCGCACAGTAGATGATCGTTCCACCCACCTGGCGTTCTTTCGCTCGAGTTCTTCTCCGGCAACCGTCTTCCCATCTCTACATCGATCGATCGAGTGAAACCGCCGCGCATCCCAGTTGGTTGCCAATTTTTTTTTTCTCGAGACTTCAGCTCCTCCACTCCCTTGCTCACAATTCCTAGTCTCCCCACCCCGATTCCTTGCCGCGCTGCGCTGTCCCCTACCATGCCCTCGAATCGCCGCATGCGCAGTCGATTTTGCCGCAAGCAACCACCGCAGCGGTGGGAGCAGTGACGGATGTCAGGCGAAGGTCAATCTACGTCGACCGGGTGGTGACGGGGCCTCTAGATTGGAGCGGCAAGCAACTGCGGTAGCTGACATGGATTCTCGGTGTTTGATGAGTGTGTTAGATCTGCCATCGCGTCTCGATCAGCGAAAGGGCAGGAGCAATTATGCCGCCGTCGGAAGCGCACGACTACGAGTAGGCGTGGTCGGCGTCTCCCCCACCTCCTCGGCTCCTCCTTAACCTTGTACCTCCTCCGTTCCCTGCACCAGCGCCCGGCCGTTTTTGCCGGTCAGATCCGAGTCGAATGGCGCTGGGGTAGGGAGCCGCCGGCTGCAGTGCATGTGGCTTCTCCATTGCAGCGGCTTGGGTCCGGTTTGCCGTCCTTTCTACCTTCCAGCTGGCCATGTCCGTCGTGCTCGGTTTGTCCCCCGCATCTCCTCCGTTTGGTCGCCCTGCACTGCGGCGAGGATTTGGCCATTTGGGTGGCTCGCTGATCCAGCGTCTGGCATCCTCGGTCGTCGCCGTCTTTGTGGGCCAGCCAGTCATGTTTGTACAGACATGTCCAAATAGGCAGCTTGGCAAGATCCGGCCCGATTAAAAATTGGCGCGGTCCGTTTATACGGTATGTTTCGGTCCGACTAATAAATAGGATATATCATGCTAGCTCACACGTTGAAGAGCTGGTCCAAACAGGATCCACAAGGCTAACGGGCTGTGTCGTGCCAACACGGGTCTGACGGGCCATGTCGGCCTATTAGCACCAAAAGAATTAAAAAAATTCAAAAAAAAATCGAAAAGTTAGAAAAATAGAAAAAACTATAAAAATGTAGAAAAATATGAAAAAAATAAAAATAATTATAAAAACTTGAATGATGCGAAAAACTTTTTAAAAATATATATAAATTAAGAAAAAATTAACATATGAGATAAATTATAAAATTATACAAATAATTTAAATCAAATAATGAGCTTTATTGATGTTTAGCTGCCTCATCAAAAATCTTTACAAAGAAAAAAAAAAGTACACCATATAGCTTAGTGATACAAGAAAAATATGAAAATTACAATTATTCTTCCTCATTATCTAAATAAAGATTTTCAAACGTCTCTGCCTGCTCAACATTTTCTGCATTATGTTAAGCTTGTTGATCAGCTTGTTCTCATTCTTTCACAGTGAGAAGTATTTCCACCATCTTACTCGTCAAATTTATTTTTTTCCTCCTTGATTATTCTTCCGAATAGATTGAAAGCAGACTCCAAAGAAACTATGGAGATAAGAACTGTTAACACATCCCATGCTAATATAGAAAACACAGGATATGTTATCTTGTGTTCATGCCACTATTGCAAAACGTTGAAGTTCTCTTACTGCTCTTGGTAGTTGACAGTGTCACTGTTGAGATAGGCAGCTAGCTCCCCACTACTTGATATATCCGAACTTGTCGTTGTTATAGTCGAACTCCTTGAAGAAGAACCATATGCACCCCATATCTTTCCCCACGTAGTTTTCTTCTTACTTGTTGTGGGTGCTATTGGAGGTCGCTGCATGCAAACTTCCGATCATACTTATCATACGAAAAGATTCAAGATACTGATTTAATCTCTTCAAATAAGATTTAACTATAAGATTAATAATATGGCAAACACAACACTAATGTAATAAGAAAGATTCAACATATAAACTGAACAACGAAGTAAGAATATTTATGTTAGAAGTATTTGCAGAAGCATTATCTAATGTTATTACAAAAATATTATCGCTAAGGCCAAAATCTTCCACAACTTTTACAATACAATCATCAATATTTTTCACCAGTGTATGCTACATCAATTAATTTGAATCCTATAATTCTCTTTTCTAATTGACATTTATTGTTTACATAATGAGCAACTACACTAAGGTAATGCTCTTTAACTCTACCACTCCATATATCAGATGTCAAAAACACAGAAAAAGTACATATACTAAAATTTTCTTTTAGCTTATTGCGACAATTATTATAATATTTAATCAAATATCTATTTGTTGTCTGTCTAGAAACCACAGAAAACCTAGAATTATGAGTGGTCCTAATATAGTTTTCAAACACAGCTGACTCACCAAAGTTTAAAAGAAGATTTTGTGAAGCGATTAAATGACAAAGAAATTCCCTAGCTACATTAGGATTGTAGTCCCAGTTATGTATTGTACCGTTGGTATTGTACTGCAGATGTGTCTGTCTTAAAGCTATCCCCGCTTTTTTTCTACAGCTCTCAGCATGCCTCTTCAAGTGCCCCGTTCCATCTGAAGATTTCGCAGTTAATTTGTGCTTACAATATTTATAAACAGCATACTTGCTCTGGACGCCGTCTGATGTCTCAAAAATCTGTTCGAAATCTTCTCAGACTCCCAATGTACCGCGTCTTGTTCTTTTTGCCTTGGTGCTTGCTGACGTAGTAGCACTTGTAGAGCCTGAGGTTGGCATAGCTCCCACAGTTTCTTGCACTTCATAGGATGCAAGAAGCTCCTCAAGTGAAATCCCGAAATTAGAAGATGGAAAAAATGGAAAATCCCTATGCTCCATAAAGCAAACTGCAAGAAATAATTACGCTATTAGTACTAAAATATGATTTAAAATACTAACAAAATGAAAATTAAATCATAATTATTACCTTGATTTTTTGAAAGAAGCCGGAAACCGAACTTCAAATTTTTGGCAAAACTATTTTGAATTTTGCCAAATTACCATCAAGAGCAAAAAAATTTCCACAAGAGAATGCAAGATTGCTTATGTAGAAATGAAGGAGGGCAGCCACCTATTTATAAGAAAAAAATCTAGTTTTTTTTTAAAAAAAATTAATTCTCCAACAACTATAAAACAACTATTTTTCAAACTAAATAGACCGTGCCTTCCTCTAATCGTGCCGGGCCACACCGGGCCATGTCATGCTTGGCCGCCCGTAAACAAACCTTGCGGTGCCGGCCCAAGATGGCACAGGTGAGTGAACCGTGCCTGCACAGTCTATTTACAATTGGATCGTGTCGTGCTCGGACCAGACCAATAATATCATGTATCAGGCCGATCCGTTTGGGCATCTCTATTTGAGCTCCCCTATCGGCTCGTGTCAGCACACGCCGCTGCCTCCGTCCCTACGTCGCGTTGCCGCCGCTCGTAGCTTTTGGTGCTGCCCAGGACGTCCTCCACTCCTCGTTGTCAGGTTTTCCTCCTCCACACTTCCATCGGAATTATTTATTTTTCTGTTTTGTTCCAGAATTTTTAATTCACAAACCAGCATGCCATTTGATGAGGATTAAAACCCACTCTCTGGGCCTTTTTTTTCATAGAACAACCATGACTAAACGCTAGCAAATATGCATGTTAAATCTAGACCTATAATGCATCTGTTAAAAACCTATCTATATTTGAACAGTCAAATCTCCGACCAATTTAGTTAAAGATGGTCAAATTTAGCTTCACATTGGTCGTCTCCGAGCAGCAACATGGCCACACCGACTAGCAAACTGATCAGGGGCAAGCGGTTTTTTTCCCGCACAGGTCTCCGTGCGGATAGTTATCTGATAGAAATACACAACTACCTATAAGTTATTACAAAAAAAAACGTCCTAGACGAGAAGACACCATTTAGCAGGAAAAAATATCTCGGTTATGAGACACCTTTTCAGATCTTAACCGCCTCCCCTTCATCAAGGATAAATAGGAGGATCAAATCAAATCAAAGATCATCTAACATTAGACATTCACAACCGCTTGGTTAATAAAGAAACACTTCCGTTATTTTCATCATGTCCATTACAATTTCTAGAAGTCTATGCATAATAAAATTTATGTAAACTCGATTAAGAGACCCAAGGTCTTAAACATCCATACCATTCAAGTTTGTTGGCCGGTGCTTTCTTTTCTTTGGGTTTCTCCGCCACTGAGCTTCATTGAAATTGTAATATAATTGCCTAGGATCCCAACTGAATGGTACTGTTACAAAATTACAGGGTGCTTTAGCAGAGATTGGAGCCACCATTCAACATCAGGCTTTCTTCTGGAAATTTCTACGACTCCTGAGAGATCCCAGCCTAATCGACGCCGTAAATGTGGCAACTTATCTCAGCTTGCCCATCTTTAGGTTCGAGATCTCGTGCTGGACAACATGTATGCATGCTCCTTGTGATTCATGTGATTTATATTTATAGAGGGTGTCCGTGATGAGCAAATGGGTTCCGAGGTAATTTTGTACGGAAGTTGTCGAAAATTTTGTAGGTTAAATGCCTTCTAAGCCAATCCTGTGATCTAGGGACCAATTTTAGTGCCGAATGATATTGCCAGTTTGCAAAATAAAGGTGTACTTACTGTTAATGCAAGCTGACAACACATCCCTGCTCCTATTGAGAAGTGAATTCTCAGTTCTTGTCATATTAGCATACCTTTTAACATCGATTCTTAGCTAATGAAACTCATTTTATTTTCATATCTTTCAACTTGCAAGTGTTGAACAACGGGCTTTCACATAAGCCAACCTGGATCGTTGTAAATTAAAGCTTTCATTCTAATGCTTGCATGCTGGAAGAATCGAGCAGTCTTACGGAAAGAGAGGAAAAACATATACATCTCTATATCCAATTTTGATCTCTGCCCCATGGGTAACCATCAAGTTTCCTTGGTTATCCTATATGATTTGATTTATAAAACAGTCCGAACTGGTCGTTCGAGCATAGCATTTAGCCTCTTTTTCTGTAACATTCTGCACTAGTGAGTGACTTTGCAATTTCCACGTTTATTGGTACAGCAAACCTACAGCGTGAAGGGAAGGTTGCACTGAATCAGTTGAATGGAAGAAATATGGAGCTTGGCAGACCAAAGATAAATTTGATCATGTCTACCACCAGAGATGGTCTTTTTACAGCCGTATAATATTCCACACAGCCCAAATTAAGGTGCTAGGTATTAGTATGCTGATATTGTGTTTCATAAAAAATCATAATTAGTTAGATTCCATTATTTCTTCCATCATATAGTTCATTTCAATTCATTTCTCTACAGCACTTGGAAGCACCACTTTGTATGATTAAAAATGTTTCATTGTTTTTATACAGGTTTATTGCAAACAATCTCTTTGAGTGAAAGCATACATGACATACTCTGAATAAAATTCACCATGTTGTATCATACGTGAACTACCTGACATACAAAAATACATATTTGTTCTACGACCAATACATCTTTGATCAATCTTCAGAAACGCAGTAACTGAAGGAAAACATGTGATGTTTGATTCCTTCAAATCCATTGAAACAATTGTAGCCCACATCGATGAACAATGACTTAATATATATTTTACTTCAGAGTGCTTAATTTATCAGAAGAAAACACTGTAGTGTTTTTGTTTGTTATGGTGGAGCTCTAATATACATTTTAACCAGTTGGTTTCAGCTTCACTGATGATTCTCGCTGATGGATTTATCTGTTAGCTATGTTTGCTTTGATAACTCCTTGTTGTACAGAAGAAGAAAAATCATTTGCCAATCTAGAGATACCTCTCTTGCATTGCTATTCTGGCGGATGAGTGCAAGTCGGAAGAAGTGGTACATCTTTCTTTTGGTTATGTATCTCTGAAATTGGTTCTTCCTCTTCACATACTGCTGTTGAGGAAGGTATTCTGATCAGCCCTACACCCGTGCACTTCCCAGCAATGTTGTGATAGTCAAGTTAGCATCTTGCAGGTTGCCATTTTTTTTGGGGGCCAGGTTTGGTTTATGTACATGTGTGTGGCCTTCAATAAGATTGTTTTATTCACTGCATTGTATGTCAGCACAAATGCTTAGGGGTGGGTATTTTTAAACCGAAACCGAATCGAATCGGACCGATTTAACTGAATATTTCGGTTTTTGGTTTATGGTTTGGTTTATATTCTAGTATTGTTTGGTTTATAGTTTGCGGTTCGGTTTTTTAGTTCTAGAAACCGAAAAACCCGAATAACCGAATCTGGCGTCGATCGGGCAAGATGGCGTCGAACGAGCTAGTCGAAGAGATCCTCCTCCGACTCTCGCCTGACGACCCCTCCTCGCTCCTCCCTCGGATCTGCAAGCCCTGGCGCTGCGTCGTCTCCCACCCCGACTTCCTTCGCTGCCTGGGCGTGCTCCACTGGGCACCCCTTGCTCGGCTTCCTCTACAATCTGAAGACAATTACATCCCCACTTCGTCCCCACCACCGCCTCGCCTTCTCCCTCCCCACCCCTGACCGCCGCTCCTGGTGGGCCCTCGACTGCCCTCATGGTCGCACCCTCCTCCTCAAGGTGCCCAGGACCTCCTCGTCTGGGAGCCAATCACAGGCTACCGGCGCGCGCCCGCACCTACGGCGTTCAAGCAAGGCTACCCCAACACGGCGATGATCTGCATGGCGGACGGCTGCAACCACCACAATTGCAACAGGGGCCCTTCCGCGTGGTCTTCGTCTTTCACCGACGACGAGGAGTGGATCATGTCGGTGTGCATGTACTCATCGGAGACCTTCGCGTGGGGGCGAGTTGACCTCGATCGGCCTGGACTCCTTCATCGAGATGAAGCCCAGCATCCTCGTGGGGACGTCTCTTTACTTCCTATGCGACCAGGGTAACATCTTCGAGTACGACTTGGCTGGGCTGGGCCTAGCGGTGATCGCCTTGACGGACACGTTCGCCTTTTGTGAGGGGAGGATTGTCCTCATGCCGACGGAGGATGGCGGACTAGTCTCTGCTGGAGTCGAGGAGTCGTGCCTTTTCCTGTGGTCGAGGGAGATGAGCGGCGGTGATGCAGGATGGGTACAGAGGAGGGTCATCGACCTGGACAATCTGCTCCCAATTGGTAAAATTCGGTTAACCGAATAACCGAACCGAATTAGTTCGGCTAATTTGGTTTGGTTTCTATGGCTATTCGGTTCGATTTCGATTTTCAAACCTCAAAAACCGAATTTTTCAAAAACCAAATAAACCGAACCGAAAAACCTGTATAAACCAAATGCACACCCCTACAAATGCTACTCAGCTAATTTTAGCTATGTCATATTCATGTAACTTCACTTCATTCAAATATAGTTTCCCGTTTCAATACACGGCCATTTAACTACTCTCTCCGATCACAAATAGTTATCATTTTGGATATTGACACGGTCCCTAAAACTCAATTTTAACTACTAATTTTTATTGTAATATATTTAAACGTTCAATAATATTATAATATTATGAAAATATGTTTCAAAGACGAATCAACATATATATGATTTTCATATATCTAATCTAAATATTTAAAAAGGTATGGATGACTAAAGCTTTAAAAGTTTGATTATAGTATACAAGTCATTGTGAATCATAGAAAACGAGGTATAATTTAATGTGGATATATCTAACCACCTGTACCAGCTCGATAAACAAGACAAAAAAGATCGTTGACACCATTAAATTGAAAGAGGAGGAAGAGTACACGAGTTTGCTAGGCATGCCAAACTTGCTAGAGCCTTGTTGGCTTACTGCATAAATCTCAATTTAGTGGAACGGAAACTTTAAATGAGACGAAACAAGTTGAGAGGAGTATGTGGGAGCTTGTACGAAATCTCCGATAAAATATCCTATTTGGAGCTAGATGTGATAGTCCAAACAAACCTGGCATGCACGTCAACTGATTCGTCCAAAAAATCAAGCTACAATCCGCAATGTTTCTTCCCTTGAAAACAAAATACGCAATGTTCAACGCGGCAATGTGACATTGTCCCCAACAAATAGAAAATAGCTCGTTTGCCAACGTGAGCCTCTGTTTCTCAAATTTATAGCCAGCAGTTCCAGCAGCCATACATCATAAAACCAGCCAGTTACATCCCGTCATACGACGACATAGCCAGATGCGCCCAAAATCCAGCCCGTAGCTCCCTCATATTCGACCATTTCCTCCCCTTTTTTCGGTCAAACGCTTCCCTTTCGTTCTTCGACGGCCTTTTGCATGACGCAGCGTCGCAGCGAGGTTGTTACGTGCAGACAGACGCGTTGCGATCGAGCTTGGAAAATCACACCACGAATTGCAGGTGAACGTTCAGAGAGAGAGAGAGAGAGAGAGAGATGCATGTGAGGAGCAATCACCATGAATGGACCTTTGGTCAGACGGTGGTCTTCTCAAGAACCACGCTTTGGCTCCAAACGAGGCTCAGGGGAAGAAGAAGGTAAGAGAGAGAAGGGGGACAGAAGTACACCACCACACATGGGCGTCAGGCCCAAAGGGAATGTCTTTTGGCATTGGGCAGCCCAAAGTGTGGTACCAATACAACAATGCCATTCCCCCCTCTAGCTTAGCTACCCCAAAAGCGAGCAAAAGGTATGCATGCAACAGCCCCCCTGCTAGCTCAAAGATTTGGATGCCATGGCACAAGCTAGACCCAGATCGATGTTTGATAGGAACATGCAACATTTGAAGAGATGGAAAAGAGGGACATGCATGCATGTATTATATATTCCTGTCCGAATATCCAAACCTTGGAGTCTAAGTGTCTAACTTGATCATATGTGGCATGATTCCATCCCACAGTACGTGTGGGTACCTATAGCTTTAGCTTAGTACTAATCATCGCACTTATCTATGGTTTCCTCTGTATGCATGCGTTGCAAAAAGATGTTTTTTACGTTTGGACAAGAAAAGGGACTTTCTGTGTTTGTCTAACCGATCGATCACCCCTTTCATCGTCAACATGGAAAAAGTTCGGCCAATTCAGATATGCAGAAGTACGTGCATGCCTTTTTTTTATCTCCCATTTTAATCCGTGGGATTATGATACCATCTTTCGCAAGGCCAAAACAAGGTGATTGACCAATTACTCATCATCTCTGTATACTAGATCCATCCATGATTTGTTGGTACGAATCAGCTACTTTAGCTAGCTCTACATTCAGGGATCTAATTAAATGCACTGTCCATTTCTCATTGTGCAAAAATAATTACAATTTTTATTCCTCTCAAAATAGTAAAAGTTGAACACTTAATTTTATTAATTAATCTCAAACGGCAGAGAAGTATCTCATGTGTCTCGTATATCACACACACATGAATACAACGTACGTGCGCGCGCGCTACACTACAATTGCACGTTCCTATTGGATTTTACATAGCCGGTAATACCATCTCTTCCGAAGGCAAGTACAGTACCATTGCTACTTCCCATGTAATGCTTCAGCAATATGCCGCTGTTGCCACTGCCTAGGGTTTGCAGTGCCTCGAGCTGCGACTTGAGGAATTTGAGGTAGCTGGCCGCCTCGTCGAGCATGGATGCCGTGTCCATCTTGCTGCCGCCGGGCACGAGCCTCTGCAGCGCGCGCAGCCGCTCGCTCACCCTCTCCCGCCGCAGCCGCGCCGCCACCGTCTGCGGGTCGCTGGATATCCGCACGTTCTTGCGCCGCGGCTTCTCGGGCCGCGGCTCGGCGGCGCCGAGGTTCACCGGCCGCATCGCCGCGGCGCGGTAGATCATCTCCTTCACCTGCGCTATTGCCTCCGTGTCCGGCTTGTACCCGCGGCCGAGCGGCCAGGGCTGGCCGCTGATCCGCCCGAACGAGATGCTGGTTATCGTCGTCGCGGCGGCTCGCTTCGTACTCCGCCGTTCTGCAGCTGCCTCCGTCGTCGTCGTTGCTGATAGTGATGCGCCTGTTGCGAGGTACTTGTCTGCTAGCTTCCGCTTCGAGGGAGGTACAGCAGTCTGAGCAGGCGGTACCGGCTGCGACACAGCGCACGGAGACGCCACCTCCGTGTCGTGACCGCCGTACGTGTTGGACTCGCCGGAGGAGATGTTGCCTCCGCCGGTCGTGCTGCTGTACCCGGAGAAGGCGGCGTTCGAGACAGCAGTTCTTGCGGGCTCCTCGGGGATGTTCGGGAACAATAATCTGTCAAGAAATCCGTTGTTCGCGCCGGCGATGGCCGGGAGCATATCCACCGAGTCCGTGAATGCCGTGAATGCGTCAGTGGGAAGAGTCATGCCGTCTTGGCAACGCACGAGGCTCATATTGTGCTGGGACGACGGCAGGTCGAGGCAGTAGGCGTCTGAGCTCACGGTGTCGTTGCCGCCGTCGTCGGAGTTGAGCTCGAAGCTTGCGCTCAAGAAGTCGGCGAGGAGGGCGTCGTCGCTAGGGCAGCTCGGCGGGCACGGCGCGGCTGGAGATTGCGTGCTCCACCCGAAGGCGTCCATGTAGATGTGGCCGCCGCGCGCCGGCAGGACTCACAATTGTAGTAGTCTTGCTAGTAGCTGTTACCTCTGTACTGAGTGCAAAACTGCAAATAAAGTGATCTCGTGTAAGTAGAAATACATCATGCAACTGATTAGCAATAAGTTTGCATATCTATGTTCCAACTGAATGATGATTAACGCATGCAAGATTTGTAGTTTAACATAATTTACTGCCGAGATAAACTTGAACACAAGAAGAAACAACACAAATTAAGTCTTCAACAACTGACAAATACGAAGCCAACCACAGAGCAAGAAGAAGAAGAAGGAGAAGAAGCAAGTCATATATATTTTGGTGGTACACACTACGTACCTTAATTTGCCTAACTGAGGATCTGATCATTCAGGCCGGTCTGCCCGCCCGGGGCTGTGCCGAGATCTGCGATAGATTCTGAAGATGGCTGGGGACAACTTACGCTTAAGTGCAGTGTAGCAATAGGATGGTCCTCCCGCGGATGGCTGGGCGGCATATGGGCGACTTTTATCGGCGGCCGAGCGAGCTGTGGGCTAAGCTGAAGCTGGCCAAATTTGCTTCTTTTCCCTTAGAAAAAAAGCAAAGATAAGTATTTTTTTTTTGTCTCTCTTTCATGCATTCTGTTAGGGCAGTTCAGTTGGGGACAGCAATGTACTAGCACCGCATTGCACACGTACCAGTTGACATTTACATATGCTTAAAGGTGGGCGTCGTGCCGGGTCTAAACCGTGCTGGGCCGTGATGGTCCATCGTATTTGCCGGGCCGGGCCGGACAGGTCCGACTCGCCTTTGGCGAGCCCAGGCAGCCCATTTACGTTTTGCTTTGTTTACGTCCGTGTCGGTCGAGTTCGCCCATTTACGCTTTCTTTGTTTTGTCTGCGTCTTAGTCGAGTTCGCCCATTTATACTATTACTACAAGAGAAAATGATTACGGATTGATTTCTTTCTTTATTTGTCTAAGACTTTCTTTTTCTTCGGTCGAAACAAAATCCTATTGTGTTTATTCTTCTCGATTTTCTTGATTCAGTTGCTCCTTCTAGTCACATGCATGTAGCCATACATTTATCCCTTGATTTGCTCACCCACACATACAACATAGGTACGTACCTGTTTCGGGTTGTGTCAGCCCAAGCATGGCCCGGACTGTCGTGCCGGGTCAGGCCGCCCATCGTGTCCAATTGGCAGGCCCGGCACGGCCTGGACAACCGTGTTGTGCCGGTCCGACCCGTTTAAACGATTTAAATGTCGGATTAGTCGTGGGTTTGGTCAGGCGTGCTCGTGCCGGCCCAAAATAGCCCGGCCCTGTGCCCACCTCTACATATGCTTGCTCATAAGTAGAAATAGTGACACTCTCAATTATATAGTTAGTAGTAACATTTTTTTGTCTTATTTATGCAGGATTAAAGATTGCATGTGTTTTAATGATGGGCTCATCTACGGGCCGGGAGAATTGATGATTTGCCTTATTTTAGTTGGTGTAATTGATGATTTGTCCCGTGATGTCTTACTGACATATGGCTCTAGAGCCCCTATGTCAGTGGCACAACGAGGCAAATTATCAATGGTACAAATAAATGAGAGTAAATCATCAATTTTTCCTTCATCCATATACTAAGCTAAGAGTACCGGTGTCTGTTCTATAGATAATAATTTGTGTATGTATTGTAGAAAATGGTGATACTTTTCTTTTGTTTCATGATCATGAGAGCAAAGTATATTAATGCTGAATGCCACACCCTCATCTGTTGTCTGCTTCGGAGGAAACTTTGGCTGTTTGTTCTTTGTCTTCTTCAGGAGTAACTTCTCTGTGGTTTGTAATTGGTATTGGTTGGTACTTGATATATCACATGAACTTTGGAGTTTAATGGGATATATGGGTTCCTCATGTGACAAGATCAATGATTGAATAGGACTACCTACATAGTTTCTGCAGGATTTTGTAAGATTACTTTGAAGCGGCAATTAATGGTCTTTTTTTACTACTAGAATAAGCTGAATCTTGGCTGGTCCAGTAAGATAGCAAGATTTCCTGTCCGTTTTTTTGGAAAAAAACAAGATGGTGAAAAAGCTATATGACATATCTCTGACATAGATGCAATGTATTAGCGATAAGGAGACAAATTTGTGGCAACAAGCAAAGAAAGATGGAGCAGCAAGAGAAAAAAAACGACGATAGCTGATGCTTATTGTATTTTTTTTCCTCGGTTCAAACAAAGGGCAGGGAACCACATCATGCAAGTATATGTATATGCATGATAAGGTGAGAGGACCACACTGATGAGGATATGCAACCGATTGCTAGATATGAGTTCCCTTTTCAAAACAATTGTGTTGGCTTATTTTTTGAATGGTTCATAAATATAAAACTTGCATGAAGGTTTATGAGGCCTTTCATTCTGTACTCCTATTTATTCGCTCTGAACCATATGTACTTATTCATTACCATCCACACAAAGTATGTCTTTCATCTTCTAAAACAATTGTGGAGGCATATAAGTCATTTTCTCTTATAACTTTCTTAATTTCAACTCAACCTTAATCTTTATACAAAGTTAAAATACGCCTTATAAAAATAAACGAAAGGGTACTCCGCAAAATCAGAGCATAAACAAAGAGTCAACAATGACGGTATTTATGTACCAGTGGCATTTATACGAATGGGCCGGGGGTCACCAATGACGGCCTCCCTGACGTCTCTACCCTCAACTGTCGCGCGAGAGCCCGGAAGGCCGGTGCGGGAGTTGCCGCGTCAATTTGTGCCGGCCGGCCGTTGTCTCCGGCGCGCCGCGTACCCGACCCCGGCCGGGGTTGTATCCATCCATCCGCTGCGGCTCGCACCGTCGCACGGCGGGGACGGCTAGCTCGTTGCTTCGGATACGAGTCGCCGATGTGGCTGGCGGCTGGTGGCCGGCTTACTCTTGCGGCCAATTGCTTTTGAGTTTTGATGCGTACCATAGCAGGATCTGGAGGTGCGAGGTATGATCCAATACCTAAAAAATTTAAGAAACGTTACAACGGCACATTTTTAATATGTTTAAGTTTGTTAATTGAATCGGTTTCGATTTTCATGCTTTTGGATTTTTAAAACCTTATAAATATTTGTATTATGCCTTTAGCAAATTTTAAATATATATGTTGGATTTATAGTATTATAAAATTATTATACAAGATTATAAAATTATACGTGTAAAGCATATACACCTTATAAATTTTTTAGGGTGTGTTTGGCAGGGATTCAGCTTCTCCAAATTCGTGAATCTGGTGAAGCTGAAAATTCTAGCTTCACCAGATTCGTGAAGTTGAAGCTATGAGTACATTAAGAGTGTTTAGATAGATCATTTTGTTTACATTTTAGACCAAAAATATAAACTTAATTCATTTTATTTTAACCTACAAGTTTCAGATTTCAGGTGAAACTAGAATCTAAAACTCTACCAAACAGGCCTTTAGTTGTGCGCCGCTGATGCACACCTCTGCTGGCTAATGCAGGACTGTTGCGATGTGACTGCAAAGTTAATCAGGCGCCGCTACATATCATGGTCAAGTCCTTCTCACAGTCCTTGCAATGATCGCACTGATATGCTCCTATTAAACATGTCCTTTATTAAAAAAAAAAAAGGCTTACCTAGGAGTGTATTATACTGATTTTTTTAATAATATTATTTTAATCGAAATTTGCGGAAATAATATACTAAAAAGAAAAAATGATAGGTTTGGACACCTGTCGCCGTTTTGATTAGCGACACAGAGTCTATCGCCATTTGAAACGGAGAGAAACTCTCTGTCACCTCTGTCGCCAATTGAAATGGCGACAAAGAGCCTGTCATTGTCTCTGTCGCTATTCTAATTGGCGACAGAGAGCGTTTATATAATCTTCGCCGCTCGGTCCCTACGCCGAGCCAGAACACGAGCACCAGCGCCAGCAGAGGAGAAGAGAGGAAGAAGGTAGGGGGAAGAAGAGGAGGAAAAGAGACGAGGAGAAGAAAGGAAAAAGGCAGAGGGAAAAGGAGGAGGTGAAGAGAGGGAGGAGGTAGGGGAAAGAAGAGGAGGATCTGCATTTGTTAGGTAATTTTTTCATACTTATATTTAAATTAAAATGTATGATGTAGTGACTTAGAAATAGTAATAGTTGATTAAATGACTTAGGAATAGTAATGTACGATTTAGTGATTTAGGAATAGTAATAGTTGATTAGATGACTTAGGAATAGTAATGTACGATGTAGTGACTTAGGAATAGTAATAGTTGATCTAATAGAATAGTAATAGTTGTTTGATTAGATGCCTTAGGAATCAATTTCATTAGGCGTGTAAAGTAATAATAATTTTTCATTAGATGACTTAGATATAATTTAGTTACACGTGTAGAGTAATAATAATAGTTGTTATGTGCAGGCCATTAGTGATTTAGGGACTATTTGGTTCATATACAAATATTGCTATGTTTTACTGTAGTTTTTTTTGTCAAACTTGACTAAAGTTAGGTCATCAAAATTAAAGTCACATTTGACCTAGTAAAATGAATTTTGCCACACTTTTTTGTAGTTAATAACACGCGGCACCTAAATAGCAAGAGAGAATATCGCTATAGGTGTAGATATAAACTAAATAGACGCCTAAGTTACTCAATTTTTTTTAATTGATGTGTAACAAAGTGTGGCAAATGAGTAGTTCCTCTTACAGGCAACTTCTATTAACGTGCAAAAGGAGTAATTGGTTTTACAATGTAGCGTTAAATTGTGTACGTGTTAAGAATTTTATGAAATACTTGACAATATGGATGAACAAGTGAAATTTAAAATATACTATGGAGAAGGGGTTCCGCACATGGGTGCTGAAGGGGTAGATCTAAGTTATTTTGCAAGTGTCGAGGCTAGCGTGTCACGTGTAGAGGAGCGTTCATGGGCCACACTCTTTATTATGATTTAAAACTGGAAGGAGCATCACGAACAAGGAAAATAATAATTACAATTTGGCATCTACTAAGTGGATCAAGGCCACTCCCCCTTCGCCCATGCCTCTGGTGAGGTTTCTCCGACACGACGTGCCCTCTCCCTCTCTTGCTTCCTTTCTCTCTCTCAGTCTCTTTCTCCTCCGCTTCCTTTCTACGTGCCTCCTCACGTGCGGCATCACACTGCTCTTGAAGCTGCCGCCTGAACTCCTCATCCCGGTTGGCTTGATCAAGGAGTTTTTGGTCTTCGGGGTTGATCTCTATGTCAAACCATTGCTCAAATTCACAAAGTGGTGGAGGTGATTGTATGAAACATAAATTAGCAAAGTTTCATGTAGAAATATTACGACACACGTATGATTGTTACCATCTGGCGATTCTTCACGCTCTTCTCTGGCGGGTCGAAAGCGTAGTTGCGGCACTTCCAATACCTCCTCTTCCAAGTTGCAAATTTTCAAGAGTGGATAAGCCTGCAAGGATCTCCGCATATACACATCGGTGGGACAGCTCCACGAGGTAGGAAATGGTCCTGGCACGCGACGTTGCGCGGCCAGTCCGAAGCGCCTCCCTCTTCTTTTGTCTTCACATTTTCCTTTCCATTTGCACGCCTCGGCATTTTGGATTGATCCTTTACTTCCTTTTATTCTTTTCTCTCTCTTTTTTCTCTTCTCCTTTCTTCCTCTCATCTTTTCTCTCTTTTCTTTCCTCTTCTCTCCCTTCCTTCTCTTTCTGCCAGGTTGCTCTCTCCCTCGCTTAAATGAGGGCAGTGATGCGACAGATTTGTGTCACCATTTCAAATGGCGATAGGCTTTGTGTCACCAATCAAAACAGCGATAGGTATCCAAACCTGTCATTTTTCTTTTCGACATGGTATTTCCGTAAATTTCGATTAAAATAATATTATTAAAAAAAATCGTATTATACTTGTATTTCTTACATTGATGCCACAAATGCTAATAGATAGATACTACACCGGTGATGGCACGTCATATTCTGGAGGACACAATCTGAAGAGGGACGTGGCTAGGCACTCCGTGCTGAAGTGGATTTGATAATCGCTTTCGAGTTTGATGCAGACATCTACTTGGTACTCTCCGTTCTTTTAAGAACTCGTTTTTAATTAAATGTGCGCAATCGATCTTTTAAAATTTTGACCACAAAAAAAAGGATTTATCACTAGAAATGATATGACTAGATTCTCATCGGAAGTACTTTCATATCGTTATATTTGTTTGTATTATTTTACCAAAAATGCGATTTTAAAAAATGTTAAAGATATATGTTGAAGACCTTGTCTTGTTCAAATGATAAGTAAAAAACGGAATCAACACTAAATGACATGCGGTTAAGTGAGTCGCTAACGTGTAAATTAATCACACTTTCATGACACATAAGCTATATATTTCGTTATTACTTAAAAAGAAACTTAAAAAGAACCAATTGGTGGTGGCGATGTACGCTGCTCCCTACCCTCATTAGATTTTTTTTTAAAAAAAAGAAAAACTATCTCTCAACAAACAAACTCTATCTCCCTTAATAATCTCTAACAAAAATAGAAAAACAACTCCTAAAAAATAAATTAACTCAGTAAAAAAAATTATGACATGGAACACGATAAAGCTCGACTGGACGCGGTGTAGGTTGAGTATAGCGGTGAAGGTGTGACAACTGACACCAGCTCTTTAAGCTCAACCGTTAGCGGAGGCAAAGCTGAAGATGTGTAACATGTTGATCCCGATGATGTCGGCGCCTAAATTTTTTTTTTTTGGTGATATGATGTTTTTGTTGGTAACAAAGTATACTACTTTTAAACATGTATCTCCTCGATGTAACGTTCTTGATATTAATAAAGCTTCCTTCATAAAAAAAAACTACTATTAAACATGTCTTCGTTGCATTGATGCTGCAAATGCAGGCAGATAGATAGTAGACCATGATCTGGAAATAGCTGCTACGAAATTAATCTGTAACCGTGTACGTAGCTGCAGGTGCGTGTTTGCTATATAAGTATACTAGGATTTTTTGCGCGGCGTAATACGCCGCGTGCGTTGTCTTTTTCGTGGAAACAATATTGCTATTTTTGCCGGCGTTTTTTTTAAATCATCGAGGAAACACTTGAAACGGCTGAAAGAATAAAACTCATCCGCGATTGCGCTAAATCGAAAGGTCTTTTTCATGAAAAATAGACGGAATAGTCCAAACGCCACTACATTTTTTTAGCATTTATTTAGGGTCCTTTCATGAAAGATTCACGTTTTTTCTAAATCAGGAGGACCTCTTCATAAAAAACCGCGCGAAGGACCTACGCGTAACTACGCATTTTTTGAAGGGCCTACGCGTAACTACGCATTCGTCGAAATAATGAGCGAAACGGGGAAAAAATAGAGAGATAAAATTGTAGAAATATCTCTTTCGACGAATTATCTGGGAAATATTGGAGACCGAGTTGGAAAACCGCGGTGGGGAAAAAGTCTAGAGGGAAAAGGGCGAAAAACTATTAGAGATGACAACATTCTTTTGTCGAGTCTAACACTCTACGTGTTCGCCGAGTAATAATACATGTTTAAAAAAATCTCAGAGACTCGCGGCGTATGCGCGTGTCGTTTTTTCATAGAAAATTTTTCTTTTTTTCTCGGCGGTGTTTTATTTTTAAATCGTCGAAATAATGAGCGAAACGGCTGAAAGGATACAAAATTTTCCGCGGCGTAACACGCCACGCGTGTCGTTTTCCCGTATTACATTTTTTTCCAGTGGCATTTTATTTTGTCGAAATAATGAGCGAAACGGGGAAAATAGACAGATAGAGTTGTAGAAATATCCCTTTCGACGAATTATTTGGAAAATATTAGAGACCGAGGTGGAAAACCGCGGTGAGGAAAAAAGTCTAGAGGAAAAAGGTTGAAAAAGTATTAGAAACGACAACATTCTTTTCTCGAATCTAACACTCTACGCGTTCACCGAGTAATAATACATGATTTAAAAAATATCAGAGATAGAGATGGAAAATCGAGATGGGAAAAAAGTCTACACACATATTTATTTTGACGAAAACAATTTTTCCCGCGAAAAACGGAGAAAGAACTTAGACGTAAGGAGCAAGGACCTGATTGTTACGTTTTTAGACCTGTCCGCTATCCTGAAAAATTAGAAAAGGGTTTGTTCGCGATTTGAATTTAACAGAAGGTTTTTCCCGTAAAATGGCGAGCGAGGGACCCAAACACAAGAAACGGGGAAAAATATTCTCCTCACAAAAAATCGCGAAGGATTTATTTGTAATGTATAGGGACCTATCCGTAATTTCTTGAAATGCGAGAGGTTTTTCGCAAAATTGCCAAGGATGACATGTGGCTAGCCTCATCTCCCAGGAAGTCTCCCATCTATATTTGGGGTATTATGTTGGTAGAGTATATTGCAACTGTTGACGTGACACACAACATTAGGAATATTGTACCGGCCGGTGTGTTATTCTGACAACTAGTTTAGCACCCACCATAAACTTGTACCACAACGAAATCATTTATAATTTAATTGGAAGGACGTACGTACATGCAGCACGTTTAATTTGGTGGATGCATTAGGATAGGATGCCATGCATATACCCTTATATTACCAACTGGCATCAAAGGTCTGTTAAACTCTCCAGATGGAAGACTCTCAACTAGCAAGGAATCACAGATGTATTGTATGGTATAAACTCTCCAGAAACACAAAGATGTATGGTATGGTATAAACTCTCCAGGAACACACAAGTTTCACCGCCGCCAACAGACCGCTCGCCAGGAGACGGTTCGACCGATTACCCACCGCCTGGAACCTTTGTTGTTTCTTTTCTCCCCCTTATATACGACTCGACATTCTGTCTTTTGCCTACACACACGCACTCTCAGAATACACTCCCTTTGCCATAAGGCCGATACCATTACATGTTTACCCATTCTGGGCCAAGGAGACGCAGGTTGGGCTTTTGGTTACGTTTTGCTCTTGAGCCTTCTCGTTCCACGCTTGAAGAACTTTCCGTCGACTTCGACTGCTACCACTCATACGCCTCCGCTTCACGTCCGGGCTTCATAGCAAGAGTGCTAACATCCTCCCTCCTTGACAACCAGCTTGACCCCAAGTGGAGCTCCAGCAAACCGGTTCTTCAGTGCATGTTCATCCTCCCAAGTAGCCATTGAAGCCGGCCATGTGGACCAATGCACAAGGACTTGCGAAGTTACTTTTCCGGCACGACGGCATAGCCGACGATCCAAAATATGCAAAGGAATTTGCAAATCTTGTTCAGGGTCAGGGATATGAGCACTGACCTTGGTGTGCGCTCCCTTTGCCGGTTTGAGAAGCGAAACATGGAAGACCGGATGTACAGAACTTGTGTCGGGCAATTGAAGTTCATAAGCGACAGCATTGACCTTGCGAACCACTGGATAGGGTCCAAAGTAGCGGAAGGCAAGCTTATAACTGGCACGCTGCGCCACGGAGGCTTGAGCATACGGTTGCAACTTCACATACACCAGGTCACACACCTCAAATGTGCGTTCTGAGCGCTTCTTATCCGCTTGAGATTTCATACGTTGTTGAGCGCGCCGCAAATGAAGTTTGACTAATTCATTCATATGATTTCTTTGGGTTAGCCAGTCCTGCAAATCGGAAGAGGTGCAAACTTGTGCTGTATCAATGCCAAAATAAGTAGGAGGATGACCATATAAAACCTCGAAAGGAGATGTGTTCAGGGCGGAATGATAACTTGTATTGTACCAAAATTCAGCTAAATAAAGCCACTTGAGCCACTGTTTGGGACAGGCATGCACAAAGCACCGTAGGTATCCCTCCAAACACTGATTAACCCGTTCTGTCTGTCCATCCGACTGTGGGTGGTAGGCACTACTCATGTGCAAGGAGGTGCCTGCTAATTTGAATAATTCTTGCCATAACAAACTTGTAAATATTTTGTCGCGATCAGACACAATGGCACTAGGCATTCCATGAAGTTTATACACATTGGTCATGTAGGCTTGAGCCACTGAAAGGGCTGTGAATGGATGTGCTAGAGGTATAAAATGAGCAAACTTGGAAAATTTATCCACCACCACTAAAATGCAAGTATATGACTGCACACGAGGTAACGCTTCAATAAAATCCAGAGTGACTGTTTGCCATGAATGGTTAGGAATAGCAAGAGGTAAAAGGAGGCCAGGATACTTAGCTCTATCCGGTTTGGCCTGTTGACAAATAGGACATGTAGTCACAAATTGATGGACCATCGTCTTCATAGATGGCCATGCAAACAAGTTTTTGATTCGACGGTAAGTCACTGGGAATCCCGAATGACCACCCAAGGCACTGTCATGGAGAGCCTTCATGAGCTTGAGCTGTAATGTGGGATTATTGCCAATCCATATTCTATCCTTGAAGCGAATAACACCTTCTTGCAGGGAAAAATGAGGGATACTCTGTCCGACTACCAATTGTTGCAATAGTTTCTTAGTAGCTGGATCTTGTTGGTAGCCTTGTACCACATCCTCCAGCCAAACTGGTTTAACAGTGGATAGTGCCATAACTGTCAGACAACTCTCGTTACTGTCATTCTGAAAATCAGGGCGACGCGACAAGGCATCAGCCACCCGGTTATCCTGCCCTTTTTTGTATTGAATAGAGAATTGAAGACCCAACAATTTGGTAAGGGCCTTTTGTTGCAGCGGAGTGGTCACCCATTGATCCAACAAATGAGTCAAACTTTGGTGATCGGTTTTGATGACAAAAGGAGAGTGCTGCAAGTAAGGTCGCCAGTGCTCAATAGCAAATAAAATCGCTAAGAACTCCTTTTCATACGTGGATAATCCTTGATTTTTGGGTCCCAGTGCCTTACTGATGAAAGATATTGGGTGGCCCTTCTGTTGTAATACCGCGCCAATACCCTTTTCGCTAGCATCGGACTCAATGGTGAATGGTTGAGTAAAATCTGGTAATGCTAATACAGGAGCGGAGACCAGAGCATGCTTAAGTGCTGAAAATGAATGTTGAGTCTCACTTGTCCAAAAGAATTGCTGCCCTTTCTTCAGAAGATTAGTCAGAGGCTTAGAAATCACTCCAAAGCCCTGGACAAAACGCCTGTAGTAGCCTGCCATGCCCAGGAAACTGCGGACATCCTTCACAGACGTAGGAACTGGCCAGTCTTGAATTACCCGAAGTTTTGCCGGGTCAGTAGCTACCCCACCAGCACTCACTATATGGCCCAGAAATTCCAAATGAGATTGAGCAAAAGAACACTTTGTCATCTTCAGGTGGAGTTGGTGGCGACTCAGGAGTTGGAAAACTTGGCGCAAATGCTCAATATGAAGATCCATCGTTGCACTGTACACAAGCACATCATCAATGAAAACCACCACACACTTACGTAATAACGGTGCTAAAACCACATTCATGAAGCCTTGAAAAGTGGCAGGAGCTCCCGTAAGACCGAAAGACATCACTTTGTATTCAAAGTGACCGTGATGAGTTTGAAAGGCGGTTTTGTACTCATCTCCATCCTTTATCCGAATTTGGTGATATCCAGCGCGATGATCAATTTAGAGAATACTTGAGCTCCAGATAACTCATCCAACAGTTCATCCAAAACTGGCATGGGGTATTTATTCTTCAGGGTGTGTGCATTGAGTCTTCTATAATCGACACAGAGACGCCATTCACCATCTTTCTTCTTAACTAACAATGCTGGGTAAGCAAAAGGACTTGAACTATGTTGAATAACACCGATCTTGAGCATCTCTTGCACTTGTTTTTCGATCTCATTCTTTTGCTGTGGGGTGTAACGATAGGGCCGTAAGCGAAAGGGTTGTACGCCTGGCAACAAGGGAATGGCGTGGTCAACTGATCGCCGAGGAGGTAGACCTTGAGGTTTCAAAAACAAGTGAGCAAACTCTTCCAGAAGACTTTTGATACTTGGTGCGAGTCTTTGGGCCGAAGTATCTGGTTGAACCTGAGAAAGTTCCAACAACTGTTCAATGGCGTCGTGTTTAATCAGTGCTTCCAAGTGAGAGCTACAAATGACAGGACAACTGGAAACTCTTGGAATAAGACCTTGCAAACGAATTTGGCGGCCTTTGTGACAAAATTCCAGAGATTTGTGCCCCCAGTGAATCTCCATTGGGCTATGTGTTTCAAGCCAATCCATACCAAGAATAATATCGTAACCGCTCAATGGTAGCACCTTCAGCTCAGACATGAATGTATGGCCCTGACATAACCACTGACACTGCGGAATGACAAACTTGCAATTCAGAATACCTCCATCTGCTACTTTGACCCGAATTGGTTGTACCATCTTCTGCACACCCGGCATCAGCGGAAGTAAATGACTGCCAATGTAACTTCCAGAACTTCCGGAATCAACCAACATCAACACTTCTTGGCGGTGAACAAATCCTTGAGGCAATTGTCGACTCCTTCCGAGCCCGCCATTGCTTCACAGGATATAGCTAATAATTGCTCGTCCATGTCGTCAGATGTGCATTGCCGTTGACGTGCAAGTGAAGATTCAGACCGAACATCAGTATCCAATGTTTGAGACATCGCCCACATTTCTTCAACCAAGTGTAAAGGAACAGTTGCTGAACACCGGTGTGTATGCCCCCATCTTTCTCCACATTTATAACACAAACCTTTTGCTTTGCGATATGCCATGAGAGCGGACATGCGATCATCTGATTGGCGTGGCCGATCGGTATCTGTGATTTTACATCATCCACTTGCCCCGTTGGTGTTGGTTTAGAAACTATAGGTGGCGGTGGTAGTGGCATTGCAATCGGTCGTCCAGCGATCTTCCAGCGAGAGCAGATCAAAGGCGGCGTCCGCCACGCCGAGGATGAACATTCAAGACGTCCTCCCGCAAAAGAGCCAGAGTACTCGCGATGTCGATGTCTTTTGAACGCCGAATAACGACAACCGAACGAATGTCATCCTTAAGACCGTCAATAAAGCGTCGGTAAGAAATTCAAGATGTAATGTATTATCATAGGCTAACAAGCGATGAACCAATTCATCAAATTGCTCCGATACTTTCGAGACACGATGCCCGTTTGGTGGATATGAAAGAATTTGCGCACTAAAGATCCGTGTTGATCTCTACCAAATCGGTTTGTTAATGCTAGACCCAATTCTTCCCATGTCATGTGAAAAATTTTGTTATCCATTGACTGCAACCAAAAATTTGCTGGACCTTCAAAGTTGAGGGTAGCCAAACGAACCCAGATGTTCTCAGGCACCGAATAAAACGTGAAGAAATTTTCACATCGTTTTTTCCATAATTTTGGGTTCATGCCATCAAAAGTGGGTAAACTAATTTGAGGTAGATTAGCTCCCAACTGCTGCGCCATTGATGCAAATGTGGATCACGCACATTTGGCGGATCCGATGAGGAAGCGAATAAGCAGGGTTTTGGGTCTGGATACCTGTGACCGGAGGGGGCATCAGGACATCACCAGCCCTAGAGCCCACACTCCGGTGAAGAAGATTCTCGCGGTGGCCGTTCGGCCCGGACGCCACAATGGCCGCAATCCTTCGGTTAGGCGGAAGAAGGCGTCCCGATTTCCCCTTTGAAATTGGATGAATCGAAGGGAAATTGTGCCATCAACCGTCCAATTTGTTGTTTCAAATCGGAAACGGAAGTATGCAGATCCATTACCCGATTCTCCACTTTTGGCTTCCACGCCTCCAGTTGTTCATGATCTTCAGTTAATTTTCGCACAGACTCGTCAACACGCCGGATGTATTGTTGAACTTCGGCCACCATGGATCGAGTTTCGTCTTCCTTCTTGCTGTTTTCATCCAACTTGGCAAGATGGTCGCAAGTGGATCGTCGACTCGAGGCGGCGCCATAGTTCCTGATCGGGCCTGCAGCCGGGTGAAATGATCGTGTTCCTTCGCCAGGGCTTCGATCCTCTCCGCCAAGAACCGCTCGATACCAAATGTTAAACTCTCCAGATGGAAGACTCTCAACTAGCAAGGAATCACAGATGTATTGTATGGTATAAACTCTCCAGGAACACAAAGATGTATGGTATGGTATAAACTCTCCAGGAACACACAAGTTTCACCGCCGCCAATGACCGCTCGCCAGGAGACGGTTCGACCGACACCCACCGCTTTGGAACCTTTGTTGTTTCTTTTCTCCCCCTTATATATGACTCGACATTCTGTCTTTTGCCTACACACACGCACTCTCAGAATACACTCCCTTTGCCATAAGGCCGATACCATTACATGTTTACCCATTCTGGGCCAAGGAGACGCAGGTTGGGCTTTTGGTTACGTTTTGCTCTTGAGCCTTCTCGTTCCACGCTTGAAGAACTTTCCGTCAGCTTCTGACCTGCTACCACTCCTTCTGCCTCCGCTTCACGTCCAGGCTTCATAGCAAGAGTGCTAACAAGGTCTTGGATTTAGCTAGATCTAAACTTCTCATACACCGCTGAGACAAATCTGTAATTAATCGGGATGGATAGTTCAAGACTTCAAGCTGAGTCACGGTCGTATTCCAGATAAATTCACTACGTACGACGGTACGGGCAACAAAGTACTCTACACAGTACATGCAAATTTGATGGGAAGTGAAGGCACTTAAATCACGCGCGGTCGTAATCACGCTTGCAATGGGAAAAAAAAAAACGAATCCCTCTACATGCGTTACTGAATTTTTTTTACTGTGCTAGCTAGCGCAAGCAGCGTGCCACAGCACTGTGCAAGATTCCAAGAAGGCGCGCGGCGGCCTCTTTCAGCCGTCGGACCACACCGAGCTATAGATGAGGCGGGCCTCTGCTTTGCACGCAGCAGGTCGATCGGCTCCAACTTCCCCGAATCGTAGTGGGCGCTCGCCCGCCCTCGTGCACGCACGCGCCTCCATCCGTGTCTTTCTCCGATCGATTTCCCTGCTGCTCCCGTCGTCGTCGCATCGCAAGGGTTCCGCCACTCGACCGTGGACCACAGGTTGCTATGCTCTCCCTCTCTCTCTCTCTCTGTTGCGTACAAGTACAAAATTTGAGTTAGGGTGTAGATCGATCGTGGAGTAGACGAATGCTGTACTGTAGATAAATTGAGTGTTAAAAGGCGAGTGCGGAACTGTTGCTGCGTACGTGAGTGTTCTCACTGATCATTTTCCTTGCACGTGTGGACTGCGGGACGTTGCACTGCTCGAATTGACGCGCCAACCACCACGGCACCACCTCTGGGCCGGCGTGGAAAGTGCGCGCACGTACGCGCGCATGGCCTGAGCTTGGCCCCGCCCTAGCGCTATGGGCGTAGGATTTTTAGCCACCACCCCGCGCGCCCGTCCCGATCGATGGATATATACCCTGTGGATGATAGATACATAGCTTTCTTATCTAGTAGTTCTTCCAAGCTCCAAGTCGATCTCGCCGTTTGCTCATGGCAAGGGGCAGTTCAGAAACAAAAATATGGCAGAGGGGTCGAGCTGTAAGTACGTAGTATGTGCACGTGCAAAGACGAAGCTAGTAGGTTCTTCTGCAAATGTCTCTTTAGCACTCGTCTAAACAGATAGAGACTAAAGATAAATTCATGGACCTCATAAAATTCCTATTAAAGCTCACTCACGTATGTGTAAATGTGGGGACCGGATTAGTGGCTGGAGTTGTGCACCTACAATTCCACCACCACACGCGAAGGTGATTCCCGCAATATTGTATACTCCCTCCGTCCAAAATTTATAAGGTTTATTTTTTTAATGGTCTTATTCATAAATATAAGGCGTATTTCATATTCCAACGCAAAATTAGTGTGATGTTCCCTATATATCCCTAATAAATATCCATCTTTACATCATATTCTGTAGATGCATGCATTGAATATAATGCTTAGTGATATCACTAATTAGAGATAATCTAGTTATTTTCAATACTTTATTGGTATATATGTCAAAAAAAATAGGTCTTGTAAACTTAGACGGAGAGAATACTTAATTAGGATAACGATATGGAGTATATTTTCTAGTAGCACTCATCGAATAGTCGTCGCACAAAAAAAATGATCGAATTGCATGCGTAGTCGTATGCTGCATTCCCGCACTGTTCAGTGTGTACAGAGACACCATACGGCCGGTATAGGCAGGAGTTGTTTGTTAGACTATGGAACAGTACTCGTCAGTAGCGATAACCTACAAATCTATCCCCGGAGGAGCGCACATGTACGCAACGCAAGCAAGATACGAACCATACGATTTTATTAGCACGTTCGTGCGTGATTGCACTGCAATTAGGAAGATCCGATCGATGTGCGCTTCCGGCGACTTGCGATAGTAGCAACGGGGCAGGCGCAGCTAGCGAGCAGTGGAGCGGAGCGGAGTAGCAGGCGAAGGCGATCCAACTCGAACGACAGCGCGGCTCTGTGCGTGTGGCAGCCCAGAACGGCCGTACGTAGCACGAGTGGCGCGGTGCCTCGCTACCGGCGAGATCGAGGTGTGGCCGCGTGGTCCCTCCCTCTCCTCGCGTAGCGATGCGCGCGCGTCTTGATCGCATGACGGCGTGGCCGCTCCGCCGTTCGGTGCCGAGTCCTAAGATTTGCGAGGGCCAGAAGGGTGGTGAGGCCAAGCCCACTTCGCTTTGAATTTTGGCCCGTAGCCGGTGAGTTCTTTCGGGCCAAGCGAGCGGGTTCGTAGGATACGGCTGGGCTGTCCTACCGGTATCACAAACCATAAGTTGGCAGGTCCACGCTCGCCGAAGCAAAAAAATTAAAATACAACCGGGGCGTAGGAATATAGGATCGTGACGTGCTGGTCCGTGCCAAAGTGGGCTGCTGCTGGATGTAAATGTGTTGGACTAGGCCAATCCAGGCCCTCAATTATCTCGCGACACAGAAGCCACATGTCATTTTTCACAAAAAATAAATAGGAGAAGAATATTCCTTTTTTGGGTTTTTGATAAATATCATCTGAATGTCAGTAGGAGGATCTAAAGCGTTTTCACTTGGTCAGTCTACCAGGTCAATAAGTGGTTAGTCTGATAATGCGTGAAGATTTGATTGAGATGACTGATGCACTTACTTCCACTTGGTAAATATTTCCTAGATTTGGTCAGTCTGTTGCTCCCTCTCTTTTTTTTATAAGAGCTATTTTTTAAATGGTCTTGTTTATAAATATAAGATTTGTATATAGATTTAATAAGATCTTTCTTTCTATACCCCTATTTATTTTCTCTTATCCATATGCATATATTCATTACCACTCACACAAAGTATATCTTTCATCTTCCAAGACAATTAAGTAGGCACATCTATGTCATTTTCTCTCGTATCTTTTTCAATTTCAACGCAACTTTAATCTTTATGCAAAATCAAAATACGCATTATAAATAAAATGGAGGGAGTACTAATTCAGTCATTATGCTCCAGGTGTGTCAAGGATGCGGAAATGGAATTGGATCAGTCATTATCACCACAAGTCCAAATAAAACCGAGGAATTCTTGTTTCAACTTGAACTGTTACACGCCCACTGAACACGTATTGGGTATTTTGCATCCCGCGATCATGTAGCGTTGTTTAAAGGCACGAAGCCATGTAGGGGGCCTGCCTGCCTCTAGAGAGTGGAGGCCGTGTTCTCCACGCCACGCCACGAAGTTAATGCGGTGCACATCGGCTTGCCAGTGGCGCACGCCCACGAAAGGGATATGGCAGTTTGCGACAAGCGCGAGATAGCTGCCGATATATGGCCGTCCTTGGCGCACACATCCTTCCCCGCGCGCGCTCGTCGCCGGCCGTGTTGCGCGAGCAACTTCTGGTATCAAAACAGCCATGCGGCGGGCGGGCGCCCAACAGATCGAGGCACGCGATATCAGTAGCGGGAGCGTGGGACCCGCTCGCCCGCTCGTGTGACGTGTCATCGAGGGCGCGCTGTCGTCGCAGGCCCGCCCGGTCGAGCTCCCCGTTCGCCCGCCAGGCGCGTGGGACCCGGTCTCACCATCTGCCGCCCGCGGTGCTCAGCGGGGTAGGTAGACTAAAGGCCGCTATTCTAGGTCCTTCGCCCTCCCCCCTACTAGCCTGCGCAACTGCGGATACCAACCGAGGGACGCGCGTCCGCGCGTGGTGATACCGTGATGGACGCGCAGGGTCGCCTGGCGCACTGCGCTCGAGCGTGGCATGCCGGAGCCCGTCCGTGGGTGGCACGTGGGATCGAGCCGTATGCCATGGCATGTACGTGGATGGCGCTGGCAGAATGGGAGTCGATGTCCTGGGACAGCATGCGTAGGGTAAATACGTCGAATTGTCGATTCAGGAGTTCGGTTCGGATATTGTGAAATTATGTGGAAAAATAGGTTGAATAATGAAATTAGTATTGTAAAGTGGTTGTAATCATGACATATGTGGTATTCGTGCATGTGTTATGTCCGATGATTATTTGATATGTTTGTGATAGCATAATAATGTTTTACTTGATGCAATGCGCTCGTGTGAGTGGTTGTATGGATTGACTTTGATAATGATTTTGCTTGATGCAATGCGCTCGTGTAAGTGGTTGCATAGATTGACCTTGAGTCAAGTCGTGGACTTGTGCTCAAAAATTGTTTCTTGTTTATTCATGTGCAGATGTTGCTCGAGGGCGAACGTGGTCGATGACGGGACCGGAACTATGTTTATGGAGGAACTGAGGTTCGGGACTAGATTCATGGAGGAATCGAGGTCTTGGTGGTCAAGGATGTCATGCGGGACGTTCAGACTAGAGAACATGCACATGGAGGTTGATTAGTCACGTAATTACAGCATGCGGGTCAGTGGCGAATCTAGAATGAAATTAGAGGTGGGGTTTCTATGTCAAAATTCTAACTTAACATAAGTATACTAATGTTACATCTATCGATCTATTGTCAACCAAATTCCAAATTCATACATATTAAATCCGAAAGACAAAAATATCAATCAGTCAATAGAATATAGACTTAGGACAATATACTACAAAAATCAGACATCAGTTATCACAACAAAAGGCATTTAGACATGAGGCATTTGTGGGATATGTATGTCCCGGGGCCCACCAGGCAGTCCAATAAAGCCCACCAGAGAAATTGGGTCATCTTGATTGGATGAAATTGCTTGGGTTTTTGAAATTTGAAACAAAGCGTGAAGAATCAGGATAGACCTTTGACGGATACCCGACACACAGGTATCCCCAGCGGCCCAGGAAAGGCGTATGGGCCGCCCAGACTGACCCGAGGGGCAGGGCCTCCGCCAAGCCGACCCAAAAAGTGGCCCGACTAGGCGTTCAGAGCGGGCACCTTACGAGCTCTGGCGATACCAACTCGGAGATGCCCGACCGACGGGTCTGACGGGCGAAACCTCGAACAGACTCGAACCCCGCCGTCAACAAGCCAACATCAAATCATCGGCCGGCGCTGACCGGCCACCTACCCCATCGACGGTGTTTCGGCATGACCAAGCGGGGTGGGAGGCGTAGCGCCTTCCCGAGCAATTCGAAGTCGACATCCCGGCGTCGGCGCTGACAAACCTGAGAGCGGTCGCCTGTTTCACGGAGGAGCGGACCGCACCCTCGCTCAGCAGCTTCATCGACTCGACGCAGGGACCAACAACTACCGTCGAAGTCAAGTCCAAGACCGTGACGCCGAGGCGAAGACCGAACTCGGCGTGGGAGCCCCATCCATTTTTCCTTCACACGCTCTATGTAACCGCTTCCCCGGCTATATAAGGGAGGCTTAGCCCTCCGGAGCGGGGAGACCCTGAGCGAACATTCACATACACATAGCCAGAGCATACTCCTAAGCTCCGAGCCCTTCACGCTCGTAGCTCCCTCATCCGACCACCGTACACGAGGTGCTTGCGTAGCCCTCGCTTGTAACCCAACGAGCTCATCGACATCAATACAAACCACGCACCACCACCTTGGGGTAGGGACATTCGGCCCGAACAAGATAGATTCTGGACCCTCTTTTCTCTCTTTTGGGTCTAACCATTCAAGGAACGGAACGCGGCCCCTCAAGACTTACAAAATTTACTTGCGGTTCTCGAAACAAGCGGTTAGCGCGCCCGGTAAGGGGCCTTCAGCGCGTCTGCCTCCGGACTCCCACCTTGCTTCCTTGATGGATTCGCCGTCCGCGACAACGCGCTTGCACCGGGAGCGAATCCGTTTGGTTCCTCGATTTCATCGCCAACCGACGGGAGAGCTCAACCTTGCTCCCGTCATGTCCTAAGGCGAGCCCGCAGGTGCTCTGCCGCGTCGTCCACGCCTCGGCGACCTTCACTCGAGGCCCTCGCGCCGGCTCCAAAGCCGGCGCCCAGTCTGGCAGACCACCACCATGAGGCGCTGGCCGCGCCTTTGCGGGCGACGCCTCGCCTCCGAAGCTGCGCTTTGTGGCAATGGTGGCTCTGCGCGGCTTCCATCCTGAAATTTTGGAGAGCTCCACCAACGGCGACTCGGTTAGAGCGCTGAGCAAGCCTCGAAGGAGCCGTACACCCGCGAATGCAACGTGGCCGGTGTGAGCGACCAACCGGCCGCTACTTCGCCGAGTCAAGAGGACCACCACCGGTGCTCGAAGCGCCGGAGGCGGCCCAGCAGCACGACCAGGGCGGATCGTCCCAAGTCCGCCCGACCGGCCGCCCGACGGCGGGGCTGAAGCTGGCGACGGCAGGACTCGGCAAGGCACGAGTCGACCAACCAGGGCCGAGTCAACACGCGTGCCCCGCGTATCTGAAATCGGCGCTGCAAGGCCGAAAGCACACTGCAGATTGGCGGAAGAGCCGGTTAACGCCGTGCTTCCTCTTGAGAGCTAAAACTTCGCGCCAGTGCTGCGATGTTGCTCGCGGCATCCACAAGCCCAACGAGCCGAGGCGTGCCACCTACCGGCACCTCCGGGAGCTGGTAGAAACCTGCCGCCAAAGCATGTACCGGCCCAGCACCCTCGCGTGGGATCCCTCGGTAAAATCAAAAGCCAAACTTCATGAAGGCCGGAGAAAGCCGCGCCGGCCGGGCGCCCCAGACCTCCTACACCCGTGGCGTCATCGTCTTGGGCAACACTATGATCGCCGCGACACTCTCGGCCTTCGAAGAAGAGCGGCCGACGTCGCTCGCTTCGTTCGCGGTCGCCGATAGCGGCCACCGCCAGTAACCGCAGTGCCGACCGAGGGCCCGGCCCTGAGCATTCTCACGGGAGATCCGCCGGGCGGATTTCCCGCCCGCTTCGGGCACCGATAACATCACCAAGTACAGAACAACGAACCCGGTGTTTGGTTGGAAGATTATCGGCTCGCTTTGTCGGTCGGGAACTACTAATGATCTCTTCATCATTCGATACCTCCCCTCTACTTAGCGGACTCGGCTCGAGCTCGCTCGAGTACTGCTCGCCAGAGACTATCGAGGCTGGGCCGACTTGAAAAGCGTCTTCGTCGGCAACTTCGGAACACGATAAGCGCCACAGGAACTCTGGGACTGAAGAGTCAGCAGCAGCCGGAAAAGCTCGGGACTACATCCGGCGCTTCTCCCAATAGTGCAATGAACTCCCGAGCATTAGCGGCGCCGCGTCGTTGGGGCATTCATTCTGCACCACATGCAAAGCCTTGGTCCACAAACGGGTTGCCTCAAACCCGGGACCACCAGGACTTGCTCGACGCCGCCACCAACCACGCCTCGGCGAGGCGATGGGGCCATCTTCGATAAAGAAGGCCAGCGAAATCGGCCCGGCGCGGCCTCCGCTCCCACCACACCGACAAGCGGGCGGAAAGGAAAGCAGTCGCGAGGACCACCGCAGTTCACGCCGAACGCCTCATACGACAAGCGGCGCGTAGCCCACCCGACCACTTCAAAAGCCGATGGATGGCAGGTGCAGAACCACGGGTACCCGTCGAGCACAAATCTGGGGCTGCGAAGTCTGAGGCGCTTTCTCCGGAAACCCCGCAGCAGCTCGCAAAGGAAAGAAAGCGCGACCCGACACCAGAGGCCGGAGAGGACAAGGCAGGCGCCGAGTTCCCAGAACCCGATAGATGCCTTATGATCTTCGGCGGACCAGAGAGCTACGCCGACAAATGCCGGCAGAAGCTCGCCTACCATGAGGTGCACACGGTGACCCCAGGGTCCCAAACTACCTCCGTTGGTGAAACCACGATCACCTTGATCAGGCGGACCACCCGGCCGTATCCGCACCGGGGAGATACCCACTCGTCGTCGACCCCATCGTAGGGTCGAAACGCCTCACCAAAGTCCTCATGGACGGCGGCAGCGGTCTCAACATCCTGTATGTTGAGGCGCCTCGCGCCTGGCGTCCCGCTCGACCCTCGATCCAGAGCAAGGCGCCCTTCCACAGCGTCATCCCGGGCCATCAAGCCTACCCTCTGGGGCAGGTCGACCTGCCCGTTACCTTTGGAGGACCCGAAAACTTCCGCACCGAAATCCTCGCCTTCGAGGTAGTGGGGTTTGCGGGTTCCTACCATGCTATCTTGGGGAGGCCATGCTACGCCAAGTTCATGGCGGTCCCCAACTACACGTACCTGAAGCTGAAGATCCCGGGGCCACGGGGCATCATTACTGTGTCCTCATCCTTCTAGCTTGCTTTCAAGCTGCCGAAGCGATTCTTGAAGCTAGCCTCGGCGATCATCGCGTCCCGCCGAGCTCGGCAACTCTGGGAGGCGCCCTCCGAGTCCATCCCGGCTCCAGAAGTCGGGACCGGATCCTTCGAGTCGCGGAGGACACGAAGGGATCGCGATCGATCCGAAGACCGGCCAAGACCGTCGGGTAGGGTCCGCCCTCCCGCCAAATAGGAAGGCGCGCTCGTCGACTTCCTCCGAACCATCGGGATGTCTTCGCTGGAAGACCTCCGACACATCTTAAACGCATCCCAAGGAGGTCGCCGAGCACACCCTGAATATCGACTGGCGCCGGTAGGTCGCCTAACCTGGCCGTTTACGAAGAAAGCGCAGCTCATAGGGAAAAAGTAGCCAAGCTTTTGGGCGGGGTTCATAAAGAGTCGCCACCCCGAGTGGCTTGCCAATCCTGTCCTTGTAAAAAAGAAATCTGGGCAATGGAGGATGTGCGTCGACTACACAGGCCTGAACAAGGCATGTCCCAAGGACCATTTTCCTTTGCCTCGGATTGACCAAGTCATTGATTCCACTGCTGGGTGCGAGTCGCTCTCGTTCCTAGACGCCTACTCTGGCTACCACCAGATTCTGATGAAAGAGTCCGACCAGCTCGCGACCTCTTTCATCACTCCGTTCGGCTCGTTTTGTTACGTAACTATGCCCTTCGGTCTGAAGAACGCAGGCGCGACATACCAACGTTGTATGTACACCTGTTTCGAAGACCAGATCGACCGTAACATCGAGGTATACGTGGGCGACGTCGTCGTCCGTCGAGGAAGGCCAGGCGACCTCGTCGCCGACACGAGGAAACCTTTTGCGAACCTCCGCGGTTCGCATAAAACTCAACCAGAAGTGCGTTTTCGGGGTTCCCAAGAAAAGCTCCTCGGATTCATCATATCCGGCGCGCGCATCGAAGCCAACCGGTGAAGGTCTCGCAATCATGAAGATGGGGCGATTCACAGGCCTAAAAGCGTCGAAGCCGGCGGAAGCCTTGCAGCCTTGAGCCGTTTCGTGTCTCGCCTTGGCGAGCGCGGAATGTCACTCTACAAGCTGCTCAGGAAGTCCGACCACTTTAGTTGGGCACGAGGCTCAGGAGGCCCTCGACCGATTGAAGGCCTTCTGACATCACCCCGGTCTTGACGGCACCATCACCGTCTTGAGCCTCTGCTCCTCTACATCGCCGCCACAACCAGTCGTGGCCTTGGCGCTTCGTCGTCAGCCAGGCGGAGGAGGCCGTGTCCTCAAGGTGCTGCGGCCGGTCTACTTCATCGATGAAAGTACTCTCGAATCTAAAGCCCGTTATCCGCAAGTGCAAAAGTTGCTCTCTGCAGTGCTAATCGCGAAGAGAAGCCGATCCACTACTTGACCCGACACCCCATCTCGTGGTGACTTCTTCGCCACTAAGCGAGATCATCATAGCCCGCGATGCTTCGGAAGAATAGCCAAGTGGGCGCTCGAGCTCAACGGCCACGACATCTCGTTCGTTCCCAAGACCGCGATCAAGTCCCAAGCCCTTGCCGACTTCGTTGCTGAGTGGACCGAAGCCCAGGCGCCACCAGCACTCGAAGACCCCGAATATTGGACAATGTACTTCGACGGGTCCTACACCAAGAACGGAGCGGGCGCCGGAATCGTCATCGTCTCCCCACTCGGCAACAGGCTCCAGTATGTTGTCCGACTTCTCTTCGACGCCACCAACAATGTCGCCGAGTACGAAGCCCTCATCAACGGTCTCCGGATCGCCGCCGACCTCGGCGTATGACGGCTTTACGTATCTGGCGACTCAAGGCTGATGGTCGACCATGTCATGAAGACCTCAGAGCCTCGAGACCCACGCATGGTCAAAGATCTTTGCTGCGAGGTCTGCGAGCTCGAAGAAATTCAAGGGTTTCGAGCTCCATCACAGCCTCTGACCTTCTATGATGAGGCCGACCACCTCGCCAACATTGCCTCGGGCAAGGACCGGTTTAGGCGGAATCTTTGCCCACGACCTTCGCTCAACCGTCCGTCCGAAGCGGACCCGGCGGTCGATCGGTAGTAGAAGGCCCGGTTCGCCCGAACCAAGCAAGCCGTGAAGTCGCCGCCCCATCCGGTCGAGCCAAGACGTCTTGACGGCCGAGTCCGTGGAGAAAGCCTTCGTCGGCGCGCAGCGGATGGGACTCTCCCGGATCCGGCCGAGGCAAGCGCCTCGCCGTATGCTGAGAAGTCCTTCGTCTGGTCGTGAAGACCTTTACAAAAGAGTCCTCCGGGTTCTCGAGAGGTGCATCCTACCCGACCAAGGCAAGGAGTTCTTTGCGACATCCATGGCAGAATATGCGGACACCACGCAGCCCCACGGTCCCTCGTGGGTAAGGCTTTTCGTCAAGGCTTCTACTGGCCGACCGCCGTGGCCGACGCCGAGCAAATCATTCGCACCTGCGAAGGGTGCCAATTCTTTGCTCGGCAGACGCACCTTCCGGCTCAAGCCCTCCAGACGATTCCCATCACGTGGCCGTTCGCGGTCTGGGGACTCGATCTGCTCGGGCCTTTCAAGAAAGCGCCCGGGGGCTTCACCTACCTCTTTGTCGCGGTGGACAAATTCACTAAGTGGATAGAGGCTAAGTCAGTCGCCACCATCACGTCCGCACAGGCGGCCGACTTCTTCCGCGGCATCGTCTATCGGTTTGGAGTCCCGAACTCCATCATCACCGACAATGATGCGCATTCTGGGGAAGGAATTTCTCGGTCTGCGACGACTTCAACATCCGTGTCGACTGGGCGGCCGTCGCCCACCCGCAGACCAACGGCCAGGCCGAAAGGGCGAACGGCATGATCCTTCAGGGGCTCAAGCCGCGAATCTTCAATCGGTTGAAGAAGTCAGCGGGGCGATGGGCGACCGAGTTGCCCCCCGTCCTTTGGAGCCTGCGGACCACTCCGACCAGATCGACCGGCTTTACGCCATTCTTCTTGGTGTTCGGCGCCGGTCATCTTCTTAAGACCGACCTAGAATATGGAGCCCCGAGACTTCAAACCTTCGACCGGGCTCGGGGCTCGACTCGCAGAAGAAGACAGGCCGTCGACCCATTTCGAGGCGTAGCGGCGTTGCGTCCTCCGGTCGGCCAAATACCAACAAACGCTGCGGCGTTATCAGAGTCGACAGATCCGCGGCCGAGCCTTCAACATAGGCGACTTGGTCCTGCGCCAGGTCCAGTCCAGCGTCGGCAAGCACAAGCTTTCACCTCCGTGGGAAGGCCCCTTCACCGTCGTGGAGGTAATCCGGCCCGGCACCTACCGACTCAAAGACGCCGAAGGCAATACTGTTTCAAACGCTTGGAACATCGAAAAGCTCAGGCAGTTTTTTCCCTAAGAACCTATTTCCTTGCCGGGCGTATCTGTCTGCCTGACCAACCCGAGCGGCGCGAACCCACTCGGGGGCTTGTAAGTTTACGTAACCTTGTTACGTAGCGCCCTAATCGACCTAAGGTCTTCCCCTCAAGAAACCACTTCGACCCGGCTATTACGGTCTACGTCTTGTAAAAACTCCGGCGGTTTTTCTTGACTACGGCCGCTAAAGTGATGGCCCGCGGCGCGAAGTGATCTTCATACGGGTGACCCACGGACGATCCGCAAAGGGTTTTTTCGCAAGCATTCGGCAATCGTCGACGCGTTGACAAGAAAATAAGCGAAAGCATGCATTGCATAAACTTCAAACAAAAGTACATCCATTACAGACAAGCAAATAAGCGAGGTCTACGTCTTATGCTAACCCTAAAGCAGAAAAGAGTGCAAAAATCTGCAAAGCAGCAGGCCGGACCCTGAAGACGGAAGGAGCCGCTCCGGTGCCCGAGATGCCTCGCCTGCACGGCGAGTTCAGGGGGGACCACGGCGGCAACCTAAGGGTCGGGGCCAAAGAAGGCGTCCTCCCCGGAGACCTCGCTGGCGTCCGTCTCGTCGTCCGAGACCTCCAGGTGCAGCCTCCCCGCCACCGTTCCCGCTGCCTCCCGCACCCTGGCCCGCGCCTGGGCCGCGTCGCCTCGGATGTGAGAGACTGTGGCCGCCGGGTCGAAGGAGCCGCACCGGCTGGCGCAGCACGCCAGCACGTACTCCGCCGTCAGAGCGGCGACCCTCCGCCCTTCGCGGGCGGAGCGCTCCCGGAGGGCCTGGGGCAGGTTGATGAGGACATCACTTCCATGGATACAACCACATCTACACATCAATTTGAACCCGCTGCTATTATACAAGGACCGGTTACTCGCGCTCGCGCCGCAGTTTAGTTATCAGGTGAATGCGTTCCAAAGCCTTCACATTAGTGATAATATGAATGGAATGCTATTTAATACTTGTGATGATCTTGTTGTCCTTAGGAACCAAGGAGAAGAACCTTCAAATGCTAAGCATAAAGCACAATCATCATATGCGCAAGTGGGACTTGGAATCAGCAAATTCGCGGGTTCGGCCTCCGCAACAGCATCAACTTCAAATGACCATAACTTTTGTTCTAGAAGGCTTCTGGAGGTCTATGAGTACAAGAACGAAAGCCCTGGTCGTCCTCTTTCAAACAGATTTGAGATCACCTCAAAATTCCCTTCGAGTCAGTGGGAAAACGCAAAACAATCCGGAACACTTTTTCAGTCCGAATTCGAGTCCAATTCGAACTCAGAAACAGCACTGACTTTAAAGTGCCATAACTTTTGATTCCGAAGGAGTCTGGAGGCCCATGAGTACACGTTTGAAAGATCTCGGAGTCTACTTTCCAAAGGATCCGGCCCCACCTCAAAATTCCTTCAGATGCGTCCGGAAACTGCCTAAAACCACACGTTGCTTTTCCAGTCCGAGTCAAACTCGAGTCAAAGAAGACTTGGTGTTTTGGATTTGAGTTGTATTAGATTTCCTTTACTATGGAAGGCCCCCTCCTGCTCCTCTAGTATAAATAACCACCCAAACCCTCATCTAGGACTTGGGTTTTGTTTATTTGATAGTTTAGCCATTGCTACTATTTTGAGTCTTCGAGACGTGCTCAACAAATTACCTAAGCTCCTTGTTTCAGAACCTCACCTTATCAATCTTTCATTCATATTCGCAATTTCAGATTGCTTTACCATTGTTCTTTCTTGTTCTTCGGTTGCATGCAGGAATCGAACCTCGTGTTCAGTTGATCGTGCCAGCGGCAAGATCAATAACCCTCTGAGTTGGTTTAGCGATTGCTAAGGCGCGTCGTCGTCAGATGCGTTGTAGTCGGATCGTCAAAGTCAATTCCTCCAAATCGAAGTTATCGCTCTCATCGAAAGATCGGGACCCAAAGTCACATCACAGGTCCTCCAACGCCTCGGCCGCTCGGGTGAAGCCGAAGGCGTACTGCGCCACGGTGGGCTCAGCAGCTCGTTGAGCTCCGCCCCAGCTGACCTCGAGGCTCCTGCCCATGCTTTAAATGGCGGCGGAGCATGGAAGGAGGACCCAGCGTGGCGTCGAAGTCCTCGTTCGCGGGCTATCTCGCCTCGGCCTGGCCTCGGCCTCGGCCCATTGAGCCGCCGCCTCGTCTCGGCGGCTGCACCGCGCCTCAGGCCCACACCGCGCCCTAGGGCGGCAGAAGAGCCCACTGAGACACCAGTCGGCATGGGACCGCACCGGTAGCGTCCACCATGCTAGCCTTCGATCCTCGGCGAGTAGCTTCACGCTTCACACTGAAGCGCTGGAGCCACCTCCGACGTCGCTCGTCGGCACCGCGCTGGGCCGATCGGACCTGCGGAAAGCAAAGACCAGAAAAGAACGTCAACTAGACGCTCCCGGCAACCCCGCCACGTCCGAAACAACCAAAAGAACACCTACCCGCGGCGGGGGCTCCAGATGAAGAACCTCGGCGAGGGTAGGTCAAGCCCGCCCCTCGCCAGCGGAGGAGCCTCCCTCCGTTCGGCGCTTCTTGGAGGTGAGCCCCGGGCTCCCTCCACCACTCGCTACTGACCCTCTTGTCGTCTCCGCCGCTTCGCCATGGCACCGCGAAAGTTCCACAGGAAGCGGACTTGGAAGAGCGAGAGCCAAACAACACTAGCGTTAGAGTGGTCTGAGTTCTGCCTCCCTCGGCCTTCGTATTTATAAGGCGGATTCACCAGAAAAACCGCCGCCGTCTCGCGTGCCAGCGGCGTCTCTGGCGCGCCCTCGGCGGCGCCGCTGCGGCGCGACGCAAGATTAAATCCCTCCGCATTTAATGCGGCGAAGGCACGGTGCGAAGCGCGCCGCTCCCGTTCTGCGATGACGCGGCGCTTCGGTCTTCAGCGAGAACGATTATCACGGACATCCTCGGAATCCGCAACAACGCTGCGAGCCGCCGCGGCGGACCGACGAAAGAGATAAGTCACCTGACTCCGTCTCCCCCGCAATTTTCTCGAACGACCAGCGATACGTGCCGACCACGCCCTAGTCGCCACACATCGCTCGGGGGCTCGGGAGCAATGTCGTTTACATTATCTGGTCGGCGATCCGGCGGACCACGGCTCCCCAACCGGGTAACCTATCAGACCAAGCGCTTCGACCTCGCCCGGCGGCTACGGTTTAGTAGTGCTTTCCGTGGAAAGGGTAACACGCAGTCTGAAACCATAAGTCGATCGAGCGTCCTTTTACATTCAAAGCGAAATGCATGCTCCGTTCCTCAAATGACATTCACATTCATACGGTTGGCGATCCGAGCCGACCACTCGGCTCCTAGCGGGTAACCCATCCGACCGGGGCTGCGACCTACACCCTGGCTACGGTTTGAAATAAGCGCCTTCGCATAGCAGGTTGCCCATACGGCGCGAGCCACAGGTCAGTCGGAAACGTCCCTTTCCTGCTCAAAATGTGAATGGGTGCTCTCGCTTTCCAACGTCATTCATGTTCATACGGGTCGGCGTCCCGACCAACTGCTCGCTCCCTAGCGGGTAACACAGTCGACCAAGCGCTACGACCTACGCCACGGCGGCTACGGTCTCAGTAGCGCTGCGGCAAGGGGCTACCTATACGGTGCGAGCCACAAGTCGGTCGGGGCCACTCTCATGCATGAGACTTGAATGGACGCACTCCGACCTCGGGGTCTTTTAGCCCCTTCTTCGCACCCCCTTCGGAAAATCGAAAACACCTCGCCTGAAAAAACCCCCGGCGGTTTCCAGGGTCACGGTTTCCGAGCGCAAAAGAAGGGCTTAAAACTTCGAGCAAGCACAAAAACGAACCCGATTCATTACATGCGAAGTTTTTTACATCTACATAATATCTAACGTCATTCATAATCCCCGTGGAGGACGTTCTGCAGGGATATCCGGTCAGCGATCGCTCGGGCATAGGGCTCGACTTGGAGTCCGAAGCGCTCGACCTCCTCGTCGGTCCGGTTCCGGGCGATCCCGCTGCTAACTTTGTCCAGGTCAAGACCATTGTATAAGGACATGGCGTTAACAAGCGCGGAAGTGGCTCCTAGGGCAGCACTCGTCTTCACCGACTTCTCGACATGCTCGAAGACTGCAGGCCAACTCGATCGCGGCGCGACTCGTGCCTCGCCTGACCAGAAAGCGATCGGGCGTGAAGCGGCGGCCGACCTTCCCTAAGGTCCCCAACTCGGCGATCAGCTCGGCCCGCTCATCCTCCATTTCTTCCCGAGTCGTCTGAGCCGCCTCCACGCCGCGCCGCCGCGTCGCGCTCTTCCACCGCCAAACGCCGTGCCTCCGCGACCATTGAATCTTTTTGCGACTCAAAATCGAGGCGAAGTTAGGAATCGCCCACAGCGGCACCTTGAACCAACCCAGACAACAACGACTTCTGGGACGTGGCACTCTCCATGGCTTGGAGCCTCCCCAGATCTCCTCGCCGGACTTCACCGCCACGGCCGCCTCCTCGAGCGGCGTCCGGCGTTGCGGACCTCCTCCCGAGCCTGCGCGCCCGCATCCGCCTTTGAGCAACGGTTTTTGTTGTTGGCCTCGCCGGGGGGACTCAAGCTTCGGATACCCTCGCCCTCGAGGACTCACCCGGCCGGCGCTCCTCAGGGCGTCGTCCCTCTCACTCACCATCCGTGAACCTCTTCCGCCGTTTGCCCTTCATGCCCCAGCTTCCGAGCCTCCTGCAGCTCGAGTCCCGTTGGTCGCGACCCTCCTCCGTGGCGACCCTCTGGTTGTCTGATGCGGAGGAGCCCGGACTTGCCCTCCGAACCTTGCAGAAGGCAGCCGACCCGACCGCTCCATTTCAAGATCCGTCAACATCCAGAAAAGCGAAAATTCGAGCATAACTTACCGCACAACCGTCGATCCCCGTGACGCATCCGCGCCCTCCGGAAGACTCAAGGAGAAGATTCAAGCTCACGAATCTGCCCCAACTCGGTCACGGGCCCGTTGAAACCCTCCCGAGGATTCCCACTCTTCAAGCTCCGCCCGTCGTCGGCCGAGAACAATGTCTCGCCGGATGGGTCCTGCCCGACCAGACCAGGATGGTCGAGGCGTGAAAACTCCCCAGCAGTCGTCCGGCGGCCCGCTCCGACGGTTGGGCCCCATCACCACCGGCGGATCCGCTGACCTCGCCACCCATGCTGCACTTCGTCCCCAGTTGCTCCTTTGGCGACGATGGCGGCCTTGCCTCCGATCTTGGGACTCCTCCGGGGCCGCCTGCGCCCGCGACGGCGGCCGAGATCGATCCGCCCTCCTCGGCCCGTTCGTGGCGGCGAGCTCCTGACGGTCGCCGAGACGTCGTGGGACACCAACTCCACGGACGCCTCCGGCATCACCACCGGCGCGATCTCCGTCACGTCAGCGACCACGGGCGCGACGGCCGCCGCCGCCTCCGACGTTTGCCCTCGATCGGCCGTATCTTGACTCCGTGGCGTGAATCGGCGTCGGTCCGGCGGCGGTTCCGCCGCTTCATCAAGTTTTCCTCGCAAAATCCCTAAAAGCAAGGGCGGGTCGGGGACATTTTGAACAAAATCGACACGCGGCGAAGGGACAAGACTAACCACGCCGGCGGAGTGCGAACAACCGCGCCCTCTTCACGGTCTTCTGGCGAAGGAAGGCCATCTCTCTCCCCTCGAGGCACCCCGTCGGAGGTGTCCTTGCGAGGTGCGTAATGGCGACCTCGCGTGTCGACATCCTCCATTGGATCGTCGGCCGTGGCGGCTCAAAATCATATTCTTCATATGGATCGTCGAAGCCTCATTGCCGTCATTGCAAAGACGACCCATGCGGCAAAAAAAAGGCGGTCGACTCGACACCTCCTCGCGCGTCACGGCGGCCACTAGCGCCCTCCTTTTCTCCTTCCCTTGCTCTCCAGCGCTCCTTCGAGCGGACTCCATGACTTCGGCTTTGTTGGCGGATCGCCGCCCTCATCTCCTTCTCCCCGTGACAATGCAGGAGGATGCTCAAAGAGCCTGAAAGGCGGGAACTCTGCTCGGCCGAACGTCGGGAATTAAGGTGCAAGAAAGGGTGGGTGAACCTCCCACTTACCAAGTTCGGGGTTTTCACGAAAGGGCTCGAAACGCCGCCACGCCACCGTGGCTTTCAATGCCAAGGCAGCGGCCACCCGAGCCTCCACCTCCGATGAGGAAGGTCCGAACCCTCCATCCTCATGGGGTGGACGCCCTCATATTGAAACATCGGGTGGGGCTGTCCATGAGGGGTTGTCTGCGCCTCGCCATGAGCAGCGCCTGACAGCAGCGTAACCGGTCGAGCCTCGCCTCTTGAGCATAAGCCGCTCAAGGATCACCACCATCTTCTGCTTCTCCCTCTCGTCCGGCGGACGACCCCATTCGAGCACCGCCTCGGGCCGTCTCCCGTGAAGGCGGGCTGTCTCTGCATTCGAATGTAGAACCACTCGGGTGCCATCCCGGATTCGAGGTGGGCGACTTCATGTCAAGGTACTCCGCCGAACCGATTAGGCCGGAAGCTGGATGGCGGCGCCACGATCGCGCCAACAGCGCGCCCGACTTGCCTTCGGCCCATATATGGAAGAAGTACCTCCAGAGGGCCTAATGGGGTTCGATCCCCAGGAAAGCCTCGCACAGCGTGACGAAGATCGCGATGTGCAACACCCCGTTGGGGTTCAGATGGTGCACCTCCACCTTGTAAAAGTGAAGAAGCCCGCGGACGAACGTATGGAGGGGGAGGCCGAACCCGCGCTCAAAGAAGGACGCGGCTACAACGATCTTGCCGTCACCAGCTCGGAGCCATGACCCCGACGGCACCCTCCACCGGGCTACATCGCGCGGCGGGAGGAACCGTTTCTTCGCCAGGCCGAGCACCCGAGCGTCAAGAATGGTGCACTCCGGCCACGTCATCTCCAAGGGGGCAGGACTGTTGCGAGAAGAAAGGGCTAAGCAAAGAACAGGACAACGTAGGGGAATCCGCCCTATGGCCCCCCTTCCGCTTATAAAGAGTGCAACGGCCGCCGACCGGACAGGCGTCAATCAAGCAAAGCCTCATGACGAGAACGGCACCGTTCGCTCCCCGGCCGTCCAAGCGGTTCAAGCGATCTGTTGCCCTAATTCTTGATCGCCCCCGCATTTAATCCTTGACAGGACCGCAGCCAGGCGAAAAGGACATCGGGCAGAGCGGCGCACGGCTCCTCGGGCCTCGCCCCCGAACTCAAAGGTCGCCTTGCGGCGGGAGAAAACATGCGGGACAGCTACGGCCCGTAAGCCACGAAAGGCTTACCGACTTATGCTCGAGGCTCGACCAAGTGCTGTGGGCCCCGAACGCCCCGCCACCAAGTGGACGCTCACGTCGCCCAACAAAAAAAAATCGGCGGGGCGAGGATAAGGCGAGCTCAGTGGGCCCTTGTTGGGTCGTGAACGACCAATCGCCTTTGAATCGTGTTCGAGGTCATACGTCACACTCTCCCGCGGAGCCCGTCGACGGGTGGCAGCCAGCTGCGCCCCAGGTCGGCGGACGACCTGGGGTCCGACTCGGGATCGAGTAACGAAAGGCTCTCATGGGTCGCCCCCAGTGGGTCGGACGCCCGCGACGGGATAACGTCCGCTCGGAAATGGTTCTCCCTCGGGAAGCCACCAGGGCCCACTCGAACTACCCGCTACCGGCTAAATCCACGAGCGCGGCGTTCGAGCCTCGTATAACAAGCGCGTTTGCTCACCCTCCAGTCCCACACTGCGGATGGGGCGTATTAAGTGGGAAGCGGCGCTTCCTGCTTTCGAGAACATGGGACGGACGCCTCTATCACTCTCCGGCAAACGGGCGCTTCCTCGCACGGATAAACCCCCGACCAGCTCTCCGGCACTCGGGGCTCGAAACTCCATCCACCGGATCTTCGCTACCAGACAAAAGCCGACCAACCCGATTGGTGGTTGGCGGCAGAAGCCGCCCTGCCGAACCAACACGCTTGCGGTACTGCGATCTTGCCGGGAGTTCGAATCCGGCAGTAGAACAACCTCTACACTCTGGATAAACCCCGAGGCCAGCTCTCGGCACGCCGGGGCTCCATCCGGATCTTCAGCGCATCCAAGCAAAACTAACCAAACACAGTCGGTCGGTGCGGCCAACCAAAGATCCGGCCATCTCGGCGCTTCACGCTTGCCCAAAGACTCCATCGATCAAGCAAACCCCGGCCGGCTTCCCAATCCGCCGGGGCCTCGGGGCTATTGGCGGATATCAAACACACAGGTATCCCGGCCAGGAAAAGGCGTATGGGCATACTTTGTACCTCTGACACAGGGGCCGGGCCTCGGGCAAGCCGACCCCAAAAAGTGGCCCGACCAAAGCGTTCTGAGCGGGCACCTTACGAGCTACTGGCGATACCAACTGGAGATGCCCGACCGAGCCGGGTCGGACGGCCGAAACCTCGAACAGACTCGAACCCCTTCCGTCAACAAGCCAACATCAAATCATCGAAGCGGCGCTGACCGCCACCTACCCCCGCGATGCGGTGTTTGGCATGACCAAGCGGGGGTGGGAGGCGCGCGCCTTCCCGAGCAATTCCGGTGACATCCGGCGTCGGCGCTGACAAGCCACCGAGAGCGGGTCGCGCGTTTCCGGAGGAGCGGACCGCACCCTCGCTCAGCGGCTTCATCGACTCGGCAGGGACCAACAACTACCCGTCAAGTCAAGTCCAAGACCAGACGCCGAGGCGAAGACGAGACTCGCAGTGTGGGGCCCCATCCGTTTTTCCTTCACCGCTCTATGTAACCGCTTCCCGGCTATATAAGGGAGGCTTGGCCCTCGGGCCGGGGAGACCCGAGACGAACATTCACATACACATAGCGAGCATACTCCTAAGCTCAGGCCCTTCACGCTCGTAGCTCCCTCATCAAACCACCGTACGAGGTGCTTGCGTAGCCCTCGCTTGTAACCCAACGAGCTCATCGGCATCAATACAAACACGCACCACCACCTTGTCGGAGTAGGGACATTCACTCGAACCAAGATAGATTCGGACCCTCTTTTCTCTCTTTTGGGTCTAACCATTCAAGGAACGGGAACGCGCGGCCCCTCAAGACTTACAAAATTTACTTGCCGGTTCTCGAAACACCGACAACCTTAGTTAAGGAAACCGAGTCGTATTGGGCAAGGGATGATTGTAATCCAAACCAATACGGGTTCGGGATAGAAATCCCTACCTGTATCCGAGTAGGACTCAATATTGTAACCGCCCTTCTCTATTATATAAAGGGAGGGGGCGGGGCACCCTAAACACACAATATCTCATCAGCAATCAGCTAGCCACATATAATTCCAGAACACAGGACTAGGGTATTATCTCCATCGTGAGAGCCAGAACACAGTATACATCGGGTGTTCTTGTGTTACCATCGAGTTTGGGTCAGTAGCGTAGCCCTTTTTCATTATTGTCGCTAACAAACATCGACAGTTGGCGCGCCAGGTAGGGGTTGTGCTAGGATCAATCGCAGCAAGCTCGATGGCAATCTTCAGAAGCATGGCCACCTTCGCGCCGGCTCAGGTATTTCGCTTCGGAAGCCTGGATTTCGTCGCCGACGACCTTGGTCATCTTTCCTTCTCGGATTCGGATCAGTTCCGATCTGGAGCCAATTCTGAGGTTCTCTTAGCCGGCCAACCACTCGGATCGGGAGCAGGTATGGCCATCGTCCTAGGCGATAAGGGCCTGATCCTCGTCTCGAGTCGGAACTGGCTAATAGCGAGCCCCGAGTGGTCGAATATGCAGAAAAACCACTCGGATTCACAGGTCAGTACGCTTCATCTTCCTGCACCTCCGATTCAGAGGATGGGGTAGGAAATTTCCCAAGCTTTCACAGCGTTTTTGTGATCGAAAGCGGACCCTCCGCAAAGGGCGCGCAAATGCTACGGAGAGAACCATCACCATCAAGAAAACCATGCGAGACTCCTCCGGAAGAGGTCCGTGGCGTGAATGAAGAAATCTTGCGAGCGAAGGTGGGGAACCACCGGTTTTCCATACTCCTCGCCAAGAACATCGCCGCTTCAAGGCGCTTCTCGACACCTTGGGACCATTGCTCGGACCGATAGCCCGGCCGCTCCGATCGTAGCCCAAGTTCGGGCTATGGTTGCGGCGGCGGCAATTGGCGGCACCAAGAGGCGCCAAGAAAAAGGAGCATCTCGTACTCGCCTTGTCTACTCGCAGGCGAAAGCGATATCTGACCCGCGATGCGCCACAAAGGAGCTTCGACGAGAGAGGGCGCTTCGGCACAAAGATCGGCCGGGACCTTCGTAGTGATTTGAACGCCGGAAGCGTGGCCCGAATGAAGCGCCGCAGTGCGAGATGACCATGAACGCTTTGGCATTGGCCACGACGACCGAGAAGACCGCCGAAACCTCCGCTACCATGACAGAGGAGAAAGTGAAGGTCACCGAGCCAGGTCGCCTCACCGACGTTCTCCGCAAAGACGAGGCAATGGCCCTATTGAGGGCATCTGGGCTTTCACTCCTCGCCTTCGCCGAGTGGTTTGGCCCGAATGATTCAACCCAAAAAGCATCACCAAATTTGACGGAGAAAGAGATCCGGAAGCTTGGCTCCAAGTTTACTCCCTTGCGATCATGGCCGCTGGGGGGAATCACAATGTGATGGCTAATTATCTCCCGGTCATGCTCACCTCTTCGGCTCAAGCATGGCTCACGGGACTCCCGGCGAATTCCATAGATTCCTGGGAGGAACTCTGTGAGCATTTCATCACCAATTTTCAAGGCACTTACGAGCGACCCGGAACACAGTGGGACCTATACCAGCTTCGCCAGAAGAAGAACGAGACGCTCCGAGAATTCATCCGGCGCTTCATGCAGAAGAAGAACACAATCAGGGATATCTCGAGGCGGTTATTGCAAAGATTCAAAAGGGCGTCAATGATCCCGACCTAATCAAGAAGATGTCCCGAAAACCACCCTCCACCGTAAGAGATGTTCGAGGCGGATCGTTATCTGTGACCTCGGATGCTTTGGCGAGCGGCGGGATGATCGCCCATGACGTAAGGACAAGAAGGACTACGCCGAGTCATCAAGACAACGTGATGTAAAGCGGAAGCTGAAGAGATAGTGGCGGCGGAAAGCAAGGCCGACAACGCGCCCACGAACCGACAACTATGACACGATGATGGAGGCAATCGCCCTTTCACCCAAATAGTAAACATCTTTGCGAAGGATTGTTTCACCCTAAGGAGGTTCGCGGAGAATCGAGGCGACCATAAAGCGAAGCAAAGGAAGAAGAGAAGAAGAAACAAGATCCCCCGAGGATGACGAGGGGAATATCAAAAATGGAGCAGGAACTCAATTACATCTACGGGGTTCAATGGCCTATGAGTCAAAGCGAAAACAAGCTCACGGAAAGGGCGTCAACGCCATCATGCCGCCATACCCGATACCTCAAATGGTCCGAGGTTCCCATAACCTTTAGCCGCTTCGCACCATTTGGATCACATCCCATACCCGAAAGATTTCACCGGTATTGGACCCGTGGTTATAACGTCAAGCTCAAGAAGGTCTTTGGTCGACGGAGGAAGCGGACTCAATGTACTCTTCTCCAAGACTTTCGACGAAATAAAGATTCCTCGCTCCGAGTTGAAGCGGGGTTCATCACCCTTCCACGGGGTAATTCCCGGAACTTCTTCCGTTCCACTCGGCCAAATCACTTTACCAGTCACGTTTGGAACCAAGGAGAATTTCCGGACGGAGTACCTTAACTTCGAGGTGGCTGATTTCCAGACGGCATATCACGCCATGCAGGAAGGCGGCTGGCGATTCATGGCCGTGCCACATTATACCTACCTCGTCTGAAAATGCCAGGTAGAGGGTGTAATCTCCGTACATGGCGATGTCAGCGGTCGTTAAATGCGAAAGAAAGTCGCGAGATGGTGAAGCTCAAGAGATAGCGAGGCACGAAAGAAGATCCGTGACGCCACATATCAAGAAGATGAAGGAGAAGTACCGACCAAGAAGCAGGCTAAGACAAGTTTGAAGCCTGATGAAGGGACCAAGAAGGTAATCCTCGACCCGTCTAGCTCCAACCAGACAGCTTTGATTGGGACAGGCCTCACCACCAAATAGGAAGGCGCGCTCGTCACCTTTCTTCGGGCCAACCGGGACATCTTCGCGTGGAAACCATCCGACATGCCCGGCGTTCCCAGGGAGGTGATCGAGCACTCTTTGAACGTTGACGAAAAGGCCAAACCCATCAAGCAGCGGCTCCGAAGATTCGCTCAAGACAGGAAGGAGGCCATTAAGGAGGAAATCACGAAGCTGTTAGCAGCAGGCTTTATAAAAGAAGTGTACCATCCTGAATGGCTGGCGAACCCAGTGCTTGTTCGCAAAAAGAATAAAAGCTGGCGCATGTGCGTTGATTATACCGATCTCAACAAGGCCTGCCCGAAAGATCCTTTCGGGTTGCCTCGTATTGACCAAGTGGTAGATTCCACGGCCGGCTGCGAACTCCTTAGCTACGGATGCCTACTCAGGATATCACCAGATTAGGCTTAAGGAGGAAGATCGCATCGAGACTTCATTCATCACTCCGTTTGGAGCATTTTGCTACGCCACAATGCCATTCGGCTTGAAGAACGCGGCGCGACTTACCAGCATAATCTGGTGGTGTTTTCATTCCCGATCGGGCGCAATGTGGAGGCATACGTTGATGACGTTGTCGTCAAATCTCGAGGCGAAGAAGACCTCATATCGACTTAGCGAAACCTTTGAAAGCCTAAGGGCCTACAAGATGAAGCTCAACCCGAAAAATGCGTCTTTGGAGTCCCGTCTCGAAATTACTCGGATTCATTGTTTCTAGCGAGGCATCGAGGCAAACCGGAAAAAATCAATACAATTCGAAGATGAAGCCTCCACCAATCGAAAGACGCGTCGAAGCTCCTTTGGATGCATGGTGGCACTCGGCGATTCATTTCGGCGGGGGTCGCGGAATGCCTTTTTCAAACTTCTAAAGAAGCAAGGTAATTTTCAATGGACCATTTGAAGCACAGCGAGCTTCGAAGAATTGAAGACGTTCTTGTCATCTCCACTGTCTTTGGTTCCCCAATGCGGAAGAACCCTCTTGCTTTACATCGCCGCAACAACTCATGTAGTCGGTAGCGGCAATTGTGGTAAGCGGAAGGAAGAAGGGCACCTCCAGAAAGTCCAGAGACATCTGCTACTTCGTCGAGTATTGGGAGAGTCAAAGGTCGCTATCCACAAGTACAAAAACTACTATCGCCGTGTTGCTTGCCTCCCGCAAACTCAAGCACTACTTCCAAGAGCATTCAATAACGGTGGTCACCACCTTTCCGCAGGGACATACTCCTGGCAACCGAAGCCACCGGAGGATCGCAAAATGGGCAGTCGAGCTCGGAGCCTTTGAAGTCTCCTTCAGGCCACGGACGGCAGTAAAATCTCAAGTACTTGCCGATTTCACCGCCGAATGGATAGAGCTGCAATCCCCAACAAACATTGAAGAGCTGGAATATTGGACAATGTACTTCGACGGATCTCTCATGCTCAGTGGCGCAGGAGCAGGCGTGGTCCTCATCTCTCCAACAGGTGAGCGCCTGAAATACGTCTTGCAAATCCACTTCCCAGCATCAAACAACGCCGCCGAGTACGAAGCACTCATCCACGGACTTCGCATCGCGATATCTCTGGGTATCCGGCGGCTAACAATTCGAGGCGACTCCATGTTGGTGATCAATCAAGTCCAAAAAGATTGGTCATGAGTCGAGGACATCATGACGGCATACTGCCAGAGGTACGGAAGCTTGAAGACAAGTTTGACGGTGGAGCTCATTCATGTGCTCCGCCGTGACAACGAAAAGCGATTTAATTGGCAAGGCGGGTTCCACTCGGGCCATCGCCCGTCGGGGTTTTTGTTGAAGAAATCTACAAGCCCTCGATAAGCCAAAAGCAGGAGCAGAACAAATCAGAAGAGAAATCCAACGAAGAGGAGGTCCTAGTCATCGGCCAGCCGGGCGGCCCCTTTTCTCAATTACCTATTGAAAGACGAGCTTCGAAAGACCGAGCAAGCGGGCGCATCTCGCATGGCGCAGCAGAGCTACATGGTGGTAGGAGAAGAGTTTTTTCGGAAAAGTGCCTCTGAGTTCTAAGGCGATGCATATCAGTAGAAGAAGGAAAGAAACTACTCAGGGAAATCCACTCGGGAATTTGTGGGCATCACGCGGCGTCAAGCACACTGGTAGGCAAGGCATATCGACAAGGCTTCTTCTGGCCGACTGCCGTATCCGACGCAGAAGACATCGTCCGAACTTGTGAAGGCTGCCAGTTCTTTGCTCGCCAAATACACGTACCTGCTCAGAAGCTGCAAACAATTCCGATCACTTGGCCGTTCGCAGTCTGGGGGCTTGACATGGTCGGCCCATTAAAGAAAGCTCAAGGCGGTTTCACTCACCTCTTTGTCGCCGTCGATAAATTCACTAAGTGGATAGAAGCAAAACCAGTGGCTACCATCACGGCGGCCAAAGCCAAGGAATTCTTCCAAGAAATTGTGGTAAGATTCGGCGTACCAAACAGGATTATCACGGACAATGGAACCCAATTTCGAGGAGAAGACTTTCAAGACTGGTGCGATAAGCTCGGCATCAAAATTTGCTTCGCCTCCGTGGCTCATCCGAAGAGCAATGGTCAGGTGGAAAGAGCAAACGGCATGGTGCTGCAAGGCTTAAAGGCACGGATCTTTGACCGTCTCAAACCGTACGCCACCCGATGGGTGAAAGAATTGCCATCGGTACTCTGGCCGAGAACCACCCCAGCCAGATCTCGGCAATCACCCTTCTTTACGGTCTCGGCTCGGGGCGGTCCTACCTCCGATTGACCTTCGGATCCCCTGTCCGGAGCTTCAAGGAGGGCGAGCCTGAGGAAAGCGAATGGAAGATATCGACAGTTGGAAGAGGCAAGAGATCGCCGTGGTCGGTCGGCCAGATACCTTGAGCCTACTGGCAGTATCACGATCAAACGTCCGGCGAAGCGTTCTCAAGGGCGATTTGGTTCGATAAAGAGTCGTAATCTGAGCACAAGTTATCTCCAATTTGGGAAGGACCCTACATCGTTGACGGTAACGCGCCGAGGCCTCTGAAGCTTAAGCGAGAAGACGGCGCCATCATTAGCAACTCATGGAATATAGAGCAACTACGTCGTTTTTATTCTTGAAAGAGTTCAATGAGGTGTCAAATCTAGTCCAAATTGACTTGCTACTCAATTGTTCCTCAATTAAGCAGTAAGTCGGGGGCTACACCTAATGGTGTTGCACATGTGCAACCCCGCATGCAAACCAGTTCCTATTTTTCGGCGATCACGACTAGATCCGAGTGCTCTGAACGTCTGATTATGAAGCCCTGGACGAAAAAAGCCTAGTCGCCTAAAAGCACGCTTGAGGAAAAAACTCGCGTTGCTCGGGGGCTACGCTAATCAGACAAGGTGCTCAAGTACAAAAGGAAAAATCACTCGGAAAAGTTGACCAAGATCTAAATAAGGAGAAAGCAGAAGGCGAGCTGCAGTTAAAATAATATTACAAAAGGACCATCATTGTTCACGACTTCAGCATCTTTCACCGAATATATACACAGGCAAAAGTACTACTGCAAAGTTCTTGGACAAAGAAGCAAAATAAAAAGAAAAAGCCCTACTACGCCCGGCGCGCCCGTCCGACGGCTTCAATGAGGGCGTCCCTGGCCTCAACAAGCTTAGGGACGACCTCGATCAAAGCGTTGACGGCGGCGGTGTCCCGGGCGACGGCCTCCCGTTCCGCCGCTTCCGCCATTGCGAGATCGAACTCGGCCCAGAGCTCGGCATGTTCATCCTCCGGCTCCGCGGGGGCGTCGTCCCCAAAATTGAAGATCAGGTTTGCGATCCATGGCGCGACCGGTGGGCCTGGCGACTCGGGAGAAAGAGGCAAAGAGAAAAGATCCTCGGAAGAAGAAGAGTCCATGAAAAAGAAGAGGAGAACCTGTAGAAGAGGGGTGATCCAATGTCAGATACAATTTTTCAAAAAGACGAAGAAAGCAAGAAAGAAGGCGAACGGACGAACACTTCAAAGAAACCCCTGCGGAAGGAAGAGGAACAGTAGGATGAAGATGGTAGTGCCTTTGCAAAATGCAAAAACCGAGGCGAACTTCGCTCTTATACAGAACAACGCTCGCCCGGAGAGAGACTCAACCTCGCTCAAAACGACGCCTGTCACCGAGGCGGGAAGACGGTCTACCTTCTGGACGTACTGTTACACATATCTTGAGGAGGAAAAGATGGCGAAAGAGATCAAAATGAGGCCGAATGCCAAGATAGGCCTCACAGAGATTAACGAAGGCAACAATTTGAAGAATGGAGTTAGGGTTAAGATGAGTTAACTCGATTCCATAAAACTCGAGAACGCCGCGAAGAAAGGGGGATGCCGGAAGACCAAACTCGCGCTTAAAAAAGGATTCAAAGAGCGACCACCTCTTGAAAGACGAGGGTAGAGGCGAGAATTCACTGCATGGCGAAGCGGCAAGCATCACCAAAGGCGGAAAAACACCAATGCCTACTAAATCCTCCAGCCATCCCTCCGTCGTCACCGAAGTGGCCCAATCTTTGGTCGAAGCGGAGGGAGGAGAGGTTGCGGGAGAAGGAGGCGACATCCTTGAATGAAGAAACCTCGCGATCGCGCAAAACTAGAGTGACGAGAAAAGTTAGCTCTAGCGGCGGAGGTCGCGAAGGAAAAGAAGTTGGAGAACAAAGGGGCAAGTAGAAACGGTACAAAGCCACTCTATTTGCTCCGTATTAACAAGGAAGCGGCGCCGATTCTCGCCCCGAGCGGGAATTCGCACCACCCTTCCCAAAACCCTGAAACCGCCCTAGGGAGCATTTGAGGTGGGCAGCAGATCGCGCGACGTACATAATTGCCGATGGCCCAAAAGAATCAAGTTAACAAGTGGTATGCCCCAAGATGGGCTCAAAGCCAGAAATCCGTGACGCACGGAATAAATGGGTACCACTCCAGAAACAACATCCTCTTACGGTATGCCTCATGCCAGGCCAAAAGCTGACAGCGTTCGAAGAACGAAGTCAGGTGCCATAAAGATGATTTTTTGAAGATAAATGCTTGAAGCATACAAAGAGTCAGTCGGCCTGGTAATCCGGGACAAAGACAGCTCAAAATAAAGAGAATTCGGCGAGTTCTTCGTGACCTCTTTTGCCCGATGACAAGCACTCGGCTAAAAGCACTTGGGAAGGCTTAGCAGCTGGAAGGCACTCAATCATGAAGCACTCGGGGGCTACTGTGGGATATGTATGCCCCGGGGCCCACCAGGCAGTCCAATAAAGCCCAGCCAGGAGAAATTGGGCCATGTCATTTGGATGAGGTTGCTTGGGCTGTTTGAAATGAAACAAAGCGTGAAGAATCAAGATAGACCTTAGTTAAGGAAACCGAGTCGTATTGGGCAGGGGATGATTGTAATCCAAACCAATACGGGTTCGGGATAGAAATCCCTACTTGTATCCGAGTAGGACTCAATATTGTAACCGCCCTTCTCTATTATATAAAGGGAGGGGGCGGGGCACCCTAAACACACAATATCTCATCAGCAATCAGCTAGCCACATATAATTCCAGAACACAGGACTAGGGTATTATCTCCATCGTGAGAGCCCGAACCTGTATACATCGGGTGTTCTTGTGTTACCATCGAGTTTGGGTCCAGCGCGTAGCTCCCTTTTCATTATTGTCGATAACAAACGTCGACAGCATTGCATTAGGGCTTGGGGCAATTTTTTTATACCGAGCAAAACAATCAGTGGCGCAAGCGAATTAGTCTGGCTTTGGTGTCATTATCCTAGCGATCAATATGAAGCTGAGAAGCTCCTCGTCCTCAGTCGCTCCTCCTTGCCGATCGCCTCGGTTCCTACCTGGACTCTGGCAATGCGCGTTCGGGCGCCGACTGGACGGAGCGAGTCTTGGTTCCTCTTTGGGCTCTGGAGATACGTGTTCGGCCCCCGGCTAGACGGCGCTTTGAGCGGCCGATTCCTCTCCTTTAATGATGCGCGTTCCTCCCAGCTTCCAACAATGCGTGTTCCGCCCGACACTCCTCTGGCGATGCGCATTCTGCTCCCGCGCTCTGAGTGACCGATAACTCTTCTCAGGCGTCTGCCGCCTATCAGCTACCCTCCTGCCCTGCCCCTATGCACATATGGTGCCCTCGACTCCGGGTCTCTGGCACCCATCGGTGCCGGTGTGCTGCGGCGAGTTCTCGTGAATCGGATACCCGCCGTGTGGTCACGCCCTCCCGTGCGCTTGCCGCTCGCAATCGCCTGTGCGTTGGTCTACCACCTGCGAGACGACACCGACATTGTTCGTCTTTTGGACTCCTAGTGATGCGCGTTCCAGTAAAGGATGCCAAGTACTGTACCAGGTGAAAACCCATGAGAGTAAGGGAGCCTATATCTAATTTTAATGGCCCACTTACCTGGCAGTATTGTTTTTTACTTTCCTTCTTACATCTCACTCCAGTTGCCAGTTCATAAATCTGCCGATTTGCCACTATAGCGCCATGTCTCTACTTCTTTCTGGCATTGGAGATACTGGAAGGAGGGGTTCGATCAACCGGAGGTGGGGCTGGCGCCCCAGCTAGCCCCGACGGTGGATCCGCCCATGAAGTGGGTTGTACATACGTGCAAGAGTTATTTTTAGCCATGTTGGGCCATATTGGAAGTGGAGTTGTATTCAATCTCTTTAGAATTGTTCTGTATAAATAGGGGGATGTGTCTCCTGTTTATGTAAAGAGTCAGGTTTTTAAGATTTGTACTTTTTTTATTTGAGTATTGTAATCAGATTAAAAATAAAAATCCTTCTTACGTCTCCAGCGACTAGAGTATTTTCTTTGCGGCTGGATTTCTACCGTAACTTCCTCCGGCCAAATCCCTCCCGGCGATTTTGGAAGATTTCTCCTGAGGCTGGCGACAGGAAGCAGGTCATACAGCCGCATGCATGCGTGAGATTCTTCGGCAAGAAACGCAGGCAACTAGAAGTTTTAGTTCCTGGGTCAGGCTGCATGCGTGTTTGTTAGACGCATCCAGAAGATTGCTATCGACAGGAGGTCTTTGTTGTGATGTGATTTGCTCCTTGCAATTTTGGTCCGGTGTAACACTTGTGTTTGGTGCGGCGCTGCTGCAGCAACGTGTGAGTTTGGTCCGGCGTAGTTGATTTTCATCTAGAGTTCGGTCTGCAACAAAAACATCATCTTGCGAAGGTAATATATTAAGATCTATGGATCCGATCGAGTTGATTCTTTTTGGGTTAGCTTCGGAATTAAATCTAGTTTCTAAAGTTAAAATTTCACATCAATCCAACGGTTAGATCTTGAAAATCACTGTTTTAATGAACGTGTGTCAGGCTGTTTTCATTTGGTCCGACGTAAATTGATTTGGTTTGCTACAGTCGAAATTTGGTCCGGTGTACATATAAAACTTTCTGTCCAGCGCGAAGTTTGGTCCGGCGTACATGTAAAAATTTGGTCCGGCGCGAAATTTGGTCCGTCGTGAAAGTAAATCTGGTCCGACGCAATAAGGTTTTTGTTGAATCTGATTCAAGCAATTTGAGTCCGATTTGGGGTGTGTCAAAAATCATAAAATTTTGAATTTAGCTTCCGCGCAATCATTCACCCCCCTCTTATTGCTATATTAGTATATTTCGATCCTACAGATATCAACCAGGCCACAAATCTGGCATGCACTTCAGGGTCCAAAGACCAAACAAAAGCAGAGCAGCGCGGATCTCCTATTTATCGTGGACGTTGTTATCAACCAAAGATCATATCAACATGCGCTCGTAAAGCAAAAGATGCCCCAAAGGCAACAAAGTACGCTCTCTCCAATAGGCAAAGCGGGGGAATGAATCGTCACTCACATCATCCGTGTTTCTTTTTTAACCAAAGGAAGCTTCAATGAGTACAAATCCAATCAGTGGTCACTCCGCTTGCGACGTCGTCCCAGCTGCTTTTGAGCCGCCCCGACCAGATTCCACAAGGACCACCGCAGAAAACAACTTATACATAACCATGCAATTCAAACTTCAAATTGTAAATGGCGACGAGTACGTACAACTTCTTGATTCGTTACCAGATCAAAGTGCTACTGGACCGGCAAACTACGTGAAAGCCAAACGCAAGAGAACAGTACCCAGGTTGAACAGTTTTGACACTTAGGAGGGAACAGGAAAAACAAAGACACATCAGTGGAACACGTCACTTTGGAAGCGAATGCTACAACTCATCAGTCGTGGCTCTTCCATAGCCAAGCTCTGAAATATCCCAGCTTGTTGCTGGAGCTACCTCCTGGTGCAACCGAGTGTATTGCTGAACACAAACAGGGACATGGAAATAGCAGGAACCTTTGTGAATGCACTATCAAAAAAAGTATGAGAATTTGCAAATGGATATTGCAGTCAAATTACCTCCATCTTTGTCAGCAATTCACTAGCGGTTGGTGCAGAAACAAATATTTGTCTACAATCAGGATTGATGAAACCCTCCGCTGCACCTTTATCAAACAGCGCAAGCAGCGGATCGTAGTAACCATCAACATTTAGCAATCCAACCTGTTGATAAGTCAAGGTTTTGATACGTGATTGAGACATTAATCTGTTTGGAAAAACTTGTTGCCAATTTGCCATATGCAATATATCTATGGGTTGTGCTTACTGGTTTGTCATGAATTCCAAGTTGTGACCATGTTATCATCTCCAGCAGCTCCTCCATTGTTCCATATCCCCCTGACAGAAATTGGTGCGCAAGTTCTATTGAATTATCAGTGTGATCAATGATGGTAGCAGGAAATCATCGAACATCTGGCACCTGGAAGAGCAATGAACGCTTCAGATCGCCGAGCCATCTCAGCTTTCCTCTCATGCATGTCAGATACAACCTTTACTTCTCCAACACTTTCACCTGATATCTGTCAAAATATCCCCGTGCAAATGTCAAGACAAACAATTTTCCTTAAGAAAAATGTCAACACAAACTGGGCAATATTTTCACATCCAAATGTCCGTCGTCCAAGCATATACAATCAACATTTCTATAAAGACAACTTCTAAAATGATTGGTGACACAATTCAAGTTCAGCTCAGAGAACTTCACCTTCCTAGATCGACATTGCAAGTGTACTACTAAATTCAGACGACAGCTAAATCTAGAACTCCAAGTTACTATACCTACCACTAAAACAAGATAGGAGCCCAATTTCCAGAAATTCTAGTACTAGACTCCTAGCCACCTTCATCACTTCTTTCACAATTCAAATTGAATATGCAACAGAACATGCCTAAATTCTAACCCAAATCCCACAGGGTGGCTTCCCTCGAAGCACTACATCGCAAACCCTACTCTGTACAACGACAAAAGGCTGAACTTAACAGTACTTTCACAGTCTGGAAGACTGCACAATGCTGAATAAAAATCTAAGAAATGAGAGATTACATACCTCAATAGGCATGAGAGCTCTAGGAATCACCCTGAGAACAAATCAAACAAAAACACCCACTGCATTAGATTAGATACATCGCTTCCAAAAAGAAGAAGCCATCGCCGCAGCTGTTGCTGCTTGCCTGATGCTGCAAAAAGAAGATAAAACGTAAGTGCAGAGGATACCCAACGACACGGCAGCCGCCATCAAGAACCGTCCGCGCAATCAAGCCCATCAATCCGATGCTGCCGCCGCCGTAGACCAAATCGATGCCCCTCCTCACCTGCAAGAAGCCCACAACTCACGCCCTAAACGCACGACCAAGAAACCAAGAACCTAATAAAAAGATGTTCAGTCCGCGCATCCTGGAGCGCCAAGACGTATTTTGGCGGGCCGGACGAGGCGAGTTCCTGCCATTTACCCACCAGCTTGTGGCCAAGATCGAGGGCGGCGTCGCCGAACACCTTGCGGCGGCCGGCGTTGCTGCCGCAGAAGACGCAGATCGTCCGGAACCTGCTCGGCGCGGCCTCTCCGTCGCCCATGGCCGGCGAGCACGCAGTACTAGGTCAGTAGCAAGCTCGGGAGCTCGGTGGTGTCGTGTTTGGTTGCGCGAGCGTTATCTCTAGCCTCTGCAGAGCTTCTCCAAAGTGATGGCGGCATTAAGCCAGGCCAGTGATGTAATGATCGCCTCTCTTAGTTCCAGTGGGTCAAAACGGGCGCCCAAACCGAGACCGCACCGCACCACAGCTCCTCCGCCGCTGTCATTTTCGCAGTCACCACACCAATCACCGTAGCGCCCGGCCCTTCTGAAAGCCTGTAACTCTGAATTGTCCCCCTCGCCGTCTCCGACAATCTTGCCTGTCCCCCCTGCCGTCTCCAGTGATTGCCTCCGGATAACGGCACTCCTGTCCTGTCCATCCTGGGTGGCCTCACATGGTGCAATCTCGACCGTCCAATCGTGTCTCGGGTTGCTGAACTGATGGCATCTGGATTCTCCATGCTGTAATTGTTCAGGTATCACTTGAACGAAGGAAGGTTGTTTTTCCAAAGGAGGACTAGGTTACCATCACGGTGTACCATCACATGATAGCACCAGCGGTAACACTTTAGAGTTTCAAGGTAGGTGCAAGTGCAAAGAGTTCCTACGCAGTTTAAAAGGAGGTTATAACTTAGGCCTTGTTTGTGTAGATTTAAGTTTTTTTTTCTTAAACAGCTTAAAAGCTAATGGTTTTTGTACGTGATAGAGGTGGGTAATTTTATTTAACTTTAGTGTTATTAGTCTAAAATCAACCATCAATAAGTCAAAAAAAGCCTCTCTACAATGATTTTTGGCTTTTAATTATATGGAGGCTTATGGCTTTTGAAAAGTCTAGATAAAAAGCTACTCGTTTGTTTAGGTTTTAGCTTTTAAACCGGTGAAAAAGCCCAAACAAATAGCTATAACTTAAACAGTTTCCGGTCCACAACGCCGTCCGATCAAGCCAACGAACGAGCGGATTATCTAACAGTGTATTGCTATAATTAAAAAAAAAATCGCCACGGTATTTTTGGATAGTATCCCATAAGATCTGAATAGTTATTTTTGATCCAACGATACACATACATCTGTTTTATTTAGGATTACATGGGATCTCTTTCAGGAAAGGCACCGGACGTTTCCACAGAGATGACGATGGCCACCTACTGCAGATGCGGTTAATGTCTTCGGTTTCGGCATAGCTTTCACCACGTCCCTTTCCGTGCCTGTGCACTGGCCAGCGAGTGGTACAGCTCTACAGGAGCGGCTCTCCGAAATCTGATCGTCTGCGGATTTTTCCCCCCTTTTATTTTAGCACGCAATGGATGGGCCGCTGATGCCACCTAAAGAGTATATTTTGAAAAAGCGGCGTAGGCAGGATTTAATGTAATCAGGTCATTAGTCAAACAACACCACGATCGCTATATATACCAACCGCGAACGCTGCAAATGTTCGCCGGGCGATTCTGATGAGGGGATCTTATATGGGGCGGCCAGTCGGAATGAACGACACAGTTGTTTGAGCAATTATTATACAATCGCCTAAGGCATGTCATGAGATCTTCATGGAAGAGGACACGCGATTATCTGTCGGAACAGACAAGATAAACCTTGCATCATTCTCATTGTCCCAGATTATCAAATTCATCATTGGTAACCCGACATAAGCAACTATCGCCATACAGCACGACTCTAATTAGAACGACGGCTTTATATAATACACAGCAGGTAGGGATAAATTGGCGTTCAAACTTCAACCTTTGACAAGTTCATATAATTATCAATTTAAGCAATGATTCGTTGAAGGAAATATATAAGGTGCACGTCAGTGTGCACTTTGTCCATAGAACAATGAGCCAGGATCAATTGTCATTCTCCGTGTCCAAGCTGCCTGCCATGCTCCTACCTTTCAAAGACATGCTGCTGTTCAATCTCCTTGAGGTGACTGAAATTTCTGAGCCGGCATTGCTTTGGGCATCTAATGAAGAGAGTGACACCCCCCTTTTGTAATATGACATGTCCCCAGATCGTTGTCTCTGAACGTGGAATTGCCCTCTATGATGACTGTTGCCACCGTTCAACCTTGCTTTGGCAGACTTGGTCAAGCTCATGTAGTTCGGCCCTCCACCATGACCACTGTCAGATCTTGCTTCCGATGCTAAGATGTTGGTAGCAGACCCCGGAGTTACCGAAGATGTCGAGGGAGAGCTCTCATCACACACAAAGTCAGAAGAAGAAGCTGAGAGCACTGAAGGAGGCTTGGCTGCTACCCTAGTTGTGATATTGTTTCTTCGGATTCTAACTGAGCTAGCATCACAAAGTTTGGAGCCTGCTAAGTTCAACTCCTCACAGTTGTTTTGCTCCATAAGCCTGCCCTCCCAAGGTTTTGTTGCCATCCATCCTTCTATATAAGACTCATGGTTCCTAAGAGAGTTAGCAGGGGAGCTTGGCCTTCCACTGTGTTTTAAACTCCGAGGCTGAAAGGAATATGAGCAACATGTTATATAAAATTAAAGACGTGCAGTATTAGAGATCCTCTCATTGCCGCAACATATATACCTGGTGAGAAAGAGCATAACCAATTGCCCTCTCTCTCTTCACTGCACCCTCGTGCTTCATGTGTATTTTCGATCTTACTTCGCTGACAGAAGCTTGACTATCACACCATTGTTCCTGCAATACTGCGAATGTTATTGGTTTCGAAAAGATACTGCCAATGTTAACATAACTTTCACGCATTAATAGGATTTCATATTTTTTTTATCTAAAAAACACGTATATATGCTAACCAATTACGCTAAAAAGGTCAGAGAAACAGTATAATGTTGTCTGAACGCACTCTTTTTTGTAAACTGTAATCTGAACTTGACATTTGGACTGGCAGTAACTAATTGCAAAAGGCATTGTTGTTGTTATCACCATTACTTTTCTTACCTAACATCATCACTACAAAGATGGATTCAAACACGCATTGTCAATGTGAAAGCGGAAAAAACAATCTTAATGGATTCAATCATTACTCAAAACAAAGGAAGGTTAATTGTCCATATCAGTCTTACTGACAGAAGTCCTTGTCAAGTAAAAGTAGCCCACCATATTAAGTCACACATCCCTTTCTCCATAAGGAAATCAAAGGAAAGCACTAGGGATGGCAATCTTACCCGATTTTCTATGTACCTACGGGTAAAAACACTAATAGAGGTAGGTATGTTTCTCTTTTATTACCCGAGGTATATTTATGGGGCTAAACTTTACTCGACGAGCAAACAGATATGGGTATGGAGGAGCTTCACCTATACCCGTTCCGTCCGATTATCCGCCACCTTCTATTGACATATGGGCTAGAACAGGCATCTAATTGACCACCTAATCCTCAATTTGTGGTACCTCATTTCAGTAATTGTTGAACTTGGGCATCTATGTGTTATCTGTCTGCACATGTTATTTTAATTCTTATTCTCATATACATTTAAAATTTTGAATCATTGATAATCATTCTTCAATCCACAGAATGTAACCGTATACCCACGGTATCGGATACCCACGAGCGAAGGATACCCGTGAGGGAGATTTTGGTTCGCAGATATAGGTATGAGTGAGCACTATCCGAACCAGCCGCACCTGATTGCCATCCCTAGAAAGCACCAGTACAAACTTTTCAAATTATACTTGAAGCCAAACATAAATAACTAGGTTACTTCCTTAAAAAATCTCTGTTAAAAAACTTGTTGTGAACATCTAATAATTGAACTTCAAAATCCTGATTTCCGTCTTTCAAATGATCTCCTGATTTCATGACTAGAATCAATTTTAATTTCAACATGACAATTATTTTAACACCTGAATTTAAAATGTAAACATGGCAATTATTTTGCTTCAGAACTTTGATTTGGATCTAAAACTAGAGCCCATGGGCCACGGTTCTAGTAAGGAACTAGAGGCCCGTATATTACAGGAAGGCACACACTTCAACCTCAAATCTCCACCGAATTTGCAGCAACGGCATGTACACTAGTAGCATTACCAGCTACTGCAGAAATACTCCCGAGTCTTCAACTCGCTGCAAGGAGGAAGTTGTAATGCAATCTTGCATTTACAAATACACGCGACAAGAATATCGCACTGCACATCCAAGCGAAGAAAAGCACGTAATGCTGTGAACCGTGTACCTCAGCTTCGTTGATGTGGTCGGCACAGCCGTTGCGCTCGGCTAGCGAGTCCTGCGAGTCGCGGCCATTGGAAGAACAGCGCGCCCGCATCGCCCGCGCACGCTCCTGGAGCCGCACCAGCGCGTGCATGCACTTGAACGTCACGGCGAGCTGCCTCCGCACGAGCCGGCCGCGCATCAGTGCCTGCAGCCGCACAATGCCTCTCAGCGCCTTCAACGCCCGCCTCGCCTAATCACGCGCCATTCAAGGCAAGCACAAATCAACACAACATCGTACATAAGTAGTAGGAGAACCAAACATTGAGGGAATTTCTGTGCTTCATACCAAGAAGGTGCGGAAGGCCGTCTGGATGCGAACGGCGGCCCACTCCTGCCTGATGAGACGGAAGTCCCTGGGCGGCGCGCGCACCACGGCCGCGATGACCGTGCTGAACACGTCGGCGGACGACGACGTCTCCGACGGCGACGCGGTCCCCCCGCCGGCGCCGGCGCCGGCCCTGGACGCGGAGGACGAGCTCCGCCACAGCCGGCTCCACTTCCGCCCCTTCCCCGCCGACGGCGCCTTGAGGCCCACCAGCGACTTGATCCACTTCCCCGACGCTCCCATCGACGCAGCAACTCAACTCCCTCTCTCTCGCTCGATCGGTAGCTTCGTGCCTTCGTTTCTGTGGGGGCAATGCGAGAAGACGAAGCCAAGAAGAGACAAAATGGAAGGAGAAGTATGGAAGTAGTGGGGATAGTGGAGGAGTTAGCCGTTGTCTTTTTCGCCCACGACGCGCACTCGGGGAGAAGCGAAAACGTTCGTCCCTCGTCCGTTCGTGGGGATTCAAATTTTGAACGGCGACAAGCAGCAAGCGGCAAAGGAGGCGGACGAGTCGCGGGACCCGCGGAGATGCTGATGACATGTGGACCCCCTGATTTTACAGACCCACCTGTCATCGGGTCAACGGCATGGGAGTTTGCTCATCGGGCGTCGAGAAAGAAAGATGGCAGCTTTCTCGCGGCATGGCCCCTGCTGATAAGCGGGCCCATGAGGAACGTGGCCCACGTGCCAGAGGAGATGGGATTTCGTACTCGCGTCAGCCAGCCTCTTGTATACAGTGACGACCACCGGGTTGGTATCATGGTATGGCACGACACGACGACGGTCACATAGCAAGATGTGACTGGAACTACCATGGCAAACCGAATGTTTCGGAACATTGAGTGAGCCTTGGGAATTTCTATTGACACATGAAGCAAAAATAATTAAAAACATTTAGACTATCTCTAATTATTACTCATACGCAATCATTATATTCAATACATGTTATGTTATGATAAAGAATATCAAGTAAACTTGAATATATACTAAGGATATAAAGAAAACATCACACTAATTTGTATTGAAAATAAAAAAACATCACACTAATTTGTATTGAAAATAAAATACACTTATAGATAAAACAATTAAAAAATGCACACTAAAACGGCACAAAAAACTGAATGAATCATTTCAGTTACAGAAGCTTATAAATTACAACAATCATCCTTTTCTTTGGAGCCAGAAGGAAGAGGCCCCAGCCCTAGGCTTCTTTGAGTAGAAACCAGGATTACATCAAACAACCTTATTCCTCAGAAGAACATCAATCGAACTAAGAACCATGGTAATTAAGATATACTTCCTCCTATCATAAATAGTTGTTATTTTAGATATCGATATGGTCCTCAAAATTCAACTTTGACCACTAATTTCTATTGTGATATATTTTAAAAAATCAATAAAATTATAATATTATAAAAGTATATTTCAAAACGAATTTACACATACGATTTTCATGTATCCAATCTAGATATTTTTAAAAAATATCGATAGATAAAATTTCATAAGTTTGACCGCACGATATCTCAAATTGACTAGTTTTTGTGAACCCGAGTAGTATACAATACTCCTATGTACACAGTTTGAATTCATCCTAGTGCCACTTGAATTTGATCCGTCGAGCAGCAAATCCCGAGCACATTCGAAAGAACACAACTATGTGAGCTAGATTGTAAGGTCGCAGTCCATGAGATTTGGTTAATTTCTAATAAGCTCACGAGAGGGCTCTCCAAACCGTAGGCACGGCTCTAGGTGGCCTAGCATCGGTGATGTTTTCAAGTGTACTTTGCTTGCACAAGACTAACAATTTAAGATTTTGGCTATTATATAATTGTAAATAAGTGGATCTTATTGTGCTAGGTGTAGCTCAACCTATGATCTGTTTACATTGTAAAACTGATATATTAAAAGTGTTAGAAAGTTTTTTCTTATAGATTTTGGTTTATTGGTAGGGATTGCTGGAATTAATTAAGAATTAATTCAATAGAAGAAGTCGAAGGGGTGTTGAGTTGGGGGGTATGTGACTTTAGTCCCATATTGCTTATCTAGGTAAAGAGAAACCAACTTATAAGGGGAGCATATGCATGGATTCTAGTATGAGTTGGTGATAAAACTAGAGGTATACATGGTTGACTATGTTAGGCTATGTACATATATATGTCACGATTGAGACATGTTAAGTGTAGTTAACCTTGTTTCATGTATATGGACTATGCCACATCACCTTACATCTCAACTGCTGATATGGCATCGCAGACTTATTGAGACACACGTTCTCGTGTGGTTAATCCTTTCGCCCGCGATGCGAGGTTTCAGTGGATGGTTCCTATAATCGCGATAGTTCGATCTATGTTTTCGCAAGGCAGTTTGGGTCTTATGCATTTTCTTAAGGGCGACATCCCTGTATGTGAAGAAATACGCGACAGAAAACCAATCTAGTTCTCCTTCGGTGCTCTCCGCTTCCTCCGTGCTTGCGGCCACCCGAGTCGTTCCATCCCTTTGCCTGTGGTGCAACAGATGTGAGGGAAAGCAGTGTCCTAGATCTGACATCATCCACTTGATGCTTTGCACAGGAGACCGTCGATCAGGTTTCTGGGGAGCTTCACACCGCGCGACTGGTCATCTTCATCTTCGATCAACGCATCGCTCCTACTCAATTTCTAGTTCTTCACCAAGTCTACTGTAAGTGCCTTAGACTGAGTAGTTCTTGATCCAATCAATCTTTTTATTGCGATTAAATATGATAGGAATGCATACTGCTATGATAGTATTGTTTACATCTATGTATCAGTTGGGCTATCTAGCATGTGTAGACGTGCCTTCTTTATTAGCACGTTTTATAAATTTGCCGATTGCTAGTAATTATCATGTAGACGCAAATATTTATATTCATATTTTTATTGCATATCTATGGAATTGAATTAATGTTATGCCATGTTAATTTTCCAACAAAGAAGTGTGGACTATGTGAGCTAAATTGTGAGCTATGTGGGCGTCCACTTGAGTTCACTTAAAAAAGAGAAGCTAGAACATGGGAGTCCACTTAGAGCAAGTACAATAACAAAGCTCACTACTTACCCCACCTCTCATCTATGTTATTTAGAGTAAATAATAAAGTCACTTTATACAATAACTATCTCTAAACATTGTCTCTAGAAAAATACTAAAACATTTAATTTGGACATTCAACGTAAACTTTATCTTTGTGGCTATTAGCAAGGCACTAATTTCAACACTAAGAGTTGTTCGCGCTAGCTCTAACACTGGATTTTAACCAACGATAGTATTTATGTTTACGTGCGATGCTTGCTACTAAGTAAGAACATGCTTTCTTTTCTCTTCTCTTTTCTCCCTCTTCTATGTAGGACAAAACTGACGATATATATATACTCATAGTAAACTAAGATGGTCTTATTGTACTTGCTCTTACTATTTATTATAGGGTGGATTTAGTAGACTGACGGATAGATGACATCCACTTGCACTCCTATAATTAGGATACACATTAAAGGGGTGTTTGGCACAGCTCCAATTCCATCAAAATCTGTGGAGTTGGTGGAGCAGAGTATTCCTAGGGCTTGTTTGGTAGAGCTCTAGATCCTGATTCTCTAGCTCCAGCTTCTGATTCTCTATGGAATCGATTCTCTGGTGGAAGTGATTCCTGTCTGAGAAATAGTTACGAACTTGGTGGGGAGGTTCATAACTAGAAGGTTATGAATCAGGTGGGAAGCAGATTTTTTTGACTCCCAGGTTGCAAGTCAAAAAACATGAATCACTTTCTCATATTTCTATGTGAAGCTGGTTGATTTTTTCTTATTTGGTAGAGTTCCTCAGCTTCTCATGGAGAAGCTGAAGCTGGGAGCTCTGCCAAACGCACCCCTAATTCCAAAAATTTATGGAGCTGAAGCTGTGGATACCTTAAAAGTGTTTAGGTAGATCATCTTAGGGCCTGTTTGGTAGAGCTCTCTCTGATTCTGATTCTCTGTTATAAGTGATTCTCCGAGAGAAGTGATTCTGTCGCTGAAAGTGATTCTCTAACGAATCCATAGGATAAACTCTATGGAGAAATTGACTCTTTGTTGAGAGTGAATCAGAGAAGCAGACTTTTTCAGCTCCACCCTAGTTCATTTCGGAGAATCACTTTACGGAATCACCCCAGGAGCGATTATCGAAAAGCTTTGTTTGGCGAGCTCCACAGATTCACTCCATGAGGGGGAGCAGAGCTCTGCCAAACAGGGCCTTATTTACATTTTAAACTAAAAAAATATAAACTCAATTCATTTTATTTTAACCTACAAGCTCTTAGATTTAAGATAAAGTTAGGATCTAGAGCTTTGCAAGATGAAAGAGGTGCGCGGCCGCTTCTTTACTGCATTGCTCTCCTCTCTGATCCAACCACTCTCTTCTTTCTCTGTTTTCTAAAGGTGCAACCTTTGGCGCTGCCTGTGGCTGATTGATGCGATGTGCTGACATCAGTGTTGGCGTTGTTCCTAGTTTACGGGTCCAATGTAGACGTCTCTCTCAAGTGGTTTACTGTGTTGCCAGTATTGGAACTGAACTAGAACCGAAAGTTGCAATCCCCGGATATAAACTTAGATTCTTCATTTATGCCTGCCATTGGTGTGTTTTGCATGTGAACGTGGATCGTCCACCAGCGATATTTGGATCTGTTCTTTCAGTTTTCACCATGTTAATTTGCTTTATACACGTGGAATCTTTAGTGGTAAGTATGGACGTTCTGTTGTATTCGCAACATTTCCTCAGTTGTTCGACTGTTCGAGTGTAATGGAGCAAAACCCAATACTAATACAGTAATATGATGAGTTTTTAATATGTTGCACATTGTCATAAAGTGTAATAGATGGAAGCTTTTCTGGATTGTTTAAGTTTGTTTGCTATCGTTGGCCAGCTTTCATAATTGCCCGAACTTAGTTGGTTTCGCTCTTGGATTCTGATATGATCATATCACAAATGGGACGTACAAAGACTGAAGGAGTATTGTTACATCATGCGCAAACCATTAACTATAGCTACATTTCTAACAGTGTAGAGTGATTTTGTAGCACATAAAACAATATAGTTCACACACACAAAAAAAATTAGATATCCGTTAGGAAGCATTGAGCTTCCGACTGAATTACCACACATATTCTTGTCTCGGGTGTTGCTGACTTCGTGGTCCGTTTCGTTTGATGGAAAAATGAAAATGTACAAGTAAACTCATTCATTCTTATACGTTGGACATCTGATCATACATACTGTACTTAGTATTTCTACATCATGTTCTTGAGTCATGACTTCATCGATCTCAAAGTCTGAAATATGGTTTCAGATTTAAGGCCTGTTTGGAGAGCTCAACTCAAATCATTAAATTAAACTTATAGGCTAAAATAAAGTGAATTAAGTTTATATTTTTAGTCTAAAATGTAAACAAGATGATCTACCTACACACTCTTAATGTAAACAAATTTCTTCCATGATTTTGTTTGAAATTAAACACTAAATATAAAGCCTTTAGTTCGAAAGATATTATTGATAATTATAAAGCTTGTATGTAGATTTAATAATATTTTTTCTCGTATGCCTTTATTTATTTTCTCTTGAGTCTTGAGCATATGTATTTATTTATTAACACACACAAAATGTTCTCACTTACCTTTACAATACTATTATAAAGGGTATTCAAATAATTTGTTACATATTCTTATCAATTTCATCACACTCTTAATCCATAAAAGTTAAAATATGTCAAACATTTCTCGACGCTGCGAGCAGGCGCTTGTTTTCTGAACCGGCGGCTACCCCTGGTGAGAGTTTACAATCGATCAACAGAGACCGCACGATCTGGATCAGACGGCTGAGATCACGCAGGAGAGCACGCGGTGGATCTCGCAGAGAGGAAGTCAGAACCGAAGCTTGACTACTTGACCTGAGACGCCAAACGAAACTCGAGACCGTAACCCAAGCAGCCAAGAAGCACACAAGCACACGACCATGTACCGGACGGCGGCGGCGGCGGCCATTTCGAGGTCCTCCTCGGCGCTGCGCAAGCAGGTAACCCACCCACCCCCACCTTTCCGTTTGAAGCATTGGCGGTTGGCGCCTTTCTCCTGAAGCGCTGACGATTTCCCCCGTGCGGAAGCAGCTCGCGCGCGGCAGCGGGGAGCAGCGGCTGTGGACGCGACGGTATGCGGCGAAGGAGGTGGCCTTCGGCGTCGGCGCCCGCACCGCCATGCTGCAGGGCGTCAACGACCTCGCGGACGCCGTCAAGGTCACCATGGGCCCCAAGGTTCGTCCCCTCTTACTCCGAGTAGTATGGAACTTAGGATTAGTAGGGGGCGTGATTTGATAGTTGGCACGGAGCCACGGATACAGTGGAAGCGCTGAGCAATCGCACTTGATTTTTCGATTTGAGTCGGCTGCTTGTTTGTGTTGTAGGGGCGCAATGTGATTATCGAGAGACCCCATAAACCTCCAAAAGTCACGAAGGATGGGGTTACTGTTGCAAAAAGCATAGAGTTCGAGAACAGCGCTAAGAATGTTGGGGCAAACCTGGTGAAGCAAGTTGCTGAGGCTACTAATAAGGCGGCAGGAGATGGTAAGTGCTGAGTGCTATGGGGAATTCTTGTACTTGTTGGTTATCGCTATTCGGACTATCAGTTCTGTTAAGCATAACAGTCCATCTGATTCCTAAGCTAATTTGATGCCAACAAGCATAGTGTTAATAGTGATGTTTTGTCTTCTCCATCATGTGCGGTCAATCCTTTTGTGAACCAGTAACGAATAGTTGTGCTACCGGGACAGGGATATTTTGATGGTATGGATCAATCCCATAATTGTTACTGATTGTGGGATCAAAACTCACCCTCCGGAGGTGACGCCTAGCCTCCAGCCGAGAGCGTCTCCCACCCTTCTTCTCCCTTGCCGCCGCCGTTGGTGGCTGCTGGCTGGCCGATGGCGGTGGCGGGGCCTTTCACAGTGTCCTCTCCACTCGTTCTCTTCAATCCCAAGTCCCAGATCTACGCATTAGTGGCAGTGGAGGCAGCTGTTTTGCTGTGGCCGAGCTCGGGCTGCCGTCGCCGTCAACGAGCAGCGGAGTTGGTGCAGCTGGTGGCACAGCTCCACTAGCAAATCCAGGGTTTCTCCTCAAGCTCCGTCTGTGGTCTGTTGGGTTTTAACCCTGGATCATGAACACATAAACTTTGGGGACAGCTTTCTCTTGTGTTATCTTCTGTGTTATACTCAAACTCATGGATACATGCTTTTTTATAGTGGGCTGACTACCTAACCAAGGCAACTACTAAATATGAAAAGCCTAACTAAGGAAACAAACTAACTGATTTGATTTGTTTGCCGATTGCATCATGATCTTTACTTGCCTTTCATGACATGGCAAATCAACAATTTTGACAAGTCTTGATTATGGTTCCAACATGGTCAAGCGCCAACGGCCAAAGCACAGCTTGATGAGGGGATTGTCGCGGCATGAGGCATCTTTGCGGTCGTGAGCCGATGAGTTGGGGCCGGCGCTACTTCCCCTGATCAGATTTAGGCCGTATCTGACCGAGCTCTTCTTCCTTCCTTTAGATCAGACCAATTTTACTCTCCTCCTTGTCAGATCTGGTCGAATCCGATGGAGTTTCTCGCGGCTGCGCATGAGGTGCATGCAGGGGTTGTGTAGGTGCGGCGAGGTTGTGGTCGGCATTGTCAGCTGGGGCTACATGGTTGTTGTGTGGCTTTGACCCGTCAAGGCAGCGGTGATAGAGGGTTAGGTGGCATTGGGGTTTGCTGGAGACTCAAGTGGCGCTTGGGGTTGGCTGGCGGCCGACCTCCTGCTAGCATGTCTTCGCGGGGGCACATGTGGTGCCAGGTCAGTGGTGGACCGCGGTGGCCGGCGTAGGTGTGCACGTTACGCGGCGAACGGCAGCCCCCAAGATAGAGGGTCACGGCGTTGCTGCTTCCTGGCGGCGTGGGTGCGCGTCAGGAGCTCGGTGGTGGTGCGTTGTTGCAGGAGACGTGCATTGGTGGTTTGTTTGGCGTCAATCCCCTCAGTCCCGGGTTGGGGTGGGGGTATGGTTGTGGCAGGGGTGCGTTCGTCCGTGGGCGGCGCAACAATGTAGGTTTGGAAGTCTCGCACCGGCGACCTCCATGCCCTCTACGGGCTGGTGCGTTATGTCGTGGACGTCAGGGGCGTCTCTGGCTCACGGCATTGTTTTTGTCGATCTCGAGTGCGCGTGTCTCATGGGGCATGGTGAGGATCTTCAATAGGTGTTGGCCTAGTTGGTGTTTATTGGTGTCTTGGATGGAGTTTCCAAGTTTGGGACTTGCTTGCCGTTGTTGGTGTCTCCCCTGTTGGGGTTGGCGGTCGGTTTCATTGTATTTCCCTCTCTGGAGACTTTTGTTTTACTTTCTTCTTCTGAAATGAATGGCAGAGCTCCTGTCCTTAGTTTCAAAATCCCATAACTATTATGTGCTCGTTAGAATGTTATGTTCAGTGCATGAAGTGCTCACACTGGACAAGAATATCAATAGTTTAGTGTTTGTTTGGTTTTGGACTTTGCAGTTATTTTTTGGACCGTAGATGTGCCTCTGCTTTCATACTGTTTTCAGATTCAGTGCACTATCTGATCGCACTAAGGTCTTTATGCTAAATATCATTGGACATACTTCCAGTCTAGGACCAAAGTAAATTGTAATTGATGCTTTCCATTATTTATGTTTTATGCAGATACATCTTAAGTTGAAAATAGATGTTCTGTTGCTCCAAGAGATCACTTAGTTTCTGACATAGGATCTCACAGTACTGTTTTTTAGGAAAACACTAACTGGGAGGTTCCCTAACAAGTACCAAATATTGTTATTGATGTCATACAATACTTTATATGATGTGTAGCTGGCATGCAACCTGAACCTAATAAACATGTTATATTAATCCTAAGAATAGCCACTCAGTCACTCACTTTATTTCTGATTGGATGGGGCAACAGGTACCACTTGTGCGACTGTACTTACACAGGCAATTCTCACAGAAGGCTGCAAGGCTGTAGCAGCGGGGTCAATGTTATGGACTTACGTAATGGTATAAACAAGGCCATAAATGCTGTCACTACTCACCTCAAAAGTAAAGCATGGATGATTAATTCCCCAGAAGAGATAAACCAGGTGAGATATTGTGGTTCACAGTGGTGGCTTGATTTGTTTGCCCCCTTTGAACCTCATTGTACCAAGCCATCAATCATTCATCGGAGTTACTTACGCATCTTTGATGTAGTTATTATTTGCATCTGCTTTAGATAATCAACAATCATCATTGTGATTCTATACGTAGCAGTGCACACTCAGTAGTAACTAGCCCTCATTGCTTGTACTTTAATTGGAATTCTAGCTTAAGCATACCCCATTCATTTTCCTCCTGTAAACCAGGTTGCAACCATTTCTGCAAATGGTGAAAAGGAAATTGGAGATCTGATATCAAAAGCTATGGAAAAAGTTGGAAAGGATGGAGTCATTACTATTGTTGTGAGTGCTAAGTGCTGCTTTGCTATTATAGGCTTGCTATGCTGCAACTTATTCTTAGAAACTGGCAGGATGGCAAAACATTGGATAATGAGCTTGAAGCAGTTCAGGGAATGAAGCTGTCTAGAGGCTACATATCTCCTTACTTTGTGACTGATCAGAAGACTCAGAAGTGTGTAAGTCTGTTTTTCTCTGTTGAACCAGTGAATTTAGCATGGGTTCTGTCTTAAAAAGCATTTTCAGTTTCTCTTTTTTGCCTTGATTTTGTGACGGCATGCATGGCGGAAACTTATCATTTATCAATAGTAGTTGGGACGTCACAGGTCGCAGTTTTTTTGCTTTTGGTTTCGAGGAGCTTCAATATAATCACTAGTAGGCTAGTATGTCTCCTACCTTTGAGGCTTGCATCGTGCCCTTGTAAACTCGCATTGCGAGTGTGCAGTATCTGTCTACTCTTTCACCAAAGTGGGGCGTCTGAGATTGTTTTAGGCCTGGGAAAGGTTTAAAATAAAGATGAGATGCATATCAAAAAATAAAGATGAGATGCATATCAACAGACTGGGAAGATTTCGAATGAATGGCCTGAGCTAAACTTTGTTTTTCATTTATCCTTTGTATACCTGTGCAGGAGGTGGAAAATCCTCTCATTCTTATTCATGAAAAGAAAATATCAAACATGAATTCACTTCTTCCAGTATTGGAAATTTCCATCAAGGTAACTATGTCGCTTGACATGTCAGCTTTTGCTGATTATACGATGGAAATTTGGTGACAACTGATATGTGATGATTGATCTATGTAGAATCGTAAACCTCTTGTCATTGTTGCTGAGGATGTAGAGGGAGAAGCTCTATCAATGCTTGTACTGAACAAGCATCGCGCCGGACTCAAGGTGATATTAGTTATTTTTTTGGTTTCTGTTTATACCATACTTCAGTGCTGATATAAGCTGCTTGGCAATCTGTACTCTTTGCATGGAAGCAAGTTTTTTTCTTTTTTGTTTTCCTCCTTATCTGTGGTGCTTCTTTCCTTCACTAGTCATTGAGCTAATCTGAATTGTTATCCCGGTGAAGCTTATTTAGTTATTTATGCAAATTCTTCAACTACTTATCAGGCCCCAATTGTAGGTATGTGCTGTCAAAGCTCCTGGGTTTGGTGAAAACAGAAGAGCCAATCTGGATGATATGGCTGTGTTGACAGGAGGAGAGGTCAGCCATTATGACAACAATAATAAAGTTGCTTAGCATGAATGACATTACTATGATTGAAATTCACTTATTATTCATTTTGATTTCAAGGTTGTTAGTGAGGATCGAGGTCTCGATCTTGGTAAAGTCCAACTACAAATGCTTGGCACAGCTAAAAAGGTTCGTTAGCTTTCATAAATTGTTGCACCTGAGAACCATACAGTGACATTGTTTCAAGAAAAAGAACCATACAGTGACATTTTACTTCACAGGTTACTGTATCTCTTGATGATACTATCATTTTAGATGGTGGAGGTGACAAACAACAGATAGAAGAGAGGTGCAAACAGGTACTATAAGAATCGTAATATATTACGCTGATCTCAAGACAACCTGGATAATACTTGCAGGAAGCTCTTTCAGTAGAAATTACATCTTTTGTCATGTGGATGTCCTTGACAGCTTAGAGAATCATTTGAGAACAGCTCTGCTATGTTTGACAAAGAAAAGGCTCAAGAGCGTTTATCGAAGTTATCTGGAGGTGTTGCTGTCCTCAAGGTTTGTCAATTTTTAAGTACTGGGTAAAGTTCCTTTTTTTATGGTGCTCTGCTCAGTGTATGCACTTAAATTGCAGATCGGCGGAGCTAGTGAAGCTGAAGTTGGTGAGAAAAAAGATAGGGTAACAGATGCTCTAAATGCTGCAAGAGCTGCTGTGGAGGAGGGTATTGTACCAGGTAGTCACATTTTTTTTTCTTGAACAACTTATACGTTATTTCCCCACGTGCTTTGGCTTCCTTCTTAATTTGTTTTAATTTGTTTCTTGTTTCTTTGGTTTTTTGCAACACCTGATTATATGTTTTATGTGTTCTCCAATTCATGTCATGGCAAATAGGTGGTGGAGTTGCCCTTTTATATGCCACCAAGGAGCTTGACAAGATTAGCACAGCAAATGAGGATGAAAAGATTGGAATTCAAATCATCAAGAATGCTTTGAAGGTTATTTCATGTACTGATTCTGGTGCTTCATATTTGTTTCTTGAACCTATATTTATAATTCCTGAATTTCCGCAGGCCCCCTTGATGACCATATTGGCAAATGCTGGCGTTGATGGTGCTATAGTCATCGGGAAGCTAATGGAACAAGAGAATCTTAGTTTGGGCTATGATGCAGCAAGAGGTTTGTGATGATTAACTATGTTTTAGCAGTTCATTCTAGATTTTAAAGTGTAATGAAATACATGCTGACTCCAAATTTTAGTCTAAAAGACAACCCTAATAAAGGCTATCCAAATTTGTTCTAAACTGTCATAATCCTTAGCGATTCAGTGGCTGATTCCTGCATTTTGCCAACTAAGTTAAAAAGACAGTAGTAATAGAGGCTATCCAAATTTGTTGTAAGGCGTTATAATCTTTAGCGATTCAGTTGCTGATTCCTGCATTTTGCCAACCATAGGGGAGTATGTTGACGTAATTAAAGCTGGTATCATCGACCCTGTGAAAGTGATCCGAACTGCACTTCAAGATGCAGCAAGGTACAGCAGAAGTTCATTGACCATGTTCCTTTAGTATGGGCGTGACTAAAATTATCAGACTTGTTTGACACTTTGTGCTTCTATACAGTGTGTCTTTGCTGATGACAACCACAGAGGCTGCAGTTGCCGAGCTCCCAGCGACAAAAGCCAGAATTGCCAGTCGTATGCCGCAGATGAGCGGGATGGAATTTTGAGGACAGTACGGCATGATGTATGAATTACCTGTTCTTGGCTAAAGGCTATACTTGATAACAAACTAAACTTTGTTTCCCAGGCGAATACATCAATAGAAATTACCCTCCCTATCAAATGTGGCGCAAAGCTGGCACCGATATAATTTTGATTTTTGAACTTAGTGCTCGATGCTGATGCAACCTAAACTAATTTAGAGCCCTTCATTTTGTAGATTCTATGATATTAACTTGATGCTGTCAAAGCTGCAGAATTTCAGTATGCATTTTAACGATCGCATTTGAGCAGAATGCCTCTTCCTGTTGTTGTATTTTTTTTGTCCTTGTTTTCGTGGTGGTGGCTGCGGTGCTGCAAACAGCGAAAAATAATCTGATTGTGCTTATAGTTGGCTCCACACCTCAAGCTTCTGTGCCTCTCCGGCGAGCGGCAACCGTTTAGCCGGCCATTTCGACCTTGTGAATCCTTCCCTAATCTCCTTGTATATGTGTATCCGAGAATACGAAACTGTTTCCATCAACTCTTGTTAGTAACGTCAGGAAGAAGGCACGTAAGTTTTAAGGATGGGCGGTGACTTAACACTTTTTAGCTACTATGTGTTTGATGGACGTAAAGCTATATTTTGGTTGGAATACGAAGTCAACGCAATTCAAGTAATATGCTTTAAGATCGAAGGACCAATCAATTTATTCATGCTAAGAAGCATACATATGCAAACTAGCACTCCAAGACGCATCATGACATTGCCCAATCAGCAGACCAGAAATTACAAGAGATGCAGCATTGTAAGCTGTAACTACACTAGGCGGTAAATCTTGAGAGCCCTTCGATCAAGAAAAAAGATGACCAAACTTCAGCATCATCTCATAGGATTTCTATCAAAATCGAAGGCACGAGCATCATCTCAAATGGATTTCTACGAGCGTCGAAGCTTCTACGCCGTCTTGGCTTCATCGGGTGGCTGGATAAAGCGGGGAACCTCTCCGTTCATCACCCTCCATGGCCCCCAGTAGAACTTGGGCGGCATGAGGGGCACGGCCTCGCCAGGATGATCCTCCCAGTACTTCTCCTGCTCCAAAACGTAATCACAATTCACAACCAGGCAGAATTAAACAGGGAAGTTAAATTAACAAATCTAGCCAGTTGAATGAAGCATCATAATCAACTTGATCGTATCTTTTGAAACAAATTTATGATTTTTAGCCACAACTCGAAACTTCATATCATTGTAGGATTGGGGAGCAAGCAATGTGCCAATGTTTTTCGATCGAGCTTTCACCCATTTCCTAGCAATGTGTCAAGGTTATCATGCAGATGCGGTGAGCAGAGGAATTTGGTCGCCGAAGAATGCAAATAATCCCAGGGTCTACGTAATTTCCTACTAAGATGCAGTTGCATGCTGCAAGACATCGCAACGGACGGTAATGCCTCGAGTAGGCATTCCATCGAACATCTTCCGCGCGGCTGGGCGCTGCCATGCCACCGAGAGCGCCAGCCCCGCGGCGCGATTTTCAGCCCGAGTGTCTGACCTTGTAGAGCTGCTCGGTGACGGCGGCGCCGACGACGCCGGTGTAGAAGGCGGCGACGTAGGTGCCGACGAGCGGCGCGAAGGATCGCGGCGGGCGGTAGGGCTCCACCATGTCCCACAGCACCGTCTTCTCCCACCTGTGGAACTGCCGGTCCGCGTACCACCTCCAGAACCGGCTCGCCATCCTCCCTCCTCCGCCGCGCGCTTCGTCCCCTCCCCCTCCCAACACCACGCGCGCGGCGCGCTCGCTGCAATGCGGCGGACGGCACGGCGCGACCGACCCGACCCAACCCAACCCACCAGGCCGCCACCACCACCCACGTGTACTTATTTTACTGGCTAGTTGAGCTGAGCCCACTTAGCCTGGTCCATGTGTGTCTTCGCGCCCCGGAAAAGACAAGAGCGGGGGCGGAAAATACGCGAAAAGGCCCGCGACCTCCGCTCTCTCTCTCTCTCTCCGTCTCCGCCGCCGCCCGCCGCAGCCGTCGTCGCAGGCGAGATGGGCATCAAGGTGAGTGCGGGGGGACGGCCGCCCGCTCCTCCTCCTTCCTCCTCTCTTGGATTTCAGTTTGCTGTAGCTGTTCGGTTGTGGATTTGGCGATGGATTCCCCTTACCTTGGAATGGCGATTCAGTTTGTAGGGTTTGACGAAGCTGCTGGCGGACAACGCGCCCAAGGCGATGAAGGAGCAGAAGTTCGAGAGCTACTTCGGCCGGCGCATTGCCGTCGACGCCAGCATGAGCATCTACCAGTTCCTTGTATGTGCGCCCCTCTACTTTCTTCTCCCCTCACCCACAACAGTTCCTCTCCTTTCATTTTCTTGCCACTCTGTGCTTAGATGACACTGGTTAGGGTTCGGTTTGTGCTCAGGAGTCCATCTTTATATGTTATTTATTGCCGCTTCTACGCACGTTCGGGGAGAGTTTGCATAGAAAATGTGCTCTCTTGGATTGGGTTTAGGGTCTCACATTGTTAAACCTCTGAGTGTTAGGATTTTTTTCCCTTTATCGCTAGAGTTTTCCATTTGACATTGCTCTTTTTCCTCCTCTTAGATTGTGGCGGTGAGTTGCCAAATTTCAAACAGCGTGTTGTAGAGGCTGTAGAGGTGAGCCGACAGCGTGTTGATCTTTTTTTTTTCACACTACTGTATTATTTCTTTTTGTCTGCTTATTACCTTTCTTTCTTGATCCATATGAAAAATGGCTCTTGATGTTTTAGGAAGGAGATGAGGACGTGATTGAAAAATTCAGCAAGAGGATTGTGAAGGTGAAATTCTTTGTTTTCAGTTGTTAGGTTAAGATGTTTTTTCTTTGGATACGATGTATTCAAGAGTAATCTTCACAAAATAAATATGAGGCGATTTACTATGGCGTTAGAGAGCCGCTAGACTGGAATATCAACTGCAATATGTTTTGCATAAAGTGATGGTTTGAAATGTGTGAGCAATTAGAGTCCTGACTCCTGAGAGTAAGCTAGGCTTTTCAATTTTTCATTTTCTTTGTCCTTGATGAACAGGTCACAAAGCAGCACAATGATGATTGTAAACGACTATTAAGACTGATGGGGGTTCCTGTTGTAGAGGTAAATTCAATTTTCCTTGGTGTCATGCTTACTATGAGGTAATGAATCATCTCATATGATCATCTTGTTCTAAGGAATTGTTGATTTTTTTTCTTCTATCATAGAGGCTAAGATTTATCATATGTGTTTGTGATGCTCTCATTCAAATGACCTCTGCCTTCTGGTACTAGTAGGCACCTTGCGAAGCAGAAGCAGAATGTGCTGCCCTTTGCATAAATGATAAGGTATCATTAGCATTCTGGACCTCTACTTTCTTGTTTTCACCCCTTTCTTCAATTTTTGATTTAGCAACATCTATTCTATAGGTGTATGCTGTTGCATCAGAGGATATGGACTCTCCTTCCTTTGGGGCTCCACGGTTTCTTCGTCATTTGGTGGATCCAAGTTCGAAGAAAATACCTGTGATTGAATTTGAAGTCACAAAAGTATGAAGTGTTGCTGTGTGTTTGGTACTTGTCTTAAGCTCCATTCACTTAACCAAATTTCATATTGCAGGTTTTGGAGGAGTTTGAACTCACTATGGACCAATTCATTGACTTGTGTATCCTTTGTGGATGTGACTATTGTGATGGTATTAAAGGTATCCTTTTTAACTCTCTTTTCTTTCCTATTGTTCCCCACAATTACTGCATTTCTCGAATTCTTTAGCTAGTGGAGATCCCTAGTTTTCTTATTGTCTATTCATGGTTGTCTGCTAGGTATTGGGGGTCAAACAGCTCTGAAGCTGATCCATCAACACGGTTTCATAGAAAGCATTCTGGAAAATATTAACAAAGACAGGTGTTAGCGTAAAAATTTGACAAGGTATGACCAATTTGTTAGGCTAAGAATAAAATTAGATATATTCGGCCGATATCGGCTAAAAAGGGTAAGTTGAGGTAAAATTGGGATAATAGTCGATATCAGTTATATCTGCAGGAGATTGAGGTCGTTACGAATTATGGTCGACAACGTATCGGAAAAAGATACGATCGGCTCACACACTATAAAAGGGCCTAGAGGCAAGTCAAGGAAAAAAAATTGAATCAAATAACTCCCATCTACGTTTTCTTATCAACTAGGAGTACTCTTGTAATTTAGATCTCTTATAATTCTTCGTTGATCAATAAAGTTGTGCATCACCGATTGTTGATCTTCTCCGATTACGCAAGTTTGTTTTTTTCCGATCTCGTTGCGCATTGCCTTTTTCGAGAAAATCTACCTTTATCAAACATCTAATCAGCTCTAACAAGTCGTTTAGATTTATTATTACTTTTGATTTAACCGTCTTTGAATAGCTGTTTATATCCTTACCGATTATTATAATAGATCGGCTTTGAGCGTATTTTCTATCCTTGCTAATTGCAGGATCAAATCGACTGGCACTCTTCGAACATCTTGAACCCGGTGTTCATGTGTATTTGAGTCAATTAATCTGTTGTCATATTTTTCGGCGCCAACAACAGGTTAATCCATGGAAATATTTTGAAGATATTTCTATTCTCTTAGTAATGAACTGGCCCTGCATTTTCAGTTATGTAACTCAGTAGCCTTAAATTTATCCACTTTTGAACTCCTGTATGTCTTAGCTAATGACATTTTCTTATGTGTGCTGTTTTCTTTTCTTCTGTAATGTTTGCATTAGATGTTTTGCTTGTGATATGGAGACTGTTTTTTTTATGTTTATTTATGCTAGATTTGGGCACATGTCTACTGCAGATATCAAATTCCTGAGGACTGGCCTTATCATGAAGCTCGCCACTTGTTCAAGGAACCCAATGTTACATTGGATATTCCTGAGCTGAAATGGACTGCACCTGATGAGGAGGTACGCATGCTGACCTTGTTTACTTGACTTCAAACTTCAATGTGGACTTATTCAATTACTTTTAATCTTTCTCCAGGGTCTCGTAAATTTCTTGGTGAAGGGAAGTGGTTTCAATCAAGATCGGGTGACAAGGCACGCACTTTCCTTTGGGTTCTTTCTTGTCAACTATTTTTAAACATTTTTATCAGATTTTTTTCTTGGATTTTATGTAGGCTGTAGAGAAGATTAGGTGAGCATTATAATACATCTTCACAAACGTGGTTCTAAAAAATAATAATGATGTCTATGCGCATATTTCATTTGTTGAACTTAATCTTACTGCACCAATTGCTGACTTCATGCAACCAGGCTCAAGTCAGTTGTTAGTACGTCAGCATCACTGAAGCGAAAGGTACCAACACTGAAATGCCACCTCATTTTTTCTTGTTTATATTTGTATTATTTAACCTTCCCTAGAGCCACCATTTTTTAGCATCAGGTACGACCCGATGAAATATGCTAGAACCATAGTTATCGTTTGCTGTAAACCCCACGAATCGCGAATCGGATTTGTTAAACTTGAAACGGTTTAAGGTACGGGGTTCGTGTTTGCAGTGGATATTGGAAGAAAAAATAGCGAACCACGAATACAAATCCTATACTGTGACTCGGACGAATCGCGTTTTTATTAACTATGGTTAGAACTGTACATGCTAGTATGGCCTAGTATGTCTCTGATATTTAAATCACTATTTGATTTTTTTTAGTAAGTTGGAAAAACGGAAATACTGGCCATCAGTGATCATACTACTTGGCCTAGTTTTAATTGTTAGATGTTTCAATGTGCAATGCACAGCCACCTGAATATCACTATTTTTTAAAAAAAATAAAAACGCACATTGCTCAACCATATGTAAGTCAATTGCTCCCTCCAGTCACAAAAGATGAAAAGAATGTCATTTTGGGGCACGTGTGATCAAACTTTTTAAACTTTGGCTGTTGATATTTTTTTACGATATTTAGATTGAACACGTGAAAATGGTATGCCTAGATTTGTCTTAAAAAAACTTTTGTAAAAGTATAATTTTATTAGGTTTTATAAATCTATTACAATAGAAATTAGTGGTTAAAGTTGTGTTTCGGAGATTGTCAATATTAAAAACGACATTCTTTTGTGACTGCAATTAAGTCAATACAATAGCAAAAGCTATATGTGGTAACCCAGTCCTATAACAGTTCAAGTGTGAGAACGTTTTATAATTTACAGCGTTGCGCTGCATGATTTTCCCAGAGACTCCTGTAGATATTTCGTGTAAAATCCTATGTTAGTCATATAATTGCACTGTAGCAGGCAGTATTTCTCTTTACATGCAGAATATAATCGCTGGAAGAAAAACCAACCAAGGCAGCTGCAAGCAAGAAAGCAAAGCCAGCCAGTGGAAAGAAGAAATAAGTTCGATTTGCAATGGAAAAAGTCTATATAACACATCAAGTTCGCTTGAAAGTCTATTCACCACTCTGAACTATAAAACCAGATATTTGATCTCTCAAATTTTGCAATCCGGTTTAAATAGCACCATGACTCGGTGTCATATAGTGGTATTGTCCATGTGACGTGATAAGTATACGGTTTTCTTAAATAAGATGGTATGCTAGGCAAGTTTAGGTGAATGGCAAGTAGAGCTCTAGGTGATTTTCTTCCAAATCGAAATAGAGAGGGGGAGTTATAGGTGCTGACAACCGTGGAAGCGTGATTGGGATCTTATGAGGGAGAGACGCTTGTGAGCTCTACATATTATTGACCTAACTTGGCTAATAAATCATATTACATGGTAAAACCGCTTACTCATTATGTCACATGAGCAATACCACTATGCGAAATCGGATCAAGGTGTTATTTGAACCGGATTGTAAAGTTTGGGAGTTGAATGTTTGGTTTCATAGTTTAGGGTGTTAGATGAGTTTTTGCCCAAATTCATGGTGTTCATATCGACTTCTTCCATTTGCAATCGATCAACATAAGCTGCTAAGATTATTAACTGCCTGTTGTAACTCAATCCTTGTTCAATATTTTCTTATGTTCCAAGCTAGGTAAATTAGTTGACTTAGGAATGGGGAAAAACCGTGCCAAGTACTAGAACTCGTCTCATTTTCATTTTGTCATGGATGCGCATTCTCTTACTTGCAGCTTTAGTGTGGGTACGGTCAAGGTTAAAATTTTTGACAAAATTCGGCGAAGTTTCGCCGAAAAATCGGATTTCAGGCCACCCCGAATTTAAAGCTACCGGCCGGATTAAAAAAATTTTAAAAATTAAAAATGATACAGTAATTTCGGTTTTTTCGGTGAAATTTTGCTGAAATTTCAGGTTTTTTGTCCGTTTTTTAAAGTTTTAGGGCCAGATTTGGTCCAATAACCCATAAAAAAGTCATCTTATTAAAAATTTTGAGATATTTTAAAATTTTGGCAGAAACACTATCAGATTTTTATAAAATTATATAAGCTTGATAATGATCTAAAATATTTATGGTACAATCTTTAGTAGTATAGGATCATACAAAAAAATTCAAAATAATTGAACTTCATTTGTTATATTTAAAAAAGTCAAACACAGAATGAATATAATTGGGACAGGAACCTTGTTAGAATTTTATAATTTTTTTTGTGTGATCATGATCTAGAAGTTTTATGAGAGATTAATAATTGCCTCAGTACCGTTCTATAAAATTTCCAGAAAAATTCAATTTTTTGTTTGGTCATTGGTCAATCAAATCTATTGATGCATTGAACTTCATTTGTTATATTATATTTCGAAAATCAAAAAGGGAAATAACATAAATGGTATTGTGCCTTATAATGATTTTATAAATTCACTGGAGTGTGATTATGATTCAAAATTTTATGACATCTTAAGCATTTCCTTATCACCCTTTTGTTAAATTTTCAAAAAATTTAAACTTTTTTTATTTCTAAAGCAAATCTATGTATTGATCATCAGTTTTTTATCAAGATGTAGCACTGTCAGAATTGTTAAAAACTATTTAAGCTTGATCATCATATAAAACTTTTATAGAACCATTAATGCTATGTCAGGGCCATCCACAAAAAATTTCAAAATTTTTTAATGTGGTTTGAACAATTTTTCATTTTGTTCAATTTTGTCGATAAGGCTTTTAACAGGACGGTAGCACTTTTCGAATTTTCAAAAATTCATGAATATTGACCATCATCTGAAAATTTTATGAGAATATTATGGATGTATTAGGACCATTCACAAAAAATTTCAAAATTTTATAACCTCGTTTGTTCTAATTTTCATTCGGTTCAAACTCGCCGGTCAGCATTTTATCAGGACAGTAGCAATGTTTGAATTTTTAAAAATTCCTTAGATATGATAATCATCTGAAATTTTTATGACAATATCATTAATGTGTTAGGACTCTCTAGAAAAAAATTAAAATTTTTCGTCGTCGTTTAACCCACTTTTGAGCCGGTGCAAAATGGTAGAAATTTTGGCAATTTCGTCTGAAATTTCAGGTAAACTGGCTAAAATTCAGTTTTTTCGCTAGCAAACGGACCGAATTTAAATTTTGGTTTTTGGAAATATCAAGATTTTGTTGAAATTTCGGATTTCAGCTATATCCTGTATTTTTCTTGAAGTACGGTTGCTTGTGTGCACGCATCCTGATAGGATTAGATGAGAAAGATAAGCTTGTGCAGTACGATGAAATATCGTGGTATCCTGCCATGTTTGGGCCCCATCAACCGAAGCAGTTGGTGCTCATGGCTTGCTGTTCAAGCGCGCGCGCATGTCTGGGTGGAATCGCGAGGATAATGTCTTCCTCAACGCCTTGGGGGGGCGCAGTTTCAGCAGTCCAGGCTGATCCTCGTGTTCGTGAATGTCTTGAAAACCAATGGCAGCGTTGGCCTCGCGGGCAGGTGGATTCCTTGCCGTTTCGAGGAACCCAGGCAGGCAACATTGCCACGTCCACCGCGCCGCGCAAGCCGTTCCCTCTGGTCTTCAGCCGAACCGGGCGCGCGGTCCCCTTCGACCAAAGCTGCCTACGCTCCGCGGCGCGGCCGGCCAATCCAAGCTTGTGGTGGCTCCGCCACTTCCCGCTGCCCTGCCGCCGCTTCAACCGTCCCTTACGACCGCTTGTTCGGACGTCTAGCTCCACCACGCCGAGCTCTTCCGTCCCAGCGTGCAAATCTCGCCCGCCAAACTGCACGCTCTACCGCCCGCGTCAGCAGTCAGCATCGAGGTTTAAATCTCGTTTTGGTTGGCATATCAGAGGTGGTCGGAATTCAAAATTTTGCTAAGACCTTAGAATTTTGGATAAATTTTGGACGGAATGCAAAAATAAAAATTCAAATCCGGAATTTTGTTGAACCAAGATTTTAGTGAAATTTTGTTCGAAATTGCTGAAATCTCAGCAAATTTCAACCGAACAAAAAATGGTTCAAACGACATCAAATTTTGTTTGTGGATGGTCCTGACACATCACTAATGTTCCCATAAAAATTTCATATGATTATCAAGTTTGAGGAATTTTTAAAAATTCTGATAGTGGTACTGTTCGGATAAAAGGCTGACCAGCATATTTGAACCAATGAAAAATAAAACAAACTACGTTATACAATTTTAAAATTTTTTGTGTGGATGATCCTAATGCATCAATAATATTTCTATAAAATTTTCAGATGCTGACCAACCTTCATAAATCTCAAAAAATCCTTATAATGCTATTGTCCTGGTAAAAGCCTTACAAACAAACTTCAATTGAATAAAAAATGGTTCAAGCGAAGTTGGAAAATTTTGAATTTTTTTTGTATGGTCCTGATGCATCATAAACATTTTCATAAAAATTTTGAGTGATGATCAAACTTCAAGAATTTTTAAAAATTCTGACAGTGCTACATCTTGATAAAAGCTTGAAGATCAATACATAGATTTGTTTTAGAAATCAAAAAAGGTTTAGAATTTTTTAAAATTTCATAGAAGGGTGCTAAGGAAATGCTTAAGATCTCATAAAAATTTTAAATCATGATCATACTTTAGTGAATTTATAAAATTCTTATAAGGGCACTGTGCTTTTTTTGTTTTTTTATTTTTGAAATATAACAAATGAAGTTCAGTGGTTACATAGATTTGATTGAGCAAACAAAAAAGTTGAAAATTTTAGAGAATGGTACTGAGGTAATTCTTAAGCTCTCATAAAAATTTTGGATCATGATCACTCTCTAGCAAATTTATAAAAGTCTGACAAGGTTATTGTCCTAACTATATTCATTCTGTTTTTGATTTTTTTAAAGATAACAAATAAAGTTCAATTATTTTGAATTTTTTCTGTATAATTCTACACTACTAAAGATAAAACCATAAATTTTTGGGATCATAATCAAGTTTTTACTAAAGATACCTCCTGTAGCGCACTCTTCTCTCAAAAACCGAACCCCCGTTTCACGCACTGTTACCACTGTAGCGCGCGTGCACTGTTGGCTCCAGACTGTTTGGTACGTATCACCCTCGACCTGCCACTGTACCGCCCTCGACCTAACGCTGCAGCGTTGTTTGGGTACTGTAGCGACAGTGTGGTCCACGTGGATCCTTCGTAGTTTCTTCGACACCCTGGTAACTAGCAACAAATAAACGCTGCTATTAGGCATAGAATTCTCATATAAGTGAAATTTCTTCTACACCTTTCATACCTAATAACAATTAAACACATGCTATTATATATCATACAGTTTTCATGTAGGAAAGGAATGTGACGGAGGAGAAGATTTACTTCTTGTCACATAGCTCTTGTCCTAAGACTAGGGATGTCCTCATCACCTCATCTATTCTGTGACAAGAAAAATCAGTTTTTCATTGCTAAGCACATCTCTAAGTGCCTAGGCCCTGTTTGTTTCAGCTGGAGATTGTGGAAAGCAGCTTTTTAAAACTAGATTGTAAAAACTGGATTGTTAAAAAGCTGAAGGTTGAAAGCTCATGGTTGTTTGGTAACCCAGATTATAGTTGGGGGCAATGGTGGGTAATTTTGGTTGAAGTTGGGGAAAGCTCGGGAAAGCTGGGGCAATGGTGGGTAATTTTGGTTGAAGTTGGATGGGTATTGTGGTCTTTTGCAAAAAAAAAAGCTGGGGAAGAGTGGATTGTGGGATTGCTACAATCTGGAATCACAATCTGGCATCCAGATTGTTATAATCTAGATTAAAAGTTTGCTGTTTGTTGCCCTTCCAGCTTTTAAAAGCTGCTTTCCACAATCTCCGTGAAACAAACACAATCAGTTCTCAAGTGGAAAAACTGAAGTTTAGCTAAGGCGCTAAAATGAACTGCCACCATGCTACCCATGAATCAGGGAAATTCACAAGTGATCGATCCGGTAAAAGGTTTGTAACATAATTGAAGTTACATATATCCGTGAGAGTGGTAAAACGGCGGGAGGCTAGGACGTTAGTCCAATGACTCCAATCTGGAAGAGAAAAATAAACCAGCACTACAGTGCAAGCTGAACAATGCACCAAATCGATACAATTCCAGATTGTGTTAGCATGGAGACCAACTCTTGTAAAATTTTCACAAGCACTACATTGCATTTTGCGTATTAGAACAATGATTCTAAAAGCTTCGGATAATCATCCACCGTTTACAGAGTTAAGGCTTCGAGCCGAATCTAATACGTACGTACATCTTTTCTCCATGCTGCAAAACTCTCCATGGGAGCAACGAAAATGTTCAACAATTTGCATGCGTTTGATGTGTATTTCCGCCCTTGTACAGACTATTTGTCCCAACCGTCTCCTCGCATGCCAAACTCCCATTTCTGAGGGAGGGGACCGTATATGGATGCAAACTTTGCCAAGCATTTTGTTCTTATGTCATAATGCTTCTGGGTGTCCCGGCTGATCGCAACAGCAGAAAGCTTGGAAGTGTCGATAGCCCATGCCGGGTGCACGTACTCCACAGTCCTGTCAGAGCTTGCCTTTGCATACAGAAAGTTCATGAGCAAGTCCTCACAGTTGAAGTTCTTGTGCACAAACTCCCTCCCTTCTCTAGCTTCCTCGCTCCAGTACTTCTTGAAAGCAAACTCAGTGTCCATGAAAGCAGCACCTGTGAGGATCAGATTGTAGCCCTTCTTGCCCCTAGCATATCGCTCGTTCCTGTACTGCAAAGGGTTACCATCTATCATCCTTGGGTAGAAGCCCACCATCCGCTCAGGGTGTTCTCTCCAGACCCTAAATCCTTTCTCTATGTCACTGCAAGTCATCATGATGTCATCATCCAGTTCAAGGACAGCCCGGGTCTTTATCAAAGGGTCAACCCTAAATCGGTTGTTAAGAGAGTTGATATCTTCCACTCGTATCCTGACAGGCACTGTGGAATCAAAGGCGTCACTGCTTGGAGGGTTGCCTTTGTTCCAGACAACTACTATCTCTCTGACTGACTCACATCTGGAGTAGTGTTCAACAAATAGTTTCAAGTTCCAGAGTCGAGCTTCATATGTCATTGTGACCATCGTGAATTGAGAGTGTTGCCCCTGATATGTATATGCCTCTTCAGCACCATTACCGCCAAATAAGAAATGCACAGCAATGCAGATATTCACAGTACCTAAAAGAGCAATCACGCAAAAGAACAGCGTGTTGGACCAAGTTTTTTCGTTGAGCCTATCTTTGGTAGCAGATATATATCTGCCAAGGCTGGTAGAATATCTGCGGACTTTCTGGTTGAAGCGGTGCACAGGCAACATATGAAATAGTTCATTTCTCCTACTCAGGGGAGCCCAAAAACATGGAGGAATGTAGCAATTGATCGCACCTTTCACAAAACCCACGAAAATGACCAGAACAATGGCTAACCAAAAACCCATGTAACCAAAGACAGTCCTTCGTGTCGAGTCACCTGATGGAACACGATCACCATCCATTACAGCTATCCATCCACCAGAGGAAAGTTGTTGCGCATCCATGTGATGGTACCTCATTCCATTCCAAGCATTACTCCCTTTCTTTGGCTCTTCAACCCCAAGTTTTACTGGGACCTCTTTGTATTCTTCCTTGCTTAGCTTTTCAACTTTGTACAACTTAACCCTCCGGCCATAGGTACCACTGCAATCCTGACCTGGACGATACAGTGAACCTTCAAAGATGAAGAGCCTTCCACCATTTCGAGCTCCCAAACTTTTGTCAGATTTGTAAATAGGATTTTGCTTGTGCTCATTCCAAGGACCAAAAGGAGAGTTACTGTACCAAATTTCAAGCTCTGCATTCTTTTCAGTTCCGTACCGCGTAAAATCTGAGGCAAAAAGCCACCAGTGTCCCTCATATTCGATTAATGAGGCGTCAATAAGTGGTTTATTGATAAGCACCTTCTCCAATGTCCATTCAAGAGGAAATTTAGTAGCACGATAAAGTCGAAGCTCCTTCTTTTTGTTCCCCTCTGGCATCATATAAATCTGAAAAAGAGGAAGTTAGTGTTTTGACATCTTCAGAGATTGCCCATCAGTTCTTAAGGAATAAATACAAATTTAAAAATCTACCTCATTCTTGTATTTGAACACAAAAGGGTAGGACAGGTGCCATGCCTCATCTAAAGCAATACCAAGAAACTCCCATGTTGCACCTTGATCGGAGCTTCTTGCAACACCAATATCACCTTGCATTGAGGTTGTTGATTTTGTTTCAAAGAAAAGAAAGAGTGTGTCCTCCTGAGAGATGCATAAATATAATATCAGGTTGACAATTCCAGAAAAAAGCTCAGAAGAGAGCATCTTATGATAAGTAGAACAAAATGCAACAGGTGCATTGATTGGACTGAAAAATGCTTCCGGACTCAAGAATGTACTCTATGGATAACTCCTAACAAATAATCATAAAGATTGCATGTATAGGTTGATAGAAAGCAGGAACATATCCCTCTTTTCCCACTTGGGGAAAGTCTTAAAAATATCATGGTTTAGATGTCTTGTATGTAATCCAACACAAATATGATATAAAACATAAAATTATATTGCCAATTATCCTAAAACTGCTGTTTCTGAAGCTTGTAGAAACCACTTTATTTCACAAATTCACTTCTGTTGTCGTGCAATGTACTAGTTCTCTAACAACATCTTATTTTTGTTTGGTACTTTGGTAAATGAAAGTATGAAACCATCAACCAAGTCAGCAGCATTTCAGTTATCTACATCTTCCTTGAACATACATTTCAGAATCATGTCAAACACACACACACACTAACCTATATCTATTTATGTGATCATGCATATTCAACCAAAGCATTTAGTAGGCAATAGCCTTTTAACAAATAAAGCTATAGTTTAATAGTTTAAGTGTTCAGTTGTGCCAAGTAGAAATGTTCCGGTGTATCTTAACAAGCTTGCAATCCCAACAAAACTCCCCTAGGAAGTAGGTACTAGTTCATAATACAATAGCAACTCAGTATGCACCAGGCTTAGTTAACTTTCCATTCCCGACTGGAACAGTTTATGCAGAATACCGGTAGATCACTCTTTCACGTACTAATACAATGTCAACAATATGATATCCAGCTAGTCAGCAAGACATTATGCTCTATCCTCTAAGCATCTGAAAGTCAAACTGCAAGCCCTTGCTAAACTTCACTCGTAGGGGAGCTGAATTCAGAACCACAGCAATTGTCACCAATTCAGCCGGTCAACCTGAATTTTACCTATATAGCTCAAAGATTTGCTGTCCTAGCTCAGCAAAGTTGCAAGCTATCCCTACATCTACACAACACTATCACACCAACACAAATACACAATCCCATCCAGGACCAGGAAAGCCAGAAGCAGGTCCTTACCTGCACGTAGAGGAACGGGTCGGCGACGAAGTTGCTGGGGTATCCGGCCTCCGTCGCGGACGCGCAGGTCAGCACGGGGTTCGCCACCGGCCACGCCGAGGCGTTCCCATTGCTCCTCCCTTCCTGCTCATCATATCACACACTACTAAGCACCTCAAAACACACACACAAAGACACGGTCTTCAAGCTAAGCGCAGCTCACCAGCTCGATGGGCCGGAGCTCCAGGGGGCTCTTGCCGTAGTACATCCCGATCGCCCATGACCCCTCGCCGTCGGGCCGGCACCCGACGGCGCGGGAGTCGGGAAGGCGGAACGACGCGACCACCACCCAGTAGTAGACACCCCCAACCAGCGCCGCGGCCGCGGCCGCGGCTACCAGGAACAAGACGGCCGGCGAGCGCGCGGCAGCCATCCGCGCCAGCACCCCGCGCATGTTGCCCGGCCTCACAGCTCGCCGGCCCGACATGCCCAGCCTGCCGCCGCCGGCATCGACCGCCCGATCCGATCCCAGGCTGCGAAGACGCGGACTCCCAGCTGGATCCTCCTCGGCCGCGGGTAGGGGAGGATTAGCGAGTTAATTAAAGCGGAGAACGCGAAGAGGCGAGACAGACCGGCGTGACCGCGTGGGGGATTAAAGGAGTATTAGTGGGCGCTTAACGTGGGATTAAGCCGTCGCCGCTTCGCTGTTTTGCGGGGAGGTGTCATGGTGCGTGACGACGGAATGGTCGAGATGATGAGCTTAGCGTTTTGGAGTTTATAGGTTGGACCGAAGGCCAGGGGCGACGCTTTCCAACAGGGACGGCGGCGACGGCATATTTGACCGGAAACTGCACGGAAGATCCTGCCTTTTTTTGTCTCTATTTCTTCAGATTTTCTAAAAAGAATCTACTTTAAGAGATTAAGGGATTTTATTTTATTTTGGACAGGACAGAAAATTCTTTCCTCAGGTAGGCCGGTATTAAATCCTGGATGCGAGCGCAGTCAAAGGGAGGTGAGTTGTATGACGGTCATGCACAGGAAACTGAGGAACCAAGCAGCAACGGAGAATTTTGCAAGTTCATAGCCATTTTTACCCAGCATCGAGTACTCTGGTACTCTCAACGTTCATAAATAGTTGTTGTTTTGAATATAAATACAATCAAAATTTTAAAACTTTGAATATAAATAGGTTGTTTTGAATATAAATAGGTTGGACCGAAGGCCAGGGGCGACGCTTTCCAACAGGGACGGCGGCGACGGCATATTTGACCGGAAACTGCACGGAAGATCCTGCCTTTTTTTGTCTCTATTTCTTCAGATTTTCTAAAAAGAATCTACTTTAACAGATTAAGGGATTTTATTTTATTTTGGACAGGACAGAAAATTCTTTCCTCAGGTAGGCCGGTATTAAATCCTGGATGCGAGCGCAGTCAAAGGGAGGTGAGTTGTATGACGGTCATGCACAGGAAACTGAGGAACCAAGCAGCAACGGAGAATTTTGCAAGTTCATAGCCATTTTTACCCAGCATCGAGTACTCTGGTACTCTCAACGTTCATAAATAGTTGTTGTTTTGAATATAAATACAATCAAAATTTTAAAACTTTGAATATAAATAGGTTGTTTTGAATATAAATAGGTTGGACCGAAGGCCAGGGGCGACGCTTTCCAACAGGGACGGCGGCGACGGCATATTTGACCGGAAACTGCACGGAAGATCCTGCCTTTTTTTGTCTCTATTTCTTCAGATTTTCTAAAAAGAATCTACTTTAACAGATTAAGGGATTTTATTTTATTTTGGACAGGACAGAAAATTCTTTCCTCAGGTAGGCCGGTATTAAATCCTGGATGCGAGCGCAGTCAAAGGGAGGTGAGTTGTATGACGGTCATGCACAGGAAACTGAGGAACCAAGCAGCAACGCAGAATTTTGCAAGTTCATAGCCATTTTTACCCAGCATCGAGTACTCTGGTACTCTGGACGTTTATAAATGGTTGTTGTTTTGGATATAAATGCAATCAAATTTTTAAAACTTTGATTGTCAGTATATTTTTAAATATTTAAATTAGATACATGAAAATCTTACGAGTAGATTTATTTGAAAAGTATTTTTATAATATTATAATTTTATTAGGTTTTATAAATATATTATAGTAGAAATTAGTTGTCAAAATATATTTTAGAGACTAAGGGCCTGTTTGGTAGAGCTCCAGATCCCAGCTTCTCCTGAGATCTGAAACTTGTAGGCTAAAATAAAGTAAATTAAGTTTATATTTTTGATCTAAAATATAAACAAGATGATCCATCTAAATATTTTTAATGTACGCACAGCTTCAGCTCCACGGATCCGTGGAGCTAGAAATACCCAGCTCCACCAGATCTACGGATCTGATGGAGCTAGAGCCGTACCAAACAGGCCCTAAGAGACAGTGTTGTCTCAGCAACTTCCGGTAGATTTCAGCAGCCAGGAGGCAAGAGCTTGGCGTCACGAGTCACGACATCTTCAACCGAAACGAAACCGAAGCAAGGAGGTTTTAGCGGCCAAATGGTCAATTCATTGCGTCATATATGAATTCAGATATTTATCACTCTGTCTCACTGGCATGTGAGGCCTAAGGGCTAAGGCTACATATTAGTGACACATGGGGTGGTATTTTCTTTGGAGATTCGTAATTTATTTTGGACCCTCCGAGCCAAGCAGCTGACCAGGTCCCCCAACCTATGGGCGTCAACAAGTTTTCAAAAATCGCGACAATAGAAACCGATCGATAAACCGATTTAATTTTAAAAAATAAAAAATTTGAAAAATTTATGCGATATAAACCAGTCAAAAATCGGTGCAAATCACTTGATTTTCGATAAAAATCAACAAAAATCAGTCGCAAAAAAATTCGATTGGTCAGTCGCCAATTTTTGGTGAAAACTGATTGATTTTTTATTTTTTACACTTTTTTGTTCACAAATTTTGATTTCGAAATTCTTCAGTTTTTGACGATTTTTACCAATTTTCAAGCTATTTTTCGATTTCGATTTTTGAAACCCTGGACGTTAATAAGCAAGTGTGAATCGGCAGATCGTAGACGTAGGGCAACCAAAATGAATACTACAAAAAAAACTATATAAGAACTTGAGTATAAACTATCGCTATGTATGGCTAAATATCTCTACTAATATAAATTTGCAGTTGGTAGCAGCGATCTATTCTTTCTAGCCCCCCGACTATATCTTCAATAATAGCTGGTTATTATAGCTAATTATTCTTTCTTGATTTACAGCTAACCATATCTCTTTAAATATGGCTAATTATTATAGCAAAATCCCTGATTATTGTTGGTAATTAATAGTCGGCCAATCATTCCTTTTATAGCAGCGGTCCGTTCTTCCTAGCCCCCAGGCGCTATATCTCCAATAATGGCTGGTCATTATAACTAATTATTCTTTCCTGATTTACAGCCAGCCATATCTCTCTAAATATAGCTGATTATTATAGCAAAATCGCTGATTATTGCTGGTAATTAATAGCCGGCCAATCATTGTTTTTGTACTCTATATATGCTGTACAGTTTTCATAGAATCAATCAAGGGAATTCATTCAAGATCTCCCATGTTGTGCCACCGCGGCGAATGAATTCGACGAATTGATCAATAAGTGACGGATCGACGTACATGGCCGCGAGGCACAGGAGGCCGAGCACCGCGGCCAGTAGTCACTGCGGCCAGAAGGACAGCTAGAGCGTGACGCTCACCGGGTGTCGTGACCCTAGCGCCAGCCAGTTGGATGTAAACAAAGCGTACGACGTTTCGGCGCGGTTGCCCGGTGACACCGATGGGACGTCAGCTGTGATAAAGTCATTGGCATACCCCTTGGAGATAAACGGGTTGATCCAGCTGAACGTCGCCAGAGAGAGAAACGACGCGGCGGCGCACAGCGTGGCGGGCGCCTCGGTGCTGGTGTTTTCTGGTTCACCTTCATAGGCTCCGGCATCATGGCTGGTGAAGCCAGTGATGGCTAGGTACGCTAGAGGCATGGAGACGAGTAGGCCGGCAAAGGCGAGAGGGTCATTTAGGAAGAGCAGCGAACCGTCGGCGCAGCGGACCACCGCCGAATCAAAGAAGAGCGCAGCACCGAGGGCGGTGGCAATCCAGAAGACGCGCAGGTGCAAAGACTGGTTGGCGGCGGTAGCCTTTTTCTCCGAGGCGACTAACCACGCGGCCATGGCATGCGCGACGAAGTAGACGGCGAGGAAGGCGGACTCCACAGCGTGCGCTGCGGGCATGGCGAGAGGAAGAGGAACGCGAGCTGGTAATATAAATTGCAAAAAGAATAAAAATGATTGATTGATTTTTGAGATTGGTAATATATATTGTTACGTATAATATATTTGGTTTTAATTCATACCGGAGAAGGGACCATAAATACTTTTGTAATCGGGATAAATAAATATTTGATCTTATAGCACAATTTTTTTGTATTGCTTGACCTTTATGTTTCGTTACCAATTTTATTTTTCATAGCAACGCACGGACATTGATCTAGTGTAGTTAAAACTCACTAACCCCACCGTTACAAACACGAGATGAAAACAGAGATCGTGTGATGCCCTGTGTAACATCCTGTCTCCTCCCCTTCTAGCAATACAAACGAAAAGGACGCCAAGTATCATCCACACCCTGTACTTATGGACAGGGATTCAAATTTCTCTTTGGATAAATGGTTCAATTGATATCGAAAATTTTTGAAATTTTTATGGAGGTTCCTGACAAATCAGTAATGTTCTCATAAAAATTTTAGATGGTTATCAAGTCTAAAGAATTTTTAAAAATTTGAACATTGCTACTGTCCTGATAAAAATGCTGACCGGCAAGTTTGAATCGAATGAAAAAATGGTACAAACCATGTTAGAAAATTTTGATTTTTTTTACATGATTCTAATGCATTACTAATATTCCTATAAAATTTTCAGATGATGATCAAGCTTTATGAACTTTTAAAAATTCAGACAATACAACTGTCATGTTAAAAGCCTTACCGGTAAACTCGAACAAAATGAAAAATAGTCCAAACCATACTAGGAAATTTTGAAAATTTTTATAGATGGTCCTAATGTATAATTAATGTTTCTATAAAAATTTTAGATGATGATCATGCTTAAAGAATTTTAAAAATTCTTACAGTACTACGACCTGATAAAATCCTGATGATCAATACATAGATTTGCTTTAGCAATAAAAAAATATTTAAAATTTTAGAAAATTTTACAGAAGGGTGCTAAGAAAATTCTTAAGATCTCATAAAAATTTTGAATCATGATCACATTCTAGTGAATTTATAAAATTATTACAAGGCATAGTACCATTTATGTTCTTTCTCTTTTGATTTTTAAAATATAATATAACAAATGAAGTTCAATGTTTACATAGATTTGATTGACAAAAAAAAAAGTTAAAATTTTTTAAAAATTTTACAGAATGGCACTAAGGCAATTCTTAATCTCTCATAAAAATTTTAGTTCATGATCACACTCAAGAAAATTTATAAAATTCTGACAATATTATTGTCCTAATTATATTCATTCTATTTTTTATTTTTAAAGGATAACAAATGAAGCTTAATTATTTTGAAAATTTTTCTGTATGATCCTACACTACTAAAGATAGTACCATAAATTTTTCATATTATTATCAAGCTTGTACAATTTTACAAAAATATGACAATGTTTTTACCAAAATTTTAAAATGCCTCAAAAATTCGGTTTTTCAACAAATTTTCATAGAAGATGACTTTCTTAAGGGTTATTGGACCAAATCCAGCCATAAAAGTTTAAAACCTGATCAAAAATCATAAAATTTTGCCAAAATTTGGCAAACTTTCGCAGAAAAAAAATGAAATTACTGTAGTAATTTCAATTTTTTTAATCGGGCCGACAATTTGGATTTTATGGAGACTCGAAATCCGAAATTGTATCCTTGTTCATGGATACAAATTTTGGCAAAATCCGGCAAAATTTCTCCAAAATCTCGGTTTTCAGGCCCCAATGAGATCCAAATTACCGATCGGATAAAACAATTTGAAAGTGCTATAGTAATTTCATTTTTTTGATGAGGTTTCGCTTAAACAGGCCAAAATTTCATGCAATTCAACTGGTATTTTGCTGTTTTATTGCCAGATTTCATCGGAATTACATCAATAACGCATAAAAAAGTGATCTTCGATGATAATTTGTCAAAAAAATTATTTTATGAGACATTTTAAAATTTCAGCAGAAACATTGTCGAAATTTTATAAAATTGAAGAAGCTTTGTCATGCTATGAAAAATTTATGGTACTATCTTAAGAAGTCTAGGATCATATGGAATTTTTTAAAAATATTTTAACCTCATTTGTTATCTTTTAAAAATAAAGAACATAATTAGCATAAACAAGATAGTAATCATGTCGGTATTAGAATTTAATACATTTTGTTAAGTTTAATGATGACCTAAAATTTTTAGGAGAGCTTAATAATTCCCTCATAATTCTTGTGTAAAAGTTTCAAAAAATATATACCTGTTTTGGTTGCTCAATCAAAAATTGTATACAGTACAAGCACGCGCTCTGAAGTCTGAAAACACTAAAGTACCATTTTCACATTTTTTTTTGAAAATTTGTTAGAGTTGATCGTGATCACAAAAATTTATAGGAACATCATTGATGCTTTCCGACTATTCACAAAAGTTTTCATAATTTTTGCGTGCTCGGAACTATGCAAAAAAATGTTACTGTGAAGTACCACTTTCACTTTTTTTTTGGAATTTGTTATTGTTGATCATGATCTCAAAATTTTATAAGAACATCACCAATGCTTTCCAACTATCCAAAAAAAAATTCATAATTTTTGCATGTTTGAAACTATGAAAAAAAAAGTTGCAAAAAAACACCATGGGTAGGACTTGAACCCAAAACTTTGTGTTTGCTAGACTTGACCTTTACCACGGAGGTAGGGCTATTGCTGGCTTTTAGAATTGAGAACTAAATTGTTTTATACATATGAACCACACTAGTTTTAATGCCCTCTCAATCATTGTTTTTGGTTCACAGACACTTCACGAGCTTCAGAGCCTTCATTTTCCCCTCTGCTCATTCACTTCTCCGGTGCGTCAAAATTTCGTCCCATTGCAGCGAAATTTTGGGTTCTAGAACTGAAATTTTAATCTCCACAAAATTTTGGGCGGTGACTCAATTCTGGCCTCATTAGCTCCCTTGTTAGTTTAATGTCCTCTCATGGAGTTCACCTGCGGTTAGTAGAAGCCTGAGATCATATTCTTGTTGTATTTTATCATGGCTAGTTTACTTAACCCGTGGATCATATTCTTGTTGTATTTTTTGATCACACATTGTGTTGTTGATAGTTCTAAGACTGTTTGACTTGGCCAAATTTTAGTCAAATTGGAGAGAGGAGGTGAGGTTTATAGTTGGGGAAGTGAATAAGTAGAGGAGGAAGTGAATGTTCTGAAGCTCGTGAAGTGTCTGTAAAGTAAAAAACGAATGATTGAGAGGGCATTAAAACGAGTATGCTTCACATGTATAAAACAATTTAGTTCTCAATACTAAAATCCACCGGCAGCTCTAGCTTAGTAGGAAAGGTTAATACTAGCAAACACTAGGTCTTGGGTTCGATTCCTAGCTATGGTTTTTTTTTTTTTGCAACTTTCTTTGTATAGTTTCAAGCATGCAAAAACTATAAAAATTTTTGTGGATAGTCGGAAAGCATTGATGATGTTTCTATAAAATTTTGAGATCATGATCAACCATAGCAAATTTCAAAAAAATATATGAAAGTGGTACTTCATAGTAACGTTTTTTTTCACGGTTCCAATCATGCAAAAACTATAAAAATTTTTGTGGATAGTCGGAAAGCATTGATGATGTTTCTATAAAATTTTGAGATCATGATCAACCATAGCAAATTTCAAAAAAATATATGAAAGTGGTACTTCATAGTAACCTTTTTTTTCACGGTTCTGAGCATGCAAAAATTATGAAAATTTTTGTGCATAGTCGAGAAGCATCGATGATGTTCCCAAAATATTTTGAGATCATAATCAACCCTAACAAATCCCAAAAAATGTGAAAGTGGTACTCCACAATTTTCGAACTTCAAAGCAAGTGTTTGTACTATACACAATTTTGATTGAGGAACCATAACAGGTTTACATTTTTTGAAACTTTTATGCAAGAGTTACGAGGGAATTATTAAGCTCTCCTAAAAATTTTAGGACATGATCAAACTTGACAAAATTTATACAATTCCGACACGATTATTGTCTCATTTATGCTAATTCTGTTTTTTATTTTTAAAATATAACAAATGAAGTTAAAATATTTTTTAAAAATTTCCGTATGATCTTAGACTTCTTAAGGTAGTACCATAAATTTTTCACAGCATGACAAAGCTTATTCAATTTTATAAAATTACGACAGTGCTTCCGTCGAAATTTTAAAATGTTCCAAAAAATTAATTTTTTCAATAAATTATCATCGAAGATCACTTTCTTATAGGTTATTGATGTAATTCCGATCAAATTCGACAATAAAATAGCAAAATCCGATTTAATTGCACAAAATTTCGACTGGTTTGGGCAAAATCTTGCCAAAAAAAGAAATTACTATAGCACTTTCAATAAATTTTATTCGCCGGTAATTTGGATCTCGTTGGGCTCGAAATCTGACATTTTTGGCAAAATTTCGCCAAATATCACTGAAATTTGTATCCATGCTCGTAGGTGCGTGATGCAAATATACGTTGATTTTAGTGTGATGCAAATATGTGATAAATTGTCATATATATCAATTTTATTTCATGCATATTAATTGTCATGCGAATATGCATTGATTGTTCCCAATTGTGACTATCAAAATCCGAATTTCAGTCAAAATGGTGCCGAAATTTCTAACTTCACTAATTGATAATCATCTAAAAATTTTATGGCAAGATTAATGATGCATCACGACCATCCAGTCAAAATTTTCTAATGTACTTTTAAGCATTTTCCATTCCGACATCACCACTATCCAAATTTTTAAAAATCCCTTGAGCTTCACCCTCATTTAAAATTTTTATGGAAAGATTAGTAATATGCCAAAATCATGCACAAAAAATTTCAAATATTTCTAACATGGTTTGTTCAATTTTTCATTTAGTTCAAAATTGCCGATCATCGTTTTATCAGGATAGTAGTAATGTTTGAATTTTTTAAAATTCCACAAGCTTCATAATTATCTAAAATTTTATGGCAACATTAACAATGTGTTATGAACCTCCACCAAAAAATTCAAAAATTTTTGTTGTCTTTTGACCCACTTTTCAGCTAGTGGAAAACTACCGAAATTTTGGGTATACTGGCCGAAATTTCGGTTTTCCCGGTAGAAAACAAACCGGTTAAAATTTTTGTTTTTGAATTTTGGCCAAGATTTGTCCGAAATTCTGAGATTTCGACAAGATTTCGGATTTCAGTTCCAGGCAAGATTTCATTTGAAAACGAAATTTGAATCCTTGCCTGTACTGTCATGACAGATCACTGAGATCAGATTCTCCACAGAATACATCAGGCTCGAATGACCTCGCAGAAGTATCATTGTTTGTACACCACAGGGATAGCCCGTCCGCCAGTGTTTTCAAACTGTTCCTTTGGCCTTTCAGTGTTGACGTAAAGAAGAATGCAAACGATCAGGGACACTGCCAGACCTACTAATGTAAACTTCACTCTGTTCAGCACAGGCTTGGCCTGAAGCGTAACAAAAATGCAGTGCTTAACATCTATTGAAAAGTTTATTCATAAGCATGCTACGATTTCCTGGAAAAAAAGGGGCATATTCGCTTCCTTCATCTAAAAAAAATGATGTTTGTTTTCCCTTTTTTTTTTGTTGAATGACAATACAAGTATGTTTAACACTGTATAATATTTCAGAATTCAGAAATCAATCTTCAAAATAAAAACTCAGAAACGGACTGCTCCAGATAACACCCAAAAAAGGTAGATCCAGAACATGGATTATTTAGATGGGTATATTCTTTTGAGGAATTTCACAGCTCATGCCATGTGCATACACCATTCAATATTCATTTCCAAGCTTTTTGACACAGAGGTATCTCAACAGAATAGAAGCACTTAACGTACTTAATCAGAGAACAGTGGAATGGGATATATATAAAAGTTAATATGTATCGGGGCAACTTACAGAATGAACCTAGAAGCCCATCGAGAGCTAAAACTTCTGGGGTTTTAACCCATATCTGCCAAGAGCAAGAAACAGTGTCAGGATGAAACAGCTAATTGTGATGCCTAATGCTGAAGAAGTATAGTACTATTTTCTCATACCCATCAGCATTCCATGCATAAATCAATCTAGTCAGGAGAACATTTATAACAACATTGTCAAGAATCAAATCAGTCCAGGGGGTAACCTGGACCCACCTAAACCAAATAAAAGAGCCAAGTTTTAATGGCATCCAAGGAATATGTCAGTACTACAAGGACGAAAGAACTTGGCATATGTACATCATCAATTTATTGGGCAGGGCAGAATAGAGCTTACTGGGTTCTTTGCCAAGTAGCTCCTCACAAGACTTGGAGCAGAAAATGCATTAATTAAGTGTATTCAATCAAAAGGAATGTTCCATTTGCATAACAAACAGAAATGAACCTTAGTAAGTAAGTTTATGTCAGAAGACAGCAGAATTTGCTCCCCTAAACAACAAAGCTGTTTTAAGTTCCAACCCCATATATCTCAAAGACAGGTGAAAAATTAGCATACAATACAAATGTGCATGTTATATCATCTTTGAATTTCATGACAAGCTTGCCAAGAAAGTTCCTTATATGAGATTTCTATTAAAAAAAATGCATACGCGTGCAAAGCTAACACTTCAGCGCTTGGTATGAATCCAACATCAACAATTTCAGGCACCGTACATATAAGCAAGAGGACAACTATTGTGAATGTTCTTTTGGTGGTGTTGGTTATATTACTGATTCAGTGCTCTCCGTAGCTTCTCTAGTTCAAATCAGTGCGGATGTTACAAAAAGGAGATGAAATTTGGCTTCCTCACACTCCAGTACTCCACAGTAGCGCTGGCGGTTCCCAATGTATGCCCACCCGATGTACATCCGCACCACGGCTAGCGTGACGGCGAGGATCCTGGATCTGGTGGCCCCGAGCACGAGGTGAAGGCGGCGTCGGCGAGCGCGAGGTCGGAACGATACAATCCGACGTCACCCGCCCGCCAGAAGAAGGGCAGAGACGCGGACAGAGCCTCGTACTCATTCACTGGGCGCAGCTCCGGCGGCACGGGGCACCACTCATCCCCGGCAAGCTCCCGTTCCGAGACAGCGGCACCGCAGTCGCCATCCCGAAGCGGTGGCACCACCGCCTTCGCTGGGAGCCGCCGCTCGTGGGGAGGCTGGGGCTAGGGTGTGGGAGGAGGCGCCCGTGGGGATGCGGAGGCTCGAGGGAAGAGGCCATTAGGAAGGGAAAGCAAGCGATTAAGGGGCTGTTTGCTTCATAAAGTTTACCGTACTTTGTCATTGAATTGGACAAATTTGATTTAGACATCTATTTGCTTTATAATTATACCTATGGAAAGATTTTTTTTTCTTACTGTATAGGTACCACAGTCATTGACTCAAGAAAGTGTTGTGTCAATTTTGATGATATAACCTTAATCAAATTTAGGAAAAAACTATCATAAAGCATAGCAATCTTAGAAGTTGATTGGTTCATAGCCAAACACTGTCATACTTTGCCACATATGAGTTAGACAAGTATGACTGAGTTGGACGTCCATTTGTTTCGAAGTCACACTTGTTGCAATATTCGTTCGCAACCATCCAGGACGAGCGCGTTAGTCAATAAAAAAGAGTGTGGAAAAATTTATTTTCTCGATCAAATTATGGCTTCAATTTTAATGACTTAACCTTAGATGAGTTTGGCTAAAAAAATATAACCATCGCAATCTTAGTATAGGAACCGAACAAGACTTTCTCGATGAGATCTCGGATTTCGGTTGGGACAAGATGCAAAATCCCAAGTGGATAAAAAATTTGAAAAAAATCAAAATGGTAAAGTAATTTCACCTAAATCTTGGAATTTTTTTATCATATTTTGACTTTTGAGGACCAGACTTAACTGGATTTGGGTCAATAACTCTTAAGAATGTCATCTTCTATATAAAATTATTTAAAAATTAGATTTTTTGGATATTTTATACAAATAGCAGAAATATTGTCAATTTGTAATAAAATTGTATAAGATTGATCATGCTCTTAAAAAATTATGGTATCGTATTTAGAAGCCTAATATCATACAAAAAAATTTAAAATAATTTAATTTCATTTGTTATATTAAAAAAATTAAAACAGAATGAACATAATTAAAATAGTAACAATATCAAAATTTTATAAATTTACTACAGTGTGATCATGAACTAAATTTTTTAGGAGAGCTTAAGTATTGCCTCAAAACTCTTCTATAAATGTTTCAAAAATTTTAAATGTGCTTTGATTGCTCAATCAAATATATGGAAGCAATACATATAACATCGTAAGGCTTTTATGAGGACATCAGCACTTTCATAATTTTTGAAAATCCTCAAGCTTGATCATTATCTGAAAATTTTAATCAAATTTTATCTTAAATACTAAGACTTTGTTAAAATTTCAGATTTCAGCCAATAAGATAAAAAGAAATTTAAAACGTTGCCCCTGGGTCAGCAAGGAAATGCGAGCGTGGAAGGTTTGGACTCCTACGAAACTGGATAAGAAACGAGTCCAAATAACCAAATTGTTCGCAAGATCTTTTGGGCTTTCGTGGACCCGTGGCCCACTAGCACGCACACATGCAATACAAAGGGCCATCCCTCGTGTAACTTTCTTCAAGCATGTACCGGCAATTTGACAAGCGAGTTTAGGCTATGTCTACGAAAACTAGCACGAACGCTGCACGCTGTCGCGGGCGTAGAAAAAACTTTATAGGTATCGAGTAAAGTATCGAATAAAATTTTCATTAAAAACAAACATGATATATTGCTTGCCTGGTCATGCTGCATGGCAACAAAAGTGCGCACCAGTCAACTTGTAAGAAGGTTCAACCTTCGAACCCCCACAATATATAGATTATTTTTTGCCTCTGCCTACAGCATATCACCCCTCGTTGAAAAGCTTTTTACATATTACAAACACAAATATAGCTCATAAAAGATATCTCAGGATCTACTGGACTACTATGCAGTGGCGGAGGCAGGCGAGCGGCCCCCCCCCAAATGGCCTATGAGAAGCTCAGTACCTATATAGAATGAGGCCCACCGGCTAAGAACGCTCAGCTAGTCACGTAGGTAATTTGCAGCCAGACTGCCGAAGCTGACCGTCTCGTGGAATTCGCGTGACTGCATGAGCGCCGTTCCCCGCCGCCTCCGAGGTCTGGCCGACAGGAGCAGCATCCGGCAACGAGGAAACACGTCTCTGGTGGCCGGTGTCGCCGCCGTCGACAGGAGGAGGTACGCGTTGCATGTAATCTACAATATTGGTGCCATGCGGTTGCTTGTTTATTAGTATATAATTAGATTCTTTCAAAGGCCGCACTTATCCGTGTCTTACCATTTACAATTATTCCATCTAGTAATGATGTATGAGCAGTGCTTTTGACTTATTTAACCCGTTGATTTGGTCATCAACTTGAAATCAGCACAAAATTGTATGAGCAGTGCTTCTGACTTATTTAACCCGTATGCTGAAAATTGTAATGGAGGTTTCTTTGCAGATACTTACTTTATAACTGTAACAGGCTCGCGACATTGGCATCGCGCCTTGCCGCCTCGTGCCGCTGCGATCCTGCCTTTCGTCCGCCGTGGACCATCGCGCAATTTGTGCTGTGCCGCACTAAGATCCTCCCGTCGGCCTACTGCGAAAACTGAAGATCAATTGTTGAAGTCTGAAGGTATCAGATATGATTCTATGAATCTCCACTACCTTAGCCCTTAGATAATTTAGAGTGAGCATTTTCAGCTATGAAAATTGTCAAGACCCGTCTTCGAAATAAAATAGGAGATGATTGTCTTCGACATTGCATAATAGTTTACATTGAAAAAGAACTAGCAGCAAAAATTAGTTCAGATGAATTTATTGACTTGTATGATCTTCTAGGTAGTCGTAGAACTAAATTTAAGTTAATAAAGATGTAAGTTTCTTATTCTAAAAAGTATGTCATATTTTACTTATGTGGACATGTGGTTATACCATATTTAAATTTAAATATATTATATATTATTATGATATTTTTAGATGGGTGCTATGATATTTTTTTTTGGTCCACATGGCTCCCTCTATCTTGAAATTCTGGCTCCGCCCCTGCTACTATGCGGCAGATCTGATGGTCTAGGTTTGGTGATGACGGGGCGGTGCAAGAGTCCGAGGACTAAACAGTACACACGGAAAAACTATACTATTAGAGCCATTTTACCATCCTCGAGATGTAACAAAAATTTAGGTTGAACTCTTGGTTCCTTCACCTTTCATTTTTTTATACCACTTGGTATTATTTTACGCATCATACGAAATTTCGTAGCATGCATTACGTGTCGTGTGAAATTTGGAAAATCCGGTCGCGATGTTGATTCGCGCGAAATTTTGTTCAACGGATTTTTTGTAAAAAAATTGGATAATCTCGGTTTTCTTGTTTTTTTAAAAAACGGTCTGTCAAAAAACGTTGGCGAATTTTTGGATTGCTAGGAGCCGTTGGTGAATCTGTTTTTTTTAAGGAAAATGTAGAGGAATTTAAATGTATTCTTGGTTTTTCTTTTGCATAATTCCTGCATAATTTTGATTTTCTTTTTTTTACAAAAAAAATAGGTTGTTAGAAACTATCGGCGAATCTTTGGATTGTTAGAGCTGTCGGTGAATCGGTGTTATTTTAGAGAAAAACGTAGAGGAACCTAAATATATTTTCATTTTTTTTTGCGTAATTCTAGTTAATTGTGTTTTTTTTAAAAAAAATAAGTCGCTAGGATCCATCGGCGAATCTGCGGACTGTTATAAATGGTTCGCAAATCTGCAGTTCCTATTTTTGGGAGAAAACAAACGTATTTTTATTTTTTTTGCGTAATTCCGATCTTCTTGCTTTCTTAAAAAAAGGTTCTCTAGGACCCGTCGGCGAATCTATGAACCGTTTTAAATCGTCGGTGAATCAGAGTTTTTTGTTTTTGGGTGAAAACCGCAGAGGGATATAAATGTAATTTTGTTTGTATTTTTATTTTATTTTTTTGCGTTAGGACCCGTTGGCAAACATATGGGCTGCTATAGAACTTCGACGAATCTGCGTTTTTTAGAAAATTGTGTTTAGCTAGAATAACGCGTTACGTTACGACGCGTATGACGATACAACGTGAAAAATTTGAGAGATTTGGTCGTATTTTCAGTTTTCGCATTTTTTTTAAAAAAATGAGTCGATAGGACCCGTCGATGAATCCATGGGCTGTTATAAATCTTCGATGAATCTGTGTTTTTTTTAGAAACCGTAGTTAGGACCCATCGGTGAATCTATGAACTACTATAAACCTTTGGCGAATTTGTGTTTTTTCTAGAAAACTGTGGCTGTTTTTTTACGTATTTCGGCAAATTTGGTCGTATTTTCGGTTTTCATATTTGTTTTTAAAAAATAGGTCGCTAGGACCCGTCGATGAATCTATAGGCTGCTATAAACCTTCGATGAATTTATGTTTTTTTAGAAAACCACGGTTACGACTCGTCGGCGAATCTATGAACTACTATAAACCTTCGGCGAATCTGTGTTTTTTCTAGAAAACTGTAGTTGTTTTTTTATGTATTTCGGTAAATTTGGTCGTATTTTCGGTTTTCATATTTATTTAAAAAAATAGATCGTTAGGACCCATCGGCGAATCTATGTGCTGATATAAACCTTCAATGAATCTACGTTTTTTTAGAAAACCGCGGTTACGACCCGTCGGTGAATCCATGGGTTGCTATAAATTTGCGACGAATCTTCGTTTTTTTTAACTGTAGATGGAAAAAAGTAATCTATTTTTTTTCAGAATCCGTTTCGCTAAAAAACAACTGAAGGCGAATCCATGGGTTGCTATAAACATTCGACGAATCTGATTTTTTTAACTGTAGAGGGACATAAAGTACCTTTTTTCGGGGTCCGATTCGCTAAAAAGTACCAGGAGGACCTAAATGTAAACCGCGAGGAACCAAAACATAATTTTGATATTTCTTTGGGTCTATTTTATTAAAAAACCATCGAAAGGATCTAAACACGATTTTCTTTTTTTTTGAAAGGACCTAAATGCGATTTTCGGATTTCAGGGGGACTTGTCGGGGGGCCGACACGTTACCCCTGGGAGGCCGAGTCTATTTTATTAAAAAACCGTCGAAAATACCTAAACGTGATTTTTATTTTTTTTAAAAGGACCTAAATGTGATTTCCGAATTTCGGAAGGACTCACTGAGGGCGACACGTGGCCTCGAGGCCGGCAATCTTTACAATATAATATATGGTATTATATAACTCTGAAAAAATCTCGTCGATAGCCATACTGTACTACCGAACTTGACACGTCATCACTTGCGCAATCAATCCTATCCTTGCACGCTCCATCCCAAATCCAGACCGTTCACCGCCGCCTAACGCCCAAACCAACGGCTGATCACGGCATCACCCCCATCCGCCGCGTCCCAACCAACCGTGCGGACCCACCACCACTACGCCCTGCCGTATTCCAATGTTCAACGCTGGCACGGACAGCTGTCGTTCGCTCAGCAGATTCAGGCCCCACATGTCATACGAGATTACCAGAAACAAAGAGTACAGATCTGGGTGAGCGTAGCATTTGCACCCCAGGTGCATGCACCTTCCCTACCTTTAGTCCTCTCCCCCCAATAAGAATACGGTTGCACCTCACCTCCCCAATGCGTCGAACACTTGACCTGCGCTTGGAGTTGCAGCGTCCGTGGCGTCCCAAACCAAATCCGTCCAATGCGACCAATCAGGAGGATCCCTATGCTCCTGGAGTCCCGGTAAGCCCACCGTCCGCAGTCCAATACTTCTTCCCTGTTGCGCTGAGGTGTTATTATCTTGGCTCTTGGAGAAATTTCGGTTCCTTTAGTGGTCAAGAAAGGGAGATTTGATTGGGATCTTTGTTGTCTGCAGGATAGGTTTGGTTGGGATCAGGCCATTAGAGTGTTTCTTTTAGTGTATTAGTGCTTGAATTGTTGCTTGCGGTAGAGGCGAAGAATGGTGTGAACAGAGAGGGAGCAGCTGAAAGATTTTGCGTGGGTCATGATTCATTGTGTTTTGTTTGCTGTATGGCTTCCTTGGTTAGGTTTTTTTAGCAAATTGCAAGATGATCTCATCAAAACGATTCGCTCTGTAAGATAGGAGCTTAGTTTACATTGCCCAAAATATGTGAATCATATTTTTGTGTAACAGTAGTAGTAAGCAAGTAATAGTAGCATACTGACGGGGGACTGTATTGTCGGTGGAATTTAGGATACAAAAGAATGCCCAACAAGTTGATCAAATTGGCATGCAAAAAGTACCTCAAATTGGTTTAAATGCCTGATCGGTGTATTGAGTTACGTGTACAATGGAGCGATCATTGGGAGTTGGGTTACAATGGAGCGATCATTGGGAGTTGGGTGGATGAGCGATGAGGGTACTTTAGCTGAATAGTGTATGCCACTACCTGCTACATTGACCTGGTTGAACAAGATCAATGCACCTCATGTTTATTCTGTTTGAAGAATGGGAATATGGGATAAGTGGATGCTACTATATTTTCAATTTGAATAATTGTGGATCATAGGTTTGTGTTCTGGAGAGATTGTGTTGTGATATTATTCTACACAAAACTTTGAAGTTTGAACTTCAGAAAAGGCTCTTTATTTATCTGATATGAACCGAGGAATTTGATAACTACATGTTCAGACGACAAGTCTGTTTAATAATAAAGATCAAGATTACCAATAAACGGGCAACGGTGTGATTATAGGAGAATTGATTAGACATATTGTAGTGACCCAATGAAACTTATTTCTCTACACTAAACTTATCAGTTTTGCTCACTTGCCATTGTTTGCCGCTACCATTTTTCTTTGCATATCTAACATGTTTGTTCCTGTTTTTTTCATCCTTTTGAAAAAAAGACATGTAATTGTTTTTAGATATTGAAGTACCAGATATTATCCTATTTGTTCTTCAACCTATTGTTTGGTATTGAGTAGAATGTATTATGATCAATTGGTCATACAAGTTGCACAAACATAGTTTGTGAAATAAGGTTCACAACTTGAGTGATGTTAAATCCTTATATTCTAGGTTGAGAAGATCATGAAAAAGGAAGCCGGCACTCTTTGATTATGTTTGATAGTGCAAGGAGCATTTGTGTCACTGAAAGGATTGCCTTCAATGGAGGTTGAAACTGCTACTGATGATGCAGTCAGTTCAAGTAATGAGATGCAGGAGTTGTGGCCACTAGGTGAAGTAGACCCAACGAGATCAAGGTTCCCATGTTGCATTGTCTGGACTCCTCTCCCTGTAGTTTCCTGGCTGGCTCCCTACATAGGTCATGTTGGGATTGCCCGGGAGGATGGAATTGTCTTGAACTTTTCAGGTTCAAATTTCGTGAGTGTAGATGAGCTTGCATATGGTGCTGTTGCCCGATGCCTCCAGCTTGATAGGAAAAAGGTACGCACGCCTTCCCGGATTTATGTTTTTAAATACATAAATCAACGATCATTAGGATTTAGGGAGGTAACGTGAATCCTGAGTTTGCTTTGTGAAAACTACCTGCGCTGTGCTTTCAGAAAGGGGCGTATTGAGTGTTGACCACTTGACCCTATCACTTATGCACCACATGGCTGTCTTAATATTGCCATATTGTAACTTACAGTGAACAAAAACTGAAAAAAAAAGACTAGTACTCAGTTACTCATATGGCACACTTCTTAATTTTGATTAGCATGGTGGTGTCAGTGCGAGGGGGATGTCATGTGGTTGACTCGGGTTCTATCCCCAGCAGCCTTCGGTGGAGAACACCTTACGACAAAAATGTTGTAATTATGCTATTTTCTTTTGGTATGCCCACCTGTCTTATTAAGTTACAAATATCATTTGTCAGGAGTTCTCTGAGCCAGCCATGCCATCTGCTCGTCTGTTCAATTTGTATGTACTGTAGGTTCAGGTCCAGCTAAGCTTCTGAACTTATTCAGACTGGAAGTTTTCATATGGTAGTTTTAACTTTTGAGAAAAATACGTTGCTTAGTTTCATAAACAATGAATTATGATCCTTATAAGTTCTTTGACGTCAAGTCCAATCTGACTATTTTTTTTTAAACATGGCGACCTACTTCGTAATGTATCTGTTCAGTAGCTGCTTCGACAAGTTGATTTAATGCTGACATTGCTTCTCTGTTACGAGCACTGAGCAGTGCTGCTTCCCTATCAACCTCGCCGCGCACGTCTGCTCGAGATCCTACAAGCACTCGGAGATGGGCACGGCGATCTCGTGGGACGACGCGCTGCAGTCCGGCACGAGGCAGTTCCAGCACAGGTACTACAACCTGTTCACCTGCAACAGCCACTCGTTCGTGGCGAGCTGCCTGAACCGGCTCGCCTACGACGGCTCCGTCGAGTGGAACGTGCTGAACCTGGCCGCCCTCCTGTGGCTGCACGGCCGGTGGCTGGACAAGATGTCCGTCGTCCGGTCCTTCTTCCCCTTCGCCGCCGTCACGTGCGTCGGCGTCGTGATGGCCGGCTGGTCGTTCCTCCTGGGGATGGCCGCGTTCTCGCTTCTCCTGCTCGGGTGGTTCGTCTTCGGGGTGTACTGCGTGAAGGGCCTCGTCTGCTGATTGATCTACAAGAACGACAATGATTGAACTCTGCCAGAAGAAGAGGCAAGTGCTGGAGCCATCGTGTTGAAAAATGTGACCAAAGGAAATCATCTTTCAGTTTTGCGATGCAGATTGTTGATCCTGCACGGTGAAAAAGATCATTTCCTTTGCATTGTAGACGAGTGATTGCATCACGTTTTTCGTCGGTGACCTGGTACTGCTATATCAATTAAAGGATTGAAGCTTCGTGTCATGGACTCATAGCTTACTGGTCCGCTTCGTGAGTAGTCCTCACTCCTCATACAACTAGATGTCTCAACACACGGTTTGTCTCCAGTTCACGTGTAGTTGTGTTGCGCCATAAAGCATTTAATTGCATCATTGAAGGCACGTATGTGCTGCCCCTGCATGAGCAGGGCAATGGCAGAGCGCAGAAAGCAATGAGCGAGTGTTTGCCTTGCCAGTTGCCAATCCGCCGTCCATCTGTCACTGCGAATGAGAGACCGGGTAGCAAAGCGTACATAAGCTATGCGCGATTGCACAGCACGAATAAGATCTTTCGTGGGAGCATCGAAGCAATAATGCACGAGCCAGAACTGATCAGCTTCAGAACTGATTGCACAGCAAGAACTGAATAGCTTCAGATCTTGAAAAGTTAATAATTTTTAGTATAAGTTAGAAACCATATATAACTAGTCAAAACTAAAAATTATGTGAGACCTGTTTTGTAATTTATTGTTAAGAGAAATTAGTTGTTTATTAAATAATCTCTTATAAAAAAAACACCACTGTTTTTCAGCCCCAAAAAGCAAAAGAAAAAAGCTTTTCTGAAAAAGCTACATCCCTTAACTCCATAGGCAAGAATCGTGCTTAAGCTTGTACAGTTGTACTACTAAATCACTGTATTGACTGGTGTGCCGTTCCTGGACATGTGAAGATCGCTACACCACTTCATGTATTGCAAATTGCCCTGGCTTGTTTAATTTGCTAGAGATTTTGTGAGAATCACGTCTATTTCTCACAAAAATTATTGCAAATTGCTACGGCTCTGACCATCTCTCGTGCTCCTGGACACATGGTAGAATATATGTGCCATCTACCATACTTTCTACGGTTTATAAGGGGATTATTTTTTAAATACGTTTATTAAGGTTAAATTTGGAGGGAAAAAAAATACGAGGCTAGGGCACAGTATTGAGGCTCGACCGCCCATCATACCCCCTATTAAAGCTTGCAAGGTTCCCGCAAAGAGAGCATAACCACCTGTCACCGTATGTCCATTTGCAAAAAACCCTCTCCGTTTCTTCAAATTACGGATAGGTCCCTGTACATTATGAATAGGTCCTTCGCGATTTTTTGTGAGGGGAAGATTTTTTCTCCTTAATCGCGTTTGGGTCCCTCGTTCTCTATCTCGATTTTCCATCTCGATCTCTAATATTTTTTAAATCATGTATTATTACTCGGTGAACGCGTAGAGTGTTAGACTCGACAAAAGAATGTTGTCATCTCTAATAATTTTTCAACCTTTTCCCTCTAGACTTTTTCCTCACCGCGGTTTTCCACCTCGGTCTCCAATATTTTCCAAATAATTCATCAAAACAGATATTTCTACAACTCTATCTCTCTATTTTTTTCCCTGTTTCGCTCATTATTTCGACGATTTAAAAAATAAAACACCGCCGAGAAAAAAAGAAAATTTTTCTACGAAAAAACGACACGCGCATGCTACCATGAGTCTCGATATTTTTTAAACATGTATTATTACTCAAATAACGCAGAGAGTGTTAGACTCGACAAAAGAATGTTGTCATCTCTAATAGTTTTTCACCCTTTCCTCTAGACTTTTTCCCCACCGCGTTTTCCAACTCGGTCTCCAATATTTTCCAAATAATTAAATGAAAGAGATATTTCTACAACTCTATCTCTCTTTTTTTCCCGCTTTCGCTCATTATTTTGACAATTTAAAAATAAACGCTAAAAAAAAAGAAATTTTTTCTAGAAAAAAATACGCTGTAGCGTGTTACGCCGAAAAAATTTTGTGTCCTTCAAATTTACTCATTATTTCGACGATTTAAAAATAAAACGCCAAAAAAAAAAAATTTTCCTACTGAAAAACGCAGACGCTACAAGATTACGCCGAAAAAATTTTGTGTTCTTTCGGCCGTTTCGCTCATTATTTCGACGATTTAAAAAATAAAACGCTGCCGAAGAAAAAGAAAATTTTTCTACAAAAAATGGCACGTGCGGCGTATTACGCCGCGAAAAATTTTGTGTTCTTTTGGCCGTATCGCTCATTATTTCGACGATTTAAAAAATAAAACGCCGTCGAAAAAAAATTCTACGAAAAAATGACGTGCGCGGCGTGTTACGTCGCGAAAAATTTTCTAGTTTGCTCCGTAATAATGAGAAGTGACAGCCTAGACACACTGCCGAGGACCGCACGGGACGACAGGAGAAGTATGATTACTCAAACTCCAAACGAGGCAAACTGAGCTTTACCAAGGCTTTGCCGACTAATTACATCTGCACGCTACCGAGACAACAAAAAGCGGCCAAATGTCCAAAAGTCCACAAAAACCTTCACATTTTGTATTATTACTAGGAATTTTTCGCGGTGCGCGTCCGTGATTGTGTCAAAACGAAAAGTTCTTTTTGTAAAAAATAACTGAAATAATTTAAACGTAATTAAGTTCTTTTTTTACATTTATTTAGAGTTCTTTCACGAAAGTTTCGCGATTTTGCTGAACCAAAAGGTCCTCTTTAAGATCATTTTCGCAAAAAAACTGTTGAAAGGATCTACACGTATTTATATTTTTTTGAGGGGTGCTCGCGAACGGAGGGCACGAGACGCGCGATGCCGCGTCCGGCAAAAATATTTGACCCAGATTTTTTCTGAAAAAAATATTGTTTTTTTCGGCGGCATTTTTTTTCAAAATTGGTCGCGATCATGCTTAAATCAAATGGTCCTTTTC